>HG992281.1:12943214-13624642 GCA_905220595.1 Spilosoma lubricipeda
TCCTCTTCAAAATTATTAGCTTTTGCCTGCAGCTTTGGTCATGTAAAAGTGATGTTTAAGTCGCTCGGTAACAGAAGTTTTTTTTAATGCCACGCAAGGTGTGCATAAAATTTCAATTATGAAACAATCATTCATGATCCAAAAGCAACTGACGAGTAAAATGACATATACGTATACAGGTACGTATTAACGAAAAATAACTGATCGCAAACTTAATAGAAAAATCTATAATACGATTTAGATTTGACACTACAAAGGCACTATATATATCTTCTTTTTTGTTTCAAGTTGATGCCAACACTTTAGTATCCTTCATTAGAGCATTTTTTTATTTATGATTAAAGTGTTTTTATTGTAACTGCGTAGGTACTTACTAGATATGGTATTTAATACATTATTTAATTCAATGAAGAGTATATTAAATGTAGTTTCCAAATGTTAACCTATGTAGTACTTCTAGAAATGATCATAAGATTTGAAGTTGGTCTAGCAACTTAAACAAACCGGACAACTGTGAATCTTTTCGCGCATCGAAGGCTTCCTACAAACTAGTTACAACTACAAATTAGGGGCTTGTAGTCACATATTAGACCATGTCCGCCCCCATCGTACCCTAAACTTACAATACATTTATATCTGACTTATTTATACCTTAAATAGTAAAACCATACTTATTTGCAAAACACTGTAATATAGGCTATACTTCAAAGAGTTTATATACTAACCACGCCGCTTTTGACAGAGGCTTTGATAACATACTTTGGAACATGCCAACATCTACAATGTTTATCTTAAACCTTATTACCAAAGTCTCTCTCTCAGCCATATCTTTCAGTTTTGGCACAGTTTTTTCGAAAGGTTTTAAAAACCTTCTCATTCTAAAAACAACCCCATACATCGTTGTTCCTAACAATAAATTTTCACAGTGTTATAATTGAGTAATGTTGCTATATATTTTAATAAGTATTCAAGATATTAGGTCAATCGGAAGTAGTAAATATGCTTTATTTATCTGCGAATTGTTGCAATTGGTTAAAAGTTAATAAGCCATAACTTTTCATTTCTTCCAATTAGAACTAAATGTTTTACAACTTTCAGGGACCACATAGACGGTTATTTATAATCATTTTAATTTAATACCTCTACGTATTCTTGAACAGAAATCAAGCCTGGCCAATAGCGCTGAAGCACGTCTCTATCACGATAGTTGATCAGAGTAGGACCACCGTATCGTTATATATACAAAAAAATATTGTTAAATTCTGTTTAAATTATTTATTAACCGACTTCCAAAAGGAGGAGGTTCTCAATTTGATTGGTATTTTTTTGTTTAATGTTTAATATTCTGATGTATGTTAAACGGCTTCGGCGACGGATTGAGCATCCGAAGTGTCATCATTTCTATTCATCTTATGGGTATCGTAAGAGGCGACTAGGGAAGCAACAAACTACGCAGGACAACATCGCTGCAAAGAGAAGGAGTACTTGAAACAAACTCTATACTAACCCTGGCCAGCGTCTGAATAGAGGCCAGAGATGTGATTCAGGCGTATTTTTAACCGACTTCAAAAAAGGAGGAGGTTTCTCAATTCGACCATATATATATATATTTTATGTGTGTTCGCGGGTAACTTCGTCGTTTATGAACCAATTTTGATGACTCTTTTTGTAATGAAAAGGAGATATCCCAAAGGTGGTACCAAGATAAGGACACTTAAATCTGATTATGGAACCCAAGAGAAATCGAGTCAAACCTTGAAGTCGGTTTTTTTTTTTAATTAAGTAAGGATATTTGTTTGTGTTTGTACCCTAACCCAAGACATAACATCGTCATGGTGTATCTGATAAAGGTCTTTGAGATACTAGTGTATGATTGATATATGAATCAAATGTAAGATAAAGGTTTTTTGCTTTGGTCGGCTTCAATGGCGTATTTCTATCTTTCATTTAAAATATTATGGATAAAGTTATATTCTTCAACCCATATTTATAAATTAAAAATAATAATGTTAAATGTAACGTTTACATCAATAGTTATAGAATATGAATATAAATTGCGTACAAGTGTTTAACGTGTATTAGATATTTATTGAACAGCTTAAGGTATTTCAACATTAACCCTTGATAGAAGCCCCAGGTGATCAGTTACGCATAAAATTATAAAGTAATGTATTAATAAAATAAATTTAGATTTTTCTCATCAATAGCTTTAAATAGCCTACTGCTGAACATAAGGCTCGCCTTCGAAAAGATGTGTGGGGAACAGGTGTGGGGTCCCTCCAACACAAAGGGAGGATCCGGCGAGGTTATCATGCCTGGCGGGCCACTGCCCAACGGTTGATGTTGGGATGTTGTATATATGCTAATCGCTGTGAGCACTTTTATTGCGCGATGCAGGACTGCTAGTTTCTTCATATTGTATGTTACTCCGTAGTTCAGTGTATCTTCCGTTGTAGTGGCGTTGTCATATGTTTTCTTAATGCGCTGTATGTGGAAGTCGCCACATCACTCCCCTCCAAGACCGGAGGTCGATATCTGAAGAGTCAGCTGTCTGTGCTTAGTTTCGGAGCTTGCCAGTGCCAGGAATTAGTAGTTCCATTGAGTCGAAACTGAGTGGCGCGAGTTCCAGTGAGTCGGAACTGAATTCCACTTGTCCCATTGAGTCGAGGCTGTAGTCCGCAGATCCCAGTGAGTCGGGATGGAGTGCGGCGCACGGTGCTGCGGTGAGGTCCTCAGTGAGTCAGGGCGGTTGCTGCGTGGTAGCTGGCTGCTGCGTAGACGAGAGAGAGATGCTCTACTTACATGGATGTGCTGTGCCTAGACGCTGTTGAGGCCGTAGGGGTAGACCAGGCTGGAGCGGTCGCTTCCTGCGTGCCCACGTTCCGGAAAGCACCTGCGTCAGTCGGAAGGAAAGGGTCCCGTGCTGCCGCCCTGCCTACTCGAGGATCCAGGACCATCTGCAGAGTCTCCACGGCGGCAAAGCCAGCTCGTGGAGTCTCCAGCCGAAACGACCATCTAGCCATCGTGGCTCGACCGGCAATTTCACGCCACTCGCGTATCTTTTCCTTCGAAGTGTGTAAGCCACTCTGCGCCCGGAATTCAGCCACCCGTCGATAAATTTTGGAGAGCACTTCCGCCTCCAAATCCCAAGAGGGTGTTCCTGCCATGGCGCACGCTATGGCAGCATGGCTCAGCTACCTTCGTGAAATGTTGTCCGTCGCTGTAGATCATACTTTACGTTAATCTAATAACTGCATTACAGGAAATTTAGTGATATCATAAGCTATGTCATCTCGAAAATGTACACAATTTAACAAATAGTTTTCATTTTGAAACAAAAATTATATGTTTATTAATAAATACTCCTGACTTGTAAACCGCATCTTATGAGCGGATTAGCAAGATCAACTGGTTGTATATAGTGACAAGCTAAAGATGTTTGCTCTATAAATAACTCTCTATCGGATAAGTTAACCGCCTACTTCTAAATATAGATTCTATTCATAAAGGATCTATCGTTTTTAACTTTAAAAATAAAACAGATGCAAAGTGTTATCCCATGTGGGATTTGAACCCACAACACTGCGCAGTAGAAAGTGGCGTGTCGAACATTTAAACCACTAAACCAACCGTGCAGTTAGAAACAAAATTAACACTAAAAACTTTATAATATCAACATAATTTAGTTAAAATTACTACCATTAAAGTTACTGTGTGAACTCAAAAAGCTTTATTTGTATTATTTTTTCGCTCGTGGTTACGAGCTCGACCAATAATCCTGGCTAAAAATAGATGCTTATTCCAAACCAACACACTACTTGTATTTTACTTAACGGTCACTATATTTTTAGTGAAAGTATATTAATACGCAATTGTAATTACGTATTCAGAACGTTCATCCGTTCTCTAACTACTGCTAATTTTAAAGCTGTATAGCAATCGATACGCGGATATTTCTATATTCTTTAAATAATTTTATCTTCTAAAATTCAGGTGTAGTTATATTCATATTATTTATGAAAAGTATAATAATAGTTCGAGTGCATAGACTCAAAGCCACGCTGATTGCAAAACCAACGAGCCGGCTCGACCCGGCCGGTACTAGACTCGTACAGAAGATAAATCAAAATGGCAGCATTCGTGCTGTCGTGTTGCGTTGGTGAGTGCGAGACCGGAGCTCCAATGTTGCAGAAGCCTCACTGAAGAGAAGAGAACTCCAGCATGGTGACCAACACCATGGCGACCTCCATGGTGTTGGTCACCATGCTGCCTTGTCCGCATTCCCAGTGAGTATGTTGACCATCACTCTTGGAATCTTCTTATGCTTTCCACCAGGTAGAGTAGAGTCACTTTGGCAGTTCCATACATAAAAAAACATACACAGTTTTTGTTGGTTAGCGGGACTTTTTCGATATTGCTGTTGAACCCTGTTAATAAAACTAAGCAATCGACGCGGAACAACTTTTTAACTACGTTTCCATTATATTCCATTATGTGTCGGACAGTTTTTTTAAAATTATTTTTTATTAACTTGCAGTAAATTTGATTCTGTTATAGTTCCCTTCGGTCAATCTAAAATGACCTTATATGTCTTATTAAGAATAAATTATTTTAATATACTACCTATTATGGAATATTATTTTTAATTATATTCACATAATTTATGTATTAAATTATCATTGTTTATGGGTATTCAATAAATTGATATATCAGTAAGTACTTAAGAAATGGAGTTTTCCTGACATGCCATTATTGCAAGTACATTCATTACATATAGCATCTCCTGTCTGGTAATATGAATTGAAATCATACTATTTTATTTGAAACTATTCACTAGTATCAGCGTGAAGTGCGACTAGTTTTTGACTTTGGTTTCAATTGAAAAGTGCCATCATTTTACGAAACTGGACCTATTGCAATCTTGATCTGAGTTAAAGTAGGATAAAATACATATCGAGAGAACATGCTTAAATTAGATACAAGATACAGGACCATTGTAAGTAACTAGAAGCATTAGCCCTTAGTCATTAATCCAAACAGGTTTTATAACGGTTTTACGATTAATACCGCATTGGATAAGAAGACTTTCTAAGAAAGCCGAGTAGGATCTCGACTATTCTTTACCGTGACACAAAATCAATCGATTCTGGTACAGTTACACTGCTGGATGTACGGCATGTGAGAAATGTCACCTAGGTATATCAAATGTTAGTCCAAGCTATCGGATGATGGAGGCATTCGTCGCGGGATTGAACCGCACGCGCGGCGAGCGGCAGAAATGTGGCCGCAACATGATACGGCGCACCCGCGCCCGCGCAGTTGCAAGGTCGGCTACTGCACTGCGCATGTGTGACCTAGCAGTGACGGTGACTGCATCACCGTTTGGGCTACACTTTTTCTTGCTATTACAGATATTACTGTGATCCTTTCAAACCTCTTGATTGATAAACATTATTTCAAAAGTAAGTGTGATTTGTATGAAAATAGGTACTTAACTTGCATCTGCACCGTTATACAGATATGGGATCAGTTCGTTAAACTTGTTACGTCTGTGTCTAGTTATTTGAAGACAAGGCTTACAAATAGGTTAGGTGTAGCATACAAATCTAGTAGATTCCAGTATGATTATTCACTATTCAAACAATATGTACATAATTTAAACAAGTTATTGGTTTTTAAATTGAGGAAAATCATTCGGAAATCTTGTCTTCCTATATTCGATTATTGCCATGAGAGTTAGTATAAATATCGGCGTAAAGGATTTGAAAAATGCTTTATGTTTCACAGTATATTTGACGAAAGACCACAAATCAAGATGTTTAACATTTCTTAAATTAACAAAGGTAATAAATAAGTCATATTATCGTATTAGATATCATAGAACACAATTATATCCCACTTAGTAAACATAACGTAAATCAAGCAACGTATCATTTAATGGTTGTTATAGTGGAGCGATTAACTACCAAGCCTAATCTGCAATGCGTTAAGTACGAATACATAAACGTGTTGGTTTACCGGGCTCGTAAATACTTATGATAATAAGGTGTGGTACTCATATTATCAATGCTCATTGTATGTGTATGTGTATGTATTGTATGTGTATGTATGCAAAATGAAAACGCACAGCGGAGCACGACCACATTCGCACTTGATATCTACCTCGTAATATTTCCTCCGGTTCGCTTATGCAAATGCGGTATAGTGACAAACAATATACATGGAAATTTATGAAGTTGACGTATAAAAGTGACAGCAACTGGGTGCGTACGCACATCGTGCATAACATAAGGGTGTAGTCACAGTCGCTTTGGTGGACTACACCTAACTCATTCTGGTTATTGCTTTAATATACCCTATTATTTATTGATATTAAAAAGGTGTCAGGATCACTATTTCTAGATGTACTTCAGATAATTAATATTTTACGGCGTAGTAAAATACGGCATAAAGTTACATGGTCCTAAAATATAGCCGTGTGTAATACTAACATCATACACAACTGTGCCGTCTTACATTAAAATTATACGTTTTATGCAACTGTTGAATACGGAAACAATTATGTAGATTTACAATATGCGCTTGATAGAAGGATTAATGGTCGCAATAAAAACTTCAAATTAGATGTAGCCTTCACCTGGGACTGATGTTCTTTACCTGATTACTTTTCTGTGTCGCTTTTACCTTAAATCTTTAAGTTGGAAAGTAGCCTAGTAACACAAACAGCGGATCTGGGCCATCACAGCCACAAGAGAATATCATAAAGTCTCCTTTGGAGTGGTGGTATTAACCGACATGTTAGAAGGTTTTAGATAACGATCCAAGACTTATAATATTTTCAAATAGACGCGTATTCAAAGGGTTTACAATATATTTAACGTATAATTGGTGCAATCTACCATTCTGCCTTTAAAATTTCTGTGCATGGGCATATAATTATGACAGTGTTGCTCAATGAAATGCTCTGGGTACATTTTTTGAATAAAAGGCACCAAGTCTTATCTTGGTTTGTCTTGCATTTAACTTTTGTTCAGAATATTGTAAATTTAGTAGTTGGTATGAGGCTTTTATATATTAAGTGAGTCACTAAATAAAAAAAAGACTCAGCTTAGCCTGAGCCACTCTGAAGCAGTGACTTCCAGCACTGGTTGTCCTGTAGAGGATCTGTTTCAT
Organism: Spilosoma lubricipeda; assembly: GCA_905220595.1. Taxonomy (NCBI): domain Eukaryota; kingdom Metazoa; phylum Arthropoda; class Insecta; order Lepidoptera; family Erebidae; genus Spilosoma; species Spilosoma lubricipeda. The sequence continues at coordinate 12,950,388 of HG992281.1, forward strand.
GGTGTCGACTCGAATACAATATTTCATGTATTGAGTTTAATGTAATATACTACCTTTTTGTAAGGAAATGAATGGGGAGATAATCAATTTATTTATTGAAAAGCATATAATTTATTTGTAAGCTTGAAAATAACAAAGTGGAACAAAAATAATATTCCATATACGTCATTCAAGTGTGTTTACATTTATTGAAATGGACAATAACAGTAAGTGATAATATAGCTATAATAATCCGCGACAACAAGAGTGCCCCTCAAACATTGTGTCAGTTGCGTTTATCAGCAAGACCTTTGGCTTATTAGCTGGAAGAGGCACCTGCAAGCTATGATAATGGCTCTCGTAATGTCCGAGATTTATATTTGTAAATTAAAATTAAATGTCACTTAATTTTATCAAAGTTCCCCGCAGTGCGGGTGGACATCTGTTCCGACTTCGGCGAAATAAACTACGATAAATCACTTTGTTTTGCAGTACGTTCTTGGAATCGATTAATAATTATATTAATTTATCTCGGCCATAAAACAATAATTAACAGTCAGTAGTCATATGAGCCGTCGTATAAATTTCCTAATGTGAAACCTAGTGTAATATGATACCGAGATCAAACAGGTCGCTATTACACCTGGGCACCTGCCAAGCCTCACGTCAACTATGATAATAGACCAAACAAATTTAGTTGTAATATTCCAAAAATATCGATTACTAATCTGTGTTTTGGTTGGGTTTAGAAAATAAAATAAACTTTATTATGTTGCCGAAAAAAAGCAAATTTTATTAACACCAATTATAATTGATAGTAGGTAAATTAAACGATTTTAACAAATAAATTTCATATCCTGCGAATAGGCCGTACATATAACTAACCCTGTGTCAAGATAGCTTGTGTCAACATGCTGTGTTTTCCAAATAAGGGCAGATCGTTGCCCCGTCGTTTTCTTTGTTTAAAAAAATAACACTCGTCTTGTATGTAGGAACGTACGTGTATGGAAAATCAACTGCGAATTAATCACGTGTAAAAGCTTCGCTTTTTGTATTTCCAAAGCAAAATCGAAGGATAAGTTGAAAAATTTGTTATTACATGTAGTATCTATATATTTGTTTTAATGAGTATTTTTCTAACAACTGACTAAATCTTATCAGTTTAATACTTATTTACAATTTAAATAACCCATCCTAAATATGACTGTAATCTACTAGGTTAGGTTCCTAATAGTAAGTAAGTTATAAAATCTATAGGCATCTTTATATTAATTGCCGTTAATGTTGATTGTCACAGTGTCGAATTCATTCCGAATAATTATGGCTGATTATGTCAGATTCAGTGGTTTAACTAGTTTTTAATGTCATTGTATTATAAATATGGATTTAATGTTGTATAAACATCAAAAGCTTCATATTACACGGTATCGAGTGTCGTGACAGCACGGGGTCGGGTCTGCCAGGTGCGCTGCTTGGGACATTAATCGTGATACACCATCGTATAGATCACAATCAAAACCAGTTTTATTATTTTAAAGTTGTAAATGACGCAAGTGGCGGTGGTGCGCTCGCGCACAGGTGGGTGTACGGCAACACACACTTGGAAAATGTATGACAACGTACAATTTGTTATCTATCTATGTAACATCCCTATTACGTACCAACTTATTGTTTTACTTGAGATTTTGACGAAACTGAAATATATTTTATATGTTTAATTAAAATGTTATATGCTCTTGAATAATTTTAATAATAAAGAGGTAGGAGATAAACACATTGTAGCTTAGTTCAAAGTTGAACGACGTTGCCGGCCGTATGTAGACGTGCGGGCGACACGGTCAGGCGGCGCGGCGTCACCGCGCGGCGCCCTGTCGTCTACCGACCGCCTATCATTATTCCCATCCAAACATTATTTACAAGTCGACCTTTTTATCCTGAAGCTTTTTTGGTATAACTACATTAACTGCAGATATATTTACCAGGTAGGGAGGACGTGGGTTATTAATGTTTTGGCCAAGATATTTAGTGGTCAGACCGAGACCCGATGAGCTCTTTTATTTATCTGTTCATTCGACAAAGATCGACTAATTTATCCAAATAAGAGAAATTATAATTTGAAAAAACTAATAAAATTGCTTCATGAATGGGACCATAAATATGGAATTAAGTTAATTAGTTATAATATATATATAATAAGTTAATTATAATTCTTCTGTGAGTGTGTATGTCACTGAACTACTCTCAAACGACTGGACCGATTTTGATGATTTTTTTTGTGTGTGTTCAAGGGGATCTGGGAATGGTTTAGATTCACAATTTTGTCCGCTGGACAATGTTTTTTAATTAATTTTTAATTTATTAGTAGTTATGGCAAAACGACGTTTGCCGGGACAGCTAGTTTATTTATAATATTTTTTCAACGATCATTGATACCTTTTGTAACAACGCGAGGAACGCGGATGGAGCTGGAAAGCAATATTTATTTATAAAGTCTGTGCATCGGTTGCAGAAAGCAATCTTCCAACGTTGGGATTCCATTTATTTCTATCTGTTGGTTTTTCTGGTTCCAGTAACTCCGGCAAGCGGTTGGCGCATTGCGACCGAGAGGAGCATCGTTTTTATTACTTGTACAACCATATATAAATTTAAACCTGTTTCTTATATCACTTACAGGTTCTGTGTTTGTTTTTTGGGGAATGTTATCCGAAAAAACAAATTTTACATCTCTACCATTGCTGATTTGTAAATTTTTATATTCTGATTCAATAATATAAAAAAGATGACGTAATAACTAAGCAATTGGCCAATAGACCTGTGTAGTTTGTTGGTCTACAATCAATTTACTCCGTTATGAAAAAAAAGAACACCTGTGAAAGAGTTAACTATTTCCACGCTGTGCTAACAATTTTGATTTAGGTTCATTTGGAGCCGCTACAGAAAAAACAATAATGACGGTAGGCGAAACAACTCTAAAATGGTTTTGTTTAGTGATCCACCATTTAATTAATCTGTTCCGCTGCCAAACCACCTTTATAATAAAGTCTTCATGACGTAAGCTGAGGAACACGCAGACTTGGACAAAACATTATCATTAATTTCAATACATAAAACTCTGAGTAATATTTTATCAGTTTTCTACGATATAACAACAAAATCTTAAATATTAATTCGTTTTGGAAATATGATATTGTAATATAAGCTAAAATAATTTTATTATTGACATTTATTGATACGTTATTTATTTAAAAAATGAGGTTATGAATATGCTATCATTTTTAAAACGTATATGGAGTTAGATCATCACTTGTAGATGTCTAGATTCTATTGTAATTAAGGAAACTAGTTGAGGAATAGTGTTCCGTTGTGTTAAGTCGAGGGCGTGCGGTGTGGAGCCTAGGAGGCTTTCTGGAATGTAGGTGAGGGCTTGCATGTAGCATATAGCGTATATTTTGTAAAGATTCGCGGAAGAGCGGCGTCCGCGCGTCTGCTCGCGCAGCGCTGCACCTGCCGACCCGCGGGCTATTTATAAACCAGACCGTACCACCGACATAGAATAAGTTATTCGCACACAACACCGACCAACATACGGTATTGGACCTACAAGGATAAGTACTTCCAATTGCTCAAATGAAATTATTTAACGATATTTAAAGTGAATTTATACAACTTTTTGCGCAGCACTCAATTGTTATAATTATTTATTGTGGTGAAATGTAATTTTACACTAATAAAGCATTAAATGAAAGGTTCTATTTTTAAATCGATTATTTTATTATTGACATTTCTGCAACACCTATTGATGGATTGCTTTTAATTTACAATTTAATAACGTATTATAACATATGGTGAAAGAGCTCCTGAGGTTTTTTAAACAAATATCAAATCACGTCAACAGCCGTTAATAGTTAACTGATAGACCTAGATCTCGGCCAGATTTAGTATATGAGTGCTAAAAAAATTGTGTTGAAATAATAGTAGATACTTCATCGACGTGTCTCTTCTAGAAATTACTTTGGTGTGGTGTGTACATAACAACTTACATACACTTCTATAGTATCTAATCCTAAGATATTACACCAAGCCTGTATACACTAAGTACGTACACCCAATAATAAATTGTTTACCAGCTTTTTGCGCAGCACCTCTGTTAATAATTTTCCGTAATGTTGATATTTATCTACATAACAAGAATAGTTACAATTTCCAGCGCAATAGCAAACAAAGCACAGGTGTGAGCTTTTTAAGAAGTCCGTTAGTAATGTAGTGCTAGGTGGACTACCGCAACTTGAATAAATATTATTTTTAACGATCAGTGCAGCGGGTATTTGTGCGCTATGTGTTCGACATGTTTACGTAACAGTGTTCTGAAGTCGGGAGTGGTTGGCTGCCGCGGTCGTCGTTGGTAAACACACCAAACGGTCTTTACCACACGAAAAATCCGTCCGACAGATATTTGTACACCGGTCAGTTAGTGTGTATCTACCACACTACCAGCCGTAGCAACATTATTTGAGAAATTGTGACCTAATATTCATTTTCTTCTGACTCCGGAACAGATTATAATAGTTTGTCATTTATAGATTGTTATAAACTTGTATATACCTACACTGTGTGTTTTACACATATTTTACTATTGCATGTCATTGTCCTCGGGAGTATTTAACTTATAATATGTTATGCATACTTTGAAACTGTGCATTAAGAAATCTTTTGTCTTGATTTTGTATAATAAAACATTTTACAAAGTGTGTATACTTACAGATGTCATTTTTGTGCTGGAAGCAGAAAGATCGGTGACCTTTTTGTTTAGTAACTGGAATAATGAACTTATACGTGTAAGTAAACATGTAATTCTTTATAATCATTTCTAAATAATGTCGTATCTTTAAACCTACCAACTTAATTATTAATAGAATATAAATACTAGACACATATCAAAATAATTACCGATTTTATAGATTAGGTATATTATTAAGATTAAGATTACTGAGTTTTACCACCCCTATTATCCCGTGGATGACATGATTTAAAATTCGAATACGGGAACAAACTCATACTCATACTCTCAACACACAGGACAAAATTATTGGAAAAAGAAGAAATTCTTGACACAAACCTATGCCAATCAAACAAACTTACCGATTATTCGTTGTGCCAAACTGTTCGTTTGGCTCCACTACTGGTTCTGGTAAATTAAGTTACATAATTATGTGAATAAACGCAATCGCTGAAAAGTGCCTGTATTACAACTAGGGTCGTACTGTCTTGAGTTACAGACTGGCGGAATGAAACGAAAACAAAAATGACGGATACTGCGGTGTTGCAAATTATTTAAATATACTTAATAACGTATTTAAACGTTATTTTTTAAGTTAACATAATTTAAAAGATAACGAGTTAGAAATCCATATAAAATCATCCCCCCTAGCCAAGTTGCAAGCGTTTTTCTTTCTGCAATCGTAAACGCCTAAATTCTTGTGTGTCATTGGCTAATACTTTGTCTAAGATTAGCCAATCACATGAGAATTTAGGCGTTAACGATTGCAGAAAGAAAAACACTTGCAACTTGGCTAGGGGGGCAGATACTTCAATGGTAACTTTATTGCAGTGATTATGCTTTAACGGTTTAACCTTGCCTGTATAGTTTCATTACCAGGCATAAAAGTACAAAATTGGTATGAATCACTTTTCACTAGGTAGATAGATTACTATAGATATAAGTAACAAACCATTTAACTCTATGAAATAACCAATTAAAGATAGGCAATAAAAAATATAGAAATCTTTTCATGAAGTTTGTTAATATTACAGCTTGCACTTAATCATAAAATGATGCAGTCAAATTCAAATCATAAAATATCGAATTTCTCATTTACAAAAGCAGTTTCACTTTAGCAGCTGCCGTTTCCGAGTGCAAATGCATAAGAGAAAAATTCACGATTTCTCGAAGAAGATAACTAAAGGGACCGCGATACCTTTAACTATCTTGTTCTTTATAAGTGTCTTCGACCAGGATTTATTTCATTATTCCTTGTGTGGCGAAATACATCAACAACACTCGTGATTCACGTCCATTCTTAGATGTTACGTAGCTACGACTTTCTTCTGGAATCAATACTTCTTCTTCTGGTAGTCTTTTCTTCGTGTGACTTATCGTTATCGTAATGACTTGTAAAAGTTCATATGTTTTGTGCCTAAGCACGTGTTCTTAATATGTCGCAGAACTTCCACATTCGAGACCCTTTGAATGTTCTTTAATTGTTCATACCCCGCATCCAGTATAATGATCAGGTTTTTTTTATGTAAGGGCCTGCCAAAATGACACTACTCTAAGCAGAATCCAAGAGTGATGGTTACCATACTCATTGCAAATGCAAACATACAACAATGCAGCATGGTGACCCACATTATGTCGACCTAGTGATGCTTCTGCATCATTGGGCCTCCGAACTCGCACTCACCAACGAAACACGACAGCACGAACGCTGTCATTTTACGTTGATCTTCTGTGCGGGGATAGTACCACCCCGGTTGAGCCGTCCACTGTTGGATATAAGCTTCACCCTGATTGAATCGAAATCTTGCAAAAATCGTCACGCCACCTGGCGTGTAAGCACGCTTCCTGAGAAGAGAAGTTGTCTCCACTCAAGAACTTATCCATCCCAACAATATTATGGCATTGCACTTCAGCTTCCTGATTACGTGGAATATTGTTTACAGATTATGTAAGAATAAATTAAATCAACGCTTTCTACTGCATCGAGTATTGTGGGTTCAAATCCCACATGGGACAACGCTGTGTTCACACGAAGGGTCATTCTGACTCAGAACATCATTTTGTGAATCACTCCACACAATGATGTTCTGAGTCTAGGTTTTCTTTTCCATGTGTCCATTTCATGTATGTTTGTAAATTCTCCCGTGACACAGGATGTATATTCCTAATTTGGAAGTTGTCTTTTTCTAAAATGATGCAGTCAAATTCAAATCATAAATAATCGAATTTCTCATTTACAAAAACAGTTTTACTTTAGCAGCTGCCGTTTCCGAGTGCAAATGCATAAGAGAAAAATTCTCACATAGTACTGTTAGTAGATATTCTTTAGTCGCTTACTCGGTGTCCAAATTTAAAAGAGATAGATTAAACTGTACAAATATCCGTATCAGGGTGGCCTTTAAACTTCCATACTATAATAAAATATCATAGGAATAACAAATATTGTTTTCGGGAGACAGAAGAATAACCGTAAAACATTTAGCTGTGTTTCTGAAAGTTGCATTTGGTAACATTCAATCTATTTTAACTAATTCAAAAAGTAAAAGTAGTAAATTAGGTAGAATATAGAAGTTATATAGAAAATTCCTAAACAGAATTTCGAAATTTCGCAGCATAATCCGGATCCATTTTGGTGTCGTATTTTCACAAAGATTCTCATCTATGGTAAAAATACCTACGTCTCCGTGGATTCACAAATAAATCACTTCTCCCACTGCAGCTGGCAAAATTATGTCTTCAGTATTCTCGTATGACGGATGCAGAATGTAGACTGTTCTCCTGTGTTTTGACTCACGGTTAATGAAACTGCAATGGTTGAGTTACACACCGGTACCTGCCTTTAATGTCACGAAATTAGCGCAGTTGTTATTGTGAATTATTTCTGGGTCAGCCTATTAACATATCTTTATTAAAAATTAAAAATGAGTAAATTGGAAAATAGTTTTAATTAAAAATAAAAGCATTAAGTTCTTCATTACCAGAGTAACTTTATATAGGTTTTTTTACCGGTAAGCTGCCAAAGTACTTTATTTATTTCTTTATTTGGCTCACCAACAATTGATTACACTGATGCAAAAGAAAAAAAATACATTCAATGAACTTATATCCTAGTGTAACAATTCCTTATAGGTAAGCACATCATGCACTACTTATTTGTTAACATAATTCAAATAAAATTTAAAAAAAATAAAAAATAAACAGAGTCACGGTGACGATGCCGTAACCAGCGATGGTCAAAAACACGGACGCTTTTACAAGGTCTTATAAATAGCACTTGTGAACCCACCAAGTGAGTCAGAGTGCAGATCAACAAGATCACTGCAGCTGTTTAATAGTTTGGAGAGGCGGGGGATGGGAGAATTGGCACCAAGAACGGTTCTGCGAAGAGGAGGATGTAGAGGAGTTATAGGGGTTCTTGGGTATTTTGTAGGTACACGGGTTTTTATTCTGGTCAGTAGCTGGGGACAGTCAATTTTGTGTCTTAGTATTTTAAACAGAAAAACAGATATATATCTCCTCTTTTGTAAGCATATCATATTGAAATGTGAGAGTCTGTCCTTGTACGATGGCTTCTTCTTAGCTATCCCAGAAGAATATGCCAATATGCCAAATGCCACATAAATCGCTTCTGTACCCTCTCCAATCTTAATGTGTGGGTGGCGTAGTGAAGTCTCCATACAGTGCTACAATTTTCGAGTGAGCTACGGACCAAACAATAATAAATAAAAAAATTAGTCTTGCTATGACGGAAATTAGTTATATTCCTGATAACAAACCCAAGCATTCTTGAAGCTTTTTTAACCACATTCTCGATATGTGGGATAAAGGTTAACTTCCTATCAAATAAAACTCCCAAATCCCCTGTCTGTTCCACTTCTTATATCGGGCTGCGACAAATATAATAAGAGGACGATTTACATTTTGTTTTTCTAGTAAATTTTACGTGATAACACTTGCTGATATTTAGACTCATGTCGTTATCATCACACCACTGCACCAACAAGTCGATATCTTTCTGTAGCAACTGAACATCAAGATCTAATTCCATCACTCTGCAAAATTTTAAATCATCGGCGGACATGAACCATTCAGAGAATTTTAATCTGCTGTGGAGATCGTTAATAAAGAAATTAAATAACACTGGGCCAACATGTGATCCCTGGGGAACGCCCGAAGTGACCATATAGGAGTTGGAATAGAATCCATTGATAACCAACTGAAAAAAGAGCCATTGCTGCCGTAGGCGGTTACTTACTGTTACTTTGCCTGATGGAAAGCAAGAATCTAAGAGTGGTGGTCACCATCCTCATAGCGAATATGGATAATGCAGCATGGTGACCCACAGATGACTTTTCATGCCCCGCTTAAACGACCCGGGATCATAGTGGAAGAAAACGCGTGTGCTGGTATGGTAATGAGTTGAGGTTTTAACTGCTCGGTACCGGAGGGAAGAGCCGAACCGTTCAGCTCGAGCAAGTGTATCTACCCTACCCAAGCCTATTCTCGTGTAGAGGAACTTTTAACTTCCTTATATTTATAAAAAAATGGTCACAAAACTGTTACAAAATGCATGCACTAAATTTCTTGCACAAGTTTTTATCAAGGATTGTTATTAGAGACTAAAATTACTTTCATTTGTTACATCTATACAAATAAATAAAATTGGAGTGTCTGTTTGTAATATTAAAATAACCGCTTTTTACTAAATGCATATGTATGTATACACGGTACACATACTAAAAATGTAGTTAAAAATTTTTTTGTCTGTCTGTCTGTCTGTCTGTCGGTCTGTCTGTCTGTCTGTCTGTCTGTCTGTTTGTTCCGGGTAATCTCTGGAACGGCTGGACGGATTTTGACGGGATTTTCACTGGCAGGTAGCTGGTGATCCAGGGAATAACTTAGGCTACTTTTTTTAGACTAACTTTGTCCCGCGGCGTTACTCGCGGTACAACAATAACCGCGGGTAACACCGCGGGGTTCAGCTAGTGTGTCTATAAAATTGACTATATATGTTTTTACTTTTTATAAATACTTTGCGAAAAAAAAACTAATAGTTTAAAAAGTGATTAATTTATAATTCCCTCATACGTGCACTTACCTCATCTTTTCTTTGCATTGCCCAATCGGTCAGCTGGCAGAAAATGCATTAGACATTAAGTCCGCCGATGCATGTATTTGTGCATAAAGTAATAAAATCAAATAAATTTATTACTTTGTTTTACTGATAACACTACTGGTAAATCTGATAGTTTTATAGATATATATTTAGACGTTTGTAGAGGTCAAGATGTGCTTTTGAATATGCTTGAGGACAAAAAAACCATGACAAGGTGAACTGAATAGTTAGACAAAGGCTCATCACGTTGAACTAATTAGGGCGAACGCTGCGAGGAATGCGCAGGCCACGCCGCCAGTAATTGCAGAGCGCGCGCGACTCTGCGCCCCCGGCACAAGCGATGGCGCGCACACCTTATTGCGAACGAAGCTTTTGCGTCAAGATTTATTTACATCCGGATTCTATAAGTAGAAACTAACTTATACATCTAATATTATTGACTGCTAAATTTTCTCTACATCACTTTATATTTTTTCCAACAAATTGATTAGTGTATTTTATTTGTAGATGTGTTTGCCAATTTAATTAATGCAAATATAGCAGTAAATAGCATCGTCAAAGCAATTTATTACCAATTTGATAACGGTAGTGAGGAGAAAAAATTGTTTGTGGCGGCCTAACATACTGACTGAGTGTCGGCCGGAACGCAAGGTTATTTGGCGATGTGTTTAAGTTTTTAAGCTATTTGCCATTACTGTGTAAATAATTATCTACACAATATTGATTTAATCTGCGGTATTTTGATAACGTAAGCAACATTTTAGAAGCTACTTGCAACAATGAGGCGACAAATCTTTGTGTCTCTTAGAAGAATAAAATATTTTGAATCGGAAAATGAAAAGGGAAAAAAAGAGTGGAAATTTTACCTGGCCATGGTACAAAATTCCATACTTTATTTACTGCAGTTGCCATGACCTTAACCTAAACAGATTATTAAAGTCGCAATGTCGTTCGTAAGTTTGTAAATATGCCAAGTTCGGCCAGTTTTTACCTGTCAGGGTCCAATTTTGGTGAATAGTGAAGATACGATTCGGACATAGTTTTCTTTTTGAATGGCTCCTTATACCGTTACGTGATCATAACAGCAATTTAATGACAAGAATATACTGTAGGTATATTTATTTATTATGTTTTTGTATAATTTATAGGCTATTTGTGTAAAGTTAGTGCAATAGTTTTTGTGTAGATATTATTTACGTCGTGCGGTGTGGTCTGGTTGTGGTCGGCCTTCGCTCGCCAAGAGACAAGACGCTAGATGCCACTTTCACTCGGCCATAGCAACGCGCATCCACTAACACCTGGTTTCGTATCCATGGATATGGCATTTTTTCGCAGGCAATTTGTAACATTTTAATTTTATCACATTTATGTATTTACTGTAAACTGCATAGTATATTGCTAGTTAAAGAAGTGTTAACTCAAGTTACTGAAATACCAATTATAAATCCTTATTACTATTTGTTATTTAACATAAAAAAAACTTCGTCCGTTTACTATCTTTGCGTAAAAAGATGTATACCTAAAGACTGGACTTTATACAAGTACTTATTAATATACAAATAAATCAACTTTACATCATTAGCAGTAACTATTTTCACGATAACTGACATTGACGCAGAGACGGACGGCTAAGCCGGTTGTAATAACAATTTGAATGGTAAATAAAAAACCACATCCATTCATTCGTGGTTCACGTTTTTCAAGCTTCTCATCAGACAAAAACTCGAGTTCAAAACAAAAGTGTCAATACTTGGGTTTTTCACCTGAGTCCACTAACACCTGGGAAGTTGTTTTGATATTTGACTCACATTACACAATAGTAAGTGAAATGAACATTTACGTATGACATATTTAATTATTAGGTACTTATATTTTAGGAACATAAGTCTATGCCATGCCAACGAAAATACAAACAAATAAATTATCTAGGTACAAAACATATTTTTCAATTCCATAACCATATTGTATACTACATATATTGTTAAAAATATAGATAGCTTAATATAAGTTATGATAGAAGCATATTACTATCTTACTTTGACATTGAATTAAAAATATTGATATCGAAATTATATTTTTTTAATTTGGGAGGTTCGCCATAATATTATTTAGGATAAACTTACTTACTTAAAAAACTTACATGATCAGTAATAATAAAGAATATAGGTACACATAGAGTATGCGTGTGCGCATTTCAAAACCGGTGTTGCGCAATAAGGTCGCCGCCAAGGACGCGGGTTCGTTGCCAGAAATAAATTGATGTTTATGTCTGTCTAGCGTACAGAGCGGACCGCGCACAATGTTCACTACTCGCGGAGACCACACTCCGCCTCCTACGACCATTACCCATCCTGATAATGTTTAGAGATCGTTAAAGGTACTCATACAATTTTTGCTTTTATTTGACCTTGCTGAAATCTTACGAAAAGAGATATTTTTCAATTTTTATGTTTTATGAAAATGCCAAGTTTCAATAATGTTATAAAACTACCTAAATAGTATTATTTACTTCAAATCCTTAACTATCAAATGGATATCAACAGACTAACATAGTCGCATTCTATTGTTTGCAACTATTTATCTAAAATCTATTTCAGGTGCGCCCAGAGAAAGCCTTATTTTTCTGTAGGTTCTATTCGCTAAATAATCATAACTTTCTCAATCAAACGACTATCTCCATTGGTACTTATTTTTTCAAGTAAGATGAAGAGTTCTTTCTACATGTTGCCAAGTCTGGATTCTTTTAATTATGTTGAATCGATGCTCATTTCATTAATAAACATGTCACTGGCTATTAGACAATACATTAGGTTTTATAATCAACCAATTCAGTAATCGGTAAAGTACTTTATACTTTTTATACCAATGTTTAAAATTTCATTTTTATTTTACATTCCATCAGCACTGTCTTCTCTCCAAAACACGTATGAAAATATTAATATTGTATTTTAAGAAGTTAGATATTTTTGTGCTTGTATTCCATACTATCTATATATATAAAAGGGAAGATGACTGACATACCCAGAGATTAACGCACAGCCCAAACCGCTGAACCTAGAATCCTGAAATTTTGCATGTAGGTTCTTAATATAACATAAGTGAGCACTAAGAAAATGTTTTTTTAATTTCCACCTCTCAGGGGTAATGATTTACCAGGGGATAAAAGTTTGCGTGAGCGAAGCCGCGAGCAAAAGCTAAATATATTACTTCAAGAACAACCTGTTAATACGTAGAGTTCAAAACGGCGCGTTTTAAAACTCTGTGCTTATTATATACTTTCATGAAAATGTTGTAAGTGCAGATGTCTTATAGCTGTTATAGCCGTAAATTGACACGTATTTCGTGTTTCGTTGCATTTATAGTGACAAAATACTCGTTTAGTGGTGTGTCGAGACGAGTATGAGAGATGCGTATTATAGCATGCATCGGAGCAGGCGCGCGGGTCGGCAACAAGTGGCCGGTTAAATATGTCATCACCGTTATACAGCCACGTGACAAAACACTAGTAGAGGGATTAGTTTACCATCGATGCTTATTACATTTATTTTGCATTATTTCTAACTGTTCTTTTGTACAAACTTTTTGTTATCATTTTTACTTTTAACTGAATGGGCCTCTAGGAAGTACTTTAAAAATAATATGTTTAAAAACAGATTAGTTCATATAACTCAAACCTCATCTAAACTGGGTAATCTTATAGAAAATTTCATAACAACGTTGTAACGGGATGAACATAATGTAAAACCATCACACTAAGTGCTCAGATCTAAAGTTAAATTCAATGAGATAGCATAAGTAACATCCTTTACAAAATGCTGTCGTGTGTATAGTACATACCAGTTAAAGTTTTATACTTAAATAACTTTACAGTTTGCAATGTTGTTATAAACACCATTCTCGAACTAGCATAGAGGTAGGTACATAATAGTCAACTTCACTATGTCGTATCGATGTACCGCTGCCCTTATGGTGAAAGTCGATTGTGATTGAGGTGCGTACGAGACAAACAAAACGTGAGGTGTGCGAGTTCCGCGGCACGCGACTATATTAATTTTATGTCGACGATATAATTACATTTCTTTTTCGACCGTCGGCAACGGGGCTTATAGTATGACGGACAGACAAATTGACGGTAGCGAGATGCGCTCAGCTCAAATTCGAAATCCAAACAACTCGCCAGTATATGTGTTAAATATTTCACACGGATCGTTTTCGTTTAGTTGAATAACAATTCTGAAAATTCAAGCGATGCACGATGTGGGTGCAAATATTGTAACAAACTTCTGGTGTATAATTTCTGAATACCGAAGATTTCGATTTTGGTATCAAATACGTTTGTTTTTTTAAGATTCTTCCGTAACTCTCCGCGGCAACTTTAAATAAGTCATACCTATAAAGATAAGTTAAATTGTCAAAAAGAATATGTGATATGCGGTAAAAGTACGCAATTAGATTATGGTAACGTGCGGTCAGATTGTATCTGCATATGTTTAGTGTGCTTTTGATAAGATAAGGTAGATCTGAGTGTAGTGAGTGAGACCCGCGGGCCCCGCGGCTCATCTCGTATTGTAACGCAGAGTCGCGGGCGCTGCGCGGCGGCCATCGACCGCGCGCCTCCTCTAAAATATTCCAAGCATGCACAAATTAAACTGGTTTTTTCTTCATATTACTTTATTACCTTTGCATAAAAAACATTGTAAACTAAACAATCTCACGATACCGTGCAATATAGCACACCTGATAACTATTCGATGGCAATATCTCGTAGAAGCTTTAAAATTGTTTTCAGTATATTTAATTAGTTTCATTAATATCAAAATCTCTTGTTAGATAAAGGCGGTATAATAAAAAAAATAAAGTGGAGTTCTATAAAGAATAGTACAAATTATACCAAACAACTCGCCAAGAGGCCCCTCAATTAGTTCTTAATTGTACGAATAGGTATAACAATATGTGGATAAGTATTATGCTTAAGTGGAAGTTTTAAATGTTTTTCTTTTACTTTTTTTATTGTTTTTCTAAATAAAAGTTGAAATATTTATGTAAAACTTACATGTGACAAGGATCATTAGTAAACATATTTTACTTTTAGGACCACGAGTCGATTAATACTTCCTGCTGTCTTAAAATGAGATCATTGATTTTTATGTAAGTAAAATATATACATACCTTTAAAAAAGCTGACAATTCTGTTTTTTTATCCTATATTGAAGTTGAAAATAAAACACATGACCGTAACGGCAATGATTATGTGAGGAAGTAAGCGAGGAATTTGGGATTCTCGAAAATAAATAAATGTATTATGAATTGAATGTGATTGTAATCTCACAAACACAAATAATATCTATACAAAAGTATTATATGGATAATAAGGTATCTAACCCTTTGTATAAAAAGTGAAGTGTCCCAAACAACTCTCCTATGTAGATAAGAAAATGCCTAAAACAAAAGCAATTACTTCCCACGTGAGGTTGAGTCGAAAGCTCGGTCCAATTAATTTGTAGCTTTTTGTCTCAAGGGAATGTAAGCCGTCAGACTTTAGTCTGGTCTGCAGGGCAGCAGCGCGGGGGGCCAGTACCTCGCCCTTTTGTTTTTGTACCCGTGCAAGAATGCAAAACAATTATAATTCTCTTTGGGATAAGTCGTAGCGTTCCTTGAGAACCGAGCGTACGCAATCAACAAATGATTTTTATATCTTATTCGGTTTGTGGTTAAAAAACCGTAATTGGATTAAGCAAGATCACACAAGGTATCATTTAGACGTGCTAGAAGCGTTGAGGGGAATCTGCGGATTGGTCCCGGCCGCTGTTGATGAACAGGGAGTGGTCGGCATGATGGAAACCGTGAGATGAAGCGAGGCGGTCGTTCTCTTACAATCACCGACACTGACCAATCCATTTACGTTAATTACGGCACGATGGGGATAAATCGGCGTCCAGCCGTCCACCGTCGGAGTTACGAGCGAGCCGACTATAAAATAAATTATACCCACTTCGTTCGCCTCTACTCAGTTTTTTGTTACAGTCCAAAGCAAGAAAAAAACAAAAGCAAAATCTCTAGAGGACGAAATACGAGGCAAAGACAAAGCTTGAATTTATCTACTGATAATATAGACGTAGGGCGGGTGGCGCGGTAGACGCAGAGTTGCCGGGTGGCCGGCCAAATTATACGGCCGCGCATTCCTGCGTCCAGGCAAAAACATGATATATAGCCGCCTTGTGACGAAATATTTGAAATTCGGAGCTGAACCTGCCTGCCACACTCTAAATGGAATCCACTTTAAATATTATCTCTGGCATTCTTTTCAGACGACTTTATAAGCTTTTACATGATACTTATTTAAAAAAAGGGAATGTGAACCATGAAACGATATTATCATATTATTTACGGCTGTGAATCTCGATTGATGTCTAACTTTTCCTACTTTTAGCCCCGATACAGAATCAAAGACTATTGAAATAAATTAATACATACATATAATATATATCTCCGTTTATTACAACTTCATGTTACTTATTTAGAATTTTCATACTTCTGAAACCGCATATACGAGTATCCGTTTTAACTTTGGTTCGAATGGAGTAAGTCAGAGAATCACATAATTCCGATCATCATCGTCATTATCAGCCTATTGCAGTCCACTGCTATTAATAATTCAGATATTAAATTATAATCAAGTCGACCGGAGAACTGTACTATGAGTAATGAAACATATTAAGGAAACAGATTATTTTGAATCTGGAAGCAATACAACCTAATTCATTTCAGGTTTCTACGCAGAATTTTATTTTTCTAACTAAATACCTGTAAATTACTGTCAAGCTTTTGCCTATTTATTATTACGAATGTGTAACATTTAGCACAAAAGGAAAGGCTAACTCGTACATGTCATGTAGTCAGTTAATCTTCTACAATTCAACTAGATGAATTTCCTTAAAGGAATGCGGCGTCGAACGCACGCTGCATACCGATTATAATACAAGAATAGACTTTACAAACGTTTTAGTCGATTAAATTGTAATGCATCTGATGTTTAAAGATTACGTACATAAGTACCTACTCATGTATTTATAGATTAGTTAGAACATCTAAACAAGAATATTAATCTACTAACACGTTGTTTCAAAATACAGGCAGATCTGAATTCCCGGCTGTGATTAGTTTTTTCTTAAGTGTATCTTCAATTAACCTGAATTTGCTGATAGCACGATACTTATCAACAAGGATGTTTGATACCAAGCTTCTAATAGTGGTGTAACCTGGCCAGCAACGGACGACAGCGAAATCTCTAAGGTCCCACTCACTTTTAACCAATTAGGACAGATAGGTCTAGGTTTTGCCCACTCTGAAATAATTTGAAAGTAGTTTGGCATTCAGTTCGTCACTCGCATCTTCCAGCACCTTCGCAAATGTAAGACATGTAGAATAATGCTAATTTTAACAGCGATGACATCTTAATTTTTGAGCTGCAACTTTTAAATTGTGAACAAAATATTAAACAAGAAAAAGAAGCAACTTTATTTATGTGATAAAAAATATTATCGCACTATAAAATTTCATTTAGATTTTATTTAGTGATGCTAAATATTTTTATTTGATAACTCAAAATGTAGTCATCATCGCAAAACAAAGAAATCTTATTAAGTAACTTGAAAGTAAGTAAGAAGTATATAAATATCAAGAAATAAATAACCTGGAAATAGCTCGTGTTGACACATATTGAATGTTTCACCGCCGGCTTCGCTCGCATTTAATAAAAAGTACCCTATATTACTTCTAATACCTCCAAGAATATGTATACAAGGTTTCATAATGATTGGTTTAGTAGTTTTTGTGTGAAAGCGTAACAAACAAACTTACTTTCACCTTTATAATATTAGTGTGATTGGAATCGAACACATGTAGAATATTACTCTAAGCTCTCCTTGGTAATTCTAGTGTCACCAAAGAAAAACAAATAAATCCTTCTAAGTAAAGTACCAAAACAGTCATTTATTAAGTCCTTGTAAAAGCAAATGGACTAGTAACAATACATTGACGTTATAACAATAGAATTCATTCAAGTTGAGGCGGTGACTTTGAAACGAGGTTACCATAGCACCTCCAGACGACCCCAGGTTCAACATTATTTTGACTGCAGCCTGAAAATGACCTTTGCATCCGGTGTTGGTAGGCATAACAGCGTCTTCATTACTACTGATATTTAGGTGACAGGGTTCTGAGTTTTAAACGAATATTTGTTTTGTATTATTTAGGTCAGTATTTTCTTTATCTAGTTTCAAATATACTCAAATACTTTATATTTTAAATACATCTAAATAAGCCATAAGCCAAAAATCTAAATAAGCCAAGTTTATTTATATTTTTTGCGTACTGTATTTATTTCATTTTGCAAGAACTTTATGTTATAAAATTGGTTTCATGCGTAGGTTATCTTCTTAACTTAATAATTGTATTAATTTGACAAATTGTAAATATAAATGATTTCTATTGTACACTGTTCTCAGCAAAATATTGTAAAGAGTATCAAGAAGCACAGAACTGCAATAATACTTTGTGAACGTACGTTTTTATAGCTTGCATATGACAAGCTATTGCATCAAATAATTAACTTATAATAAACATATTGCCAACATAAAAAGATACTAAATATTTTGCTATTTACGATTTGAAGTTGGATATTTTTTTTAGTATTTCTATACATATACAGATTTTCTTTATGTTTATTTTTATTATTTACACTAGCATTGCTTAAATTCCCAATACATAGCTTTTGAAGGAAACACGTAATCTATAAAGATTTCTAAAAACATTCTTTAGGCTTTGGTCTAATTAGCGCATATTAGAGATTGTTTTCTAGTCTAAAAAAATCCTATTATAAACATGGCACACTTTTTTTGTTGTTGCGGTAACTTATAGTACAAAGCGATTAATAAAATTCCAATTTAAATTAAAAATTACATCATTTATTACATCTGCATTTTAATAAAATAATAATTACACGTATATATACACAAATAAGTATGTACAATGATCGAGGCCGCCACTATATGTACACTGGGTCCACGAGTTATCACTAGTTCGCACTGGGCGTTGGGAACGCCTTCGTCATCGGCAACCGCACCCGGTCACCATCATGTCCTGATAGTTTTTGAGCACCACATTATTGTGTTCGTCCATATATAACATGGAAATAGGGGAGAGTTGTGTTGGTACGCAACACGCTTTAGGCACCGCGGCCGGGTTCACTGAATTCACAAGTGTCTGTACGATCGCGTGATTTGTGCCGTTCAGATGATCCGCTAACGGGAACGGGCAGTCTCCTTGGCAGTAGTACGCATCGTAGCCGTGCGGTGCGACTATCCAGTCGCTCCAGCCGACTTCGGCGAAGTCCACATAGAGCGGTCGTCTCTGACATATTTCACGCGCCTCTTTACGACGATGATGGGCGCGGTGACCCCGTCGTTGCGTCGCGCGCTTGTTTCGCACTAACCGCGTCGCACCGCTCTCTCGAGCCGCCCGTGCTCTCGCGTCTTCTGTATACAGCAGCAATAACGGTTGCCGCGTATTCCACTCTTCTTCCTCTTCCGTAACACGTCTACGCACTCTCACATGAGGTTGGCGAGCATCTACATTATGTTGGCCTTCCTCTAAAACACGCACTAATAGTCCATGATTATGTTCAGGCTCCTTAAGCCACCGGCGTGCAGCACCGAGTGCGTCTGCTGTAACCATGCCCTGTGCTGTTGTCAGCGGCACTGAGTCAAGAAGCCGTAGAATTGGCGCACTCTTTCCTTTACGACCTGGTCGCACAACGTCATACAAAAGTAAGCGCTGGACACCCGTCGTTCCATCAGCTCGGTGGAAATTCAAATCAGCTCCACGGGCGATTTCGTCCGCTGGGACTCCGCTCAAGTTGAAGAAGAGGCGAAATCTGTGTTCGCCTGGAAATCTGGCATCAAGCTCGGTGGGTATATGGTGGTACGAGCGAGCCGTATTGGCGGAAGCGGCGGGTATGGCACCGTCGGTTTCATACAGCAGGCGCATCGCGTGCGGGACAGACGGAGACGGAGCAGCGCGGCGTGCCGGGCGCGCGGGTAGCCCCAGCAGCGCCAGCAACTGCCGCTCAGCGGCGCCACGCGACTCCTCGTCCAGCTCCGCGGCTGCGCACAGCGCCACCAACGCGCACACCACCGCGCATGCGCACGCCACACGCATAATTCTCCTCGACCCACCTGCAAAGATAGAAAATACCAATTAAAATTTATTACACTCACTTTATATTTATTATTCAACCTCATACCTATAAATGTGATATTCAAAATAAATTGAATATAAATGTTAATAATTGAAATGAAAAACAGAGAATTAAACATAAAAGATTCATCCAGAAACATATACTTTCAATGTTTCGACATTTAAACAGATCAAAAATCTTTGATCGACGTTCTATTTGTTTTAAGTAAATTAGTAGAGTAAGAATTTCCAAGGAACACACAACACTGATGTATTTTACTAGTGAACCAACAAAGAGTAACATTGTGGTCGACCGGCAGTTGTTTATCTCTAGGTGCACTTCTAATGAATGCACTAACATACATACAATGTAATGTACTCATGCATATTTAATTCGATTGTATAGGTTACATAGACCCGTCAACAATACGCGAGTGGAGCAACGAGTTTCGAAGCTCTTGTCACATTTAAAACGTACAAGCTAAACAATGACGACTACCTACCATAGTATTGTAGCATTTGTATCGCGTGACTATGTCCCGATTATTTCGATATTAGAATTAACATTAGAAGAAATTTAAAAAATCACTAACTGTAATCTTTTTTAAATAAAGAAAATTATCAAAATTGTTTGTACAGCCGGCAATTATTAGTAAAGTCCGAGTAAACATACGCCTACGGAACGTATTCATTAATTTGGTATCTGATAATAAGAGCTCACACGTTGTCGACCGACTCTAAACGATGACTGATAATGGTCAGTGGTGATCAGTATTTTTATATGAGTTTTTTTTATATGACCCGCCCCGCGGCCTGTCACTGGCCCATCATCAACGTCATCCCCTATCACCCATGCGTCTGGTGACGTATTCATTGATAAACTGACCAATGTGACAAGACTACCACATATCATCGTATTCATAGATATGAAATAGAATAATAGATATGACTGAAGGGATTCAAACCAGGAATTAAAATCTACTACGTTCGAATAATAAATACCTTAGTAAAAGCACGCTGAGTCAGTCACGCTAAAAATACGCAAAAAGAAAATAAGCTTTTCTTGAAAAAATCTATGTGTAGTTATAAAGTTTCGCAGTTGGCTTCACCACAACACCGAGTAACCACAAAATGTATGTTTATGTTCTTATCGCCTGTTTATTTACGTTACGCGTTTGGCTTTTCTCTATATTCGCGTTACCCGCAAGATGTTTTCTCGTTCCGTTAATTTATATGTAAGGCAATTGCGTTCCTTGAAAGAAACCAGAGATCACATCACAAACAACTCATTCATTTACAGTGTGTTGGTAAAATTAATCTATGTTTGTTTTGCATAACACGTTACATTAGAAACGTTTAAAGTATCGGTATCTATATGTTGAAAATGTTATATCAAAGATGGGAGTAGATGAACATAATAGTTTTTTTATTGTGACTACTGTTTGGCTATTTACATGTAAGTCGTTTTATTGGTTTACTTACAATAATTTCAACACATAACTATTTAAACCTCGTGCTGACTTTTTTTTCTATTTATATCAAAAGATAAGTATTAGTAAATTCTGTTTGATAAAACTGCCTTAGTCACTTTAAGCACTGCGATAATATGACACAAATAAAGTTCCGTCAAATAACTAGACGATGTGAAAATCTCGAGAGCACACTTTATCATATTAAAAATACACCTTTCATCTTATACACCATATTAAAATGAAGAGAAACGAAAAACACATGTCAAGTTACACAAACACTCAGTATAAACATGGTTATATTACTCAAGCACTTTCCAAAACGTTCTGTAAAAGACATCAACGGGATGCGTTTCGTCTTGTTACGGCTAACTGTACAGGTTACAAACCTGACCTTATCATTTTTGTTTACGTTCTACATACTAGGTAATTTCATTAATATTACTTACATTATCATTACATTTATACGTACTATGTCCCATCTAGAACTAACACACACTGTACTCAGAACGTAACAAGTCGTCCTACACAAAACTGTTTAGATTACTGAAACAGTCGAAAATTTGTGAAAGTATTAAGATTTAACAAATCTCTGTGATCTGGAAAAATATATAAACGTCACCGAATTTATATGTTTTTGTTATAATGTTTTGATCGTTCTAGCGCGGTCGACCGGATTGCGGCGTACGTATTTCGAAAATAATGCGGTCAAACCGGCCGCGGGCGCACGACCGCTCGCCTCTCTCACTCACCCGAAATTTTAACGCATCCAACGTCGACGGGTACACAAAATCCGCGATATCCTCGCGAAGAAACCACTACTCAACGCTTTGGGAACAGCTGGAGGCGCACACGCTCACGAACGAACCGATAGCACATATCAACAGAGTCTGGTAACATCACTGGCGGCAGGCGCGCGGGAGTGGTCGCGCGCTCGTAATGCGTGCGGAGCTGAGATAGTGCGCATCGCGTGCTCACGGCGCTGCGCTCGCGGATCGAGTGAACGCTGCGCGCGCGCCAGACGCGGCGGCGTCGCACCGCCCCGCCCCGCGACCCGCCCGCGCCGCCCCGCCCCGCGCTCCGCCCTCCACCAGCACACGCGCGGAACAACCCTCACACCACTACCGCCACCCTCACACAACAACACAACCGCAGGTACTACAACAATCCACCAGACGTAATTCAAACATCTCTGCAAAAGAGAACCACCATAGTAACGCAGCTATTCAGTAAATGACGTTTCCTGATAAAATCCATCGTTGATATAATACGATTTATCGGAAATTAGAAAAGTGTCCCAAATAATTGCTCACAATCTTTGGCAATATTATCTGATATTGCGCTACACCGCTACGACTGCTACGCAGAAATTTTTAGGACATTAAAGTTACTCACTAAGTAATGTTACATTATCGTAAGATAGCAGGTAGAAATAGTTTTGTTCTCCAACGTTAGCAAAAAATTGAAACTGTTAAATCACTGTAAACCAAATGAAAGGTTTAGTCACTGAACCAATTTCAAGTGTACCTACTGATAACCACCGCTACCTTTTCGCTTATCAGCCAACATCTTCCTGTCTCTGTTGTATTTTTCACGTATTCCCGATAACAAGTATTGTTTTCATAGCTGCAGCTGTTACAAAAGGGATGACAAAGAGATGTTAAATAAACATTGCGAAGATGAGATGCTTACATAGGCACCGCGTGTCTTTGCAATGAGTGTGTCGTGAACAATAATGGCTGAAGCTTCAGGTGGGCTTATTCGATACACGCACGTGCCCTAGCAGATGGTTCAAGTAAAGTAATCAAACTGCAACGCATTTGAATCTAACAGGTGTTATTACGAACGGTCGGAAGAATACAATAATGTATCTAATTGATGTATGTTTTTTCATCCGGGCGAAAAGTACAACATTCTATCTGTCTATTTGTTGTCTGTTTATGATTAAACGCGAATTGAGATCAATGAAAATTGCTTGAAATGTGGTAAATAAAACTACTTTTATTCTAGATAATGACGACTCTGTATATATACATATAATAAGAATAGAATAGTAGAATTAAAAATCTTTATCTTCTGACACTTTCTCAAAATAACTAATTAACTTATAACAAACCAATCAATAAACTTTAAGCCCTTGGTACTGATTTTGGAATATTACAAAATCAGGACAATCATACTTTTTATAACAAGGATAATTAATAATACACAGATTATATTTTAGTTAAATTCCAACCAAATAAATAAGTGGTTTTCTAAATGCTTATATCAAGTTTTTTTCTAAAAAAAAGCTAGTCCTGCATTAGGAATATATCCTGTGTCCGGGAGACTTTACAAATAAACATGAATCAAACAAAGAACACCCAGACTCTGTTTTGTGGATCAGACAAAGTGTTACCTCATGTGGGTTTCGAACTCACAATCCTCAGCGGTAGATATACAAAGGGGCGGGGCGCCACTTAAATCTTTTCTCCAGACTATTAGTATACACATTTGTAAATGAGATAATAGGAGTCACTTAAGCGAGAAATCAAGTAACACCTTAATTGAAAACGACATATTAATTGTAACTGCCAATACATTAAATTTACTTTATTAGCTATCATTTGATATCAATTACAATCAATTTGGTAATCAAAAAGGGTAATTATAAAAAAATTAAAAAACATAATGTCTCTCATTGCACAGTCAATTGTTTTAATCGTTGGTCTGAGGCAATACCACTGTGTGATATTACCGCTGAGACAGTGACCAACGCACTACTCTATGGCTGGAATTCCCGTTTTTGATGTCCATCTGACATCGTAACCGATCGCGACACATAATTCGAATCTCTACTTTTTAAACGCCTATCAGAACTCGTAGGCTTCCACCATAAAATGACAACAGAATACAAACCTTCGTGCAATTGACTAGTCGAGAGCTTTAACTGACAGCTGAGATGTGCTATTACATGCCGCAGTAACACAACAGGCATGTAATATGTATATCAATATATATATATATATATATATATATTATTCTTCTAGACGTTCGGAGTGCCAAGAAGGAAGAACTACAAGCTTCCTCGGCCTAAGTCGTTTTTGACGAGACGCTTATACTGCCCGGTGAGTTTTTTCGTTCCCAAGCCCTAGAACCCTTTCATAGATAGGCTCGTTAGCAGCAATAGTCCTGCCAACAATAAGAGCACGCCACGGAAATCGAGCTGTCTTCGTCTTAATAGAGATTGGTACTGGATTTCACGTTAAAAAAAATAAGAGGTTTAAATATTAGAAATTGTGCTAAAGTTTATTTTATTTCATACTAGTTGTTGCCCGCAGCTCCGCCCGCGTTTATATCGGTTATCGCGGCAAATAGTAGCCTATGTGTTATTCTGATGTATAAGCTATATTACTGTAAAGTTTCATCCAAATCCGTTCAGTAGTTTTTGCGTGAAAGAGTAACAAACATCCATCCAAACATCCATCCATCCTTACAAACTTTCGCATTTATAATATTAGGAGGATGTAAACTATGGAGGTCCAATACATATTTTGACTCGGAACGATACAAACGTCTGAACAATACCAGTTCAAGACAAAATCGACGCCAAAAATAATATGCGAATTAAATATATGAATATATAGTTATATGCAGGAACAAAATTTTATGATATCCAATGAAAAAAAAGCATAAGGAGAGTCGAAGAGTGGTGGTCACCATACTCATTGCTCGTACAGACAATGCAACAATGTAACATGGTGATCCACACTATGGCGGCCTAGTGATGCTTCTGCATCATTGGGTCTCCGCTCTCAGACACATTTGATATGTCACACAATATAATTATCATAATCATCATCATCAACAGTCCTTAACAATCCAGTGCTTTACACAGGCCTCTCTTAGAAAGGTCGTTTTGGCCTACTAAACCTCGCTCACCAGACCGAATGGCATAGCATTTGTTTCAAATTTTGCTTTCTCTTTGCTGTAATGACTTTGCTCCCTTAGTTACCTTACGATGAATAGGGTTTGTGACACACCGTATTCTTAATCCATCGTCACATGGATAGCTATATATATATATTTATATAGAAATATTTATGAGCCTTTTATATCTATGCCAAAGTGACACTACTCTGCATGAGCAGAATCCAATAGTAGTGGTCACCAGTCCCCATACTCATTGCGAATGTAGACAATGCAACAGTGCAGCATAGCTACCCGCACTGTGTGGACTATAGAGATGCTTCTACATCTTTAGGCCTCCAGTCTCTGCTGAAATGAACGTGGCTCTACTAGCTTGGAACCCCAAAAGCTAGCTGGAATTATTCCGTACAGTTGAGAAAACCACTTTTTAAAAAAAGCGGTCACGCCCATGAAGGGTTCCGCAGCAGCAAGTAACATTTTTGTTTCTATTTTTATATTTGTGTTGATTGAATGAAAGGTAAATTGTAGTTTACGATTTATGAGGTATTTAAAAAAAAACTACTTACTACATTTCGTTCAAACCAATTTTCGGTAAAAGTTTGCATGATAATGTACATCATTTCGAGGTAGTAGAGCCACGCTGATTTCAGCACGAACGGGCCGGCTCGACCGGGGCGGTACTACCCTCGCACAGAAAATCAACGTAAAATGACAGCGATCATGCTGTCGTGTTTCGTTGGTGAGTGCGAACCCGGAGGCCCAATGATGCGAAAGCATCACTAGCCCGCCATGGTGTGGGTCACCATGCTGCATTGTTGCATTAGACAATGCGTTCGCAGTATGGTGACGATCACTCTTGGATTCTGCTTATGCTTTCCATCAGGCGGAGTAGAGTCATTATGGCAGGGCCAAACATAAAAAAAAAAAAAAGAACATATTTTTTTAGTTTCATCATCTCTTATTTTAGAAGTTACAGGGGACATATATTTTACCACTTTGGAAGTGTCCCTCGCGTAAACTATTCAGTTTAGAAAAAAATGATATTAGAAACCTATATATAACTTTTTGAAGACCTATCCATGATACTCCACCCCACACGTATGGGTGTGATATAAAAACATTTTTGAGTTTCAGTTCTAATTCTGGGGACCCCCAAAATTTATTGTTTTTTTTCTATTTTTGTATGAAAATCTTAATGCGGTTCACAGAATACATCTCTTTACCAAGTTCCAACATTATAGTTTCGGAAAAAAGTGGCTGTGACAAACGGACGGATAAACAGACATGACGAATCTATAAGGGTTCCGTTTCGTTAAAAATCAACTACCTTTCCATTTAAATCTATGGTGGGTAGCGAAGCATTGATATAGTTTATTATTAATTTTTTTATTTATATTACAAGATATGAACAGCTGAACATATCTTCCACCTGACCTTCCACAACAAACGACGTTGTGGTGTTAACATCCAACAGCTGTCATAATTGTATTATGAATTGAACAATGGACTCTAACTGACATCATTATAATACTTACTTATGTTTAGTTCAATAATGAGTAATAACCTTCATTCAAAAACTAACAAAACTTCGGCAGAATGTTCCCGATCCCAAAATCAGATGTTACTCGCTGCTAAGTTAATATAGAATCGTTTAGTATTTATGCGAAAGTCATCTAGACCCGTCGCGTATTCCTGTTATGATATATTCTTATTGCCAATTTCTCTACTTGCTCAAAAAGTCTTTGATGGACTATCTGCCAGATAAGCTACAGAGATCGGTTTTACAAGATTTGAATAGACTTGGAATGTTTGTTAAAACAGATAAATATATCAGCAACTTTTATCTGTTATTTGGTGTTATTGCCTGATGGAAAGCATGAGCAGAATCCGAAAGTGGGAATCACCATACTCATGGTGAAACAAAATTTGATTGGGATCTGGTGAAGCTGTTACACAGTATCTACTTTCCATGTTTTGCTCACAATAGAACGCCACATAACGCCAGTCTGGTCCCAACCTAAGTAAAACTTGTATTATGAGTACTAGACAACTAATACTTTTTTTTGGTAAATACATACACACATATTATACATAGAAAACACCCAAACTCTGAAAAAAATATTTACAGATCACACAAACAGTTGGTCTAACCTGGGAGCGAACGAAAGTCCTCAAGCAAAGCAGTCGCATACGCTAAAACTGCACCACGGAGGCAGTAATATCTAAACATCTAACCACATATTCTACACACAGTCGAAAGCTACAAAATCATCTTCCTCATAAACAAGACTTGTTACAAATAATATTATTGTTTTTAGACACGTAACATTTACCTTTGTATATTAATATTTTTAGTAAGTATAAGAGGTAGTAGAAGATCGTTGTTATTATAATAGCTACTGGCTAGTAAATAGTTTGAGAATAATAGCGAGTATTAGCTTAACGCAGAGTTAATTAATACTTTGTACGGATTTGACCTAGATATTACTTTTGTACAGGAACTGACTGCAAATACAATATGTGAGTAATAGTGGTTTAGAGGCTACTGATTAACGATGGATCTACAGCTTTTATCAAATATCTTCGTATTTCGTGTAATAATATTACGTTTCACAAACAGAAAGAAAGAAGTCGTGGTTATTCTACTAGCACCATGAACTTCGAGTCTAGAGTACCGATGTAGAATTAAGATTACTCGTAGATTTATAACATATTGACTAAGTTACATGTAGAAGTAGTAGAATAATCTAATTTTATATAATTCATCAAAATGTTAAGTATTGGATATTTATCAATACTTTATATTATAAATGCGAAAGTAACTCTGTGTATCTGTCACGCTTGCACGGCCAAACCACGGCACCGATTTCAATGAAATTTGTCATGTATACTTTGATTCTTGAGGAATGACATAGTCATTTACTGTGATAATCGACATGTACGCAGGCGGAACCTCGGACAAAAGGAGTTTTCTGTGAGGCCGTGGTATCACTCCGGTCGACCCGGCCTATTTATGCCGAAGCATGGGAGCACAGAAGATGTGGTCGTGGCCGTCGTACACAATGATTGTCCTGGCCGAGAACCGAACCTCCGGTTTAGCAGTCGACCGTGTGGGTCACTAAATACACATAGTAATACAAGATAGTAGAGCCACGCTGATTTCAGCATTAGCGGCCCACTCAGCTCAGTTCACACATTCGTATGACAGACAGACATTCGTACTGTCGCGTTGGTGGTTCATTGGTGAGCGCGACTTAAGGCTCAATGGAGCATCATAATAGGCCGCCATAGTGTGGGTCAAAATGCTACATTGTTGCATTGAATAAATTCTCAATACGTATGGTAACCACTACTCTAGGATTCTGCTCAGGTCTTCTATCAGGCAGAATATTGTCACTTCGGCAGGCTCATACACAAAAAATTATAATAATTGGAGATCGTTAGAAAGGACGACCGGACGGAATAGAATTTGCTTTGATGACAGTGTTTTTATATACCCAATGTGATTGTAGTTTTAACTGTAAACCAGTTAAAACTAACACCTTACTTAGGAATTATAATAATAAAATCAAACTGTATTTGTAAACTAATAGCTAAATACAAACACGAGTGACGGTTACTACATTGGCACCCTATTTACGTTTGTACAACGTTATTTGATTAAAGTAATCAAACACGGCGATTACTATTAAGTACATATCTATCAGAGACTAATGTTAATTAACCAGACAATTATTGACATAGTTAAGATGCAAAGATGTTTTATTGTATGATTATTACCGTTACATTTTATTGAAGCCTTTCCACCGCCATTTCCAACTCAAAACATAATTCACTGTACATTTTAAAACACCGTAACCTGAATAATACGCGATGTTTTATACATATAAATTGCCCACGAATATTAAAGAAATACCTCAAAAAAACGCTCAATAAAATTACACGTTCCCATAAAACGATCCATTAATTGGTAAACTCAAATGTATATTTCAGAGACTCGTACATGCCGGATCAAATATGTAAAAAGATACCGGTACAATTGCAGTTTTATTAAAGATAATAAACCTCAATTATTATATAGTATGAGTGTTCATAAATACAAGTTAACCGCAATAAGAGCAATAATGATTGTGAGCATGAAATTTGGCAACTCACGAAAGCTACCGTGCGCCGCGGCATGGGGCAGGCGCGCGCGGCTTGCTACCGGAGCCGTTACGCGCAAATAACTAATGCTCTGTTCTTTTTTTGGCGCGTGTCTCTTGGAGCCGTTATATGAGGTATTTTGACGGTAGCGAAAGTTAGAATCGCTTTATACCAGTTTTTAATCCGAACATATAGAATAATAATTGATATTAAATCTACCAGCGACGTATGTCGTTGGAATCGAAACACTTGGAACATTAGGTACTTTAATGGTTTTTTTTGCTGGAAACTAGTTTTGAGTTCTTGATGTGATAATATTATATTAAGATACAATTTATAGAAATATAATTTGTGTGTCCAGTTTATTATTATTATAGACGTTCTTGAAACAGACTTTGAGTAGTACAAAGTTGATTGCTTAACTTGAAAAGTACGAGTAAATATATACATATATAGAAAATAGTTTTATGTAATGTTCAAATTAAATGATGATAAAAATGTATCTCGCTTAGTTTTAAAAAGTATAAGAAAATGTTAACAAATTAACCCTCCGTATTCATAGTAATAAGATTACTTTCCAAAGGCATTAATAAGAATTCAAAGTAAAATTTTGATAATAATTTTCTACCCACGATTAGAATAACATAATGAATCTAGATGATGTTGTATACAAGTTATATATATGTAAAGTAAATAATTTTTTTTTTTTTTTTTTTTTTTTAATCCCGCCCACATTCCCACCACTGTAACTCCTGTACACCAGGATCAACAGCAGTGACCCACGAACACTCCGAGTTATGACACTCGGGAAGTCCCAGGAAGAAAATTAACTGTCTTGGAACCCGCAACGAAGTTAATCAGAAGAAAAACAGGAGGAGTTGGAAATGATAAATCCACTTCCCTCCTTAGCAAAGCGGGAGACAAAATGAAGTCAAAATAGGCAGACACCTTTTTCAAACCGGGAAGCACCACGGATAAAGTATTAGGGGTCCTAAGTGAGCTATATTTGATTACTATAGTATGTATGGCAGAATCGCCTAAACGCACGGAAATTCACCGCAGTTGACACAAGATCCTCATAGTATACCGCCCCAGATGTCATTTGTAAGCTATTTAGCATTGTGTTACGTTCATTGTACCAAAGACTACACTCCCAGAGTACATGATGAGCCGATTGTTCACAGCTAATATCAGGTGTTGAGCATTGACACAATGGTGAATCGACTAATTTAAATGAGTGTAGTTTGCTCTTAAAGTTACCGTGGCCTGTAAGAAATTGAGCGACACAGTGATCTACCTCGAGCCATGTCCTCGACAACCGTTCGCGAACAGATGGAAAGAACTGGTAGAGGTGGCGCCCCTTAGATGATTCGTCCCATCGTTGTTGCCATTCATCCATTAGATCGTTATAGACATTGGACTGCTGTTGAAACAATCTTATGATTTTATCGCGGTCTCGTACGCCCAAAAAATCGCATTCCATGTTTTGTAATGTGGAATAGTACATGGCTGCACGTCTTTGCACCTCGAGATCGACCGGAAGGACACCCGCCAACACCGGTAAAGCCTCAGTACTAACCGTCCTATATGCTTTGCACAAGAAGATCAATGCAAGTCGTTGTCCTTGTAACAGTTTCCGACGGACAGCACCTACAGTCGCTCTATCGGCCCACACGGGAGCACCATAGCAAATAGAACCCAAATAAGTAGCTCCATATATAATCTTTAATGTATTAAATGAAAGACCCCATGTGGCAGTTGATATCCTCGTCAGAGCAAAGAAACTTTTTTTAGACTTTTCGTTAACTGTTCTAATATGTTCGATAAATGAAAAATTTCTTTCTAAAACTAATCCCAAATAACAAACAGAGGTTTTATTTTTTATACTAACATTTTGAAATTTAATACAAAGTAAATAATTGTTAGCAAATCTATTTTCTACGTTTCTGGACTTGCAGCCTTGTAAGTGTAGGTGTAGTCCTAATTAGGATCCTATATAGGATAGTCCTAGTAGGATATTTAAATAAAAGACGGTAACGGTCACAGAATTTAAATATTTTATTAATTTTTACACGAATTACAGATGCTTACAAACGCTTTTGTGGGGGCAAAAAATAGAAAAAATATAATTGGTGTAATCTAGAGTGGACTTAGCGATTAGGTAAACGTAGTGCAGGTCGCCCCGTGGCCCGATGGACTGACGATGTGAAACTAGTGGCTGTCGGCGCATGGATGCGGACTGCCCGGGATAATTGGTTCTCCTTTGGGTAGAACTTCGTTTAGAAGTGGACGGCGATAGGTTGGTTTACAAATGGATATATTAAGAGAGGTATTTTTTCCATATTCATATTATCACGCCAGCTGCCAGTAATTTGTTTATTATTTTTAGTGAACATAAGTTTTTTTAAATAAGTTTAAACAACATAACAAATTTAAACAAAACGTTTCTAAGTAATCCAACTTTTTAACTCCGACGCAAAAAGAAGGGTGTTATAAGTTTAACATCGATGTGTATCTGTCTGTCTGCTCATCGTAGCTCTCAAATGGATAGACCGTTTTCGATGTGGTTTTTCTATTTGAAAGCCATTTTCCCTGCGGTGTTTCTTAGCTATATTTGGTCAATATCGGCTGAGCAGTGTAAGAGTATCAGCTCTTTCCCAAAATGATGGAAGGCATTTTTGTATGATTACTAGATTCAGTGTTTGTTTAGTTGGTTTTTAATTTTAGTTAATTTAGTTCCTCTTTGCACTATTTATTTTACTGTGTCTGATGTTTTTGAACATAGACTTTCCAGTAAGAGACCGTCTGTAGGTTTCAATCAATCACGGCGATACTATCATTATTCTACGATTTCTATACCCTCGACGACATAGTTGCCAGGATAAGCTGAAAGAATAATCGCTCGTTCATAGACATTACCCAACGGTAGGAGCGCTGATCCATCGCGACTTCCTCATTCGTGGAGCCAGGCCCTAAAACAAATTTTCAGTAACAAGCGGCCCCCAAATTACTCGAACTATTGCTCATACTTCCTAATTTATTCTTACAGGAAATTCAACCCTTTCATTACCATCTGTTATTACCTTATTTTGCCTTTCAACAATGCTATTAACTATCCCATTTAATTCCTATAGCGCATAGGTGCGACAATCTGCTTGCGTTTATTAAGAGTACACTTCAGAGGAAACACACATGAGTGCGTAAGTGTGTTTATACATATATATTTGTTTATAGTAATATAATATCGTAACGTAATGAAATGGTAGTTAATCCAAAGGCTAGTTTTTTTACCACATTCAATAGCCTCACTAGAACTTGTGAATTGTAACTAAAGAAGTGTTAGACTTATTTTGTTACAATTCACAAGTTCATGATCACGTGATACTCATTGTGTTATTTCCTTATCTTTATAAGGAATCATATACGTAATGTGTACGTAAACCTCATCATTGAAAGTCGATTGCCTTAATCGTAATAAAATACTACTTTATGTACTAAAATATTACAATTTATAGTTAGAAAATGCCTCTTAAGGAGAGACACATGTTTACAAAATGATGAAACGCTCGAGTCTAGTCTCGACAGCAGTAAATTGCGGGTACTATGAGTTAGTATAAATCACGTTTTACGATAGCGAGATATGTGAGGCCAGTGTCCACGGAGCCAAGCCGTCTGCCACCCACGACCGTCCTGCTGTTGACTCACCAATTGTACCATGTACATAATTAGTCCATTAGCACGCACGCACTGCTCAAATGCTCAATTAGATCAACGACCGTCGGGAATAGCTTCAGATTACGTCCCTCCTGTGTTACAATGATACCCAGGATAAAATTCTCGGTGTAATTGACAGTTCTCAGACTTCTACGTGAGATAGGATTTGAGTTATTAACACTCTCGTCTACATCCTAATAGTAGCTTTAACTTTTTTTCTTTGGATTAAATAGGTATTGTTTGTCATGTCTAACACCAGATTACAGATAAAATACATAAGATGAAATCAATTTTTATTTTCATTTCTTGAACTGGATCGCATTTGTTTATACAAAATATTAATAACTCTGCACATAAACTATTTTCAATCGAGGAAAGAAAATGATGATAATCAAATTATTGGTATACGCATATTTAGATTATGTATGTGTACCATAATTTAAATTAATAAACACAATAACCATGTGTTTTATACTGAATTTAGATCCATAGACAGATTTATGCTTATCTTCTGGTTCACATAATGTTGACGATTTTTTTCCGAACATGCGTCAACGTTATGCAATGCTAACAAACTATTCTATCAAACCACGTAGATTTTAACCTATCCGATAGTTATTTATTTACTCCCACAATAATCGCGAGTCCCGGTTTCCTTCACTCAACTTCTACTGTATTCTGGGATTAAATGCATACCTCAATATTTCACACGTTTCCTATCTGTTAAGAAAATAATTAGTGAAATGCAACTCATCAATACTTCCCACAGGTTTATAAATTGACGCATTTACCTGTTTTGTTGAAGTAAGAATCTGGAACACGATTTATAATAGATTAAATCTAAACATTGTTATGAAACTCGATCAAAGGCAAACTTTGTATAAAAACATTTTGTAAATTGCTTTTCTTCTCTAGTCTTGTTAATTGAACGTACGTGCTTTATCTTTCGAAAAATAACAATTTGTAGAAATACTAATCAGTATGAGAATTTTAATGGCGCGATGCAGAATTTGAAGTTAATTAGTAGTTCGATGTCTCTTCGTTAGATGACAGTGTCACATGCTTTTTGTTGTGTGTGAAAGTTATGGTAACTTTCACACACAACAAGACTACTCCCCATACTCCCCTTTAAGATCATAGGTCGAAATCTTGATGTATCAACTATGTATGCTCTAATAGAACGTGCCAGTAACAGTAATCAGTAATGCAATGAGTCGGAACTGTCTTCCGACGATGTTTGGAGCTGAAGGATTGTGATTGCGTGCAGTGTTGCTGCGTTATGACGAATATCCCAATGACGGGGTCCTTTCTGTGTAGTGGTGAAATAGATAGATAGAAAACTCTCTATTTGTATCAGAGAACGATGGTTTTCTTACTTTGACCTAGAATGAAGTATGTTGTGCTAAACGCTAACCAGGTCAGAAGTAACGAAGCTGAAGTACCTACTCGCTGCAAATGTATGTATTCCTCAACAACCTCAACCATGACAGCTGGTTAGACACTTTTGAGTTTCAATAAACTCAAAAGTGTCTAACCAGCTGTCATGGTTGAGTTTATTGAGAGATTGTGAATCATTGCTGTAGGGGTGTGTGTGACAGTTGTGGCAATGATGACTGCTAATTATATTGGATTCACTAATATTGCTATTTGTGCTCCGTCCCTCCAACTCAAACGGACCATCCAATGGCTATTAAAATGAAAATTTACATGTAAAAATTATAAAATATTGCCTTAGTATGTAATAACATTTTTACGAGAGTAGTAACATAATTTATGACATGTAAGGATACAGAGAGTGTTATCTGCGCGTTTACATTGTAAAACGGATAGTTTCAAGTTGCATATGCCGAAGTGAATAAAGTGCTGCACACTCATATCATAATACAGAAATACTTTGAATAATTGAAGGTCATGAGTGAAGAAGCAACGGCACGAGGCTCCTACTTTTGCATTTTGCAAGATTATACCTATTTCAAATCTTACATTAAGCACGTTTTACAATAAGTCGTGTTCTTAATTTCTTTAATCTTCTTGTATTAGTGTCTGAATTTATGCTGAGGTTTCTTTAAAAGTATAAATATTATTATTATTATATTATATATTTTCGGACATTAAACACACAACGCCATCTAGTCCCAAACTAAGCCAGAGCTTGTACTATGGGTACTAGACAACTGGTACATATACATATATACTTTGTAAATACATACATATTTGATAAATACATAGAAAAAACCCAAATTCCAAAACAAATATTTGCAAATCATACAAACATTTTTGGTTCTACTCGGGAATCGAACCTGAGACCTCAAGAGCAGCAGCCGCATACGCAAACCGCTAGACCAACCTTAAACCAGGATTAAAATGTTGCCTGGGAGGGGTCCGGATGTGTTAATAACTGCAGTTCCCGGATCCCTCCCGTCTCAGGCGCAGAGTGGCACACCGTGTGGTTTTAGTCGGTTCGATTCCTACACACCGCCCCGCCGCAAACCCCGGTG
Source organism: Spilosoma lubricipeda (assembly GCA_905220595.1). Classification (NCBI taxonomy): domain Eukaryota; kingdom Metazoa; phylum Arthropoda; class Insecta; order Lepidoptera; family Erebidae; genus Spilosoma; species Spilosoma lubricipeda. The sequence continues at coordinate 12,986,229 of HG992281.1, forward strand.
GGGTGACGGCCCGAGGAGGTTTCCAAACGTTAAAAAAAAAGGCTTAAAATGTTGTCAATACCTAACAATAATCATCATCTTTCATTAACAGGCTTTAACAGTCCACTGTTGGATATAGGCCTCTTTTTAAGAAAAGCGATAAAAAAGTCTGGAAATATAATCATATAAATAATAAAAAAACTTCCACGTGTATGTCGAGCAACGCTCAATGTATGGTCTCGTACAACCGTTTACACATATTATTGAATTTATTAAACTTACCTGTAATAACGGGATTATATACTATTATCTAAAATATACTGCTAGATCTCTTTCGAACATGTTCCGATACAAAAGAGATGTACTTAATTAAAATATCCATAACTAGGCCCTTAGCTTCTGTTTTTTCATGTTTATAAATAAATAAAATCGAACTGGCTTTTTGTAGGTTCAAATTAACAGCATGTCATTAAACGCATATGAAAGTATATCGGGTAAGGTACTTTCGTATATTAAAATATTTTTTTGTATGTCTGTCTGTTTTGATTTTGGCGGGACTTCCACTCGCAGATAGCTATTGTGAAGAGAAACTTAGACCACTTTTATTTTAGAGAAAAATAGAAAATAAAAATTTTGAACAAAATTAAAACCAATGAAATAGTGAATAATATTCGATTCAAAAGCAATAAAACCCGCTGTCAATACCGGGGGCACAGCTAGTATTACATGTAAACAAGGTAGTAAAGCCACGCTGATTTCAGCACGAACGGGCCGTCTCGACCGGGGCGATACTACCCTCGCACAGAAAATCAACGAAAAATGACAGCGATCATGCTGTCGTGTTTCATTGGTGAATGCAAGACCTGAGGTCCAACGATGCAGAAGCATCACTAGCCCGCCATGGTGTGGGTCATCATTGCATTGTTGCATATTCTGCATTCACAGTATGGTGACCGCTACTCTTGGATTCTGCTTATCCTTTCCATCAGGCAGATTAGAGTCATTTTAGCAGACAAACATAAAAAAAATTCTTCACGTAAATAATTTCTGCGTCCTACAACGTCTAATTAGTTTGTCAAATGTTACTCGAATTAATAAATTCTATTTAGTCGTTGTAGTTTTCTATTCAAATTCGTTATGTATTTTCCAATTTTTTTCATTAAAATTTATTTTGTTACTACCGTAAACTTTACTAAACCTCCAAATACTGTCGTTTGGCTAAGAGTTGGAGGAACACTTTCAACAGAAATCAGCACGTTAAGACTTAATATCTCACCATACAGGTACAAATGAATAAATTAATAGGAATATTGTCTCAACAAACCCTTATAATTTATAAAGACCTATTCAATGATTATTATTATGTATATACAGGTACAAAAAAACAACATGTCTCACTTCATTTCATCGAACCTATAGAAATAGGTGCACTAACTTATTTTTTTTTATTTTTCCAGTTTATTGGCATAATTTGTATTTGTATATTTATGCAAAATAACAAGTTATAACACTAGTAGTCTGTGAGATATATCGTGGACAGATGGACGGACATGATGTAACTATAAAGATTCCGTTTTTGTCATTTTGACTTTGGAACCCTAAAAAAGGTAATTTTGAAATAAACTCTTCATCGGCATAATCTTCCACTTTAATCTGCAGTCGGTAGCCTCTCCTATCATCTGATTTTGCCTTTTATTATTTAGCATATCTAAATATTAAGCTTTTTCTATTAATTTAATCAAATGGAATAATTTTGCTTCCGTGCCCCAAACCATTAGGATTTCAAAAATGTAGTCAAATCTTAATCTGTAAATAAAAGAGGAAGGTGACTGACTGACTGACATACCCAGAGATCAAGGTACAGCCCAAACCGCTGAACCTAAAATCCTGAAATTTTGCATGTACGTTCTTTCTATAACATAAGTGAGCACTAAGAAAGGAATTTTGGAATTTCCAGTCCTAAAGGAGTTAATCAGAGGACGAAAGTCTGCGTGAACGAAGCCGTGTGCAAAAGCTAGTATATAATAAAAATAATATTATCATAAAGATGTTCTATAAAGAACCGATCAAACAGATGAATTAAACTATAATTATGGTCGATGTAACTCTTCACGTGACTTGATTTTAGTAAGTCCTCATTTACATTAAAAAAATACTCATCGTTTTAGTTTTAAATAAATAAACCATTTACTACTGATTTTATTTTTGTCCCTCAATTTAATAATACTATTAAGTATATGCGCATTATTATCTGTTGACGAAGTGGATATAGGAAAAGACACGATACGATCATCTCTATAAAGTTGTCGTACAAACCAGTTTACACAAAAATTATTTACTATTAGTACTGTGTTTTCTGAACTGTCAATATTTTCTACATTTATAGTAGGTGTTGAATCTATATATGTTCGTTTTATAGTGTAAAAATTATCCACTTTGAACAAGCCATTTACATCAATTAATATTTCTTAGAAGCTGTCATTGACATCATTTGAGCGATGATACAATACTGTAGATTAGGCGGATGTCAAATGCTCTCGTTAAATTCATTAAACCGTTGAAACACTCGAAACACAAAGACAACAGTATAAAATGTGCATAATTATTAGTTTCAAAATTCCTTCGAAATAAAGGTTTCTAATTATGTATCAGTTTGAATTTCTAAGAACTGTGCGCTTCTGTTCTAACATATTCTACTAAATAAGTTAGATTGAATCGCTGCAGTTTCTTAATTGGTATAGTCAAGTACATACCTACATGCACATATTGTGATGCCCCTAAGCAAGCATTCACAATTGTTGATTAGGTCAAATTAAACGGTCTAATAGATATTTTCCTAATAAAAACCCAATAATTTGTAACCAGATCAAGATCAATAGTAACACAATAAGTTTTCGATAGTGTTGTTTATGAGTTTTACAAGTTTATCAATCTCTAAAATGTGTAAAATGAATCCTTGGTTTGCATTGGAAAGCATTGTTTTACTCTCACATTTATTTTATATTACATTTGCATAAGACTGTGTACTTTTTTTATTTCTGTAATAAAAGAAAAATAATTAACATAGTTTTATTTACTTCAGAGATTATCTGGCATTGGTATAGATATGACATCAAAATAAACATCTCTCATTAAAATTTAAGAAAGTTTTGAGGTAGGTTAGTAGATAATTCTTGATTGATTGAGCGACGGCTGTGCTTGAGGTCTCGAATTCGATGCCCGGGTCGGACCAAATATTTGTATGATCTGCAAATATTTGTTTCGGGGTTGGTATGTTTTCTATGTATAATATGTAGGTATTTACAAAAAAATGTATATATGTTTTTATATCAGTTGTCTAGTTAGTGTACCCATAGTACAAGCTCTGCTTAGCTTGGGACTAGATGGAGTTGTGTGTAAGATGTCCGAAATAAATATTCTTTTTCGAATGTATTAATTATGGATTCCATACAAATTTCACTTAAAAATTGCGGCGTGATACATAAACCACGAGCACTCTTAAACACTTCTCGACATGGCACACCCGCTAACCAAGTGTCACATAAACCTAGTCAGGTAATATAATACAGTGTTAATATTCGCCACATTGTATCCCAGTGACGTAGTCAGTCTGACATATACGAGCACCATTTATTTGACCTCAGTTGACTCTTATAGCCCCTTGAGCCAACTATAAACACCTCTATTTTATGAACACTATATACTTACGTCAATGTATATCTCGTTATATTTATTTGGTTTACCAACATTTGTTTACCTAATTGACACTAACATATCAAGAAAGACAAACCAATAGTATAGCTATTGTAATGTTTAGATGAATTAGGTAAAAAGGTTTCTCGGTTTTCTTTTTTATAACACAGCATGGGCTGTAATGGAAGAGGGACAACAATGCAAAAAATATATTTAGTCTGAATGACAGGGGGACATTTATATAGTACGTATGATAATGCGTCTCATCCATCTTAACCTTGAAAAACTTGTTATGCTAAAACGTAATATAATGACCAAAAATAAAATGTACTCCATTCAAAGGCCAATAGTGTGAAATTGGAAAATTTTAAACTCTGATTATATTGGACAAGCCCCATTCCACAACAAGTTAGAATCAGCTCTAGAGATTTACTAAGACCAGTTTTCGTGATTGTTGAAATGTTCACATTATACACAGGAATATCTTTTAACCTATTTATTTGTAAAATTTAACATACATAGAAATTGTTGCCCAAAATTAATTTTAAGTATCCAATTATTATGATACACTTTTAGATAGGTACTAATGACAGGTTAAATCCATACGTGCTCCATATTAGATATTATAAATTCGAAAATAACTCTGTCTGTCTGTCACGATTTCATAACTAAACCTCTGCATCGATTCCAGTGAAATTTGGTATGGGGATACTTTGATTCTTGAGGAAGGACATAGACTACTTACTCTAGATAAATATATGTTGATTAACCTAACAAACAAATACAAGGCAGTATGTGAAACGTGCACAATACAGTGACAGTGATATTGTTCCAAGAGAAACACAAATAATTTTACCCAACCTAGTGTTGAAGTCGATAACACGAATGCATTCTATCATTCCATCACTTTAGCAGTACTATACGGTATTGACACTACTCATAAAATCATGATAGTTTGTTGATATTATCCTTTGGAATTGTATACACTTCTGGCCGCTTATATAATAGCTTGAAACTTATCTCATTGAACTAATTTAAGAAAAATGGAATTACGTTTCAAACTTAAAACTTAGGAAGTGTAAAAGTTAGTAAGGTGTTATTTATGATACTAGATTACTAATTCTTCCTAAGTTATTTATTTGCTACATGGTCAAAAACTCTAGGTAATAGATATGACCTTAAATTTTTGTTTAGACTTAATGCATATAAATAAAAATCAATCGCTACATGTGCGCAAAACTCGACCAATTCGATTTTTATTCTGAGTGAGAATGTTCTTATGGAGAAAAAAACGTAAAAATTACAAAAGGGAAATGTTAAAAGTAATAGTTTAATATTCGTTTCCTATAAAATCTATAGAGTAAACTAGAACAATATTCATAGCTGTCAAATATTTAACGTCAATCAAAACAAAACAAAGGCGCATCAGGATTATCTTTGAGCACCCTATTAAAATTACTGTTTTTCGCCGTTTAGTAATGAGAGAGAACCCTAAAGAATCTCTCGTGCATATATCTGTAACAGCCAATTATCTATAAATATAATAAACATTAGGATTTAATTAAAAAAATAACAAAATAATTTTGTCTCAAAGATAAGAGAAAGGTCCGTATTCCGAAAATAAATTATTAAATGTCTTATCATTGCACGTATCAACTGACATATTTACTACTATTCATAAAATTTAACCGATATATTTTTTTTTACAAGTGTTTTTGATAGAAACATTATAGTCTTAGAAAATAAAAAAAAAAGTGCTTTTTTGTTCGGTTGCAAGGCTGTGTTTCTGTAAAAGATTTAACATTCTTACATGATCGAAAACATGTGATTCCGTACATCAACACGTGACCTTTTCGTTGGAACCTCGTCTTAGTCGTATTAGCAACTGTAAAACTAAACAGTATAGATCGGGACAAAGCCTAAACGTTTATTTTATTGAGTCAACAGTCACCAGTCCGTCACTTGATGCTTTCTAATTATGTAACGGGTAAACGAAATCGTAGCGTTCCGTCGGCCTTAATAGTTTTAATTGTGAAACACAGCATGAGACTTTTTCATTTATTTAAATTATGTGGTTGTATCGAACGGTGGCTCCAAGCCATACGACCGGTTCGATTCGAGCACAAATGAGTATAGCACACACACATTCGAGGCGAAGACATATAGTTGCTACACAACCAAGGTCCAAACCTGCCTACTAAGAACCTGCATGGATCTGTTTTACTGAGACAAAGCTCAACAAAGGGCTATTCTAATGATCTGTCGTCAGTTTGTTGATTTATAAATTGTTTATCTATACTAATATATAAAGCTGAAGAGTTTGTTTGTTTGAACGAGCTAATCTCAGGAACTACTGGTGCGATTTGAAAAATTATTTCAGTGTTAGATAGCCCATTTATCGGTAAGCTATATATCATCACGCTAATACCAATAGGAGCGGAGCACCAATAAAAAATGTTTAAAAAACGGGGGAAAATTATCACGCTACGGGCAATTATTATTATTTATTATTATATGAATTACCAATAATTTATTTTATTTCGAAATATAAAATCCTTTAAACAATGTCGATAGTGTTTCGCAGATGTCATATTGGTTTAAATTGAGTAATAGCATAACTTGATTCTTGAGATGAGTATTTACATATGTGGCCTTCGACGTTAAGATTAAAAGTATTATTAATTAATTACTCTCAGGCAAGGAGGACTCGTATTTTCTGTTGCGTAAGTTCTATTTTCGCACCCAGCGTCCCACTAACCATTTAAGTGGGAAACGCTTAAGAGAAACAGTTCGTTCAAAAACGCATCGTACACTTCAGTTAGAATTGAAATCTATACAAATAAATAAAATTGGAGTGTCTGTTTGTAATATTAAAATAACCGCTTTTTACTAAATGCATATGTATGTTATACACGGTACATATACCAAAAATGTAGTTAAAATTTTTTTTGTCTGTCTGTCTGTCTGTTTGTTCAGGGTAATCTCTGGAACGGCTGGACGGATTTTCCATCCATCCATCCAGGGAGTAACTTAGGCTATCTTTTTTTAGAATAAGCTTGTCCTGCAGCGTTACTCGCGGTACGACGTTAACCGCGGGTAACACCGCGGGTAACACCGCGGGGTTCTGCTAGTAATAAATAAATAAAGCTATGCTAAGCTCAGCATGAACGCCGGCCGGGGCGGTACTCCCCTTTCACAGGGACTATGGTGACCACCACTCTTGGATTCTGCTCATGCTTTCCACTAGGCACAGTAGTCACTTTAGCAGTCAAAACAAGAGAAGAGAGACAATAAGAACGAAAGTTAAGTGATTCCTAATACTTAATGACAAATACTCGCATAGAAAAAAACAGAAATAGTATTCTTTATTTGTATATTTGTATTTAAATATGTTAAATAGGTATGTCTCGTATGAAACCTTGACGCTGACTATCATACTACAAATATATATACGAGTATGTAGAGATGGTCAACACCGCGTAGTTGGTAATGCTAGCACCATTAGGCATCGTGTTCATCACTCTAGTCTAGATTATTAGCTTTTTTTTTATGTAATAGGCGGGCAAACGAGCAGACGTATCGCCTGATGGTAAGCGATTAACGCCGCCCATGGACACCTGCATCATCAGAGGCGTCACAAGTGCGTTACCGACCTTTAGGGGGATGGGGGGGAAAATAGGGTAGGGGGGTGGGGCATGGGCCTCCGGTATCCTCACTCACTCGGTGAAACACAGCGCAAGCACTATTTCACACCGGTTTTCTGTGAGGCCGTGGTATCACTCCGGTCGAGCCGACCCATTCATGCCGAAGCGTGGCTCTCCCACGATATGTTGGTTACTACTAAATATTAGTAGTACTTAATTACGTACTAACTACTATTTTTCATCACCAATAGAATTCAATACAAGTACAGTTTTAAAGTAGATTCATGTCACCAGTTAAGGTTTGAATTTACAATGTTACTATTGGAAATCTGATGCATTATTACTACCGCCGCTTTTATTGTTCTCGGAATAGACCTCAGTTGCTGTTAGGTACTCGCCTCGACCTATAATACATTTAAGTATTATTTTAACTATTGTATTAACTATAATAAAGAATATACAAGCATCTAAAGCATTTGATGAAGTGTTTTTCTTTTTTTTCTTTAATCCTTACGTTATTTCAGAAGTTCGATCTTCGTCTATCATACCCCAACCCCTCCCCTCATCCCCCAAAGGCCCGAAACGCACTTGTGACGCCTCTGGTGTTGCGGGTGTTCATGGGCGGCGGTAATCGCACCTTCAAATGATACGTCTGCTCGTTTGCCCCCAATACCATAAAAAAAAACTCTTTACAGTGCTATAGCATTATCGCCAGAACCAATCTTCATAAGCTCATGCTAACAGAAGTTACGTTCGAGTTAGGCCCCATAAAAAAAACTGTTGATACAAAACTTTACAACAACTACACAACACTAGCCGCCTCACATTCAAGACGAAAGTACGCGACCTTCTTCAGAGTTAATTGGCAAAACAGTCTCAACGATGTTCTCTGACTGAGTAATTATGTATTATATTTATGTATATCTATAGTTATGTATTGTGTAGGTATTACTTCTATGTATTTATGTACAAAGTCCAGTAGTGATTTGTGTATATTAATTTTATCCCATACCAACGTATCAAATATATATGTCATATTATACTATATTCTGTTGCGCACCTACCACTTCATAATTCCACATCACCTTAAGGTTGACTGGCAGAGAATGCCCCATGGCATTAAGTCCGCCTTTGTGCAAAATGTGCATTAAGTTTAAAATAAATAAATAAATAAAACTTTTATAATATGGAGGTACTTATCTAGTGTTCATTTAGGCTTGAACCTGACCCTATTGTTACCCTTAATTGTCTTTAAATAAGATATATATCGATTACCTCTAGTGATTGGTTTTATCAGCAGCTCCCCTATTGTTAACTGCTTTCTAAACTGATGTAATCTGATCATTCCAACTCAATGCTATAAATATATAGGCAACGGCCATGTATTACGAAAACATATACATAGAAGTAAATAAGCATAGTAATTGACTGCGTAAAAGAGGAGGCGTCAGTGAAACCACCGAAGCGTGCACACGAAGGCCTCAAGTCTCTACGCTCTACTGAGTACCAATCGAACTTAATATTACAAGTACGATTTACATTCTGCGGTTAATGCTAGTAAATAATACTTTCAGAATGGCAAATGTAATAACTTGAAGTGAAATCCGAAAAGTTCATAACATACTTTGAAAATTAATGTTTTACATTTTCTTAGTAGGTAATGCCTACTTAATACTTTATTTTTAAAATGATTTCCTACATACGTATAAAGCTATAAACATGTAAATATGGGTACAGTTTAGCCTGTGCCCATGATCAGAGTGACGATACTAAAATATGAGTACTAAAGATTTGTACACTGGATTTGTACCTGAGGCGTGGAAAATTGTGTAGTAATATCATGTCACAAAATGGAAAAGTGTCAAAAACGCTTGAATATTTCTTTAAAATGTAATTATTGCGTGTTGCGGTGATCTTTAACGATCGCCGAGTAGAGAAAAACGGCACAAATCAAATAGAAAAAACTTTTAATAGGACTATGGCCATTTATTAAACAATTATTTATTTTACATATTTATTCAACAGTACATGCAACAGCTATATAAAAGCCCTAATATAATGCTTATATTCACTTCATGTGATAGACCTCAACTTTTACGACAATCATAATTAATCTCTCTCTTGTTAGATATAGGGACACAATGATACATTTAATCACTCGGATATAATCACTGTATTCAATAAATATAAAAACTTTGTGCTTATATCAGAATCCCCGACTGGACCGATGACCACGACAAAGACTAAATCCACCTTATCTTCTGCAAAATACACGTATTTGCAGCAGATTAGGTGGCAACGTTAATATCTCCTGTATAAAAACCGCTTTCTAAATGCACACGCACACAATGTAAAAACTGTGGATCTCCGCTGGAGCCAACAAAAATTTACTTTATATTAATGGCATTTAATTTTTTTACTGACTTCAAAAAAGAAGGAGGTTGTTTGCGGATAATCTCGTCGTTTATGAACCGATTTTGATGATAATTTTTTAAATAAATTATTAAATAAGGAGATATTCCAACGACAATCCCTTATCGTGGTACCTACCATGATAAGAACACTAAGATGTGATGATGGCATTCAAGAGAAATCATTCGATTTGGTCGTTCTTGAAGTCGTTTTTTTTTGACATTTCTTCAATTGATTGTCATTATTTGTCCTAATATTTTAAATGCAAAAGCGAACTATCATCATGTTTGCATAAACTTTGCCAAGTTAATAGAAAATAATATACAGATACCTACATATGTTTCTATGAATCGTTTGATACTATTGAATGAAATATATGTTTATATATATATACATACTTTACATCCTTATATAATGAGCTTGGATTACAAAGAAGTAATTAAATTAATTTTGCTTATATGAAAATAAGGTAAATATGTACAAAGGTATCTAAAGTTACTCGTCAGATGAATTCGTTAATCACATCAATAGTTCATTGCAGCCATTGTAGGATATAGATTACCGTGGGAGAGCCACGCTTCAGCATGAATGGGCCGGCTCGACCGGAGTAATACCACGGCCTCACAGAAGACCGGTTCAAAGCAGCGCCTGCCTGCAGTGTTTCACCGTGTGACTGAGGATACCGGAGGCCCATACCCCAATCGCTCCCCCCATCCCCCAAAGGCCGGCAACGCATTTGTGACGCCTCTGGTGTTGCGGGTGTCCATGGGCGTCGGTAATCATACGGCGCCTAAGTACCTCCTAGTCCTGGTACCATCAGGTGATACGTCTGCTCATTTGCCCCCTATTCCATAGAAAAGAAGTTTCGCTCTGCCGTACTGGCTAGACGGGTTGATATCAAGTTTGAATCAAGTCTTCCTTCTCTTTGCAGCGCTGTGGATGACATGGCGTGGTGACACCCGCTATTCTTAATCCTTACCGCCAATAACAATACCATAAAATGCTATAAGCTCAGATCAAATAAAAAAGGTAGATAACACACGGCCTTGTTCTTGTTGAAGCAAAAAAAGTAGCGTAGTTTCAAGTAAACACACGCGTTAACGCACCAGCTATGCTATAAACTGCGCTACTTTCGTCCAAGTATCGACAACTTGTGCGATACTGATATACTAATGTAATTATTACAAAGTTTACTAATTCTAGCCTAGAAGGTTAATGAATGCCTCGGTGGCGCAGTGTTAGCGTATGCTACTGCTGTAATCTGATCATTCCAATCTGATCTTATGATAATAACCGGGACCGATTTCTTAACGTGGTCTCCGAATCACGGAGACGCTCATGGTTTCGTGCCACCAGCAGTCACCCATACAGGCAGTGACCGCGCCGTCGTTGCTTATCCTCGGTGCTTGTTTCTAATCACCAAGTGCAACTGGGTTATGAGCGCCGCTGCCTCAAGTCTGCTACGTTACTTAAATTTTAAAGCGGAACGACTGTCATTCTACTTCCACAATCCAAATATATACTAGACGATATCGAAGTTCTGCAGAAAAACTTTTTAGAGCTATTATAAAGATTGCTACAGATGTTCATAGTGCCATCGGACTGATGGCTTTTTTGAGGCATGGTGGAGTCAGCTTGTGAAGGGTGGTCACCCTTTTTTTTTTAAATATATTTCAGAAATCTGACACAAAACGCCATCTAGTTTCATAAAGCAGAGCTTGGATGAGATTTTCTTGTAAATACATTAATATTATGCATAGAAACCCTACCTACCTAAACATAAACAAAAACACTTAAACCTGAGAGGTCGGACCAAATGCTTGTATGAGCTGCATCAAACCGGAGACTTCAAGAACAGTCGTGAAGCTTAGTTGGAGGTCTTTGGGCGGATTTATAAACATTGAACGGCAAGAATAGGTAGCCACAACGTAATCTTGACAGTCCCTATCCCGCACTTGGCACGCGTGGGGCCTTAATAGTCTCCTGAGAGGAGATCCGAACCCAGCAGTGGGACGTTACTGGGAGTGGGAGTTGTTGATGTAACAGACATAAAGTACACCCAACCTACCTTGAGAAAAAGCTTAGTGGCAGATTTTAATTAGTCACGATTAAGAAGAAAAAGAAAAAAAGAAGCTACGTGGCACTGTAGTTTTTAGTTTCAAATATACAATATCAAATATAGTAGATATATTAACTGCCTCGTTGGTCTCGTGGTTGCAGTGTGCGACTGCTGATCATGAGGTCTCGGGTTCGACTCCCGGGTCGGACCAAATGTTTGTATGATCTACAAATATTTGTTTCGGAGTTTGGGTGTTTTCTCTGTATATTATGTATGTATTTACAAAAAAAAAGTATATATGTATTTGTATCAGTTGTCTAGTACCCATAACACAAGCTCTGCTTAGCTTGGGACTAGGTGGCTTTGTGTGTTAGATGTCCGAAATATTTATTATTATTATTATTATTATATATCAAACACCCATACAAATATCAAATCTGTAGATCTTTTAAAGTTCCTGTAATTTAATACTCTCTTACATCTGTATACTAGCTGAGCCCGTGTTATCCCCGATTCTTGTTGTACCTTTACAAAATCCAAGTACGGGCTAGGAAAGTCTAAAAAAGTAGCCTAAGTTACTCCTTATAACATCAACTATCTCTCAATAAAAGTCAAAATCGGTCAAGCCGTTTCATATATTAGTCGGAACAAACAGACTGACAGACAAAAATTTAAAAAAAAAAATTGTATTTGATGTAAGTACCATTTATACTTTCATATGTATTTAGTGAAAAATAGTTAATTTGAAATTACAAACACCACTACAATTTTATTTGTTTGCATAGATTATACCTACGTGAAAATATATTATTAAACCCCTTGTAAGTCATTTTTACAAACAGAGGAATGTGATTTAGAATAAAGAGCTCATCTGTTTAAGAAAAACACGAAGGTAAAATACAAATCTGTAAAATAATAAGGATTTGTTCACCTATTATTTTTTGCAGCAAATCTGTAGAAACTTTCTTTATGGACAATCCGAAAATATTTCCGATTGTTTTCAGAAGTTCATATAAAAAGCTCAAGTTATACCTATCCATACAAAAAATAATATAAATAATTATGTTCAAAATTCAACTATCAGACGATGTAGTGTCAGTATAAATTCACTTCTGTCGAAATGGGGTGGTGTAAGACTAGTTTATTATTAACTGAGTAAACAGGCCACTATTGTTTATTTTTCTTTCGTTACTGGGTTAACATGGAAGCGAACAGTATGTGATGATTACTCTTATCTTGTCTATTTAATTCGGCATTCAAGGTGAACTGTTTGTACAGTATAAAATATAGTCTAAAATTTTAAGAAAGGAGTTCTTCAATCAAAGATTCTTACGTAAAGAGTTTTTGTGAACGTATTTTTTTGTAAATTTAGCATAACTTTTTTAATTGTGCAGTACTAGTTGTTGTCCGCATGTATGTCGGTTATCACGGCCTGTGTGTTATTTTGATGTATAAGCTATATTACTGCAAAGTTTCATCCAAATCCGTTCAGTAGTTTTTGCATGAAAGAGTAACAAACATTCATCCACACTTACGAATTTTCGCGTTTATAATATTAGTAGGATTGAATAAACATCGAACATAAAAAAGATATTAAACACGATTATTTAATGAAGAAAATTAAAAAACAATAACCCGACTACGTAAAAACTTTTGATAAAGTTTATATATCCTATATCACCCGGGTCATTATTACGAATCTATTGAAACCTCATTCATTAAAATCGGTTTAGTAGTTTAGGCGCTACGTTGGAACGTCCAAACGTCCAAAAACCAAAAACGTCCATATACAAACTACCAAAACTGTTACCTTTCCCTTTGGCTTCGTCGTAGTCGGGTAACATAATTTCTCGAAAACGTAACATTACGAAAAAATATTGAAGAATCTTATTCCACTTGGTACAGCTTCAGTGCCAGGGTTTTGCTAACTGTAAGTGGCTATAAGGCTTAAAATATTTTTGCAGGCGATAGGGTCAGTCACGTGGGAAGTAGTGGCGATAGTTAATCACCAGACGATATGATAATATATTTTACTGATAAAAAATGCGAATAAATAAAAACAAAAAAAAACTTTAAAAGGGTGTCATACAAATAAATTGTAGAGCATTTATATTTGTATCAATATTTGTTTTCCTGTTATGCATATAGATTCATTGAATTGTTGTTTACTTTGTGTGGTCAATACGAGAAACAATAGAGAAGCCAGAAATATATACCTACATCCTTATACAACATGCACAGTTTCTCTGATAACAGCTTCACCCAAAAAACGTCACAGATTACACCGACGGCGAATGATTTAATTAGAACAAGGTGATAATTTACATACTAGTGTCTAATAACTTATTTGTTATCAATACGAATGGACATTGGATCTTCTCAGAATTTGTTTGCCAACTTGCACACGTTACGTGTATGTTCTACAAGTATAACCTTCTATAGAGTTAAATTTCAATATGTTTGAGTTTGTTGAGTATTTCCAAGAGTATTTTGTTTTAGTTTAAAATCAGTAGTCCTACTTTTATACAAAGTTCTGTCAATGTCATTCTTAGACGTTTAAAAAAATAACCGCACATTGACATCAGATACAAATGTTCTTTATGGTTGCTACACTCTTTATCTAAATGTCGACGGCACAACGGCGCAAGTGCCGAAGTGAGTTTTACAATTGCATTTAGGTAAATCTGAATTAATCCGTTTGATAAATAATATTTATTAGAAAAAGCCTGTTTTCCCACAGTAGGTACCTAACATAAATAAGCAATGAACGAGTATGTCGTTTACGGTGTTAAGTATGAACATACGTAGCTCATCGCACGTCGTGCAGCAGTTGAGTGCGCTGGGGCGGCGGCACCGGCAGGCTGTCACCGGCGGCGGCCAGCTCGCGGGGCTCACAACTCAGCCGCGAAGCGCGGGCGCAGATCGAAAGTTCGACGCGAGATCGAGCGCGCATATGTAAATATCGGCACATTTACAAGCGAAAGGGTTCACCAGAGCGGCGCACTAACGCAGCGTTGCGCGGGAACCAGTCCGGTGAGATTCCTACGGCGTCCGATAGAAAAATGTCGAATAAGCTTTGGGTCCATCACTCGGTACGGGTGTGATACGTAACGCGGCCGCCGCTCGACTGCCGTGCCGCCCTCCTCTCACCGCCACTGCTGGTATATTTATCGCTTAATTTTATTGAACTCGTCTTTGTAACAATATGAAGCAGCTCGGCGACTGGCAGGCGCTGGTGGAGGGCGAGCGGCGCTACCGCGTCTGCGCGGCACGTTGATCGCGTTGCGTCACACACCGCACCGCCGCGCCGCAACGCACCGCACGCGCAGCCTTCAGATTTTATCTCCGCCAGCCGACAGCCAATCCGCTGCTCACCTGTTATATTAATTAAAACATTAACCTCTAACTTACATCACTTAGCGATATCTTCCTGCCTTCTGTTTCCGCGGTATATTCATCTCAATTACTACTATTGCACCGCTACAACAAATAAATTGCTATAACACGTTTTTGCTTTTTATTGACTATTGTATGCGAAGTCTATTAAACATACTATATATCATCCTATAGGTACCTACAATAACACACTTGCTTATTATTACATTTTGATTCTTCAAATTACACGTTCATAGATACAATAAACATTTCAACACAATTCACAAAAAATATGTTTGTTTTGGTGTTAACTGCTGCGTCGTTATAGTCATAGTTATAATCTTATTCATTGAAAAACCAAATGAACAAACATTTTATTGCAACAACCCTATCCTTTATACGTATCACCATGTGCCCTAGATCAAAAGTTTTTTTAATAAATATTAATTACGTTTGCTTTATTTTCTCAAAGCCTATTTAGAAAAGTGTCATTTGTCAAACATGTTCCTTACTTTTATGCACTGTATAAGTAAGAATCTTGAGACTCCTATAAAACTCTGGTTTTGTAAGTAAGTTACTAAGCAAGCTTAAAACTGTTATTTACTTCATAGTGGCTCCATTTCGAGCAGAAATATATTGTACACTTTGGCCCTAGTATTTTTTATTACCCATATCTTCCGCACAATTTTAGATTATTTACTAACATAATAATATTTTTGATGTGAAACATCTACTTATAGGCGAGGGGTAAACCTGATTTTTAGCCACTACTATTGTTTATTGTAATTTTTGATGTGAAACATCTATAGATACGGATAAACCTGAAGGAAGAAATATAAAAAAATAGAATTTTTGAATTTTCTTTTTAATAAAGTAAATAAACAGTCATTTTATATTCTTCAAAACAATTTCGTTGTTTCACATCTGCGAGGCGTCCGGTGATGTCTCACTTTTTTTTTAATCTAGGTCTGAGATGTCATAATGGTCTTCATAACTTTTTTATTCAATTGCGACTTATTACCAAAACTAGGTTGGGATCCGCCCATGTACGCCACCGGGGCGATGGCGACATGAAAGTTCGCTGCAGTGTTTTTGTCTTTATTATAAGGTTAGATAGATTTGTTTCTAGTCCTATTCTTATATTTAAATAGGGCCAAGTTGTAAAGAAAAAAGACCTGTAAATTTAAGGACCTTTCTTTGTAATTTTATTTAGGCTGTTTATAATGGCGCTGTTATGCTAATTAAACATATTATTCGCTTCGCTCACGCAGGCTTTCATTCCCCGATTTCACCCCTTAGGGGTGGAATTTAAAAATTCATTTCTTAATGCTCACTTAGGTTAGAACCTACATGCAAAATGTCAGGATTCTTGGTCCAGCGGTTTGGGCAGGTTTGGGCTATGCATTGATCTCCGGGTATGTCAGTCACCTTCCTCTTTTATATACATAGACGTTAGTATTGAAAAGTGAAATAGAATTGTAGTATAGAATTATAGTATTAATTTTATTATCATTTATCAATTCATTGATGATTTATAATAATAATTAGTTATTCTGAAAAAGTATTTCAAATTAACCACTTTTCACAAATTCATGATATCCCTCTGATTCTAACTTGAACAGATTTCTAAACGGAAAAATATATGTCATCGTAAGTGTCAAACTGACAACTGTCAACGTAACATTTGGCACAATCTCACAATTTGAATGAATTAAAACAAGTTCAGGGTCACCAAAATGTAGGAGTAACTAAGAAAGACAAGGCATTATTTCGGGGTATTTTAATACGCAAATGTCTCGACCATAGTTCCAATGTTCTCGTAAAATAAAACCATCATGTCTCTAGCACTCACAATGTTATGCAAAACCAAATCGAGGTTAGTATTACGTTATTTAATGTTATTGTTGAGTTTCTGTGTAATAAATATTCTTTAGTATAATTTCCGCGTTAATATTAAAGTTATTTTGCTTAGTAAATCATATTAATGAAATTTGGTATCTGAAAATATTAAAATAAAATATGGTTGCATTACAGGCAGTAAGACAATTATATTATAACTTACGTACGTACGTATTTTTATGTGCAGGTATGGCGGGTCCAGCTGGTTGATATGCAGATTTTTAAGTGCAGCAGAAGTTTCTACTGCTCTACGCCCCTTTTACTTTAGTGTCCACCCTGACTTATTTGGAAAATACCCTGAACAAAGAGTAAGTATATCTTCAGCTAGATTTCATTGTACAATACATACAAATGACTTATAGTTTAATAAAACTAGTTGACTTTTCTGCCATTAACAGTAGTTATCGGCAGAATTTTTTACATTTAAGAAATCCTAATTTATGTCTAAACTGTATACTGTAAAATATATGTTTTTTTATTCTCAGAAAATCAATGAAAATTCATTACAACAGTTAAGTGCAGTGCTAGAAGCTCAACAATCCAGAAAAATAATAACTATATCATCTCTACCGTTTTATTTAAGACAAAAAGATATGCCGGAAGGTAAGCTTTTATTGTCTACTTTTGTTGCAATGTGCCTGTAAACAGCCTTTAACATTCAATTGTTGGCCATAGACCCCTTCCTAGAAATGGGGTTTTTGCCTACAAAACTACCCCAGCCAAATGGATTGGTATAGCTTTCTTGATATTTGTACAAAATGTATAAATATCAAGAATGCCTGTATATACAGCACTGCATGCAACTCTGTTTAGTATTTTCTTTAGCTATATCAGTTATTATTCTGCATTCTAAATTTACTTCTATCTCATCATGCTGCATTGTCCACATGTGCAATGACCACCATTCTAGGATAGACTAATGCTTTCCATCAGACAGAGTAGCCATTTTGGCAGCATCAACAAAAAAAAAAATTCTTGCTTTTGCTAAATAAAGATTTTAATATTAACAGGTGCATTTAAACTAGTCAACATTCCGTTGAATGGCAACAATGTTAGAGACACAGTCGTCAAAGTTCTATGTGCGTGTGAAATGTCAACAACCTACGTTGATAAGATACCAAAAGATCCAATACAACCAAATAACAAGTAAGAGTTTGTTTTTTCAAATCTGTTATCTTATCAGTTGGTTATTCTATTTTTGAAATATGTTTAATACATACAATTTAATATTTCAGCCAGTACAATTTTACAAAAACATATGATGACTACAGTAATGAATTTGAAAAGGTTGCACATATGAAGAGGAAAGTTCAGGAGAAAAAAGCCATAAATAATTTAAAGTATGTTATTTTCAACCTTATAATTTATGAAATAGAAATCAGTGTATTTTATAAATGGATCATTAGTCTTATAGAAATTCAAACTAGTTAGACAAATGAGAATTGCATAATGACATTGTTGTTATATTAAGATAACGTCGTCAACAATACTAATAGTCTTTTTAATTTTAACAATTTAATTCTACCAAAATCGAACAAGTACTTGTAAAAACCTCCAATAACATTTGTCAAGAGGTCTCAGGTTCGAATCCCAGGTTTATAGACCAAATGTTTGAATGATCTGCAAATAGTTGTTTCAGTGTTTTCTATAAAACTGCATAATATGAATGTATTTACAAAAAAAGTATATGTAATATATCAGTTGTCTAGTAGCCATATTACAAGCTTTAGTTCGGGACTAGATGGCGCTGTGTGTCAGATCTCTATAAAATTATTATAATTTTCTTACAAATTAAGGAATAAATAATTTTTTAATGATGTATATATAACAATTTCAGAGAATGGGTATTCACGAACAGTGGACTAGCTAAAGAGAAATATGAATCAGCAAGAGCAACCCGAGACCAGGTGCAGAGTTTGATAGATCAACTTTGCAAAAGCTATGGTATTAAAGAAGTTGGTAACCTATGCATATTGATAATTGTCCTTTACTATTCTGCCGTGGTAATAGAGAGGGTAGTATTTTAAAGCCTGCAATATTTTTATTGCTAATTTCGAATGTATGTGTAATGAGTTTTCCCAATCTAGATTTCATACATACAAGAATTAGGAGTGCATTCTCTTGTTAGATAAAGAGCAGTAAGTACGGTATGAAAAAGCTTGTGCGTTTTTTTCTTGAAACCACATATTCTGACTTACTGCCCTCTCAAATACCACGACAGTATTGTTGTCATGTTGTCACTTGAGATAAATTTATAACAATCATACAGAAAATGTGATTGTTTTTCAACAAGTATGTAGTAACTTTTTGTTTGTTTCATAACATTTGTGTTATTATTATCTACTCATCCTTAGCGATGAAAAGCGATACGATTCGATTCTTCATTCTGTGCCGAAAACCTGGAACTCAACACACACTATGATCCCTTGTCCTTTAAGCGGGGTAAAAAAGTATCTCACTAGGCGACCATAGTGTATAGTCACCATGCCGTATTGTGAACATTCGCAATAAGGATTGTGATCACCTTGTATTCTACTCATGCTTTCCATCAAACTCAAGCTATCACATAAAAAAATAGTCTTTTCTTCTGAATTATATTTTCATAAACATTGTGATGTAAAGACCAGTATACTACACTACTATATTCTAACTTTTACACTGTATGGCGGATGGTACAGTGGTTTGGTTACGTAAGGCACCAATGACAGCCCTGTAGTTAAGGTGTGTTCAGCAGTGCAGCCGCTGGATCTTTTCCCTTCAATCTTACCCGTCACCATCAGTCTTTCGAGGTTATCACCTTCTCTCCTCACAATGTGGCCAAAGTTCTACAGAGACCCATATGGATTTCTTCTTATCGGGGGTATTTAAGTATTAAGCATTTCCTAAATTTAACTCACTTTTTATGTTTTGATTTATGTTCTCTGAGTGGAAAAAAAATAATAAAAAAACATTTATTTTCTGTATAGGTAAAATACGACAGGGGTTGGAATATAAGTCATATACGAGGAGCACTTCAGAGCCTCGTGTCATTAGCAATACAGCATCCTGCAGTTATGGTTAATTTAAAAGGTAAAAATATTATCATGTATTTAGCAATCTTCTTCCTCCAGATCTTTTTCTTAAACTAGGTTGGGGTCTAATAATAATTATTTTTACAGGAATTAACGCGATCACTTATTTAAAGGTATTAATTATTCTAACTAATCTCTGATTTGCCTGACGTTTCGACCAGGTTGCCCTGGCCGTAGTCACAGGCTGCCTGTGATAATTATTATATCATGGAATAAAGTTTAAAAGTTAGTATAGTTTGGGGTCGGCTTCAACTGTACTACGATACGGCTACGAACTTCGATTTTTTAAGGGTAGCGACTGCCATCAGATCTGCACAAGTTACTACGCAAGCCTACCTAAGTTTAAACTTTGCACCTCGCTAGTATGCGGCGCCCCGCCCACTTCCCCGCTCACCTTCCCGTGACCGCCCGGCGCCCTACCGCATCAGTACGGTTTAACGGTTAGCATCTTTGTCATTGATACACGTCGCGCAAGTTTTCATCGCCTAATTTTTTGAACTCTTGTTAAGTGCAAGGTGCAAACTTAGCTTTGCTGCGTTGTAAGTATTAGGCGATATCAAAGATCTGCAGAAAGTTGTTGGACTTATAAGGTTCCAAATATCTGTTACGAGATACCTCAAAGATGTTCGTACGGCAACCGGGGCCGACGGCTTAACGTGCTCTCTGACACATGGAAGGTAGACCCGGGAAGAAATATGTTCAAAGTTGTCATCCATCCATAGACTGACCTAGCTATAGTAATAGTTATTTACCTACTTGGTTTTCATTTACCCACTAGCTCATCTTATAGGATGAGCTAGTGGGTAAATGTTTATAATTTATCTTAATTCATATATTTAAATAATGTCAAAACTAAAAGTTAATGGAATAAAGATTTTGTATATCTAATCCTCAAGACTTTCTTTTAATAATTTCAATCGAACTTATCATCTTCCTAGCCTTTATTAATTCCAATATTATTTGCGGTTGGTTACTTATTACTATTAGATTATTAGTGGTTACTTACTAATACAACCACTTATAATGTAACATGTCTGTCTTCATATTACAGACAGAACCATAGCCCTGGGACAATTTACAGGGGTCAGTTTGGATGGTGATGTTTATCTTAGCATAATCGATGTTAGAAACGAATGGTTATCGGTAAGTTTTTTTTTCTTTTTTTTTATGTTTTATACTCATATAAACTTTGATTGTTCATAAGATATTCTGTTTTCCGTAACAGACTTAATTTCTATAATATTTCTAAGATTATGAATAGCCTTCGATAGTCTGCTTCTCGACATTGGACATAGGGTTATTAAACAGGTTTTGAAGTTCCACACTTTTAAGTTAGGGCATGTTGTTCGTTTTGCAGCTCATCAAAAAAGTTAGCCAAGAAGACAGCGCTCTATTGAAAATACCAAACTACGAGAAAACTCTATCTAGTATACTGAGGGATATACATATCTGTAGAAGGTAACATTTCAGAAATAATACAAAACACTTTATTTCAAAGTATAGTCCATTCGCGTAGATACGATCACCTGGATCGCGCCACCGTCGCACGTGCGGCAAGCCGCCACAAAATCAAAGGGCACGCCTGCGGCTTACACTCACAACCAACTATAATTTGTCAGTTTACGCCGTTGTATGATTTAATGTATTCGTATTACACAACAATAACCACAATTTGCGTGCGGGTGCACCGACACTAACTAAACAAATGGACTATAAACTGTTAATTCCCGAAACATAAATATTAGTGAATATCATAGTTCAAAAGTTAAATAGTAAAATAGAAAAGAAATACATTTAGAATACGTGAGTAGTAAATAATAATTATAAGGAACAGTCAAAGCCAGATCTCTATTTAGAAAGCAAACCTTTATTTAATATTTACTTACACGTTTGTTTTGCAAATACATAGGTTAAATTGTTTAATTGTCTGTCGACTGCCAGTGAGATTTCTCTTAGGTTGAAATTTCAGACGTGTCCATTTAATTGTTCTAATCCTGTTTGCTTATATATTTCATTTAATTCCAGGAAATTCATGCCGAAAGTATCAGCAGCACAGTACTGTAACCATTTGAGACAACTGATAACTTCTATTGGTGATTTCTATGGCAAGGGTTGTAAATTTCCTGCAAGTATTCCGGAGACGCTCAACAAGTATGAAATAGTTGTTGAACCGTAAGTATTTTAACATATTGTAAGTGTATCCAGTTGATGATGGATGAATTAGGAACCTTTATTCATTCCTATGGTTCGATTCCCGGGTCGAACCAAATGTTTGTAAGATCTGCAAATATTTGTTTCGGAGTTTGGGTGTTTTCTATGTATAATATGTATGTATTTACAAAATAAAAGTATATATGTATTTATATCAGTTGTCTAGTACCCATAACACAAGATGTGCTTAGCTTGGGACTAGATGGCATTGTGTTAGATGTCCGAAATATAAAAAAAAACTGTATTTCTTAGGAGAGGCTTATGTCTAGCAGAGGACCAATAAAAAAACCGTTGATCAGATGGTAACTAAGATGATTCGACTAATGTAGCGCTCGCAATAAATAATTGAAAAAAATACTAGAAAATATATAGTCTAAATGAAGTAACAAGTAAATCTATCTATATAAATAAAAATGAATCACCGAAATATTGTATTATGTACGAAATATGTAATATATATGTATTTACGCGCAAAACTTCTGATCAACCGCACCAAATTGGATAATTATTTTTTTCATGTGTTTGTTATTGTCACGACAAGTTTTGTAGAAGAAAATTTAAAGAAAACTGGAAGTGTTAAATTTTCGAAGTCGGACACTGAACACGACCCGTGGGAAACTAAAGTGGGTATAAATACTTAAAAAATAAATAACATGGCGATGCAAAGTACGCCGGGTCAGCTATTATCTAATTATAATATTCTCCGCTGAAAATTCGCAAATATTTTTACATGGAAGTAAGAAATTTCAAATATTTTGTTTTAGCGAAGCTGGGCCCTTAATGGTGTCACCCACGGGTCAATTCATAACTCCGTCTTCATGTCCTGCAGAAGAGCTAGTGGCTTACATGGCAAAGCATCTTGACTTGGCTACGCAACTAATGACTGAATATAGCATGTAAGTTTCATGACATAATGGTTTCAACTGCTTAGAGGGTTCTGTTTAGTATCAGTCAGTAATGTTCTTTTTAACATCTATACAAATAAATAAAATTGGCGAATCTGTTTATAATATTAAAATAACGCTTTTTACTAAGTATACACGGTACATGTACCTAAATATCATTTTTTTTTTCAATTTTTGTCTGTCTGTTTCGGGTAATCTCTGGAACGGCTGGACCGATTTTGACGGGATTTTCACTACCAGATAAAAGATGATCTAAGGAGTAACTTGGGGCGTGTTTATATGACATATGACATGCGTGACCGCCGCGCGGCCACACAGGTGTGCAGCGGATGTAATCATTACATATTATATGTACCGACAACACAAAGAAAATTCAAGCAATATTGACTTGAAAGATTGAGTGTATATTTCATCAGAAAATCCTAAAGTAATAATATTGATGATATATATAAAATATCTTTCAGAAATAAACACGTGGAAAGAGCACTTCATAAAGAAGTAAAAGAAAGATTCGGTCTACTGGATTTGCAAAAAGATGATAGCATAACGCCAGGTTTAATGATATCATGTTGTCAAAGATTACTTACCAGGAGTCCAGCATTGAGTGAGGTATGTATTATTTCTACTAACATAAAATGCGAAAAAATATAACTGCCTCGTTGGTCTAGTCTGAACCTCCATGTTTCGGAGTGCACGTAGAGCCGTCGGTCCTACGCCTGTTTTCTCCCTGGTCGTGTCCGACCAGATAGGCGTCTCACACTATTTACCGCTTATAATACGCGAACAACACCTACGAGAAATTTATTCTAAGCGAATGGAATACTGGTAATTTCTGTTAGATAAGCAGCTCAAGTGTTTTAGTACTTACATTGTATTGATATAAAGAAGGCCAAAAAAAATTACGTTAAAAAGTGATATCTTAGATGTTTGCCTTTCGTACAATAGGAAGAGTTGTATACTTTACCTCTATAACAAAATAAAATCGGACTTCAAGAACCACCAAAATCGATCGATTTCTCTTGGATGACATCATCAGATCTTAGTGTCCTTATCATGGTGCCTCCGTTGGGATATCGCCTTTCCATTAAAAAAAGAATCATCAAAATCGGTACATAAACGACGAAGTTATCCACGAACACTTAATAAATAAATAAAAAAAACATATACGATCGAATTGAGAACCTCCTCCTTTTTAAAGGGAATTTCTGCAGTAGTTATATTATTAACTCTTCTCCACCTACGTAATAATGTTTTTATATATATTTACTTCTAAATTTTTGTTACAGAAACTTCAAGGAAACCTTCTTTATATAACGCATTACTATTCAGTGTTATCAGAGGGAATATTATGTATACCTTGGAATTTCAAATCGTGAGAAACGTCCTCTACTTGGACAAAACTTCTAGAAAAATTGATAAATGGTTATTCATTTAAAATGCTGTATGTTTTGTGTATATTTTTGTAGATCAAAATTATTTTTATATTAACAATTAAATTACCGTAATTGGATGTATGTTACCATACGTAATCTCAAGGCATTGGTGCCATTGGTTACATATATATGCAATATCTGCATGCCTAGCCGCGCATAGGGTTACCCGCCATTTCATTTAAAAAATAAACATTTAAATTGTAGATATATTTATATAAATAAATAAAATTGAAGTGTCTGTTTGTAATTTCAAATTAATAGCTTTTCACTAAATGCACTAGCTAAAGTCGGTTTACGGACGATAGCACTAGCTGTTGCCCGCGGCTTCGGCCGCGTGTATGTCGGTTATCGCGGCAAGTAGTAGCTGATGTTATATTACTGTAAGTTTCATCCGAATCCATTCAGTAGTTTTTGCGTGAGAGTAACAAACACACACACATCCTTACAAGTTTCGTATTTTATTAGTAGGAAGTAGGATACACAGTACTACATAAAAAAATAAATTTAAAATTTGTTTGTCTGTATGTTTCGGCTAGTCTCTGGAATGGCTGGACCGATTTTGACGGGACTTTCACTAGCAGATAGTTATTGATTTCAGTAGTAACTTAAGCTACGTTTATTGTAGACTAACTTCGCATTGCGGTAATTGTTGTAAAGATACAATAACAGCAGCGTGTAAAACCGCGGGCCACAACAAGTTTTCTAATAAATGTTATGTGTGTTACTTTTTATCGCATAACTTTAATAGTTCCTGGCTCTTTTAAAAGAAACAATGTCATAAAATAAAATAATTCAAGTCGTTCGAATTTTAAGTACTGTCATAAAGCGCTTTTGTATGTTGACAAATGAACTCCCATGTGTGTCATAAAGAAATACTAACAATGATAATGAAAGAGTCAAAAATACATAAAAACGGTTAAAACCATATCATGCAAACAATTAGGACAATTACTATCCGTGACATCGACACGGTAATCGATATAAAAGTGCATGTATTGAAATGAATTTATCGCATGATCATTTTGTTTTTAATTCACTACCGCGCTATATTCGGCTTAATATAAAAGTATTTTGACCAATATTAGAGGGTAGTCGTTATTATAAAATTAAACTAAGGAAGAAATCGAATATTAGTATATATATATATTTCATGAACGATACTTATTTACAGTAATTTAAGTCTTTATTGGCAAAAAATATTTACAATACATTGAGAACAATATCATTAACAATTATTTACATATATTTTGTGGAATACATTAAATAATGTGATAAAATGACTGTAGAATATAATACTACGTCACTACTTGAGAGGTTCAAGAACTAGCGTTAAAAATATTGCTAAAAATGAGTATCAGCATAGAGTTAACAAGTGACAATAAAATAATAAGCAAATATCAACGTTTTTTATTTTGCTGCACTATGACGAGTTTGTTCTTTTCCTTAGTGACCTTTGCGACCGGCAGGTTTGTAGCTGGCATCAACTGCCGTAGATTTTGACTAGGGATTACAGGAGGCTGAAAAACAATATATCGTGAGTATAACAATATTAGGTACAAAAGGAAAATTGGTTGTCTGTAAAGTCGGTTTACGGACATTGATGAAATGGTGAGAAATAGATGCGGCGCAAGCGCCACAGAATAATGAGTCATCCTTTTTCGTGCATGCGGCCGGCGTTCATTTAGACATTGTCACGTCAAAAAAAAACAAAGCAGTCATGGGGACTGTCGATAGAAGTAAAACTAAACTATGAACAAACAGTTACATATGGATATTTAAAATGTTTGATCTTAAATTAAGGATATATATATATATATTATATTTATTTATTTATTTATTTATAAATTAACAACGCAACAAGGTATATCCGTGATTTTCTGTGCGAGGGAGTACCGCCCCGGTCGAGCCGGCCCGTTCGTGCTGAAATCAGGGTGGCTCTACTACCTTGCGTAACCTTTGTGTCTTTTACCGATTGAAATCGGGCGTCACGAAGTGGTAATTTGAGTTTAGGAAAAAGAAAAAAGTCGTCTGGAGCCTGAATATGGTGATGCTCGATAGCATTTGTTGAGTGTTTGATCAAAATGATGGCCTTGTGCGAAGGCGCATTATCGTCGTGCAAAATCGAAGAATTTTCTTTCCACAAGTCAGGCCTTATTCGTCGAATTTGCTCTGTTAAACGCCGCATAGCGCTCAAATAATTCTTTATTTTAGGAACCGTTTGAAATTCCGAGTGCACAATACCACGAGAGTCAAAGAAAACAGTCAATACGACTTTGACTTTTGATCGACCTTGGCATGGTTTTTTCGGTTTCAGTTCAGTTGGAAGGCGCCAATCCTAAGCTTGTTGACTAGTTTACATGTCAAACTCGTAAACCCACGTCTCGTCACTAGTAACAATGCGTTTCATGAATGTTGGGTCGGAATTGACTCGTTATAGCATGTCCTCAGCGACACTCATGAAATTGAGTAAATATTTCCGATAAATATTTCCGACTTCCGAAATTCAGTAATTGGAAAAAATTCAGGTCTTTTGGGACTAGCCGAGCGGCAACATGTTTCATACCCATTTGGGTATGAAACATCTTCAGGTATTATCAGGTATTAATGTACACCCCAAAGAGATACTAAGTTCAAACATCTATTAGCCAGACTCTCAAGCCCCGCGTCTTCATCTTCCATCACATCTCGATAACGCTTTGCACCACTCATAAGCACATCTTTTTGATCAAGTCGATTCACCGTAAGCCTTCTGTAACATTTTCAGTGACTCCGAACACGAAATTCCATTGGCGATGCAAAATTTAAGACAAACTCTTTGTTCGATGTTTTTGTCCACGCAACACACACTAGATATAATATAATAACTAAAAATAGCTCTGTATTTAATATAAATAAAAGATCAACTCAAATCCGCGACTAAATGGAAAACAGTAGTGACAATCTTAAAACAGCAATAAAAAACAAAATATTGAATTTAGAACCATAAACAAATTATTAATTCCCGATACTTTTTTGACTAAATGTATAAATTTGGCACAGTCTGTAGCCTAAACAAAACAAGCTTGATAGTTTTTGCCCATTTGAGGAGTCCTAAGATGCTAAAGGAATCAGAAATATTGTGAATGAATTGATGCTAAAATTTATTGCAATATTCGACATTATTTCAAGACAAAGAAATCAATTTTTTATCTACTTACTGGTGGATATCTGGCAAGTTGCTTCATGCGATCAACCAATCTCATGGCATCATCTGATGTCTCGGAATCAGTTGTTAAACCCAAAGAGAGCGCTCTTTCCGCATTGCCACCATCCAAATATCGGTGTATTGATTGGAAATGTCTAAAAGTAAAAGGGTGTTTTTCTGTATATAAAATGATATCATGCGATATTCACGTTTAACCAGATATTGACCGATCCCTGAGCAAAACTTGTCAATAGTCAAATTCTGGCAAGTGGTTTTTTACTTTTTATTCTAACACACCTGATCAACAACTAACTTTGATAGCAAATAATTTGTGGCATGCCGACTGCTGTGCTAGAGGTCTCGGGTTCAATTCCCGGGTCGGACCAAATGTTTGTATGATCTATAAATATTTGTTTCGGAGTTTGGGTGTTTTATATGTATAATATGTATGTATTTACATAAAAAATAACGTAGTACAAAAGTAGTAACCCATAACACAATTCTGCTTAGCTTGGGACTAGATGGCGTTGTGTTAGATGTCCGATTTCTTTTATTATTATTTAAATCTAGCTGACCCGGCAAACTTAATTCCGCCCATTCAGTGAATGAACAGGTTATGTTTTTAATTATATTTTCTATGAATTGCATTTGAAAGAACAATAACCTTGAATGAGCGTGCGGTTTAACACGTTGTGCATGTCTCCAGGCAGCGGCTGCCCGCGCTCGCCACGCAGCCGTCTCTTCACTAGCTGCAGCCACCCCGGCCTCGAGGGCAGCACAAGCTCCGCGTAGATCTACCACCTTATAAATAAAATACCATTTTATAAATCATAACTAAACACGAGATTTATTTTATAACATATAGGGGCTAACCAGCACTGTGAGTCCTTAATTGCAGGCGTATATTATTGCAAGCGGGTGTGACGAGACAAAATTTTTGTTTAAATTTAACTAAGCAATAAAAATAATCAACCATCACATCCTTAGATTCATGACTAATCCTAAGCTTCAAGACGTCCAGAACTTTACAGAAGTCTAAGTTAATGTTTGTGCCCTTACATGAAACTACACCTATTGCTGTTTGTGTTGTCTGTTTGTGCTCGTTCAATTATAATAAGGCGGTATACTGAATTAGTTTCCTGTGCTGCCACAGAATTATTTAGTAATAGTTTAAGGCGTGGCATAATTATGATCTTTTTTTAAAATAATCCCTGTGTATTTATTTGCTAGAAAGCATAGAAAAAATCTGGTGGTGGTGACGGTGTCACCTATTGTATATATATGATATGTAACCATACCTTTTGAAAGTACCGATAAAGCAATGTCTTCATTTCATCATGTGATAATTTATCCAGTCGTGCCATCAACATCTGCTCACCCCTGCTTCTAGAGTCCTTATTATCTGGTGAATCAGACAATGATGCAGATGGTGATTTCCCACATATCAAGTTATTTTTATATTCTATGGCAGTATCAATAGCTTCTATGGCTTCTTCGCATTCAAGCAACTTTCGCTCCTGAAAAATAATTAAAATATATTTTGAAATGATTTATGTGATAGATTAACTAACTTGGATTGTCTAATTAAGATAGTAAAATATACAGAATAGCACTGCAAAGAGTCTGAATATTTGAAGCAAACTCTATAAAAACTTGCCTGATTAGCATGGTATAGAAGGTCATACTCTCCTTTGTGCAGCATTGGACTATTTATTAATTTTTTTTAAGTCCTGCTTTAAGAATAAATTATCTGTCATGGGAGACTTGCAAACATACATGAATTGAACACAAATAACACCATGTTCCATGTGGGGTATGAACTCACAACACTTGAGAGTTTCTACCACTATGCCACCTATGCAGTTAACTATTAAATGCTGTTGATCATTTCGTAAAGAGGTACAACCAACCAACACACTAAGTGATGATTTTCTTAATTACATAATGAGATATCTATATACAAAAAAAACATCATCTCTCATAATGACATACCTCAGAATCTGATAAGGATTTGTAAATTTTTCTCTTATGTCCTAAACTGCACCTCTGTTCATGCAAGCACTCTCTAGTTTTCCGTAAGTTTTTAATTTCTTTCCTTAACATTAATTCCTTCTCTTTGGACAAGTCTAAATTCTCCAGATCATTTGTTTTTTCCTTTAAAATACTGTCTAATTGTGTTATTCTATGTGTGAAATGTTTTAAAGAATGAGCCTTCCTATCTTTTACATCTATTGAAGTATCTGAAAGTTCATCAAGTTTCAGTTTATCTTTTACAAGTTCCACATCTAAAGTATTTTTGCGCTTCTCATCTTTCTTTATTTGTCGTTTGATTTGTTCTATCTGCTTCTTGTATGTTTTCAGATTTGTTTCATGTCTCTTTATTTCTCTCATAGTATCTTGGTCTATCAGACTAGTTTCTACTTTTTCAGAGTAAGCTTTACTATGTGTATTGCAGATTGACTTGGACAGATCACTAATCAGTCTCTCTTTGGCAATACATAGATTTATCAGTTCTTTCAGCTGTGTTTGACTACTACTAATTTCTTTAGAGAGTTTCCTTGCCAATATTTGCTTTTGTGTATATTTTTCTTTTGTTATTTTGTACTTTTTACATATCTCTTCAGTCTTTGGAGAATCAATCATTTTCAGTAATTCTCTCTCTATAAGCTTTGGCTCAGGATCAACATCTTTTTTATGAGATTCTATCAGTATTTTTTGAGATTCAGGTGAAATGGCTTTGGCTGCCACTTTTCGCAAAAGCTCTAACTCTGCACCTGACAGACTTTCTCCGGGTTGTATAGTTCTTCTTCTACCTGAATTTGATTGGGAAGTCATAACAGGTAATGACTGTGAACCACTTAATTCTGATATTGTTATATCATCAGAGTCAACATGATTTAAATACTCTTCACATCTATCAGCAAATAGCTGGTCATTTTTTTCTCTGAAGTATTCCATAAACTTCTCAAGTTTATCTTGAAATACAGTATCAGAATGAGTGTCTTCTTCCGAGTCTGAATCAACGTCGGACTCACTGGGCTCACTTGGTTCAGTGTCTTCAGCTATTCTTGGTAAACCTTGCTTTGTACTTGCATCTTTGTTGTCAACACTTGCATCTCCATTTAAGCATTCATCGCATTCTGCCTTTAAAAACAGCCACTCACTAACTTGGTTAACATCAGCCTCAGATAAAGATTTAGATTGCAGAATTTTATTAAAAAGTCCTTCAGCATTTGAAACTAACTTTATCCATTGAGTTGTAGCAAATTGCATATTAAAATTGTTATCTGAATGTGGTAAAACAGATTTTTCTGAATATACAGGAGTATTATTATCAGCAAATAAATTCACAGTTACAAAGTTTTTGATGCCTCTACAGCATAAACATAAGTTAAGGGTTTTTAAGGTGTCTTGATAATCTTCTGGTTCAGTACTTATACATCCAATAACCCAAGTAAAAGCCCTACCACCAAAAGAGTCTCTAAGCATCGCAGTAAGAATACATTGATCATAATTTATTTGTTTTGGTGGATTTCCAGCTAATAGTTCTTTAATAATGTTTTCTAAAGCAAATAACCCAGGTTCAGGGTATGCAGCAAGATCGCAGAAACTGGCAGTTGACATTCTATGGTTTAGGACACCATTTGTACTGACCCACTTCTGTTCCACACTCAGTGTAAACACGGTATGATTGTTGCCTTGGCATCTTTGCCTCCACCCAAGTTGTAAGTATTGGAATGCCTCTTCAACATTACAGCATCTCACAAGACCAGAACCCAGTACATCAAATATGTTATTATCCACTACCTGCATCCATGTTATATGTAGTATGAATTCTCTTTCAGGCATTTGATTCAGTTTGTGAAATATTTCAGACAAGAACCGGGGCACAATACCTTGGTCACATTCGCTATGGATACACTCAAACCCTGTAAAAATAAAAATGTTTACACATTGTTTTTCACAATTAACTCAATCTTTAAAGAGTAACAGTATGTATTAAAGACATGTTACCTGCGCCAAACAAGGTGTAAGTTTTTCCTGTCTTGGCCTGGCCAAAAACAACTACTGAAGTATCACATCCATCCAAAAAACAATTGATTTGCGGTATCATGAACGAATTGAAGAGGTGAGCCTGTGTACAATCCATTGGTAGTGCTCTGTTCACGTGAAATGTTTGTCCACTCTCTGTGATGACTATTTGTGTTACAGGATTACTAAAAATGCACTGTGACGAGTCTGCTAGACTTGGAGGCTTTAGCCTAACGGCTATTTGTACTGGGATATCCATATCGAGTTAACTTTTCTAACAATTAAAATCAAATTAGGGAATTTGACTCGACTCTGAAAACTATGTATTCACTTCACAGCGGCAGTACAATACGCCTTTCTTTACAAAAACAACAACAGTTGCATTTTTAATGTGGGTAACAGCTAAACGTGTTCTTTATCAAACTAAATATTAATTTCATCGCTAAATAACGTAAACATGGTGTACACAACATACTACTCTTTCTTTTCTATGCATAGATTCTATATACATAGTATATTTATATATACCATAATATATATATGTAACACAACACAACCAGTACACACTAAAGTATATAACTACTTCAGAAATTAATGAATCGACTAACTTACTAAACATACAATACAATCTATGTTATAACTGTAGTTTGTAGTTTGGCAAAAAAGAGTCCGATGTGGTGCCAGTTGAAACTAAAATATATTATTTGTGGCAACACTGTTTTATTTGTCACTTGTCCGAGATCTAATCAGATAAACAGGATTGATACTTGAAATTGGGTTGATACACAAAAAGGGTTTTTCAGTTTTGAAATTTCTGTACGATATTTAATTTAATTCAGAATACGTTTTCGTTTCTAATGCGTCATATAACACTCATCTCTTTGAAAATAAAAATCTATTTTAGCGAAATAATTCAATCAATCTACTAAATACAATAACAATAAAAGCCTGTTTACCTGTCAAGTCAAATTGAAATCTTAACTATTGAGAGTTTGAGAGACTATATCTATTGTAATGCGACTGCCGGGATCTCGTGTTTGTGGATTAAAACAACAAGTATCTAAACACTAAGGTCCTAGTATAAAGGGTGGCCTACCTGCAAAATTGGCACTCTGATTTTTTCTATACTTTTTTTGCCAAGCTATACTCGAGTAAACTCACAGAATTCGTATACTCACTTACTACTCACTTAAACACAGAATGATAAACTCAAGTTAATATACCAAATTCTCTTAAGTGTATTCATATACTCTAGTGCGCTCGAGTCAAGTAAACTGAATTTAATTTAGTCTGGCTTTCAGCCCACGTCCGAGTGTGGAGCTTATTGAAAATCAAATTATTTATTATGTATTTATTATTATTATATATTTTGTAAATGTATGGTTATTTTGATTTTTTGAATTGATTTCTAATCCCACAGGATTATTTTGAACCGATTTTAAAAAGGACAAGGTTACACTGCATGGTTTTTTTGTGGTTTGCAAATCACAATTGTGAGTGTTATTGCATTGCGGTATATCTGCTTATTTGTATCAACGTTCATTGCAATTTTTGCGTTTTTGCGTTGCGGTGACTTAGAATTTTTGTCTGACATTAAATAAACACTAGTACTAAATCTTGTTGTAGTGGACCATAGATGTAGAATACCTTGGTATTCTATATCTATTTAATGGACAATGTGGACATCCCTATTTGACAATTGACATTAGTTAGTTTATCACAATCACAAGTAGAGGTTACTACACCAATAGAATTTTCAGCTATTCTTGTAGATTTTTTTCAGTGAGAGTAATGTTCTCCGAAAACACTCGTAGTATTTAAAATATAATTTAGTTGTCATTGCAATTTTATTTAAAGAAATATTAAATAGAAGACGTCGATTCCACAGTTTGTTACGTGCAATTGGGTAGGTAATGGATGTTTAATAATAATTTTGTGATTAACTACTTTAGATAAATTAAAGACAGGTCATAAGATCTTAATTCTTAACTATTTTGTATATTCAGGAATGGAAATGGAGACTGTCGGTGACGTCGGCCTGGGCCATCACGAACCTCCTAAATACGGCTTGAAGTTACTTTTAAATCATGAGTATCCTATACAAAGTAAACAGAAAGTTGTACCGAAACCTATGCAAGCCCTTGAAATGATGCCTCTTACTGCCAGGTGAGATTTAAAGTTATAAGTTATTATTTTTAAGCTGCAATAATCTTAGCCTTAGGAATACAAAAAAAAAATAACATGTACTATCTTCACTGTGGAATAATTCTATGTTTACGAAAACATGGAATTCTTAAAAAAAACTAACTGAACATGAATTTATTTTTTAAAGTATAGTTCAAAGTGATTATTCTGCCTGATAGAAAGAATGAGCGGAATCCATGAGTAGTGTTCACCATACTCATTTAATTAGTGGGAAATTAGTGCAAGAAGAACCCAACAAGCAACGATATTGATACACATACAAAAAAAAATTAGTTTAAGATGTAGAATCAATAGAATGGTCGATGACATGATATATAGCATAAGACAGGTATAGATAGTGGCTACGGCTGTGTGCAACTCATCATATTACCATAGAATCACACTGATGGTTTACTGTGATGTTTGTGCAGCATCCAGACCTATATAAAACCTGCTGAATATATATGTGTGCTGCTAAATATTTACTCGACTTAAGTTGCTACCAAAGAAGAGGTGGTTGATGACTACACAGGCCCTATAATTCTATGTAAAATTGACAGCAGCTGTAAAAGGCTGTTGTGTGCTGTGCTATAACATGCCTTATCAACAATTATTAGACATTTTGTAGTTATCTCGTACCACACCTGCACTAGATAAGTTGGAAGTTATATTGATATAAATAATCAATGGTTAAATGGATTAATTATTTTACAAGTTTTTTCATTTCACTGAGTTTTAATAGTAATTGTCACAGCCAACACCATCATCATCAGCTTTTAATAGTCCACTGTTGGACATAAGCTTCTGCTTAAAAAGGAGGTTTAATAAATTTATTACCAGAACTGATTCCTGGTAATGTGAACCTCTGCGCTATTTTATTTATTTTTTAGCACCCTGGGTTGGCTTTGCATGAATGCTTCGTTCCGTTCCGTAAGAAGCAACTTCATTTTATACTATGTAAAGTCTTCCTAATGAATCAACTGTAAATGAAAAGTAAAATTGCGAAGAGAAAAACGAATACTATTGTGTTTCCAAG
Organism: Spilosoma lubricipeda; assembly: GCA_905220595.1. Taxonomy (NCBI): domain Eukaryota; kingdom Metazoa; phylum Arthropoda; class Insecta; order Lepidoptera; family Erebidae; genus Spilosoma; species Spilosoma lubricipeda. The sequence continues at coordinate 13,021,346 of HG992281.1, forward strand.
AATGCATACCACCTTTATGAGTTGTTAGGTATTTTGTATCATAGTCATATTACAATGCTGCATCGAATAGGTTGTCCATTTAAAGATCTTTTTTTACTTTTTCGTAGTCCGCATACAAGAAAATATTAATGCATGTTAGATTGAATGAGATTAATACAGGAAAATGTGTAGCATTAGAAAAAGTTGCTATTCTTAACTGCTCATCGGCCGTTGAAAGAATAGATAAAAGTGTACCTCAAGTTGCATTGGAAAATCACAAACTTGAAGAGGAAGCCAAAATTGATGACTTTGAAGGGCATTTTTCAGAATTTGGTCTCCCTGGGTACACTGTCTTTGGCCTCACTTTAAAAAAAAATATGATGTTTGTGTCGAAGCTTTAGTGACATTTTCAACACTATCTTAAGTTTACAATTGCAAGAGATCAGGGTGGCATGCTTTATCCTTCACTAGACGTTTTCAAACGGCGGAAACATGCTTTTATAAATTTAATATAATATATGTTGTTCAAGGGCAATAAAGCATCTATTAATTATTAGAGATTTATTAATTGTTATTATAAAAGCGAAAGTTTGTGAGTGTGTATGTTATCTCGCATAGAATATTAAGTAATGAAACAATAAAACTTGGAAAACTATCATACTATGTAAAAGCTTTTGTTAAAATGTTCAGTCACCCAGGTTATTATTACAAATCTATTAACAGCTCATTTATAAAACGTTTCAGTTGTTTAAGCACTACAGTGAAATATACGAACATACATAGATTGCCAAAACTATTACCCTGGCCTTGGCTTCCATAGTCGAGTTGAAATACAATTTATAGTCTGCTATTTTGTTTGATAAACGAAAGAATGGTATTAGGAAGAACTAGCTGAACCCCCTGTTATAGTTGAACCGCGGGTAACGCCGTGGGGCGAAGCTAGTCTAAAAAAAGTTGCCCAAGTAGTAACTTGGGCTACTTTTTTTAGCTACTCTTTTTGAGGAGTACCTCATCAGTGAAATCGGCACACCTGTTCTAGAGATTAGCCGGAACAAACCGACACACAAAAATTTAAAAAGTTATTTTAGTAAATGTACCGTGTATACATCATACATATGCCTTTAGTAAAAAGCAGTTATTTTAATATTACAAACAGACACTCCAATTTTATTTATTTTTATAGATGGCACGCTTGTCAATGAATGACCAGATACATTAACGATTTATTGATTCATTCAAGTTATTGATGATTGAACAAGGTTTTTTTCCCTACTAAGTGTGTCACTCAGAATTTTATTCATTTAAGGACGCGTTTGCAAAATTGATAGGTACAGAATCGAATTACTACGTTGACACAAGTTACACAAACAAGTGCAAATCGGATAGCGGCAGGTATAAATGTCAACTTGCCTAAATTGATATTTTGAAAGTTTTTTATATTTTCTCATTTCTATGTAATAGCTACTTACCTCCGGACTTGCTGGAGTGACCTGAAGGTGTACTTCGGTGACTGCTTATGGAACTCCTAGACGAGTTGACAGTCTCACCGAGTTTGGGCTCGTTTTGTTAGTTATGACTAGACCTTACCTCCGGACTACATGGAGTGACCTGAAGGTGTACTTCGGTGACTGCTAGTGGAACTCCTAGACGAGTTGACATAGTCTTACCGATTTTGAGCTTATTTTGTTAGTTATGATGAGACCTTACCTCCGGCTTAGATGGAGTGACCTGAAGGTGTACTTCGGTGACTGCTAGTGGAACTCCTAGACGAGTTGACATAGTCTTACCGATTTTGAGCTTATTTTGTTAGTTATGATGAGACCTTACCTCCGGCTTAGGTGGAGTGACCTGAAGGTGTACTTCGGTGACTGCTTTTCGATCTCATAGACGAGTTGACATAGTCTTACCGAGTTTAGGCTCGTTTTGTTAGTTATGATGAAATCTTACCTTCGGACTACACGGAGTGACCTGAAGGTGTACTTCGGTGACTGCTAATGGAACTCCTAGACGAGTTGACATAGTCTTACCGATTTTGAGCTTATTTTGTTAGTTATGATGAGACCTTACCTCCGGCTTAGATGGAGTGACCTGAAGGTGTACTTCGGTGACTGCTAGTGGAACTCCTAGACGAGTTGACATAGTCTTACCGATTTTGAGCTTATTTTGTTGGTTATGATGAGACCTTACCTCCGGCTTAGGTGGAGTGACCTGAAGGTGTACTTCGGTGACTGCTTTTGGATCTCATAGACGAGTTGACATAGTCTTACCGAGTTTGGGATCGTTTTGTTAGTTCTGATGAGACATTACCTCCAGACTAGATGGAGTGACCTGAAGGTGTACTTCGGTAACTGCTAATGGAACTGAAGTACACCTTCAGGTCACTCCATCTAAGCCGGAGGTAAGGTCTCATCATAACTAACAAAATAAGCTCAAAATCGGTAAGACTATGTCAACTCGTCTAGGAGTTCCACTAGCAGTCACCGAAGTACACCTTCAGGTCACTCCATCTAAGCCGGAGGTAAGGTCTCATCATAACTAACAAAATAAGCTCAAAATCGGTAAGACTATGTCAACTCGTCTAGGAGTTCCACTAGCAGTCACCGAAGTACACCTTCAGGTCACTCCATCTAAGCCGGAGGTAAGGTCTCATCATAACTAACAAAATAAGCTCAAAATCGGTAAGACTATGTCAACTCGTCTAGGAGTTCCACTAGCAGTCACCGAAGTACACCTTCAGGTCACTCCATGAAGTCCGGAGGTAAGGTCTCATCATAACTAACAAAATAAGCTCAAAATCGGTAAGACTATGTCAACTCGTCTAGGAGTTCCACAAGCAGTCACCGAAGTACACCTTCAAGTCACTCCATGTAGTCCGGAGGTAAGGTCTCATCATAACTAACAAAATGAACCCAAACTTGGTAAGACTATGTCAACTCGTCTAGGAGTTCCACTAGCAGTCACCGAAGTACACCTTCAGGTCACTTCATCTAAGCCGGAGGTAAGGTCTCATCATAACTAACAAAATAAGCTCAAAATCGGTAAGACTATGTCAACTCGTCTAGGAGTTCCACTAGCAGTCACCGAAGTACACCTTCAGATCACTCCATCTAAGCCGGAGGTAAGGTCTCATCATAACTAACAAAATAAGCTCAAAATCGGTAAGACTATGTCAACTCGTCTAGGAGTTCCACTAGCAGTCACCGAAGTACACCTTTAGGTCACTCCATATAGTCCGGAGGTAAGGTCTCATCATAACTAACAAAATAAGCTCAAAATCGGCAAGACTATGTCAACTCGTCTAGGAGTTCCACAAGCAGTCACCGAAGTACACCTTCAAGTCACTCCATGTAGTCCGGAGGTAAGGTCTCATCATAACTAACAAAATGAACCCAAACTTGGTAAGACTATGTCAACTCGTCTAGGAGTTCCAGAAGCAGTCACCAAAGCACACCTTCAGGTCACTCCACCTAAGCCGCAGGTAAGGTCTCATCATAACTAACAAAATGAGCCCAAACTCGGTAAGACTGTGTCAACTCGTCTAGGAGTTCCAAAAGCAGTTACCGAAGTACACCTTCAGATCACTCCATCTAAGCCGGAGGTAAGGTCTCATCATAACTAACAAAATGAGCCCAGACTCGGTAACACTATGTCAACTCGTCTAGGAGTTCCACTAGCAGTCACCGAAGTACACCTTCAAGTCACTCCATGTAGTCCGGAGGTAAGGTCTCATCATAACTAACAAAATGAGCCCAAACTCGATTAGACTATGTCAACTCGTCTAGAAGTTAGAAAAGCAGTCACCGTAGTACACCTTCAGGTCACTCCACCTAAGTAGGAGGTAATGTCTCATCAATCGAGCCCGAACTCGCACAATACTACTTAGTTTTAGCAAACTAAAATATTGTTATAAAAATCTGTAAATAGAAGAAACCTCCTCCTTTTTTTGAAGTCGGTTAAAAATAATCTAACGTTGTCAAGTATCAACCTATTCTGGTTTATCGAATATATTGAATTCGAAGAGCGATCTTTTCAACAAGAGCTAATGCAAACAGGCGACACAGTGTCCACTCATGACGGCGGCTGAGCGCAGACTGAGATTACGAAATTTTTACGCGATAAATCAAAAGAGGTTCAAAAAAATAAAATAACCCTTATTGCAATCGACTACGATTCATCCGTAATAGCAAAATATGAGAAAATATAAGCTCCGGTTGTTATTTTTTCTGCGACTTTCTGTGACACTTTTATACTATTTTTTTCCTCGGATTTATAATTGACTATATATGCCTTCTTACATTATTTTTAGAAATTCTAAAATAGGTTGATTGTAGAACAAAAATGTACCAAAACTCAACCCGATATCGTAAATACTGTGGAAAATGGTTACGGAAGATCGTTTTTACAATATAAAAAAATACAATTTCCAAAAAAGTTGTCCCTCGGATTTGAAGATGAAGAACTAATCTATAAGTGTTAGTACTTTGTTATATTCAATTTGTTTAGTTTAGTTACAAATTGCACCGAAAAAAAGCATAATTTTGTACGAATCGTAAACGCGCCCTTAAATGAGAAGGAAAACAACAACTCGCTGGCTATATTTTGCTTAAAATAGGTTTTATTCTTTTAAAATATTGTTTTCGTTGACAGTTGTAGCAGTTTATGAGGAGAAATAGCATCTCGCATTATAGTTTTTTGTTTTTTTTTGTTTTGTGTATGATTCCTCAGAAATTCTCAGAAAATTTCTGTAATCAAGTGTTTCTACTGACAATTCTTAAATTAAATGGGTATGCGACAATTCTTGCCTATTTTCTATCCAAACTCTAGCGCATTCTTTTATGATTTCATGGTATGTTATTGAGAAATACCATAAAGCTTTAAACTCCGACGAAAACATGGTACCTAAGTTATCGCTCAGGCACGACTACGACTATTTTGCTCGCTAGTCTATCAGCATCAACAAGCCGCGAGTAAAACCGTCGTTCTTTAAAACCGTGGTATAGGCTCGTACGTCGATCACCCCACATAAGCAGAAGGCAAGCATGACAGACGTGATGGACGTAGAGCTTGTATCGGCCATAACATTTAGCTTGAGTTATTTTTATTATAAAAACAAGAAAAGGAAATGAAAAATACGGTAAAGAAGATGGTAAATATTAAAATTCATAAAAACCGTACCGTACCGTACAAATGCTTTCTAAAGGTAACCATACGAATTTACTTCATGATTTTTAATTCTTTTACTGGCTTATTCAAAGATTTACTAAGGCGACTCCATGTATCGGCTACTTTTTTTTATCCTTGTGATCAGTACTTTCCGGGTCCCAAATGCACGGCTATACGCACTATTACTAAGACTTCGCTGTCCTGTATCTGATGAACCGTGATAGACAGTTAAAATTTTCAGAGATGATGTATTTCTGTTACCGCTATAACAACAAATACTAAAAAACAAAGAATAAAATTTATTTTATTCTTTGTTTTTTTAAGGTTGTATTTAACGTTATATGTAACCATGCAACGTTTTTCTCGATATTGATAACGGCAATAGATAGACGCTTGAAATGTATAAATAATGGTAGGGAACCATCCCTGCGCGAGTCAGACTCGCACTTGGCTGATTTTATTTACACAAGACACCAATACACAACTGAGATTGAGCGCGCGCAATTTTTTTCTTTTACTGACTCAAAGTTATACATATATTAAATGTGAATTCCCTAGCCCCTGAACTCTAAAGTGTAAACGTAGCTCAGAAGCAAGACCTGACCAATTAATTTAAAAGACTACATATGTAAAAGATTTTACATATTTTGGTACATATATTTTTTCATTATTAAGGCCTACACTCTGCAAGAAGCAGCGAGTTCTGAAAGTAGGTACGGCGTACATAAATTTATTAGACGTTGTCACGACTGCATACACGAAGAAGGATGACACATTGTCCTGTTACGCTCATTGTACATCGTTGTATGAGAGATTTCATGTTTGAAACACTTCATAACATGATCTTCAATGTTTTTTTTATTTAAATTCAGTGATGTGCAATGATTTTGTATCGAAGTTTCGACTTTTTATACTGGTCAGTCATTACTTTGTAGTAACCTTGACACACACTATGTAGACGTATCCTTCCATCCGCCTATAGTTCTTACAGAATTTCATTAACCTCTTTTGTCTATTTTCAAAAGGTACTTGAAGTACTACATCGGCAAGAAGTGGAATAAAAAACGTCCCATTATGGACTATATCAACATGATTTCAGCTCAAAGAATGTATGGTAAGTTATTTTAAACATTTTGTTACGAGCCGGGTATTAAATAAATAAAGGTAGTCGATTGATTACCAAAAAATATCACAATATTTATTAACAAAACTTTTACAATAGTAATTCACAAAATCACTCGTTAGTCGGGCTAGAAAATCGCTTCGATGTTAATCCGCTGTATCGTGAAACAATATTGCCCGTACGGCTAACACGCTCCGCTTTTAATATGCTTTCGAAATATCTCGAAGGATCTCTAATGTTCGATAAAACATTCTGGAACAAATAGAACTGAAGTACTAGAATTAGTAGTCTAGTTAAAAATCGGAATCGCAAGTGACAATCTCCTCAGTTGTGCGGAACTTGACACTAGATGGCGCCGTCCTCAACTCTCGAACCTTCTAGATTGTACTATTTCTCTATGGCGCGACAAAATTATATTTTTTGTAAAGTCGGGATGACTTTACAGAAAATATAATTTTGTTCAATTAATTAACCGACTTCAAAAAAAGGAGGAGGTTCTTATATTATTAACTAAGTGGCTCTACGAACTTCGTACCGCCATATTTTTCTCTTGTAAATATTTTCTAAATTTCTGAAAAACTTGTTTTTAGTAGTTAAACTCGCCTCAGCTTCACACGGTGCAGTCGTGGACAAAAAATATTTCCCGTTAACTTTTGGTTCTCTTCTTTCTATACAAGTTCTTTCTTTTCTTTCTGAGACGTACGCTAGAAGATCACCCGTAGATCGGTTCGGCCTAAAACCATACTGTCGATCATTTAGTAGGGAGTGATCCTCTAGGCGTTAAAAAGCATCTCACTAGGCAGCCACAGTGTGGGTCACCATGCTGCAATGTCCTTATTAGCATTGAGGATGGTGACCACCACTCTTGGAATCTGCTCATGCTTTTCATAAGGCTGAGCAGAGGCATTTTGGCGCAGCTAAAATATAAAAAAAAACCTTGTAGTAACAATAACGAACATATAGAAAAAATAATTACCTAATTTAATGCAGTGTATCGCAAACTATGCGCGTACAAGCATTTAGGCGATTCATCTTTATATATATAATTCTTCTGTGAGTGTGTATGTCATTGAACTTCTCTCAAACGACTGGACCGATTTTGATGAAATTTTTTGTGTGTGTTCAAGGGGATCTGGGAATGGTTTAGATTCACAATTTTGTCCGCTGGAAAATGTTTTTTAATTAATTTTTAATTTATTAGTAGTTATGGCAAAACGGCGTTTGCCGGAACAGCTAGTTTATATATAATATACTAGCTGAACCCCGCGGTGTTATATGCGGTTATTGTTGTACCGTGAGTAACGGCGCGGGACACAGTCTAAAAAAAGTTAGTTACTCCGCCTAAGTTACTCCCTGGATCATCAGCTACCTACCAGTGAAAATCCCGTCCAAATCCGTCCAGCTGTTCCTGATATTACCCGGAACAAACAGATCGACAAAAAATTTTTTTATTACATTTTTGGTATATGTATCGTGTATACATACATAAGCATTGATTAAAAAGCTGTTTTTTAATATTACAAACAGACACTCTAATTTTATTTATTTGTATAGATAAATAGATAGAAGATAGGTAGGTAGGTTAAATTATAAATGAAATGCATGGGAGTGTTTTGTTTTCTACGTGTGAAGCATGCATCGTGTTAAGTGTGCTGTTGCGTGATTTATAATGTATACGCTATCGCACACGTTTAATTTTTTGCTATAAATTATAGAATCGATTTAAACAACCCAACAAGAAGTACTACAGTTTTCTTGTTAGAAAGAAAGCCAACATATGGTTTATCATCGGAATTCATTTTCCTAATGTAATAGGTTAACGTTATCGTAACAATGTGGCGTTTACGCTGCGCTAGTGCATATTCTGAACAAATGCTAGTTTGATACCTACACTTACTGCTCTAACAATTTAGAAGAATCAATGACTTCCTCTAAAATAACTATTTATTTACATTTGTACTATCCATACGCCAGATAAGCAAGCGTTAAGCGAATATTTCGTCTAATTTAACCGAGTAAGTCAGATTTCCGGAAGCTCAAATCTGCCTTCCTCCTTCGCCTCTGGTAAATCCCATCCCTTACTGGCCGTCCTCTCCTACTGGCACAACCGCACTTAAGAAATAATGAAGGAACCCATTACCACGCTCGACGTGAACTCGATCCCTTTGCTGTGGTCCGAGGAATCGTTCTGACTACTACTAGTCGCAGTTTTTAGAGATATTTCCATTCGATAATAAAAAATCATATGAAAAATTCATCCTTTTTTTAAAAGATTTCCTAATCTGTGAAACAAATTATCGTCTGCAGAAATTCCGGACCGGTAAAAAAATATGTTTACTTCGCGTGGTAGATGTAATTGAAACATAGTTATTATCCCCAGGGTGTCCAATTGGTGGTATCGGTGGCGGGACTATTGGAAGAGGGTTCAAGGGTGAATTTTGCCGCTTTCAACTATCTCCCGGTCTTTATGAATATGTCACGGTGCCTGAATGCCAGTTCATCGTGAACATTAGAAATGGAAACAATGAAACTATTTTCCAGTCTGTTTTGTCTACATATAAGTAAGTATATAACAAATTCGGATTTATGGTCTTCAGATTTTATGAGATTTTTCCGTGCGGATTTAATGTGTTTTTTATACGATTTACAGGTTCAAAGTACAGTTAGATTGATAACAACTAGTTGAGATAAATATAATACTTTTACTAACGATTACATTAAGGAAACGATAAGAAGATTATCTATAATGAATTTCTTGTCATTAAGTAAAACTATAAATATAATAATATTGTGTTATCAATATATTAAGAATTAAAGTCAATTTATTTTCACCGTTATGAAATCGTGACTTTCAATTATGTTGTCATTTCAGTAAACCAAAGAAAGCTCCTTCTACTTGGGAGTGGAACTTAAACGGTGGTGATTGTGAATATACCGCGCTATACCCTCGCGCATGGACTACCTACGATCTGTCTAAATATGGAGTGAAGCTCATCTGCAGACAAATTTCACCCGTAATACCCCACAACTATAAGGTACACTTTTAAATTTACCTAAGAGTTAATTTACGAATCCATAATGTTTGTTAAGAGATTCTATTTTTAACACGCTTTTATTAGCTTCACTTCAACGAACTATGTAAACAATTCTTGGCAGCAAACTTTAACCTAGTTCTAATTGTCGTATCGACAGGAAACTTTTTAAATATATATTTAGTACTAGCTGACCGCGCAACTTTCTGTACCTCTAAAAATTTGCAAAATGTCCCCGTTATTGCAATGTTTTTCGTTGATGTTTGGTTTCTAATTCTCGTAGGGTGATGTTGTATAGTCTTATAGCCTTCCTCGATAAATAGGCTACCAAGTCAGACCAAAAGATTAACGACTCACATAGATCGGTGGCGCAGTGGTAGCGTACGCGATTGCTGTTCTTGAGGTCTCTGGTTCGATTTCCGGGTCGGATCAAATGTTTGTATGATCTGCAAATATTTGTTTCGGAGGTTGGGTGTTTTCTATCTATAATATGTATGTATTTTACAAAAAAAAGTATATAAGTATTTAATATCAGTTGTCTAGTACCCATAATACAAGCTCGGCTTAGTTTGGGACTAGATGGCGTTGTGTGTTAGATGTCCGAAATATTTATTATTATTATTTTATTATTATTTTTAGGTGTTTTAAGAATTTTCATATAGATTAGATAAAATCAGGAGGTTATTAGTAAAACGTTAAATTGAATATGTCATCTATAACTATGGCACTTATTTAGATGCCGGTTCCCAGATTTTCTGAAACTGCTAGTGAAAGTATTTTTAATTGTTTGATTATTTGAACGATTGTAGTAGGAGCTCATATATTCATGCAGTATAAGCGGGAGCCGGGCTAAATCGACCTATTTTGTAGGCAATCCGCCTCCCAGCCTTTTATCAATTGTTTCTTTTGAATTTTTTAAAGACATAATGAAATTACAAGTTAATTTGGTTTCAGGAAAGCAGCTTACCATGTGCAGTATTTGTGTTCACTGCCATAAACCTTACCGACGAACCGAGAAACGTGAGCATAACCTTCACGTGGACTGAAGTCCTTGGAAATCAAAACAAAAAGAAAAATATTGGTAATGTATTTACATCTTCAACACTACATTAAAAACAATTTTGAATTGTGGCATAAAGATCTAGAATTTAATGATATTGAAATACTACTAGAAATAGTGAAGTAATGAAAACTTTAAAAATGCCACACAACCTCATACACACCTCACACACTTACACCCTTCGTCACGGCCTCATTCGTATACCACACACACACTTCAAAGACATCCTCACACATAAAACACCGTCACACAACCATAATACATACACTGTACAATGTTTGTCATCGATGTTTGTCATCGACCTATTGTTACATTAAAGAATTATTAGAATCAATTTTAAAATTGATCTTTCTTGTTTTGTAGCCAAATTAGATATAGAGAGATACTCAGAAGAACATACATGTGGTGTGACTCTTGAACAGAAGATTATCGAAACTCCATGCACTTTTACCATAGCGAAAAATAAGTGCGAAAATGAAACAATCCACGAGGGATATTGTTTATGGAATGCAGCAAAAACTTCAAGTTACGTATGGGATTGTCTTAAGAAGCACGGGAAGCTGGCACCAGACCCCAGCCTCACTCCTCCACCGCCTAAGGTTCCTGACAAGGATAAACAAAAGGAAGAAAAGAAAGAGAAACAAAAGAAGCTTTATAAATGTAACTATCAATTCAGCTCACATCTTTTATCATCCCAATTATCTATAATAGAGTTAAGAATCAAAGTATCTCCGTCCCAAATTTCATTGAAATTGATGTAACGGTGTAGTCGTGAAAGCGTAACAGACAGAAAGACAGAGTTACTTTTAAATATATAACACTAGCTTTTGCCGGCGTCTCCGCCCACATTTATCTCGCTTATCGTGGTGAAAAGTAGCCCATGTCCTTCCTCAATCAAGGTATCTTCATGCCAAATTTCATTCAATAATTCAGACAGACAGAAAGTGAGATTTACTTTCGAATTTATAATATAAGTATGGATTACTATGGAAATGTATTTAGAAAAAAGAAAACGGTTGCCAAACAGAATAAACACTGTAGGTACTCTTATATAATAATAATAAACAATTACACATCTCACACACAGCATTCTGATTCAAACCTGTGTTTTGGTAACCAGACAGCTAATAAACATACTTGAATAATTGTAAATACATGCATATCTATATGCTAACTAGCTGACCCCGCGAACTTCGTTACACCATATTTACATATCTGTCATAGCTTCCCACAGGCAGTGTACAGTCGTGGACAAATACATAATATTTTTTAAAAATTATTACGCTACGGACAATATGAGACGTAAACGAGGTTGCCTGGGTTAGCTAGTTACAGTTAAATTACAACCAGACTCAGAACAAATAATCGTGTTCATCACACAATTATGTTTTACCATAGAATATTCTGTTGTAATTTATATTATTACTAGCAGAACCACGCAACTTCGTGTGAGTCTCTTTTCAGTCATGTTCGGCTCCTATTGGTCTAAGCTTCATGTTAACTATCCTATCTTAGGCACACCAGCAAAACACGATAAAAAACGTGAAAATCGCTTAGGTAGTTTCTAAGTTCATAGTGAGCAACGACATGACACGCTACTTGTATAATTCTGTTTAATAAAACTAGCCGACCCGGCCAACTTCATATCGCCATATTTACACATGTGTCTCAGCTTGCCACATGCAGTGTACAAAAAAAGAACTTATCCCCTTATCTTTTAATTTTTCTTGACCTTATACATAAATTTAATCATTCATTTCAAATGACAAGGTCTCAAACAACAAAAATGTTCTTTATTATTTTATTTATATACTTGATGTTTTCCAGGTGATTCGGTAGCGTTGTCGAGTGTCATATCTTTGGAACCCAGAGGAACAGGACAGACAGAGTTTTGTCTTGTTTGGGATATGCCTGTTATTAAATATAAGAAAGATACTAAAATATATAAAAGGTAAGGGTAATGGTTAATTGATATAAACAGTGAAATAAAAGTCCAGGTAAGTAAGTAAGTAAGTCCTAGTTTAATTTAAAGAATGTAAGGATAATCCCTCTTATTCATAAACGTTATTTAACTCAAAACAACGTTCCTGTGTAATTTTCAACTTTAAACTTATAGCCTTAAAGTTGGAAATAGCACAGACCGCTGCCTAATGCTTAATTCGAGGCTTTTGCATAGAGGCTAAAAATCTTTACACTTTAGTATTAATAATGTTGAGTTTTACGCAAAAACTGTTATATGTAACTGTATTGTTGTTAAAGTGTGTCTGATTGTAATTGTAGACTATTATTTGGTTCTCAAGATCAAAGTTTGACACGAATTGTCACCTTGAACGACTCATTCTGAATAATATTATACAAATATGCCAAACAATCTAGTATTATTTGGCAAATGTAACATTCACACATCTCATTGACCTGATCTGATCCCTAAGAAGAGTTTGTACGAGGTAATCAGACTCTATGGTAACATTCTTATATTTAACTTTCGGATTTCTAAGACACAACGCCATCTAGTCTCGAACTAAGCAGAGCTTGTGTTATGGGTTCTAGACAACTGATATAAATACATAATTATATACAAAATGTTTGTATGATCGGCTAATACGTCCGAAACTAATATTTGACGATCATACAAACCTTTGGTCAGATCTGGGAATCGAACCCGAGACCTCAAGCACGGCAGTCGCATACACTTGTTTTACCGGGCCATTTCCGCACTTAGCCTCTTGGTTGGGCCGTTTTACGAGATTTTGGCATCTTCTAGTCGCATACACTACAACTGCGCAAACGAAGCAGAAAAATATGTATATATTTCAAAATACATACATATTATACATAAATTGCACCCAGACACATAAAAAATTATCGTGTTCATCAATATTTGTCTTGGATAGGAGTCGAACCTACTACCTATGGCTTAGCTGTTTAGACCACTGACCACTAGATAACTGGTACCTAATAATGATTCAAGTTTGCTTTTTTACAGGTATTATACTAAGTTCTTTGGTAGTGATGGTATTGCCGGCGCTAGCATAGCTGCGTACGCGCTTAGGAATTATAAAAATTGGGAGAAACAACTCGCAGAGTGGCAGGATCCTATATTGAATAATAGGCAAGTATTGAGTAATGTATTAATTAACCTTTTAACCTATCTCCAGCATGTGGAAAATGTATTTTAAGATCTTTATTTCCTCATAAGAATTCACAATTCACTTACTGAGCAACAAATATTCATAATTTAAGCTTAACAAAGAGTATAGAGACATAACATAATTAATTACTACTAACTTAAAATAAAATTACAAAAGAAAACAACACGAAAGGTATTAACTAAATGATTTAAAGTGGTATACTGCAAACAAATCGCATCGAAATCTCTAACGTTATCCACAGTACACGGATATTGCAACCACACCGCTACAATTGAAATCGTATCATTTCATTCCTGTGGCGAGTACATTTGATTGACTGACTGACTGACCCAATGAGATTCTCGAGACTATATTATAAGTTTTATCGTCAACAGCCATTGCTGACTAAGAAGTTTTGGCCTACTATACCACGTTGGCTAGACGCGTTGGTATAGAGTTTATTTTAAATTTTCCATCTCTTAGCAGGGCTATTGTCCCGCGTTATTCGCTCCCTTAGTAGACTTACGACACCCACGGATGAATTGGGGTTCTGAAATAGTGTATTCTTAATCTGTCACCAAACGGAATTATAGTTTTTTTACTGTGCAAATTTTTTTGGAACGAAGTTTCCTATGAATCGGTGCGGAGGGGTAACCTAACCAGCAACAAACATCCGTAACGTTAAATAAAAAAAGTGTAAGATTTAAAAAAAATGTATAGCGCCATCTGTATACCCTAACCGGCATCTGTAAGTTGCATATATTATTATATATTTATGATAAGGAATTTCGTTCCTATCTGGTGTCCCACGACACCACACGACTTTCTTTTTTATCGCACTATGAATAAATCTTGTGTCGCGGGGGACTTTACAAATACATGTTAAACGGAAACAAAAAACACTCAGGCTTTGAACAACAATTCGTGGATCACACAATTTGCTTTTGATTTCAAACATATCCCAAAATAATAATATCTTTCACATTACAGCAATATACCAGACTGGTTAAAAAGTGCCTTAATGAATGAGCTTTATTTTGTTGCTGACGGCGGTACGCTATGGATAGACGTCCACGACGAATATCCGGAAACCGATCCTAGGTAATTATTCTTTATGAGCTAATTACATTAGCGACCCATGCTTTTATACTTAATATAATGAGATGCTGACCTTGCCACACCGTTAACTTGTTAATTTATTTTATAGGCATGACTTTGGACTGTTCGGGTACTTAGAAGGTCACGAATATAGGATGTATAACACGTATGATGTCCATTTTTACGCTTCGTTCGCCTTAGCACAATTGTGGCCTAATTTACAAGTAAGTTTACTGACGTAAGATTATGAGCATGAGATTTGTTAATAAGGGTTGATAGCATGGTAGTAGAATTAACTAACAGTACCATTCTACCAACACATATAGGGATTTGCTTGTATGAAAGAGACATATAGAGGGATAAATGAAAGGAAGAATGAATATTTCTTGAGATCCTGGCAAAGATAATCTTAGAGGGCGCCACCGAACTATAACCTAAACAGATCAGCGTGGTAAACTTTCAAAGTTTCATTCATTGTAAATAATATATATGGATAATAATTATGGACATCTAACTATTCCGGAATTAAAAAAAGCTGCTCCGAGAACGCGGCGCATCGGCGATTATGTTATATTATGAACAAATTACACACAAATTTAGAAATAAATAATAATAAAATTAACATAGAATTTTACACTTACCGGTCGCAAATCGTTCAATATCATAATCTTCTGCTTTAAAATGACAGTCTTGAGTACCTAATAGCTTTGAAGTTTTTACGACGCATAGCTGTCTCCCATTGCTTACGCAGATTTTGATCTTTAAGAAACAAAAGGTACTCCGATGTTTTTTCACCCAAATGCACAATACTGATGCATTTTTATTATTTTCTCAGTTAAAAAAAATAGTTTTGATGCAAAATGTACTATTATGTCAAATGTCAACATGAAATTTCTAATTTGTTTACGTTGTAGTTTGGTGGCGCCTCTATCGGGATAATTCGGCAATAATGTTCCCTATTTATTATCCTCGCCTTTTTGTTTCAAAACTTATTACAGAGGATTCATATCAAGGTTGTAGATAAAATCTTGTATGCAACTATACATAATTAGGTTTAATAAAACACTCATGTGATACTATTATCACCCAAATTCGTGTTTTAATAGCATTTATTAATATAACAGTTGCATAAATAACCATTTAAATTTCTAGGTAGTAATACAATATATGTTTCGGGACACCATTGAAATGGAAACTGAGAAGTGTAGGCAGTCGCTGTATGATGGGAAAAGTGTGAAATTTAAAATTAGAGATAGTATACCACACGACCTCGGTGATCCAGGTAAATGAATCAATATGTTAATGCTATATTTAATAAACTGTATCGTTGGTCTAGCGGTTGACGTATGCGACTGCCGATCAAGAGGTCTCAGGTCTCGATTTCAGGGTTAGAACAACTGTTGGGTTTTTCTTAGAAGAAATTCTTAATAGCAGCGTTATTGGAAAGTTAGTGCCTTTAAATATACTGACAATTAGTTCAACCTTCGAATTCAGTTCGCTCTCAGGGTTCGTCCGATGTAAGGTAAGTCCGACGCCAGTCGCTTCGTGAAAAAAACTGATATGTAGATTAAACCGGTTAAACAAGTAACTGACCCCAATTAATCTTTGAAATAATAAAGGATAGGAATATGAAGTTGATGTTAATGTTATACTTTTTTTGGCATAGTAATGATTCAGTATAGCAAAAAAATCACTATTTGCTGACACATTCTTTAATATGGAAATATAATTGTTTGTTATTTAAGACGAAATAACATTATTAAGATTCGGCTAATTATTATGGATCAACATTACCTTAACTAGCCTAATATAGCACAAGTGGGTTATATAGATATTAGTCGAAAAGTAAAAGGTTTTAAAATTAATATTGACACAAGTTTCTAAGTTTTAATTTTCCTTTAAAAATGATGTAAACATGTATTGACATGTTACAGATGACGCGCCGTTCAGTAACATAAACGCTTACAATATTCATGACGTCAGCGACTGGAAGGACCTGAACCTCAAGTTCATACTCCAAGTGATCCGGGACTACCGCCTGTTGCGAGGACACACGGCTCCCTTCACCAACGAAAGGTACCGCTCTATGGCGTACATTGATGACGTCAAGGAGGGTACTGAGGACGATTTGTACTCCCGCAGTACCGGACAGACTGACGAGGGTGACACCACTATCGAAGAATCGCCGAACTCTACCGAACAGTCGACCCCGGTTGTTACTCCCGCGAAACCTACTGGCGTTGGCGATATATTAGATCTATTGTACAGGTAAAGTATCTGTATTGTGTTTAAGAGGAGTACCAGACGTCTTACAAGTAATTTTCATCTATTTTTTTTCAATATATCACAGTATTTTCGGAGAAGAATTATTTCACACAACGCCATCTACCTTCAAACTAAACAGGGCTTGTACTATTATTGCCGGATTGACTGTTATAATATTGGTATACTTTTTCATAACTGCATAGGTTTATGCATAGAAAACACCGTAATTCCGAAACAAATATTTACAGATCATGCATGGTATTTTAGCTAATGAGAACAAACAGTATAATTCATGTCACGGAACTACCTGGAAACCATGCTTTTAATGTACAGAAGTTAACATTGCGTTCGCTAACTCCAGTATTTTTATTCATCAGGAGTGCAGAGACGGAGGCGGAAGAAACTGAGAGTCGTGCACCTCCTGAACGTGCGACAGCGGTGTGGGAGGCAAAGAAGTACCTCGCAGACATGTACCCCGCTTGTATGGTGCTACTGCGACAGGCTCTGCACTGGGATGTGGATGGTGATGGACTTATCGAAAACAGCGGATTCCCTGATCAAACTTTCGATGCTTGGGTCATGTCGGGACCGAGGTAAGTTAATTTATAGTATATAGTTTTTAAGTATTACGCATTTTATAGGTCTAAGTACTGCAATGATTTTCTTAAAAGGAGGTTCAAAATGTATGTACACTTTTTAAAATGTTTTAATGGCATTACTTTTAATTATCATCGTAATTAAAATAGCGTAATTACATGAAAATTCAAGGTTCAAATCAAATAGTGTGTATTGCATTTAGCCATACGAAGTATGGGAAACTAATCTCCTATTTGACTGTACACTTTCTAGAAGTTATATCAAAAATTAAATGTAAAATAATACATTTATTACATATTATTTATTTTATTTTCAGTTCGTACTGTGGCGGTCTGTGGGTGGCATCAATAAGTGCTCTGTGTGCCATGGCCCGTATCCTCGGCCACGAAGAAGATGAAAGAGAGTTTTCCAAATTGTTAGACCAGGCGCGTCACTCGTTCGAAGAAAAACTGTGGAACGGATCTTACTATTTGTTCGATACCAAACCGTCCAATAGTTGCGTGGTGATGGCTGATCAGTTGGCTGGACAATGGTAAGGATAGAACATTATATGAGTGAATGTTTTTTGTGTCTGTTTCATGTATGTATGTAAGTCCCTCGCGACACAGGATTTACTTATTCAGGACTACTGTGCAGAACGCATAGTCCTTCTACAGTAAATCCTTTTGATATTTTTAAAATATAAATACACGCGTGTATGTCGGTTATCGCGGCAAATAGTAGCCTAAATGTTATTCTGATATATATGCTATATTACTGTAAAGTTTCGTCCAAATCCGTTCAGTAGTTTTTGCGTGAAAGAGTAACAAACACACATCCTTACAAACTTTCGCATTTATAATATTAGTAGGATTCTATATATATTCTATATATTCAACAATAACCGCGGGGTTCAGCTAGTATAAAATATATTTCAAACTAGCTGAACCCCGCGGTATTACCCGCGGTTATCGTCTTTCCGCGAGTAACGACGTGGGGCAAAGTTACTAAAAAAAAAGTAGCCTAAGTTACTCCCTGGATCATCAGCTACCTGCCAGTGAAAGTCCTGTCAAAATCCGTCCAGCCGTTCCAGAGATTACCCGGAACAAACAGACAGACAGACATTTTTTTTTTAAATACAGTTTTGATATATGTACCGTGTATAAGCGGTTATTTTAATGTTACAAACAGACACTCCAATTTTATTTATTTGTATAGATTTCAAAACTTTTTACATTAGTATTCATACATTTGTATTGAATATTTCAATAAATCACAATTTAATTTTTGTCTTCTTGATTTTATGGTTATACAATAAAATGATTTTTCGTTATAAGGTTCCTACGTGCATCAGGATGGACTGAGCAAGTATTCCCAGAAGCGCACGTCCGCAAAGCTTTATCCAGTATCTTCGCACACAACGTGCAACAGTTCAAAGGGGGGAAGATGGGAGCGGTCAATGGTTATGTGGTCGGTGCCAGGGGACATATCGACTACACTGCTCTTCAGAGTATGGAGGTCTGGGTTGGCGTTACATATGGCCTTGCAGCACTTATGATATACGAAGGTATGTGGCTACTACGTAACATTTTTTCATGTATGGGCATCCCAAAGTGATAACTCTGCCTGATGGAAAGCTTAAATAGAATCCAAAAGTAGTTATCACCATACTAATTGCGAATGCAGCATGGTGACCCACACTATGGCGGCCTATTGAGATGCTTCTGCATCATTGCTTCGCACTCACCAAGAAAAAAAGAAGATCGACAGCACGAATGCTGTCATTTTATGTTGATCTTCTGTGAGAGTTCGTACTGAAATCAGCGTGGCTCTACTACATTATAGATAGGTATAATAATGATAATGTTACATACATAACCCTCAGTCCTGTGACAACAGTCAGTGTAACTTGTTCGAAACATGAAGTAATTCAAATATTTTTTCTGAATATGTCAATTCTTGTAACTCGTATCTGTTGTTACCTAATCGTTATTAAATTAAATATTATTATTTATTATTTATTTGAGCTTTTTAACATTTATTTCCTGTAATTACTCAAAATTTAATTTTTTTTTTTTGTAAGAAGTATTTGGCAAAGAATTACGTCATAAGTTGTTATCACGGAGCAAATACAAAGAGGAGATGGCATAAGCGCATCACCCCCGTGACAAAATACTCACCCCGACGTTATCGCAGTTGACGCAACTTGCAAATTATACTATTAACGTCAATGTTCTAAAACTGCATCGAAAAATCGTAATACTTCAATGTTCTCGGTACAATCAAGTAAAAAGATGAAGTGTTGTGTTTTATCTTGTACAAATAACTCAGATAGACGTTCTGGTACCATGAGTGGCATCATATTTCTTTTATAAGTAATTTTATAGCTAATTTTTTTAAAAGTTCTAGAAAAATCTCTTGGTGTTTTATTGAAATGTTATTATATTTACTCGCCACTAGATGGCAAATTTTGTGTTACTGGAAATAAAGATACAATGGTACGTTGAGCTGAATATTAATAAAACATACCATAAGAAGATACCGAAATGAGTTCTACATTCTTACCTAATGAATTTTTATTCATCATGGTATTTTTTTTGTATTTTTCTTAATTATATTGTGAACAGACTGACATCTATCGACATCTATTCTAAAATAAAAAGACAGGGTCGTATTTAGAATCCAAATATTTTATCAAGTTACGACTATATTAATCTTGCATTGAAAGTTGTTACTTCAAATATTGAAAAAAAAAAGAAAGTTTACTTATGCTGATGATTTGAAGGGTTTTTTTTAAATTCATTAAAATAATACAATGTACCAGTATACAGGTAATGTTCTAAATTTTCATCTAAAGATAGTATTGAAGAGCAATTGATCAAAAAAATAATAGGCAAAACTGGACTCCTACAAAATACACCAATATTTGTTCTTCCCGTTGTTATGATAGTGATTCATTTCAAGGAAAAATCATAAAAAATCGAAAAAGGAACTTATTATCCAAACCCAAATTAGGCAAGATTAAAAGTGATTAGATGTGGATATTAGAGACAACATTGGTATGACCATTCAATTCAGATTTAGATTAGTTGATTTTCTGAGATTGGCGTTATTTAAGCATTCCAATTCCGAAGTGAAATAAAATATAAATTTATTTATTTTTTAAATAAAATGATTTACACTACATATATTAATTTTTGTTCTACATAATCCACGTGTAAACCAAGCATATTGAACAATGTTTTATTTAGGGTTATTTATTAGAAAAAAAAAAGTTCACTTTTGCAAAATTATTTACGTTATTAATGATGTTTTTTGTTCAAGATGCTTACAAAATCGACCTTGAAAAAACTACTCCTTGAAATTCTGAGTACGTCCACACTAGTGTCAGCTAGCTAAACTACATAGCAATATACTCGTACAACGATGCAAGTAGTTTTGCTATTGTCTGGTAGATGGAAAAGTGTAAACTAACACCCCCTCACCCCCGCAAATTGTCACGCATTGCTTCATACAAAAATCTCGTTAGGGCATCTCCTCTTTGTATTTGCTCCGTGGTTGTTATATTTACGTCACGAGTTGTTTTATTTCATAAGTTCATCATGAGCCTAGGTAAAATACTACATTGAATTGAAAGGCAAGTGTGTAAAAGTATATGCAAGTACAATGATTTCTATATTATATAATTATTATTATTATTCATATTTTTTATGTATTCATTCTCTTCAATAATTTCAGGAATGCACGAGGAAGCATTCGTAACTGCCGGAGGGTTGTACAAAACGTTAACTGAAATGGGACTGTCTTTTGAAACACCGGAGGCGTTGTACGAGAACGGCAACCATCGTTCCATAGCGTACATGCGTCCTTTAGCGGTGTGGGCTATGTACCAGGCTATTATAGCGAGGCCACCGCCCACACAACCCATAGCTAATGGCCATCCAAACAACAAAGATAAATCTACATTATAGTTTTTGTTGCATAATGTATATTTCACATGACGTCAATTTTGTAAAATGAATTTTATGAAATGAATGGTTGTTACATTACAGTCTGACGCTTATGACGACATCTGATTCGCAAACGAACAGGTAGTTGCAGGGACAGCCAACAAGAATTCGATGTTATCCTTTATTTATCACCAAATTATAAAGTTATATTTTTATAACAGTGAGCGCAGATTAAAGTATTATTATTTTTATTTTTCGTAAAATGAATTAATTTTTTTACATATTACTTATGGATTATTGTGATTAATTTTAACGTTGGTATAGGATTTTTTAGTTAGGTGACTATTTAAAATTATTATATTTTGAACTGATACATAAATGTACAGAAACGAGAATATATATTATTTAAGCAAATTATTTGTTTTATGCCTGAAATCTTAATAATCTGAAATATTACCTTTTGGTACAGCAACTTGAACTGAATATACATTAGTAATGTATTAAGAATTTCTGTTAGCGGCTAGATTGGCTAGTTGTATACCTAATTTTGTACATTGATAATAATGACGGGGTGAGTTTAAAATTAGGTAATAAATATAATGTTTTACATGTTATCGTAATACAACTTTTTCGGTCCGTAACTAAATAACTATTTTTCGACTTTAGTTTCGTTTCGTTACAATACCTTCTATTTATTATTTATTAAAAAAATGTATCGCGAATAAGTCACGCTAAACAACAACACCTTTGTATCACTATCCACATACACAACTTAGAAATCAAAACACATTAAAGGCATTATATTTATTAACAATCTTATCGGCATGGTACTAAGTACGTACTGTCTGTGTTTGATTGGAAAATGAAGTTGTGTTTGTTTGTATCTCTGATATGATAAATAATGCCTTTGTCTTTAATATTGACAAGACCTAAGTATGTGTGTTATCTCATGCTAGGAGGTACTGGCAGTTTACTATCGATTTGTCTGAACGAGAATTTATTAAATCATAACGGATATATGCGAGTTTCTCTAAGAGACAGGTATATGCGAATACATATGACGAGTAATTAATCAATTAATTACGGTTTTTGTTGTGTTAAACAATTATGTACCGCTATAGTTTTTTCCTAAGTCAGTTCCAGTAACACTTCAAAGAAATTAGCTTAATTCCCATAGCCCAGAATAGTTTTAAACCTCTTAATTGTAAACCAACTACCGTGTGTAGACTGCAAGAGTTGCTGGATTTAGTGTATAATTAATTGATTTCAGATAGATATGAGATTTTTGTATAAATTGAAACGAAAATATATTACTTTTCTACTTTTGTAGACAACAGTTATGGTTTCTTCAAAGAACATAACTGTATCGATTTTATATCGATTATTACTCATCAGTATTCGTTCATTAAATCGAATTTATATCCAACCTTACCCTACCAAAAATGTGAAATAATACGTACATTTTGTTTTGGTTGGGTATTCATTAAGGTGTACAGCACGTGCAATAAAATTGTGGATTCGTTGAAGTTTGACCGATATACAGATATAAGCCTTAGAGGCGCATGTGTCGTATGAACGACATAAGCATTTAAATAAATTAGGATGTACAATAAAATAATAGGTTTCTGAATTATTTACATCGACTACAAGGCAATAATAATATAATTAAGATAATGTAACTTTTTTATTACTGGTAGTTGAGTAGATATTCTAATATGTAGTTTATATTTTGTTAATAGTTAATTCAATTAACTTGACTGCACGAATGAGCTATAGTCCATTCGCATTAAAAAAATACAGACGTATGTGTTAAGTCCTCTGATCGATCGATTTCTAAGCTTCCGTAACGAAATGTTTATTGATAACTAGCTGAGCCCCGCGGTGTTACTCGCGCTACAACCACAATGGCGGGTGACCCGCGGGGCAAAGCTAGTCTTAAAAATTAGCCTTATATCATCAGCTATCTGCCAGTGAAAGTCCCGTCAAATTTGGTCCAGCCCAGTCCAGTCCAGAGATTAGCCGGAACAAACAGACAGACAGAAAAAAGAAAAACAAAAATTGAAAATTAAAGTTATTTTGGTAAATGTACCGTGTATACATACATATGCATTTAGTAAAAAGCGGTTATTTTGATATTACAAACAGACACTTCAATTTTATTTATTTGTATAGATTAATGATGGGTAGATTTAAAAATAGGTATTAAAATTAGGATAATGTTGCAGCAATACTGCATGTTCACATCCAGATCCTAGAAATCAGAACACCCAAAGGTATTATTTATATTAGCAAGCTAATTGCCACTAATTGGTCGGGTGCTAATAAAATTAGTGATATAAAATTTGACTGTCTCACTGACAGAACCGTTATTCTTTTAAATCACTGACATGATAATACTTACCCGATTGGCCGGGGACGAATTATGATCAATGCGTTGCTATTAGTCAGGGATCCCCGGAACAAATTTAACAAGTTATTACTATCAAGCTGTTTTTTCGTAAATAGCTTCGTTTCGATGAGATGCCCAATAATATCCTGTGCAAGAATTCTCAATTGTAGTAGCTAACCCAGGTAGCGGGGATAAAATATGTTGATTTGATGATTTTAAAAAATGTATAACTGTTTTTTATTTTTGTTAAATCTCAAGATAATTATCTTAATTATTTGGAACAATATTTGTTCTACAAAATGTATGGTTTAATCAAAGAGTCCCTTCCTTCGTTTTTTTGTTGTATCGATAACGAAGTCATCTAAAATGATAACTAACCAGTAGTTTTTACTGTTTTTTTTGTCAAGTCTCAATATTATCGACACATGTTAGAAGGACTCTTTGGTTAAACCATACATTTTGTAGGATAACTATTTTTCAAATAATTTTGGCTATTATCATAAGATTAAAAAAAACCCCAGTTAGTAATAAATTTTTGAGAATCATCAAGTCAACATATTTTAGGCCTGCTTGCCCTCTTTTTAACCGACTTCAAAAAAAGGAGGTTTCTCAATTCGACCGTATATAATATATATATTTTTTTGTTTGTTCGCTGATAACTTCGTCGTTTATGAACCGATTTTAGAAAGGAGATATCCCAACGGTGGTACCACGATAAGGACACTAAGATCTGATGATGGCATCCAAGAGAAATCGAGTCAAACCTTGAAGTCGGTTTTATTTTTGTTAAAATTTTACTTGTAGCTACCACAATTGATAATATTCGCACAGGAAATTGTTGGGCGTCTCATCGAATCGTAGCTCTTCACAAAGATTCAGCTTGATAGAAATCAAGCGCAAAAATGGACGATGGATCCTGAACTGTATCATCTTAACGCGAAAGGACTATATTGTTTAACACAGTCATCTCGTCACACTACTATCTCCTCCATATAGTATTACTTCTGTGATTTACAAGTCCCTATTTGTACTGTGCTTGAGAATAGAAGTTTCTACGTTATTAATTTATATTATACGTAGCTATTGCTAGCTAGTATTGATTTATATTACATTAGATGTTGATGAGGTGACTATCGTGGCATCTATAGCCTTCGTCTGGTCAATACAAATTATTATACAATACGTTCCTATCCTATTTTTAAGATATGAGCTGCTAATTTCGCTTCTACACTCATGAATTGTGAACGAATAATATTTTATTTGTGTTTTGTAACTTTAACAAAAATTTTGTCGGTTTTCTTATTTTGTTACAAAAAAGTATTGTTTAAAAACTGTAATTTATTTTGTGCAATGTATTTTATGTCGATATTTTAATTACTATTTAGTGGCCTTACCTATTTTAAAACATAGGTGCCAAAATAAAGTAGTACCAAACTAAAACATTTTTTATTTCTTGTGCTGTAGCTTCGCATTTGTTCTTTACATCTATTAGCCAGACTCTCAATCAAGCCCCGCTCTAGTATCCGATTCCACAAGTAATAAACCGTCGTTCGCATACGCGTTTAAGGTACATCCGGATGGTATAGGTATTGTAAGAAAATCGTCGAAGCCTATATTCCATAAGTATGAACCTAGCACCGAGCCCTAAGGACACCCCATCGTAACCGCCTTCGACACAGAGCGATGCCTAAGTCTCAATTTAGTTGTGCCTTGTGTGAAGTACGCGGTGATAAGGGAATAAATATTTTTAAAGCATCCTCTTGATTTTAATTTTAGCAATAGCATGGGCCACCACGCGTTGTCGAAGCCGCCAGATATATCTAAGAAGATACCTAAGACGTATTGAAACCTTGACTCGGTGACAGTTTTCCTTATAGATATAACCGCTATATTGAAGAGTATTGTGAGCTAGTGCTACAGTAACACGTTTACTTCGCCGCCGTCTTGGCTACCCGCCGTTATACATCTCTCTGCATCGATAAAAGTAATACTTATTTCGTAAAATGTGATAGCTGTTCTGATTAAGGTATTGTAACTAAGTCACGAACAGGACAGAAATCAAAAGAAAACGTCAGTGAAGTAATAATTTTAAAAGTTGTTAAAGCCTCATATATGTGGAACACGCCTTTCACAATAAACTTGTTAGGGCGATACCGCTCTATGCGGCGTATTTACCTACATAGACGATCTCAAATAACGATAAATTAAAAGAAAAAATAGCATTTTTAAATTTATTTCATAATACACAGTAGGTATACATATATTCAATAAATGCATCTGGGAGATGATTTAATACAAAAGTATCAATTAAATTATGCATACAAGCAGACCTCTCTATTGCGGACTCCTTAATTTGTTAGAAGTTCTAAAATATGTTCAACGCTTAAAACTGTAACCTTATTTTGAATAATTATACTAAAAAGAATATATTTGTACTAGCCATAATATTACGTATCTGCTTAAAGGTCGACGGCGTCAATAAATAGAAGTAAATGGTTAAAAAAAATATGTACAATATTTACATTCAGCATTTCAGTCTTCATTCATTTTAATGGAAAATTCATACTACGTGCGGTACTTTTAAAGGAGAATAATCCTGCAATCGTATTTAAATGTTGTAACCTCAGTTTAATGTAGGTACCTATTTTATATCAGGTCGTTTACGTTACACTTCTTACAGATTTACTATTGCCTAAAACGATTGTAATTCTTATTTTGGCACATTCACTATCTATATCTAAAAATTATGCGTAAGTTTATATTTACGCCACACCCATGATGAAGCAATTCACGTCTATTTTTAAATGTCAACATTTCACCGTATCTTGTGCGCATAGGTTCATATAATTATAAAATAGAACTACGTTTTATGCAAAAATTATTCACGTGTGAGTTGCAGATATATTCATGTACATGTGAGCGCCATCCCTATCATCGCAACGACCTGTCGCTGATGATCTGTCGCGAGGTCCAAAGTTAAGTCGTAAATGTGTGCTGTTGTGTATATCTGCTTCGCCGTCCAGAGTTTCGCGAGAAGCTGACGTTTCACGCTCCACGATAGTTGCCATGTGTTGGTTCCTGAAATGTTAGAAACGAGTTATTAGGCAATTAATTAGCAGGAATTTCACTGTTTTAAAACCTGTTAAATGGTCTGCTTTGAAGGTCGTTACTTACCTATTACAGTGGTCGTTTTTAGGGTGCCCGAAGGTAGTGAATTGAGGGCATGTACCATTGAGGGGACGTGGAGGAGGTGGTATCAAGTAATCGTCCATTCGGTTTTCACCATCACATGCCGAATGCATTGTTAATGTGCTGGATGAGATCTGCAAACCAAACAATTTTATGATACGTCTATAAGTTATACCCCTTGGTCCGAATTTCTTTCCTGATGTAGGAGTAGCAATAGGAGAAAACTTTTGGAGTATTTACTTACAATAGATCTCGCTTTGTCATCGTTTTCAGATTGAACACTGTTGGTTTCTGCCACACTTCCTCCACTGACTGTACTTAGACGACCAGATGAAGATGAACCTAAGTCAATATTTGGATATTAGATATCAGATGATACACACTATCGTTGAAACAATATTAATAAATTAAACTGTGTTTACTTACTTTCACTTAGACTGCTGTTAGGCCTGGTGTTTCCGCTACGTTTCTCAATAGTGCCGCTATTGTTGTCATGGTGGTGATCTAAAACAGAAAAAGTTGTAGAAAATCAGAATTGACATGTAGGAGAAATTAATGAAAAAAAAAAAATGATTTGTTGACTTCAACAACACTAACGTTTATTTTTGCTTTTTGAGAACATTTTCTTTACTCTCTCGAACGGTGTCGGTCTTTTCATATGGTCTTTAATTTTTTGCTGTATTCTATCATATTCTTCTCTCATTTTATTTAGTTGTTCTTGTTTCTCTTTTAGTGACTGTTGTGTCTCGTTCCGGTTTTTCCATTCCATAACTAATTTTTCAACTTCAGATATTGTAAATACATTATTTTTAAAGTCTGTAATTATTTCAGCTAACTCCTCTTGTCCTGTTAAAGGACAAATCTCTTTGCCTGATTTAACACTACCACTACTTCGAATATCTTTGGTACTTAAGTTTATTTGGCTTATATCACTAGTAGGAGTGTCAATGGTAAAAGTCTTTGATTCTTCGGTGGGCGAATACAAGAAAATATCCGACTGTTGCGGCATGAGTCGTGAACTATTAGCGTATAAATTGCTTGGTCTAAACTTAGGGCTTTCTACTTTAATATTGGAAGGTTGAACTAAATAATCATGTTCCAGTGCTTGTTGAATTCTATCAACAGTATTGTCGTGATGCGGAAATTCGTTCTGGTAAAACTGTTCTTTCATTTTTGGCAATTTCAGACTTGGTCGTTGTTTTCTTTCTAGAGTATCTAAATTTTTCTCTAAATTCTGAGTGCAGGCTTCGCTAAATGGGTCAATAGTCACATCCTTGTGATCTTGTGTCGGTGAGTCCACAGTATCACAAGTTTCCTCGATCCGTAGCTCATTATGTTTACCTTCGTCTTGGTTTTCTTCTTTATCGTTGTCAGATATATTTTTGAGATAATAATACATGTTAGAGAACTCGTTTATTTTCTGAAAAAGAAAACAGTAAAAGGAATACAGTTAAGATACGTTCCATTGGTTACATCTAAAAACCTACTTTAGGTACCTAAGCGAATACTTACAAGATGGTCAGCAAGTACATCCGCAAGAGCATGATGTTTGTGGTCTCTAGCAAGGTCTGCGGGTGTTCTTTGCCGGACGTTACGTAATGCAACAGCTGCACCACCTCCAGGACACTCTAAGAGCTGCCAACATAATCTCTCCAAACCAAATCGAGATGCCCAGTGTAGTAAAGTTGGATATTCTTCTCCACCTAATCATTTAAAATTGTATCTAAGTTTAGTTAACATGCTCCACGATATTATTACAATCGTTTGAAGAAAGAATTTGGTCCACTTACTAGTCATATTATCTGATTTAGGGTTAAACTGTTCTGTTGAAGCGAGAAGATTGAAATGTGGCGGTATATTCTTCTGGAAAGCATTTAACATCCAACTATCTAGTTGCTCCTTGCTGGTTGTCTTGAAACCCAAAGTCTAAAAAAGATAGATAGATATAAAGCATGACATCAAAATGTAGGTATTTTACAACAATGTAAGATTGATATAGGTTGTAATATACCTGGCACATAAATTCTAAAGGATGATCTGAAGCCCTAAGTAACTGATCCAGTTCTCGGAGTCGACTTTCACATTTGATTTGCCTTCGGCCCAGTGACTGGCCATTCTTGCTGACGCGTACCCAAACAAGCATTGATACTTCCAGACAGGATTCTGTAAAAAGTAAATCCCGCTTAGTTTTTGCTATGAAGAAATGAATACCTACTTTTATTCGTCTTAATTTCATTAATTTACCTATAGTCAAACTAAGATATGTATGTATGTATGTTGTTTTTTTTAATTCACTCTGAATAAAACCAACTGTTTTCCCGTTCTAAATTTGAATAATGCTTTTAAGCTCACATAAAATTTACCAGGCAATAGTTAGTGCATAAAGTATTAGTAAATTTACTTACCAGGAATATCAAACTGAAGAGTGTAAGGATTCCTTTTTTTGAAGCTATTTATATTAATGACCTCTCCTTTCTTATCCACCATAATCTTTATGCTGTCCTCGTCTCTAATGGGATCGTTGAGGAGCGCTATTACCCGACTCTGTCCCTGTGAAAGAATCCATTAATGTACACATGACTTGTTTATGAAAATAGAACTTCAAGTTTAACATATTTGTACCTTATATCGAATGGCTTTTCTATACTATTGTGTTAAGGTATAAAATTGATTGATTTATAGGAATTGTTGTTATTGTGGTGTACACATGAAGAAACAATTTAATTTGCATTGTAACACATTCACCCCATTTACGTAACTGTTCTATAAATCTTAGAACTAGTTATTGAAATTATAAAAGTTCTAAAAATTAACTTACGATTTTCACTTTCTTAGGAACTATAGAAAAGCTAGTTCTGTCGGTAGCTGTGTCTTTACAGTCTTTTGTTCGAAGTATTCCTACGGCAGCCGTGAGAAATGTATCTACGAAGGAAGTGTCCTTTTCTCGTACACACATCATGTGCCACTGGTCAATCGTTGGGTAGTCTGTGAAAAATGAAAAAAATGTTACATTTTGACCGTTCCAAATATATATTTATTTAACGATAAAAATAGAATAACATTAGTCACACCTAAATAAAGATGTTTTGTCTCTTACATTTGATATTCTACAGAACGAACCAATATGCAATGCAATACGAACCTTCACAGTTGCTTGAAATGAGTTGATTCTTCTCCACACCAAGCAACATGACCAAAACTTTGTCAACTTTGAACAGATTCTCACCGTTCAAGTCTTTCTTTAGTTCCGCCATCTTTGAGGCAAGCATTGGACATACGATGACTATCTGTAACTGTGCCTTAGCCAACTTATCTAGTTTCTCTTGTGAGTCTGTGGCTAAAAGTTCTTCTGCAATTATTGGAGTCACTCTGAAAACAATACAATTTCCATATTTAAAATATGTGTAAGCTTGTGTCTTTGAAATACACATACTTGGCGTTTTCCTTTTTAAATGAAAAATTGGAAATTAATATTGTTTCTTTTAAAATCACTCAACATAACCAAAAGTGAAACGAATAGGTACCTACTGAATGTTTTTAACAAACTAATGCTTTCCTAGTCTGCGTCAAATACACTAACTATTTATCTTTTAGGATCCATTGTCTTAATTAAAAAGCAAGTCCGAATAGTCTTATAACAATAAGTATATCAGAATTTAGCCTCCTATCCTATGTACTGTAAAAAGAGTACACGTTTCTTTGGCAAACTACATCAATAGTCGTAACATGCAAGATAAATATACGTAGGTACCTATAGTGATGTCTGGCTCTCTGGGACATAATCTTATCAAAGCTGGCGACCAAATAGTCAGACCACAGCGCACTCTCCGGAGACCCGGAGCTCCACAGTATCGCAATATCTTCCATTTCTGAAACAAAAGCTTGAAATTACTTCAGGGAAACAACAGTATCACGGAACTTTAGTTTAAACAATAATTTATTTGACTTGAAATGCGGGTTGATCGGGTTCGTATGTAGGTACTTCCGGGTCGGGCCAAAAGTGTTATTGAGTTTTTTTGATTATATAAATAATAACAGCTCGGAGTTTGGAAGTTGGGGTCTGAACCCCATGTGCCTCGGAGAGCACGTAAAACTGTCGGTCCTGCGCACGATCGCTACCCGATCGTGTCGGTTAACCGTCCCATCAGATTATGAGAGAGAAGGAACAGAGAGTGCACCTGAGTTTGCACATACACTTGTGCACTATAATATAGCCTGCGTAGTTAGCTGGTCTCCATTGAGTCTGGCCGCCGTGGCCGTTATCGGCTAGGAGAACATTATATTGGTACTATACATAGACTAAGTTTTAAGATACACTTAGTAAATAAGAAACAAAAAAAAATACACATGTATACATAATACATTGGGGACCTACCTACATCAGTTTTGTGTAACCAAGTATATTCGAGTCTACGTAGCCTATATCTTAAGATTAAAACGTAGTCTATGTAGACCACGGAGATGTATTTTTGAAAATATGGTGCAAAATATTATTTTTTCTTCTTAAAAACAGTAATTACGATTAATTATTAGAAAAAAATCTAACTAGATAATTGTTAAAATCACTTTAGTTTGTTTCGTGGTTTAGGAGTTAGCAAAAACCTATACCTACAAAAAGACGTGTTATGTGTTTTTGTTCTATGTTCTATGTAGACAATTAAACTGAATACAAACGCATATATCTTACACATACAATTTCTCACTTGATTAATTTCTCTACGATACTTGACTGCACAATATTAACTAAACTTCTTTATGCGTAGACTGAAAGACGAACCTACTCATAATATATGATATTCACTGTGCATTCATACAGCTATCTGATAATACGAAATCTTAATGCCGACATCAATAAGTCTCCGTAGGAGGGAGATCAAATATTACGCCTAACATTGAAAGGAAGTGTTGTGTGTCAAAGGATAATCAAGACATGAACGATGTCGTTCACTTAATATCGGCTTGGGGTCATTGGCTGGATCGAAGTTCACGGATAACGCTCGTACGCCACATAAACCTCTCTTTACATGTTGCCAAATTTATGACCTAATAAAGAACTTAGTCACAAATTTGGCATTATTTATTTTCGCCAGCGAATTAGTCATCGTGCCGTCAAGAAAGCGCTCAGGGGGTAAAACAACAACGAAATATTGAACACGCAAATCGTGCATGTAATATTAATTATTCTTGAGTGCTAGTTCTGAGCTTAATTGTACAGACACTTGAAATCAATCAGCCGATATTGATTAATGAGTGTAATATATTCGAGCTTCGATATACTTAGAAAACAGAAATGCTTAAACAAAAAGGGTCGTTGTAGACAACTTTATACAACGAATAAATCTTTTAAGTGCTTTTACATTACAAATAAGGGCCAAGAACAGCGCCATCACAATAATCATCAATATTTATTTACTCTCGATATATATTGTTACGTTAGTTTGTACTAAAAGCTTTGAACTATTCGACGCTGTCCTCAAAACACATTTATTCCTTTCTTAACTCGCGTGAATGAAAACATACGTTCGCTGTTAAAAATTTATTGCATCCAGTGGCACGCATACGCATTGGCTGCTTACAAAATATGCTATGCACTGCGCGCGCGCCGGAAACTCGTACGGGTTTATACTTACCCACCTCTGCCGCCAAATGAAGACCCGACTAAATGTAATATCCGTTTCCTAAATAGACAAACGCCTATCAGCGTCGCCCGGAATAACTATAGCCGATTAAATGCAGGGAGTAACAGAACACGAACGCTGAATATGACTCTCGAGATATGCAGTTATGCGTTGCTATGCGACTATTTTCTGCTCAAGTAGAACGGAAGCACTTCAAGTTCCCAATTAGAGCTGCATTTTCTTTTCTCTTTGAATTCTTTGATTGATAAGCAAATAGAGATACTTAAATGGAAATAGAATAACACATTCTCTTTCAGCAATATATTCATACCGATTAAACTGTGTACAATGCAGGGAGTAACAGATCACGAACGCTGAATATGACTCTTGAGATCGAGATATGCAGTTATGAGTTGCTTTGCGACTATTTTCTGCTCAAGTAGAACGGAAGCACTTCAAGGTCTCAATTAAAGCTGCATTTTCTCTTTGACTTCTTTGATTGGTAAGCAAATAGAGATACTTATATGGAATTGGAAGAACAAACACAATTCAATTCAGAAACACTCAATTCAGCAATATATTCATAAATAGTGATTAAACTGTGTACTTTATCCATATGCTATGTGTCCATGTACTTTTTGCTCTTAAAATTTACCTTTTAGCTAACTCAAGTAGGCATGCACTTGGTTAGTTTCAACCCTGTTAATGTTGCTTCCGTGAGGTTACACTTAAAATCCTATTTTTATCATTGTGGTATACACCTTACGCAAGTTTTAAAGTGGAGCACAACAAGTACATATCAAGCATGTGGGGCACAGTCGGCTGTGCTCACTGTTCCACCGCTTTCAGTTTTCAGTTCAATGGCCGTCGCGGACGTCTTTGATGTACCGGGTGAAATATTGTACTTATGTAGCTCCCTGTAAGAGGCCATCCATAAATTACTCTACACAAATTTCATGACTTTAATTTTTGTATGTCTTCCTCGTTCCGCGTCACAGGTGATAATATTTGTGGCACCCCTTATTCCATAATGTGAAATCACATTTTTTGCATATTCACACGTAAAACGATGATCGATTTTTGTATTAGGCTGTAGTTATTATGTATCAAGTTTTGTTACTTACAACTTAATTTAAAGATGACGTTCCTAATGAATGCTAGACCACTAAGTTTATTTTTAAAATAGTAAAATCCTCATTTTTCCCTAGTATAGTTTTGCAAAGTAAGTTCGTACGAGAAATTACACAATTAATCCTTAATGCTGAGCCATTAAGCCGTAATAGCCTACTTGGCACTCGTAATTACCCATATAAATTCTTTACGTAATTTATTTCTGTCTGATTTAACTATTTATTTAGTTACGAATTGTGTTTTGTAACAATCTAAATTGGCTAACATTGTTGCAAAATAGGGCATTCTAAACGTCGTGTCGGTCGCCCATCACGTAGCACTAGGAATGGAAATGAATGCAAGTCGTTAAAAGACTTTTCCAAGAACTTGGCGCAAACATACCAAACATTTTCAACATTCAACTAGTATGAGATCACAATTTAGTGAATTACAAGACGCAAGATGTTGTACTGATCGTATTAGTAGGCGTTGTTCTCTGAAACTGTGTGAGTAATAAAACCAGACGGCTTCATTTATATTGTGTGTCGAAGTTATTTAATTTTAGTATTCAACAAAAGCTGTGTTTATATTTTGATAGATGTGTTTATAACCCATTTATAACAGGATATTATTGTTTGCCCAAAAAGGGGTTAATTTTAAACATAATAATCAAATAATATGTTAGAGAGTGAGTGTTGGTTTCCAGCCGACAACGAATGATT
Source organism: Spilosoma lubricipeda (assembly GCA_905220595.1). Classification (NCBI taxonomy): domain Eukaryota; kingdom Metazoa; phylum Arthropoda; class Insecta; order Lepidoptera; family Erebidae; genus Spilosoma; species Spilosoma lubricipeda. The sequence goes on from HG992281.1 coordinate 13,055,751, forward strand.
CATGAAATAAAAATATCTACTTGCTGTTTTTCACCCACTCGGTCCTGACAAGTTCTTCGACGGTAAATCATCTTTTCTGCTTTAATTATAAGACAACACTTTGTATTATTTAGTTATATTATTGACTCATCGTCGACTACTCAGTATTATTAAGCTCATTTGTGTTGAGGTCTTGTCGACCATTCAGAACCGGACACGTGTTGGCTTAAATAACAAATTCCGCTTAATGACCCTTTAAAAAAATTAAATAGCACTTCCTTTTGAGCCCTTTTAGATGGGTACAATAAGCATTGTTAATAAGCGAGCTAGTTTGAAAGAAATATGTAGTTTGTTGTTATCCGTTTAATGCGAAATAATTAAATATTAATAAAGTTCGGTGAACTTTATTAATATTTAATTATTTGGCAAAGGGTTTTTTAAATTAAGTGTTTCTGTTGTTCGAATAATGACCCTTATAATTATAAATAAACAACTTCCAAGAAATAACTAATTACAGCCTTGTATGCGGTCGATTCCGATAACAGCAGTCTCGTCTCCTGGATATCACAACGACTAAAGACGTCACAAACAAAGTTATAATTCAAAACTCTCACTGATAACGTGACAGTTTGAAAGTAATAGATATGTACATAACTACTAAACAATCACATCTTCACAATAATCATTTAACTAACAAATGAGTATCTAAATACTTAGAACTGTTTACAAAGTAAACATTCAAATATCGTGAGAAAACCAGACAATCAAAATTTCTAACAACTTTAAAGTTAGTGTCCTATTATTAAATTTATTTACTTATTAATGAATGTAAGACAGCACAAACAACCATTGTCTTATGTCTCCTAACAATTGTATGTAGCTTCTACATCAGTTAGCACAATCTGTGGGAGCGATCCTGTACAGATGATATAGGTAACTTATACAAGACGTTCACACATTTACATTCCCAATGCGAGTACATTACGGGAGTTGCTTCGATGCATGTAAATTACACTATGTTTATTCAGCCATACATGCCACCCTGCATATTTAATGTACACCAGTGGCTTTGGTTACAAAGTCATGTTTAAGTTTCCCCTCTAATAACTTCACTACAAAGCTCACAGTCGCGTAAACCTGTATGTTCCAACGGTGAATCTAATTTGGTTGTGTTGTACGGTGTTTCTTTGACATTGATTTTGGATGGAGCTGGACATTTTCGATCAAAGTGTCACATTCTCGTGTTCAGTAAAGTGAAGGCCGCTGAAGCCGTCTATAGCGAAGACAATGGCTTATTATCTAGGCGTATTAAGGTACCTGCGTGTGTTTCCATGCTACGTACCTACGTCATTGTACTTGTGACTAATATAAGTAATAGTTACTGATAAACCTTACAAGTAAATAATTATGAAATACCGTTAACAGAAGTGAGTGACTGATAATCTCTTTGAAAAGATGCATTTTTCGTCGAAGCAAAACAAAAAATATTGAAAATTTTATGTAAAGGTTCCGTCGTAGAACGTAGTTAATATAAAGGTAATAAATTTAATTAAGCTATTAAAATTAACTTAATCTGGCAGTTACGTAGTGTTTGTTAGTTATCAACAATTTTATTAAAGTTGTAATCTTGAGAGTACGTTTTTTATACCCTTTGTTATGTTCAAATAATTTCCGAAATGTTGTTTAATCCGCTTTTCGTAAGTATTTAAGTTACTTGAATTGAATCGTGTTAACGGATACTCTAAAAACCTACCTATTTGCTTATTGCTTGTAGGTATATTGTCATTGAAAAGAAATTTACACACACCCAAAGTTTAATTAACTTTACAGATGTAAATGTATTTGAAAGACGTTAAATTTGAATTTATGTATTCAAAAGTAACACGCGTCACAACTTTAAACGTTCTTAAAAATATTTATCGAACTTTAAAACTTTTGCACAATAAAAATCATTCAAAATTTAAAATAAACTCACTTGCATCCCCCATTGCTTCTATTTTTTTATCCTCCATAGTAATACGAGTGAAACAAGTCTTTAGTTCCGAGAGGTCCAAACTAAGCGCCTGTCATTGCACTGGACTGCACAGGAGCACTAGAAAGCGCACAAAACTAATACAAGAGTCCTCAGAACTGTGACAGGGAGTAGTGTCGGTTCGCGAGCATGTGCCGCACGGCCGGCGACTGTGCGCTGCTGGCGTCAGGCGGCGGCGTAGGCGCACGCACTTCGCATACTAAAACCTCGTCGCGACATCGATAATCGCAAGTCGCAACTCCATCGCCACCCCTCACGCCAAATCTTACCAAACAAATTTGGGCTTGTGTGTAAATATTCTCCAAGCGTTATCGATGACCAAATAAGACACAGTCAATACTAAACACATTTTTATTATATTCTATTCACGTTTAGCAGATATGGATAATCGTTGAAAGAAAACTGATAAGCACTGATAAGAAACATGCATAATGCAGCTTTTCAACATCTTTACATAACTTTTATCTCATCGCCGTTTTTTTATTTTCTGATAAAATATTTTAATTGGATTGGATATCATAACTACAATAGATAGTTAGTAGTAAAGGGCAAGTAAGATATCAAAAGTAGGGGTTTGGTTATTTCCGAGATGGTATTGCATCGTGTAGCGTAGCGCAACCATAGTGGAGGTCGGAGGGCGGCTCGGGTGCAATGTTCTCTGGTATCGGGCCCATGTTCCGATTGACATGTTTACGATCATTTATCATTATTATTCACTTCAATATACCTACTTTATTGTTATCTAATAATAGAGTTTACTGCGTGTGCTTCCTTTAAGATGTATTGTGTGGTAGTTTCAGAACATAATGCAGAAGCAGTAATAAAATTGATTTAAATATTTTAAACGTTTGATTTAGTATTTTATACATGTTAGTATTGCAAACTGTACTCCACTAGGTACTCCACAATCTGACTCTATTTATCTTACTATGAATGTCCGATAATACTGTAGGTTAAGATATTGTATTGTATCCGGATAGCCAATTCTCTTATGTAGGTAGGAACTTTCGGCTTTACCATGTAGGTAGATATCTAAGCACGGAATTGTTACATTAATTTATTTGAACCTATAACTGAATAAAAGACGACTTCGGGAATTCTTAATTCGACATTTTGTAACACACGGTAACGTAATGAAAAAGAAAACCGTATAAGTTAGAATCCAATATTAGACCCTGGTCCGCCAGTATTGAAATACCTATATAAATAAGTTGGGTAGGTACGCAAAAAACTATAATCAAAAATCTGTTTAATTAATGATTTTACTAAACTAACTTTTACCCTATGTCCTTCGGTCCTTCCTCAAGAGTAAAAGTATTTCTAAGCCAAATTTCATTGGAATCAGTGCAGTGGCCGTCAAACGGTTATAGACACACAAAGTTACTTTCGAACTTATAATTAGTATGGAAGTATGAATTTATTGTAAAAATTGGTGTAGTTTGTAATATATACCTGATTGCAAACTACGTTCAAGCCAGATCAGAGTAATTGTCGGTTCTGTGGTTTAAGCATATTTATTTTTCCTATATCCTTAATAATAATTATGATATCTGATTATTGATATCCGTTCATAATACTTCAAGGTACATCAAGTCGTCTGGGTGACATTCAATAACATTCAATGATAACGAAAATAATAAATATTGTCATTCACTAACAATCTTGGTTGATGTTAACTGACAACAGTGTATTAATATACACTGCGTTTTGGACATTTAGAGTAACGGGTACCTGGATATTTAGAGTAACGGGTACCTGGACATTTAGAGTACATTTATTACATGAACGTCCATCATCAGCCCATCGCCGTCCACTGCTGGTCATTCCTTTTCCAAAACTTTTCCAAAAAAAAACCTAGGATCGAACCACGTGACGTGCATCTCTATACTCGCAGTTCATATTGTAAAGGTACAACAACAACTGCAGGGAACGCCGCGGGGTTCAGCTAGTTTAAAATGACATTTTAATGTAATGTAGCTTTAATTGCCAATTTCTTAAATTTTGACTTCTGTCTGTTAAAAAAAAAACAGACTGTAACTTATTTTTATATTAAGATCTACTTTCAAGGCTTATTCCGCACTATTAAGCTACTTTAACAAAGAAAAAGGAAAGGATTCTGTCTCAAAATTTCTTTCCATGGAAATATTTTACAGAATTTTTAACTGATGACCTTTATACAGTGTCATATTTATTCTAAGGCCAAGTGGGCACTTGCTCGGGGCGGCAGTTCATTAATTTAAGCATGTCATTAGGGGCGGCAGTTGCTTGGGGTCAGTTCACACTGAAATGTGACTCGGCGCGTGGTGTAATCTGTCTTGTTTTGATAATTATAAACAAAGTCTGATTGCAACTTAACTTGTTCATTAAGAAAAAATAATTATAGAAGATTTTCGTTTTTTGGAAATTTACTAATATTTCTTTGCAAATTGAAATCAAACAGTGCCTGCCTTTATGGTGCTTGGAACAGTAAAAAAACAATTATCTGTATAAGCATAAGACACTTAAACAAGTTAGTTCATAGTATGGAAACTCTAAACCTTAATTGATTTAGTATAATGACGAAACCACAACACTCCGATATAGTTTGGAAAGAAAATGTTGAAGACCGCTGGCAGGACTTGGGTGCCTCTTAACTTGTAGACAGTAGGTCAGACATTGCTTGCCGCTTCTTTGGCTAAGACTGCATAAGCGAACGTCGTCGTGTCCACCGTCCAAGGGCTGCTTACGCTAAGATAGGTGAGCTATCTTCATCACCCCAAGACATGGTGATTGCAAATCATTCTGCGGGTCTCAGGTCACAAACTCCTGTTAAGATGGCTCTACTAAAATCTAAGCAATAACTGATTTGATTGCACATTACTGCATAGCGTACCTAACGGTCGCCACTCGCGACGCAATTTTCTAGTGCACTGAGTTTTCTGGGTTCCAACCCCACATGGAATAACTTATGAATATTATTCTATCTGTGTGTTCTTTGTGTCTGTTTCATGTGAAGTTCCCCGCAACACAGGATATATTAGAGTTGTCTATTTTTGCAAATAAAAACAAAGTCAAACAACAATGGGGCAAACAACTGCTACGGTGACTAATTGAGAATATCTTAAGTAGGTATTTTGAAGACGGTTCAAAATCAATCTAAGTTGTATATAATGTGTAAACATAGCTATCACTGACTACGTGTGTACTATGAGTAAGAGTCCTACTTAAAGGCCTCAAATCGTCTTTAAAGTAATAAACTATTGATCTTCGCAAGGCTTTCAAAGCTTCGCAAATAACTTTCAACATCTGTTTACGTTAGATGTCGAGTAATCCTTAGGACAGTCAAATCTATTAAATGTTTGATAGATTGCAAATAACCTAAGTAAATATACGTTCCTCAAATAAATCACACTTTACGAAGATAAAACGTGAAACAGATAAAGATACCTTCAGTTGCATTTACTTTGTGATCAATGTGATGATATATTATTACAACGCAAATAGGTATATTTGAAATGTAACTCTCTTACCTTTAAAAGAAAAGTTCTTCGGCCTTCTTCTTTTGATGGTGTCTTCTTCCTTTTGGTTGTATCTCGGCGGAGGCATTCGCGGTACTTCACTAGGAACTGTGGTAACTTCTCCCGCCCCCGCGGCGCCGGTAGTCAAGTATCCTCCAACTGAATGCCTTCTTCTACCTTGAAGAGGAATTGTGTAGAAAACCTCCTCACGCTCCTGAGGGCCATCTGATGTGACCACTGTTGCGCTTATTTTACCTTTTCTGTTGAAACAAAAACTCGAATTAGTAAAGGACATATTTTCTATATGATACTAGCTAACCCGGCGAACTTCGTACAGCCATATTTACATATCTGTCTCAGCTTCCCGTCGCGCTTATAAAAAATAAGACTTTTCCCGTTTTCTTTAACTTTAAATATACAGAGAGAAATGCACAGAGATATACAGGATTGATACTTGAAATTAAAAAATGTACGTGGAATTAATACGATTTGTATTTGTTTTTTAAATTGTATGGTTAATCTGTCAATACAATAAGAAAAATAGTTGATAAAGGTGAAAAAACAATGGAATTTTTTCTACACCTGAAAAACGCCGTAAGGGTCGCACGAAGAAAGAAATTGATGATTTTGATTCAGACAATCAGAGAAAAAGGGTTTTCCTGTTGAGAAATTTCTGTACAATACTTAATTTTATTCAGAATACGTTTTCGTTTTTAATGCGTCATATGACACTCATCTCTTTGAAAAAATAAATAACTTTTTAGCGAAATAATTTGCAATCTACTAAATACAATAAAAATAAAAGCCTGTTTGCCTATCAAGTCAAATTGAAATCTCAACTATGAGAGTTTGAGAGACTATATCTATTGTAACGCGACTCCCGGGATCTCGTGTTTGTGGATTAAAACAACAAGTATCTAAACACTTAAGTCCGAGTATAAAGGGTGGCCATACCTGCAAAAGTGGCGCCCTAATTTTTTCCATACTATGCCAAGCTATATATAGATAAATATCTTGCAATCCACCCAATCACATGGCATTTAATTATATGTTATATCATTCAAATTAGTCTTTAAATGGTATCAATGACCAATCCATTTTCTTAATGTCGTATTAAGACAGTCGTAGTACTTATATTTTTGTACAGAAAGATTTAACTTACTTGATGCGTGGAGAGGTGAAGGTATGTCTCATGTCACCTGGAGCGCAATCCCCAGGTCTTGGTTGCCCTTTTAAAAATGCTTCCGCTTGTTCTGGCTCCCTTGCAGATAAAGACCGCAGCAGGGCTCTGAACTCTTTTCTTCTGGGACTTTCTGGTTCCCTTCGCCTCGGTGAGTTTAAAGGCCGTCCGGCGTCTGGCCAGACGCGACCCGGCGCTGACCGAGAACATGGCTCAGACGCAGCTTGAGCTTCAACGCTGTCAGTTACATCTTTGTTCGGTAGCGCGAAATATGATGGATTATCTGTAAGGACAAGATAGATAATATAACAAAATTTGTTTTTATGAAGACATAATGAACAATAATGATAACAGCTGGATATATACCGATACCGAGTATCATGGAAGTGCTTGATGCGACGTTTTGCGATGGCCAGTGCTCTACGACTGCGGCACACGGGAATTATTCAATAACCCCAATGAACTAACGGCTCTCCATTACGTCCACTGCGGGCCGAGTATATGGCAACCTACTTTTCAAAGCCGGAAAATGTGAATTGAAGGCAATTTTTGCCCATTGTCTACCCTATTTAACCCAGTAGATGTTCAAATGCTAAGACATTTGTCTAGAATAGAGCAAATAATACACAAAGAGAATTACTTTTTCTTATATATCTACTACGTACTACTAAGTATATCATATTTTAGTAATTTTGGTTAAATATTAGCTTTATAATAAACAACAACGAAAATTACTTTCATTCATTTCATTGCTACACAATTGGGGTACACCAAAATGAGCCCTAAAAAAGCATTCAAATCTTAGTTTGTACACCGCTATGCAAGACATTTTCTAATCTATTTAGATACCTAATTTTAAAATCATAACGATAAATCATAAATACAGTAATATCTATAAATGTACAAAAAATTTACAATGAAGTCATTAATTTTTTACATTCAGCCTTTTTTCCCTAGCCAGCTATTTTCCTAGTACTTATCGTTTTAGTAACGCATTTTAAATGGTTAATTGGGAAAGGATACATAAGATACATAACACATTCCTAAATATACCGATATACCTACAGATACCCAAAAATAATAATAATTTGATAAAACATCCTTCTTTACACGAAAATAACTCCAGAGTACTTGTTACCGACCTTAAATAAGAACATAAATAATAATAAAGCAAGATAAATGATACGAAATGAAGATTTATAAATCCCGGATTCATGGACGTATGGTGTAGGGAGGCGAAGTTTTTATACATTTTTGTATTTTTTGTAAGGCCCGCATATGCGGAGTTTTGATTCTATTCAGGGCTGTTAGGGCGATATAGAAATGTCCCACAGCACATGTGGCTAAGTAAAAACAAGTGAGTGACAAACTGACAATAGCGGGCCCACTCATAAATACGACGCACAATACTATTCACTGTTATTGTTACATTTTTGGTCAGTAATAAGTAGTAATAACGTATTTAACAGTAATTAATGCATTTTAGTTTGACGTTTGCAACAAAAGCAACAATTAGTGAAGTAAGAATTGATAAATTATAGTTGAAAGGAATAGTCTATTGTAAAACTGTTAGAATAGATCCTTGAACCTAATTTATTACTATTATGTATGCATGTAATTTATTACTGTTATGTAGCAGCACCATCGTATTGGGGTGGAAGCCTCTGGAGGATAGTGCATTGAATTATTACAAAACATTCTGAGGTTTTATTGTTTAGGAACTCGTATGATAGTAATAAAAATGATCTAGCTCAATGCAATAAAAAGTTTATACCTACTCACGGAAAGAATTAAAACACTGATTAAGAATTAGTTAATGGCAAAATTCCTTTTAAATTAAGTTTAAAATTGGCACAATGCCAAAATAAACCACAAAAGCTTTTAATCATAGGTACCTATTACATTATTAGAAGATATTTTACTTTAATTTTTCCTTTCCTACATCGTATTTACGTATAAATTATAATTTCTACAGAAACTTTAGTTAAAAAAAATCTCCCAATACTTTAAAGTCGTAAATGTAGATACTGCTCTGATAAATGAATCAATGTTATTTCTCGGAAAACGTAACAGAATATATCTCCAAAGGCGTTCCGAGAAATGCGATGTTTCAGATTTTTCAAGAAAAGCATACAAAGTACAGAGCTGAAATAAAACTCCGAATCACCGTTAATTACGAACGCAGTGAACTCACTTGAATATTGATTAGCCTTTACACTATCTACTGTGTCACTAAAGATGTCGATACCTATTAATAAACGCGGATGCTTGATTGAAGACAATGCAAGTTAGGTCGACGAACAAAAACACCAATGAATTTTTTTGTTTGTAAATACGTGATATATACCTACCTATGATTCTAAACCAACAATAATTTTAGCTTCACTTCAATTTGTTAAAAACATTATTCTGTAAATTTTTTTTATGTCAAAACACCAAACACCAAGTTCAAGCTAAAGAAAAAAATCCAAAAAGTTTTAAAACAATAAAGTGATCACAGGCGACTGTCAGGTTCTGAACTTATTAACCAAGATTTATACAGCATGGTATGAAAATGAAATATGAAGAACTTACTAGTGGCGCGTAGACAATAATCAAACTGGGGTCCCATGTTAGGAGATCACCGATTGTACACACTATACACAACACATCTGGACGGGCGCGCGACTGGCTCTGGCTCTGTGCCTGTTGTTCGTATCTCGTTGATCCGGCGCGGGCGCAGGTGGAACCGAACACGGGTTTTAGGCGCTCACACGTGCGCCCTTTCACGAGGAAGCAGAGCTTTCTTAGCACGCGCGCACAGGAAACGTACCGTGTATACAAGCTTTAAGATGCGCTGTAACCATGGATTCATGAATATTGAAATAGCTGTCGATACCATTATACCTTTCTTCAGTGGGTAATTTATACATATACATTTATACATAAGTATAGCGGGTGACACTGATGGATATCGATTCAATTGGCTAAGATGGTTTTAATTAATTATTAACTTGATTTGAATCTTATCGCAAAATAGCGAAATATGATGTATACTTATTGCGTTGCGTTTAAAATGTATATTCAAGGGTAATCCTTATCGCTATGTATGTCTTTATTTAGATTATTGAAAATAAATGTAGAGTCGATACCAATACAGCATTAAATTATTTCTGCCTCATTGTATACATGTGATGTCACAATCGACAAGTTCTAGATTTAGTTATTTAACTAAATATATATTCACGTAAATTTGTCCTCCAATATACTTGAATGAGTATTTACTCATTCAAGTATATTGGAGGACAAATAAAAAAATGACGTCCACTAGGGTTCATGGAACGTCAACAAACCCAGTTTTGGGCACTCTGCATACATCGGTTCGGTGAAAATGTGATATAAGTGACCCTCCGTCCACTACCTGGTGTCCACCGCGGTACCTCTTGTTGTCCTACAACGACGTGTGGCACTCCTTGTCTGTTTTTTGGTTTTCGCAATTATTTACGCAAAGTATATTGACAACGAAAGTGGTTTTATATTGTTACTTCCAAATTGAAAATTCACGTATTTTTAAGAGATATTAATATCTTTAACCAATAAAAAAATCCCTACATTTTCCCTCAAAATACAGTGGTAAGGGAAAAGGAGGTGGGTGGGGGATAATTATGGAAACTTTTGAAAATTTGCGTGCCCCCAAAGTAGAAATTGATTGGGACGAGATTAATGACTATTTCAACCATATTACATTGACCGTGGTCACAATGTTGCAGTATTTACTAAAATTGTTAAAACGGTATCCAATTAAGTAAAACTTGATTAAAGTCTGTCACTTCATCGATCGCTTGGGTACTATATTATGTACGAAGATTGATACTTTCAGACGACATGAACTGCAGTTGGATGACTGGACTGCAATTGTATCTGCCAGATACCTATCATTTTAAATGGATATTTTTGTAAAAATACCTATATTCAAATTCAAATCCAATAGGACTTTCCGCCTTAATAAGAAAAGTATGGAAACACTAACTACGGCTTCATGAAAAGGGGAGTTGTGAAGCCAGTTTTAATTTTAAGTGTTTATGTGTGTGCTGCGTCCGCCAACGAACCCCGTAGCCCCGTACCCAACGCAGCGCGGCATCATAAGCGTCACTGTTTGTAAACACATCCCATTCATGACCGGAGACGTAGACCCTTTGCACAGGGTACTAACTACTAACACTGTATCAACTCTAATTATAACTACTTCTAATAATAGCATTAGACCCTACAGAAAGGAACGAAGGGTGAGAAAGTTCGTGCCTTCTGTTGCCAGATAAACTAGTTTATTTAGTTTTCGTCTACATAAAGCCCAAAATATACTATTTATATCCACTAAGAAACATACAGGTATATGAATATACATGAAATAGAATACACAGTCACTAAATATGAAATGAACGGAGGGCATTTGTGCATGACGCGTTCAAACGAATTACATTTTCAATCTCGACTCGTCTGTCAGGCCACTCGAAAAATGAGAATTGTGACGTAGGAGGCTATTATCTAAATACTCGTTAACACTTATTGTAGCCAGCAATATGATCCGCGAGGTGACCTAAATAATTCCAATTATTCCAATGATAATGTAGCTTATTACGTATTAAATAATTTCATGGTTTTGTTTAAAGTCAAGAATAAAGAAGGAAGAAACTAAAGAACTTGTTTGAATATGTTGTGAATTTTAACTGACTTCTTAAGTATGTAACCTGTGCACACCTGCATTCTTTTTCTTTTTTTATGGGCCAACAAGCAGACGCATCACCTAATGGTAAACGATTACCGCCGCCAATAGACACCCGCAACACCAGAGGCGTCACAAGTGCGTTGCCGACCTTTGGGGGTGGTGAAAGGGACGTGGGGATGGGTTATGGACCTCCGGTATCATCACTCACTCAGTGAAACATAGCGCAAGCGCTATTTCACACCAGTTTTCTGTGCGTTATTAGATTTCCACACCACCCGAGAGTTGACTGGAAGTGAATGTCCTGGTTAATGAGCCCGCCAATGTACATCATAGGTACTTAGTGCATAAAGTTAATAAATAAATAAAGAGAATATTGGTAGATGTATAACATTTGTACATCTTAGGAAAAGGTTTCTTTTTATAACTTCGAGTATTACCTACATAAAAATATACTGAATCATCATTATCATCAACAAATAGGCTTCAATAATCCAATGCTGGACCTAAGCCTCTGAGCCCTTTACTTAGAAATGTAGTTTAGTAACATAATAATTAGTTAAATATACGAGTACAAATATGTAAATTGTTTGATGAAACAATTAGTAGTTTGAGTCTAATGGGAAAATTGATTCTACGACTATCAGCAAGAACAAGTGACCCAAGGGATGTCTATAACTTCGATTCGACACCTTATATATTATCCAGCAAAATTAGGTTTGAACTGGCCTTTGTTTAGGTTTCAGTCCACGTTAATATCGTATCTCGCGGTAATTAGTTTTCGGGTTGAGATAGCTGACAGTTGACACTCACAAACAATTTGGCTTTCTATTTGCAAAAATAAATTTTTAAAAGCGTTTCAGTAAATCTGGTGATTAACAACAACCTCACAAACTTTGCCTCTTTACGTTATTACATACTGTAGATGTGTATAGATGAGTTTTGTGTTCAATTGAAGGTTTTGAAGTGACTTTGTTTAGTACAGGGATTACACAAACATGATGCATTTGATACAATTACTACAGTCAATATTTAGGAGCCAACGAATATGGTGTATAACTTGCTATGGACACTATCCATATGTGTTTGCTTATTTTCGTATCCAAAATCATTAAAAAGGAACTTTATCGGCACACACCGAAATTGGACCCTTGAGTAATGGAAATAAAAAAATACGCCAGATGTTGGGTCGCTGTGTTTACTTGCATCTGCTGTAAAACAAAGCTCACTCTGTGTTGCCGCAAGGATTTCTAGAGGGCATAGATATTGTACCGCTACATTTAAATGAAACATTGATTCACAATCATAAAGTTAGTTTTCAATATCGAATATTATATATATTATATTATATATATATAATGATTCTATAAATCATTACTTCAATAAAACATGCATTGAAGTAATGATTCTTGAAATATTAGAGATACTTCTGTTAATTAAAATAATTTTGTCAAACATTAAAATGTAGTGCACTTAGTCATACATTTTTGCACAGTCCTAAGATAAGCCCGCCAACAAATAATTTTCATTTGTTCAATTGTTGAATGCTGAATTCAAAACAATTAACAGATTTTACTTAGACAAGTAAGTGTTTTCTAAGTAGTAACTGAAAAAGAGTAAATGTATAATAATCTAAATTATAATTAAACAATTAAAAATAACTTTAACTTTTTTTTAATCTACAGTATACACCTACACCAATAGCGCGTAGTGATATAAGGCAATAAGGGAATAAATTGGTACTTTTCTTAATTAAATAGTTAATCAATAATACAATCAACTGTCGTTCGAGTATAAAATTAGGCATATACCAAATTTAGTAAATTTCTTAATCTAAAATGTCATAAACATAATTTATTCATAAGATTTCCAGGAAAGGCAAAATATTCTCGTACTTAGTTACAGATGTTATGTGAAGTTCAAAATCCGAGGTACAAGTTCGGGAATGCAAAACCAGTTTATTTTTGTGAATCCTACTCATCGTTCTGAAATTGTACCGTATGATTAAAATCCCTCATTAGTCACCACGTTGCGGTGATTAGTATTTCATATCTTTTCTTTAGGTAATCCATGAATATGTTTGCAAAGGGTTATTTTCTTATTAGATGTTTTGTTGCTTGAAATGGTATTTTGCTAAGTATCAACTAATCACACGCCCCAGCACGCATCGTACAGAAAAATCTTTTTACGTACACGAAACCACAACATTAACTTGTCATTTTGCTCTTCACAGTATATCGGTGAGTGATTGTTTTACTTACTACATTTTTTTTTAAACCAAACCACTCATTTTATAACTTTGGAAGTGTATCTCGCGCAAACTATTCAGTTTAGAAAAAAAATATTTTACAAATCTCAATATCATTTTTGAAGACCTATCCATATATACCCAACACGTATAGGTTTGATAAAAAAATATTTTTGAGTTTCAGTTCCGAGTATGGGAGGACCCCTAAAATTAATTGTTTTTTTATATTTTTGTGTGAAAGTCTTAATGCGGTTCACAGAATACATTTACTTACCATAATACATTTTAACATAATAGTTATTATAGTTTCGGAATAAAGCTGCTGTGACATACGGACGGACGGACAGACAGACTGATAGACAGACATGACGAAATTATAAAAGTTCAGTTTTTTGCCTTTGGCACTGAACCCTAAAAATTAAAAGAGACTTATGATAATAATCAAACAAATTCATTTTTTTGATGTTTTCTATGATTATAATCTCGGGACAAATTTCCAAGAAAATTTAATTTGGAGATGAAGTTAATATTACGAACGTCGCAATTCTTCCAATTGCTTTTTTAAGTTATCTTCTGAGTATTATTAGTTTTATTTCCAGTTGAAATTACTTTCAAAAACGCACATAATACACATAATTAAAAAGGGTTACCTATGTTTATGGTCTAAACCTTTTTTCTAAGGAGAGGCCTATGTCCAGTTGTGGACTATTAAAGGTTGTTGATGATGATTGTGTATAAATGAAGAGGTCGCCATGGCCGAAATCGGTCGGAGGGATGTATATATTACCAAACTGTAACTTCGTGAGAACTCCTTCCCAGAAAATAAATTACTGCCCTGTACTCATAGCTTTGCTATGAAATAGTTGTTGCCCGCAGCTCCACCCGCGTATATGTCGGTTATCGCGGCAAATAGTAGCCTATGTGTTGTTTTGATGTATAAGCTATATTACTGTAAAGTTTCGTCCAAATCCGTTCAGTAGTTTTTGCGTGAAAGAATAACAAACATCCATCCATCCATACTTACAAACTTTCGCGTTTATAATATTAGTAAAGATACTAGATTTTTGTTACTTTCGAATTTATAATATTAGCACGGATAGGCGTTCCGTGAGATAGTCATGTCTTAGTAAATATGAGGCAGGTTTAACTGGAGTGACATCCTCACAGAAAATCGATGTAAAGTAATTTTTTCGTTGCTTCACAACGAGGAAGTGAGGTAACTGGAAACTCCCCGAGTTTCGAGTGGGGGAGGGGTCCCAAAATGCTGCAACACAGTTGTCACCATTGAATTACATGTGCCCGAAAGTTAGACGACCCTATTCTACGAAAAAGAAATAGGTACTTAGTCGATTCATTTTGTTTTACATAGCACTAATTTTCCTAGCGCAATAAAATACGCCCTACGCGTTATAATGAAAGTGCACTCACACGTAAATCAATATACATGGACATATTTAACAACGAGCTTGTCATCCCACGCTGATCTGTGAACTGAGGAAAATTATTACAGATCATCGCCTAGTACCCTGCCCACACAATTGTATTTTAAACCTGTATTGTACTCGTATCAGAACCGTAGTTTCGTCACTTATTGTAATTATTTATCATATATTATTTATTTATACTGCATCGTTGGTCTAGCGGTTAGCGCAAGCAACTGCCGAGCAAGAGATCTCGGGTTCGATAACCGGGTTGGACTGCTGTTGATTTTTCTTACTAAAAAATCTTAATAGTAGCCCGGAAAATGGCGATGTATCCCGCCCGTGCTTCGGAGAGCACGTTAAGCCGTCGGTCCTGGTTGTCATGAACACGTATGACAATCATGATTGGGAAATCAGTGCCTTCAAATATACTGACAACTACAACTTTTTTTTTTGCCCGATGCCAGTCGCTCCGTGGAAAAACTGATATATAGGTAAAACCGGTTGAACTAAAAGCCGACCCCAATTAATCTTGTGAATAGACTAGAAAGATGATGATGATATTAATTATTTATAGAGAAGAGAATTCGTAGTATTTCTATTCTAATTGTCGCTATCCGATAGAAATATGTATGTTTATAGGTTACTCATAAACATACTTTTGTATGTAAAATGACAATATTCAAGTTAGAATCGCTTTTACCCGGGTCGGAATGTTTACCCGGGTCAATGGAATCGAAACGAATAAAACCACTTTTTTCGTCACAATTATCTATCGTCACAAATATAAAGTAATAAAATAAATATAGCTACCCTAAAACTGTGTGGGAATACAATAAGATCTCACAATCTTTTAAATTGATGCTTATAAAGAAATATTCAAGTAAGTTTCGTTCAAAACATTTCTTAAAGATGAATATTGAAAAAAGTTTGCCGAGAAAAACATTCTGTTAAAGAAATTATCTGTTAAACGACAGCGTTATTAAGTAAACTCAGTAAAACGTTTTTAATGGACGCCGTGTATTAAGCTACTATTCAAAGAAATTAGGCAATTTACCATTGTAAGGGAATAATGATAAAATGTACATCGTAAGATTTTATTTAATACTAGCTTTTACCCGCAGCTCCGCTCATGACATACCTATATACAGGCAATATATACAGGCAATAAACGACTTTTACTTTATTGCCCTGATTATTTCTCATTTAAATAAAAACAAAAAATATGATTTTTATAAAGTTGACCACGATAGAAAAGTGAAAACCGCATCCAAATCGGTTAAGGTGCTTTTCAGATTACCGTGCACAAACACAGAGAAAATAAAAGTTCTAAAAACTGTTGTTTTGAGTTCCTTCTTTAGTTTATCTTCAATATCTTTAGTGCACAGACATCGACTTGTTTCTATTTTATTATATGTGTAGATGCCTCGTTTGGGATAAATGTTTACAGTAGGATGGTCTGCTCCTGAGGCAGCCACCACGTGCCTATCATTTTTATAGGACAAAACTTTTATGTGCGTAGTAAACATAATGTTTAACCTGTCAATATTAAAAGTAACTTGGACGAAAGTTTTAGATATTTGTACAACATGCAACATTTGTATAAATGTAAACAAAAGGTGGAAAGAGTAGAGATATATTTTGTTCGATACTTATTTAAGAAACTATTACTATTATCCGTACGTATACCCAACTCTATACAACGTAGGTATGGTGGACTACAGAATGTTAGAAGTACGTCGTAATGTCTGTTAGTACTTTTTGTTCACTGACACGATCAGACACTGGACTTATTCATATGCTCAGAGTATTGTACATCATGAAAGGTTAATACTATAAACAATATGTAGTTTTCTGATAAGAATATTATTTCTTAAAACTGATAAATATATTAATGTAATATATTGTAAGTATGATATGTATGTAATGTAAGTAGGATTTACCAATTTTTTTTTGAAGGAGTTCTTTGTTTATGAATGCCAAAACGCAATGATTTGAAATAACAAATTACTATATTCTCAACTATAAACGAAAACTAACTTCGAACTTGGAACTATCAAAATTATAATATTTATTAATGTGGTATTCACAAAAAACAAAATTATCATTCTATGGGTTCTTTGTTCATAAAGCACTAAAATGAATTGATTTTAACATTTTTTTTTTGTTTTTTTTTTTTTTTATTTTTTAGCTGCCAAAATGACTCTGCTCTACCTGATGGAAAACATGACTAGAATCTAGGAGAATTATTCTTTAGTTATCTAATCTTTCAAACATAAATGAAAACTTGTGAAGTAAAAACTAAATATCTGTAAGAATAAGAGAAGCCATTATTAATAATTTATTTATACAAAATTTGATGGCAAAAACATATTCTTATTAGCATAGAGAAATATATAGAAGAGAAAGTAAATAAAATTGACGAAATACAATAGAGTACGACTTAGTTACTTTTTTCGATTCATATTCCCCCGCCTTTCGTCAAATCTAGTTATCAGATTTCAATAAACAGTCTCGAAAAACACAATATTGATTTAAGACAGTTAAGTAGGTACACAGTAAATTGGTTCAAGAGAAACGGAAACATCCAATTGTACCTAAGCCGTCAGTAGTCACGAGGGCGATGGTACCCATGCAGACATCACTTTATTCTTGACGGTCACTTTATTTAGAACTTAAAACGTAGACTGAATTTGGTAAGGAAATGATTCGAAATGATGCTGTCTTTGTCAGTCTTTGTTGGATAGAATCTGAAGAAGGAAATAGTGTCTACACTCTATGTAGACTGTAGAATTTCTGAGCGTCTATTTTTAGAAGGCGAAAATAGTTTTGTGATGTATTCTGATCTTGCTTAAGGAATAGCTTAATAGTTTCAAGTTAATTAGGTATAAAGTTCAATATATTTTTTTTTTTTTTTTTTTCATGCAGTTATTATTATTTATATGTCAGTAATTCTTGCCACGTTGTTGCTCACGATGAATGCCGAAACTATCTAACTGATTTTCACTCTCCATTTAAAAATGTAAGTTTTGCTGTTAAAATTTGTGGTAAGATTTGATAGGTAACATAACGTTTAAATCAATAGGAGTCGAGCATTAATGAAAAAAGACACTGATGAAGTTCCGTGGGACAGCCAGTTTAATATAAGAACTAATAGAGGATAAGTAAATTAATAGAGGATAAATTGCATTTTTTTAACCATAGATACTGATATGATGCACAATAGGACAATAATTATAGCTTACAATAACAAAACTTGTTTGACATGGATTCGAAACTGTTATTCTTTTGTAGTTTAAAAATGTGGAGTGGACGATGGTAGTTTTGATCGTCAACTCCGGGTCCGCGAGGGTCGTATTGATCCATAATACTATGCAGCCCTTAAGGATTGCGGAGTAAGGACAGAATATTTTATACAACGATAGCGTCATAGTGATAACAATAAAGCATACATTGGAGTCTTTGGAACTAAAAGCACATGCCCACAACCTATCTGTAGTAACGGACATTGGGAACAAGTTACATCATCGCTATGATCTTACCAAAGTGAACCTACGCTTCACCCAGTTATGTGAAGCATCGTTATCCTACGTACGAGTATGTTGTCTATCGTTATCCTACGTATGTAGGTCATAGTGAGACAAAGAATGACACGACTTTTATTCTACTGGTACTACATTAAACCCAGCGAACTAAATTTGCTATTATAAGATAGTTTCAATGATAGAAGTTTATGTGTTCACTATATTAAACACGTTTTTAACGTACTAGCTTCTGTTCGAATCTAAACCTGCTTGTTTGTCGGTTATCGCAGTAAAAGTAGCCTATGTACTTCTTCTAGAATCAAAGTATCTCCATGGCAATTTGAATTGAAATTGCTTCAGCAGTTTGACTTAACTACGCAGGACAGTATCACTGTAAAGAGAAAGGATAACTTGAAACAAACTAAATAGTAAGCCAAAACCTCTTTTCTGAGGACAGGCCTTTGTCCAGGAGAGACTTGTTATTAATGTTTTGTAGATGTGAAGTTACCAAGAGATGCTACACTAGATTGCTACACTCAGAACTAGAAATTTAATACTGGGCTAATTAAACCAATAATCCATTCTAATATTATTAACTCGAAAATATGTAACTCTCAGTCTGTCTGTTACGGCTGAAGCGCTGTACCGATTTCAATGAAATTAGGCATGGAGATTCTATATTATAGCAAAATTTAATCTATCCATAACAGATAATAAAAACCCATATACATAACCATAAAAAACAGTAACTATATTTACATATAAGCGTCAATAAATTCCTCCGCATCATCGCCTACTGGTAGTGTTCCCAATAGGCTGGCAGCATTACCACGTTGAATAGCAATGCTGATTCTCCGTGCTAGAAAAAGGCCGGCCTTCTGGTCACGAGAAGCGTCGATCAGTTGCTTAGTTAGTTGTTTAAATATAGCATCAGCACTCGGACCCCATGAACCTAGCTTCTCGACCCTAAACGGTTCAAAGATGCAATTACCTATTAAATTTTGTTATTTAGGTACGCCGCTTGAGGCTTTCCGCAGAAGCAGCAGAAGCATTGGTTATTGTTCGTGTGTGGTACGCAATATGTGTATAATATATTTATGTATTGATGTGTTTTTGCTGTAGATGCATGTATTATGTTTTACCTATATTATTACTTAGATTTTTTCAAACTTAGGTACAAAGGTTGTCTGGAAGACATCGCCGTGAGCGATAAGAGCGTCTATTGAAATATCCATATGTAGATTACCATTAATACCATTTATGTCTGTACAACATGTTACACTTTAGTGGTGTGCAATAAAGTTGTATAAATGAATAAATAAACTGGACTAGAACACATAAGAAACAATTTAACAGGAATGAATAGGACGTAGTTAACCAATATATTTACGAGTACTTCGTTTTATCTCTACAACAATTAGGTACATGTCAATAAAGTATTTGATTACATACTTCAGTCTTCCTTGACAATGTACATATTATTATTATGTAGTTATTATTAAGTAATTGCAAAGTTTTGTTAAATATGTTTTGAAAATAAGATTTCTTGCAACGTCAATTTACTTTACAAAGTTAATAGCTTTGTTTAAGTTATTCCATATATATTTTTTTTTTCAAAATTTCATGCGTTGTCAGTACTATTGTCTCTTCAAAACATTTTGATCCATCCTAAGGTTGCCTGGAAGACATTACTTTTTGGCAATAAGGCCTTTATACACTACATACTCTCTTGTAACTCTATCACACGGTATACAAATAAAGAATATTCTATCTCAATCTACATTGAAAAGAATGACAGCGATAGATGAAATTTTTATATACATAAACTGAATATATAAGTAGGTAGGTAGGTAGTATGTATATGTTATATGTACTTAATTAGAAAACATCATTTTACAACCATTCTCTTTGATCAAAAAATACATATTGCTAATAGAATAACATAGTTTTATTTTCTCTCATCAGCGTTGGTCGTTATTATTATTTATGTTTTAAACCGACGGACTCAACTTACTTTTGAGATTTGACCTAGTTCACTATATTTGCAAGTTCCTGCAATTATTGTAAACATAATTATGAAATAAGCCAGATTTTCGATGATGGAGTCTGTCTGTGCTCTACAAACAGAAAGTTCATCGACCAACATGTCTGCATTTCGATTAGAGTTCAGACACGACGCAGGTACAAAAGTGATTTAAAATATAAACACTCATACTTATGTTACATGCCTATAACATTTTATTATACCGCAATAACGCTACAGAAAAGTTGAGATGAGGATTAAAAAGAATAATCTTTTCAATCTAGTAGCATATCGTTACAAGTGAATTATGGAAGACGTTAGACAAACATAAACTTGGACTTCTGACTTAGAACATCCATTAAGAAGCTTGGTAATTGATAAAATATCTCAAGGTGTATTGAGCGTTGAGCTTAGGTTTAGTTTCTATTATTTAACATTAAAAGTGTGCATTCAACTGAGAGTAGGTACTCTAGTTTCATCAGTGTAAACTACTTATATCTAGATACCCATCTACTATTAAGATATTTTAATTAAAAGATAAAAATCGAGATGAAGTTATGTAATCATTATTAGTATTATAATTTTAGTTACAGACTTAGATTTAAAATAAAATATATCAATTTGAATGTCTAAGGCTTTAAATCTGGCTCATGCAATTTATTTGGAGGAAGGCGAATAAAAATATAGGAGTGAAAACAACTAGGTATACATCCTAAGAGGGATTCGAACCCGCGAACGGCTTAGCAGTCAGGATTTCTAACCAATAGACTGCAGGCCATGAATATAATCCTTTTCTAAAGTAATTTATTTCACTGATACTGTACGATACTATTTTATAGTGTGTAGATATAAACTGAACATAAAATATAATTACATCGACCACAAAGACCCTGCGGTTCTTGACTGCTAATAATGCCAAACGTGACATGCTTCGCAAATGAGCCATTCGCAGCTCTTTATTACGATAAATCTGTTAAGAGAAACCCCAGTCATATTAATTTAAACAAAATAAATAGAAATCAGTTCTTTACTTAATTTTTAATTATAATGTTCTTTGATAAAGTACTGGTAAGATAGAAACAGCGTCTGTAATTAAATAATTGCGCTATATAAATTTTTGTAACTGTGGCCTTGTCTCCACCTTCAATAGAGAATACATAAGTCTTCGCAAGTATTTTTGTACTTAGTATAGTAAATGTACACATAGAAGGAACTGAGAGGATGACTATTAATAATATTGTTAATTTATTAGTCTTGAGTGCGTAATGCTTTGAAAAACTAAGTCCATCGCAAAGGTTTCCATTTCCATTAATATTTCAGTTTGTTCAAAGAAAGGAGGTTCGCTCTGAGATTGATGGATCAACAAGGAGACGGGCACTCACATTATTCCTCTCAAAGTCAAAATGTCATTACATCACGTGAAATCATAGCCCAGTTGTACTCGGTGATTAGAAACAATCTCCGAGGGTTAGCAACGATGGCGCGGTCAGTACCTGCATGGATGGGTGACTGTCGGTGACATTATTACATGAGCGTCTCTGTGATTCGGAGGTCACGTTAAGCAGTCGGTCCCTGTTGTTACCATATGATAACAGTCGTGAAGCTTATTTTGAGGTCTTTCGGCGGCTTAAAAACATCCAACGGCAAGATTACGTACCTAGCCACAACGTAGTCTTGCCAGTCCCCAACCCGCCGTTGGCCAGGGTGGGGACGTATAGCCTTAACCCTCTCCTGAGAGGAGACCCGAGCCCAGCAGTGGGACATTATATGTTGTTGATGATTGATGACGTGAAATCAACATCTTTCAATAGTCTTCTGCTGGATATAGTATAGGAACTATCCTAGACTAGATATGATGGAAACCTCCATTCAAAAGATAGCCGTAGGTTTTAGCCTACTGTACCACGATGATAGCTCGAGCTGGTCTAAGATTCGTATCAATTTTTCTTTCTCTTTGAAGTGACGTTGTCCTACGTAGTTTGTCCCCTTCGCCCCCCACGACACAAATGGGATGAATAGGAGTTTTGAACCTCTGTATTCTCGACCCGTTAGCACACGAGGAAAAAAATATTTACCATGTATAAATGTAATAGTCCCCTTTTTAACCGGGAACCCTTTTTAAAAGGAGGAGGTTCTAAATTTGATTGTTTTTTTTATGTATGTACACTGATTATTCCGTCAATTATGGACCGATTTAATTTTTTTTTTTGTATTCAAAAGGGTATGGTCCCTATGTGGTCCCATTTCCACTATATCAGGATCTGGTGATGGGATCCAAAGAAAATCTAAGGAAACCCTCGAATTTGTTAAAAACAATATAGAACTAAGTTAAAAATGGCTTGTAATGTTCATACTATAAATATTGAGTAGGTATCGAATATTAATTAAATTAATCGCTCGAGGATAATAAAACGTTACCTGCAATTCTACTTAAGTCAAAGAAAAAAATACAGACTTGCTAACTAAAGACTTAACACGTGATGTATCTACTTGGTTAGAAAGAGTTTCGAAAACGTGAAAAACATACAAATATCAATATTCAATGAAGGTTCCCAATTCAATAATTTGTTTAAAAGCGGATTCCGCGAAAGACTATTCACTGAGGGGTTCCCTTTCACTACTACTTCGTGGAATTATTTCATCAACATGTACGTACTCCATTAAACACGCTGTCTTAAACTAAAGTATATAAACAAAGTGCGCACACGATGATAAATATAAATTAGCGTATTTCTGAACGTGGATCGTTATCAGAGCTCGTTAAAGTTCTCCCGGCAACACACAATGAATAATAAAGATCTAATTGATGCCTTCTTTGAATATGGTGTAGGCCCTAAGTTGGTACATGATGGAGTCGCCTATATGGCACGCATAACAGTACATCCACACTGTCAAAGTAATACATTATTCTAGGTACAGTAGGCTAATTACTTTATGAAATACAATAACGATTCCTACATTAGATTTTTATGCAAAGTGTTCTAAATACATATCTTCATAGCTTTACTGTAAAATAATAATAATTGTGATCAATGTTCAAGAATTTATGGATAGACAAAGATGGTAACTGTTCTGTGATTCTGTATTTTCACTTTAATCTACAAAATATTTTGTCAGTACGAGTATTTACTACCAAAACATTTATTTCTTCATCATTACTCCAATATTTTACTTTTTGACATAAAATTGTTTTGTGATAGTTTTAATATAATATATATCTCAGATTACAAAAGAAAGCTTTCTTTTGTAATCTGAGATTATATTATCTACTTAATGCAGCGAGACTTATAATAAGAACAAAGTTTGTACACCATAACAAGTTGAGTGTATGAGGAAGTCATGAATAATCTTGACGTCTATTTTAAAATAATCAATCTGACAAATAAATATATATTTATCTGTATAAAAAATAAACTTCAAATTTTGCTAACGTTATTGGACACATTTTACGTTCACAAAATGGACACATTAGGAACTATACCCTCGTC
The DNA here is from genome assembly GCA_905220595.1 of Spilosoma lubricipeda. Taxonomy (NCBI): domain Eukaryota; kingdom Metazoa; phylum Arthropoda; class Insecta; order Lepidoptera; family Erebidae; genus Spilosoma; species Spilosoma lubricipeda. Next base: position 13,079,845 of record HG992281.1, read on the forward strand.
AGTTTATACTTGTAAATCCAATTTATAGTCTGCACACACTGAGCTATTAGCCAAAGGTTACCGAGGACAAGAGGATTTATAAATCTCCGTATGTATAAATACAAGCTATAAGTAATCACAAACAAAAAATAAAGGTTGACAAACTTTCGGCAGAGACACGGGCGGCATAGAAAATATGGGAACGAAGCTGCGAGCATTGTTGTTAAGCATTCATATGCTACCGCTCACCCATTGCCGGGACATCCGCCGCTACTTCCGCTGCCAAAGATGGAAGATCTTCGAGCGATAGTTCGTTGACAGCGCCTACCGACAGCTCTGACACCCAAACATAATATTATTTGTGATTTGTAATCTATAACTCGCGATAGCACAACACGAAATCTACACACACGTTTTGTGATCTTTATTAAATGTGTGGGGAACGGGACGCACGGCCGCGGCGGCCGGTGAGCCGCGTAAACTTACGTTAGCGCGTCTTCAGTGGCTATTTTTGATGCAAAAGCGCGTTGGGACGCCAATGTCTAGAGCATGCACGGAATATGCAATGTCGTCAGCCTTCACGATTACTCTAGCGTACACGTTTCAATGGACATTTATACCTTGTACCTACCTGCGATTTAATCAATTAATGAAAAAGGCATAAAATTATTCTATCCTATAAATAGGAAGTTAAGTTGTTAATACATGTCAAAGAATTGCTGAATTTGATATAACAACAATTCTCCGAAAACATATCGAGTCTCTTGTTTCTCATAACTACAGAGTAAATAGGTTCGCATAAAAATAGACATATATCTTCGTTACCTGATATTACTCATCTCAGAGTAAATGGCGTTTATACGAGTTTTATATTCTCTTCGAGCGGGTTAATAAAATCGTGAGACTACGATGAGATTTTCACTAAAAGGCCTTTCCGAGAACGACCGTCAGTGGTATTAGGACGAGGATTATTGTAATATGGATCCCATTACTCGACCAAGTAGATTAAATATTGTGAGGAACGGCTGTTATCATAAGATGGAGGTTTAGTAACATGTATGTATAGCAGGTCTAGTCGCTACAAATTTGATCAATAAGGACATATCGGTAGAGATAGCCAAGTTGCCGATTTTTAATTATAACTGTTAAGGCTTTGAATATTTGTTTTTGACTACCAGGTTGTAATTTAGGATTCTGTACCTCTTTATTCCATATCAGCAACCCGTCACTGCTTCGCACGGGCTTGTCTTCAACAAATATTGTTATATTTTAGTGAATATGCTTAAAAAGTTAAAAATTTATTTACAAAACTTACCACAAGAATGATTCTATCTATTGGTAAAAACCGCATCAAAATCCGTTAAGTAGCTTTTGAGTTTATCGCGAACAGACAGACGCAGATAAGGACTTTATTTTTAATATAATTTGTAGTGATAGTATAGTGATATCAAATATCTCCCGGTTTTCGAAATAGTTCTAATTAATCCAATAATCGCGCATTCTTGTTTCGTTTATGATAATAGACAATATTTCTAACACACATAAACTAAATTAGGTATATTAAATCACTAGTACCTACTCACCTTTAGCTGAATCTTAAAAGAAGTTCTATTAAAGTCATAAATAATGACAAGAAGAAAGTTTACAAACAAAAACAATATAATGGTTATTTTACTACCGGCACGATGGCAGTTTTGACATATTACATTATTGATGTGAAATGTCAATTTAAAAGGTTTATTAAAAGGTTTAATATGGGAGATCGTTTTTTGTTTTTCCGAAAGACGGTCCCCATTTCATCTTATCCATTTTTATATTTTTTTTAACATTAATTTCATCTCGACGAAGACTTCAAGACTTGAAGACTATAAACACTCGACATTGGCAGAAACAGCTGATCCTAGAGATCCGGCTGGTTGCCATTTCTTCCAAAGAAGAAGAATAAGGTTTAATTTGACTAACTGCACGTCACTATTGACAATAAAGAACAGCAATTTGCTCCTTCAAATGTAATTACTAATAATAAGAAACTTCATGATTTGACAAACGTAAAAACGACCATCATATTGTGCTGGTAGAGTAGTCTATGTATTATGTAATACCCGAACCCGATATATCGGTTAGATAATCGTTAAACGGCATTTTGATGTCGATTCAGTGATATATTAGACTGCCTCATTGGCGCAATGGAAGTGTACGTGACTGCTGTGCATGAGGTCTCGGGTTCAATTCCCGGGTCGGACCAAATGTTTGTATGATCTGTATTTGCTTTGGAGTTGGGGTGTTTTCTATGTATAATACTTATGTATTTCCAAAAAAAAGTATAATTATATCAGTTGTCTAGCTCGGCTTACTTTGGGACTAAGCGTTGTGTGTTATGTCCGAAATATTTAAAAAAAACTATAAAAGGAACAATAGTGACTTACAAGTTTTTTATATATCTTACAAGATCTTTTAGATCACAGGCACATATGGGTACAGGCCCACGCGACAAGGGATATACATATTCCTAATGCAAATGCGAATGTCTTAAAAAAACGTTAAAAGTACCTACTTTATATATTCATATCCAGCTGGATAGGCCACACCCTCCGAATAGATTCCAACCACATCCCGAGGCAAGCTCTAGACTGGAATCCCCAAGGAAAACCCAAGCGTGGCCGTCTAAAACAAACCTGGCTGCGGACTATCATCGATGAAACGAAGGCCATTGGCAAGACCTGGAGCGAAATCAAGCGAGACGCTCAAGAAAGAACAGGATGGCGATGCACTGTGGACGCCCTCTGCCCCGGCCATCTATGGTACATAGGACCTTAAGTGTCAAGTCATAGTCTAAACAGCATGTTCAGTGTTCGTCGTCGTAATTGTGAGAGCGACATTGAGTGCCTATATGATAATTGTAAAAACTAAATTGCTGACCTAAATTTTCACGCAGTCGATATATATGTTTTTTTTATTAATTTTTAGGATAAACCATTGAAAATAAACATGACAAAACAATCGACAATTTTTATCACATACTTGCTAGATGTATTTTTATTTATTTCAAAAATAACCTGCCAAAGTGACTTTGCTCAGTCTGATGGTAAACTCAAGCAGAATCCAACAGTGGGGGCCACCATACTCATTGCGAAAGCAGACAATGCAGATTGGCGTCCCACACTATGGCGGCTTATGCTTTTTCACGCCCCGCTCCCGCTCGTGGAAGGGAAACACGTGCGCTTGTAATGAGTTCTAGTTTTTGGCTGCTCAGTACAGGAAGGAACAACTAAACCGTTTGGTTCGAAAACGTATTTCTACGACCCTATGGCGGTGACTTCCAAAGCCAGCACGTGTGGTTCTGCAGAGGAAGGGAGAAGGTGGGATCAATTGGAAAAGCTCTTCAGAGCACACTTCAGAGAGACTCGGTGGCATCGGGACTGTTTATAATACGGACTGCTCGCCGCAGCAACCGGTCGAGAGCATCAAGCAAATACTGCGCGGAACCATCACAAAGATGAGAACAGTACTCCACGCACGAGCGAACCTGGATCTCATAAAGATGACACAAATACTCGGGCGCAAAGAACCGTCTCACATCTCTCATGCCCAGTACACCGAGCTTATCCCGTAGAAACGAAGTCTTTTTGGTAGAGAACACGCACACCTGTATTTCTTTGCGTTGAACTCGACCAGATTCTCATCAATCCATTGTCGAATGTGGTTCAAAAGCCGGTCGAGCTCAGCGAAAAGCTCCTGTCGACGTAGTTTTTCCTCAACGTCTGCCAGCTTGGCTGTAGGGTATCCAAAATATCTACCACGTACTGTGCTATCATGCAATGAGCTTACATGTCATTGTTATGCAGAAGATATGGTATGGTGGACAGGACTGAACCCAGAGGTACGCCAGCGTTTACCTTTAGAAAATCAGAAGTCGCGCTGTTGCAAAGGACCCCAATGCGGCGGTGATGAAGAAAAGCGGCAATCCAGTGACAGAGTCTGGAAGGCAGATCGAATGCCGGAAGCTTGGAGAGAAGCGAACGGTGCCAGACCCGGTCAAAAGCCTTGGCCATGTCGAGGCTCCCCATGACTATCCACAGCCTCACCTCAAAGATGCGTGACGTACGCTAGAAGATCACCCGTGGAGCGGTTTGGTCTGAAACCATATTGCCGATCAGTTAACAAGGAGTGATCTTCCAGGTAGTGGACTAACTGGTTGTTGATAATGATGATTTTGTCTTATTCAAACATTTGTTAAAACTTTAAGTCATTTAGAACAGTAACAATTTTTTGTAGGTTTTTTTGTGATGAATTGATGGATGTATATAGTTTTAACGTATATATAATAAAAATATTTAGTTTAAAGTATGTAAGAAATAGGAAAAAATACGTGTAATGCTAAAAAAATGAATTTTTGTAATGGGTAGATACATATTGTGATCCCAAGTCATGACCTTTCCCTTTGAATCAGTCGTGGTACGTGTTACTTGGTGGTCAGTACTTGCTGAACGAAAATCGATTACAGCGAGGGCAAAATGTTGCCGGAGTAAAAAACAGACCGTTCGGATCTTTGTTCATGGTGCGACCAATTACTCTATGTATCTAAATCACATTACGTATATTTTGTTCATTGAAATATTGAAACACTAATTATTTTAGGTCAGTGAAGTGCCATTTAGGTACCACTTAGCTGCTAACCGGCATAGTAAATCTAGCATGTCCTTAATAGTTGATAACTAAATTATTGAACATTCTTTAGCAAGTTAATTTAGTTAAGGAAGAACTTTTCGTTTTCTTCAATAAAATCTATCGTAAAAGAAATCAGTAGTTTTTAAATAAAAAAAAAAAGTTTAATATTTTTTGCTGAAAGTAGATAATGATTTGCTTAGATACTCTCCTTACCGAAAAAAAATTGAAAAGCAACATTATCACATCTGTTCAGTTAGTTATACATATATACAATGTATATACAGATAAAACAGACATCAAGAGTAAGATAATTATTTAAGGTCTAAAATGAAATGTTTGAATTTATCTGTTCTATTAGTTCTGTTTGACCTTTACAGTTGACAACATCAACAGTTCTGAACGATAAGTACACCACATTTTGGACGATACAAACGTCAATTTAAAAAAATATTTTCTATTATTCCCACAATAATCTGTTAAGCTCTAGCACGTCGGTATTGAACTGAACTGGATTGAAGTTAGAACTTGCAGGGTAATCAGAGACCTATAATATTATGTAAATTTAGCTAAACCTCTATTTCCATTACAGTTTTTTATAATAAAACTCTAAAGAAGAAAGGTTATTTATTTATCAAAAATATATCACATGTTTTTGGACATAGGCAACATTCATTAAAATCTGTTGAAAGCATTTTGCAGAAATCTTAGATTTATAATAATTTCATAGGTCTGATAACCTAGTACGGCCCTTAGGGCTGTGTGGGTGTGATTAAAATATAAGTTGATTCAACTGTGTCGGTGTGAAAGCTTATAGAAGGGGAGCCCAAGAAGGAATTTCGGGATTTATTAAAGCGCATCATTAATATACAGGGGGATACATTGTCCCATTGCTGGGCTCGGGTCTCATTTCAGAAGAGGGTTAACGAGCCCAGCAGAGGGACGTTATGGGTTGTTGATGATACCTTGTAGCCAGTTAAGTACCTCCAGTAAATATATATGGGGCTCATCGTCAAGGATAAAAGATAAGATTAGTAAAAAATAAATTGATCGTCAGAAATTCTCGAGCGCGTCAGATTAAGTTAGAGTGAGCATGTAATTACATGCTAAAAAGTGAATTCCACTAATCTGTTAATTTAAGAGTGAGTGAGTAAAGAAAGGGGACTAAGGGGAGGGCTACATTGTTAAAAGAAATCGTCATCTCGACATTCTCGAGCGTGGCTATTTCTTTTTTTATTTTAAAAATAATTCAAGGATAACGAAAAATATATATAATCGGAAGATTTCGCTAGCCAAAGTAATCAAATTGACCTTGTAATGGCTTCCATTTCTTCTTTTCTACATCAGAGGCGTCACTATTGCGTTGCCGGCCTTTGAGAAGACGTACGCTCTTTAATTGAATGTTTGAAGGTTGTATTGGTCCGGGAACATCGTAGTTGTAGTAGTAGTAGTTTTTAATTGTCAGATTAATCGAACCCCTCCAGATAATCGTCAGATTTCGTCAGGTTCATAGAAATGAACTAAATATATTTTGATCTGACGCACTCGAGTATTTTAAAATGGTGAATTTTTTTGCACATTTTTAGTAATCCTCGCGAGTTAGTGTCACATACAAATCGTCAGATTATTCATCAGATTATACATCAGCTTCGCTGACGTCACTCCTTAACTCATTAATATCACTCCTGATTTCAGGGCAATAGAAACCTTTCTCAATCAATCTATTACCACTCCCGTCGGTACACAAGGATTTATTTACACAACAAAACAACATAATTCAGATTTAAACTAGAAATCATTTATTCAATGAACCTTAAATTGAAGCTACAGTTAAAGTTAAAATCATAGATCGGCACAAACAGATGCCAAAGGTGTACTGTATTGTCAAGACGACTTAGGTGCAAACACTAAAATCCACTACTTGCCTATCGTTCCATAACTTCCAGTTTCTAAAATGCGTAGAGAGAAAACCTCATGAGAAGAATACTGGTAAAGAAACTCATGGCCACTCTTTTCAAAACACTTATTAGTTACAAATGTTTAATTATTAATTATAACAATTAAGAAGCCTATTAATTACAACAATTAAGAACCCTATGTACTTAACTTATTTACAGCTTGCCCTTCTTCATACAATGCTTAATTAAACTAACGTAATCTCATAATTTTATATTTCTCGCCAATACGAAACCAACGGACTTGAAATCATAATGACGGTAGTCGTGTATCCCGGTGTCGCATTTTGTATTAATTTTCAAAAACAATTAAATGCGTTACGCCTTATTCTAATGAGATGATAAATCCTTAACTAGATAATTAGAATTATTGTGATTAATCTATTTAAATAATGTATAATAAATGTAATAGCGGATATTAATAAAATAAATTAAACTCGTTACTTACAATTATTTGAAATCGACTATTAAAACATTACTTTGCTCAGAGAATCGTTATTCAATCTTCCATTTTTTACAATAATAATTGTTTGATAATAACAAGCTTACAATTGAAGTTAAGAGTAACATTACTGCGTTCAGAATGTTATAATCAAATAACTTACTCAAGTAACTCTTTTTACAAGTTATCAGAAATAATTGTACTTATTAAATATTAAGATATTAATTGCTAGAAAATAATATTTCGTTTCTGACTTTATATTTGATGGTTAAGTTTTATTGAGACGCTCAAAATCATAAGTAGATGTTTTCGCGATGACACGCTCGATGTTTTTCTTTGTTATTTTCTACCCTTACCGTACGTAAGGGTAGAAAATAACCAACCCCATCATGCATACGATCAGATATCATACGTACATTAATAAAAATACATAGGACATGGATGCTTTCAATATCTGACATAATCGAGTATGTCCTTGCAACAGTTTTATTACATTTTTGAACGTCCATAGCCGCTCCTACCACCGATGAACGGTATACAGTATTAACATTATTTTCTTGTTATCATCTTAGCTTTGCAACCCCATGGGTCTGTATGACACTCGAGTAATCCCCATTTAGTATCGTGGGCCCTCCTACTATTATGTGTGTTAAGCTTAAAGCATATACAATGTAGGTGTGATTTAGTGGAAAATACATCAACCAATCAGAAGCTTGCGTGAGAGAGACAGACTTTACCTAAACTCAGTCTCTCTCTCTCTACTCCGATCACACTTTACGCTCGTTCAGCGCATTCTCCGTATATCATATGCTCTAAGGTGTAAAGTAGTACTTTCAATAAAAGTTTGTGTACAGTTGTTCGATTTACTTGCAGATAGTCGATTTTCAATTGAATAGATAGCCAAGGATTGAACCGCTTTTTAATTAATATCTGTGTGGAACTTGTCTTGTATAGTTATGCAATATATGTCAATGTTAAAATAAAAATAAAAACATTGAAAAAACAAAACTAAAGGGTCCTTAATTATAATGATTTAGTTTACTTTTTATCAGTAATTAATCGTTGGTTTAGCAGTTAGCGCAAGCGACTACCGATGAAGAAGTCTCGGGTCCGATTCCCGGGTTGGACTGCTGTTGGGTTTATCTTAGAAGAAATTCTTAAGCAGCCCGGAGTATGGAAGACTGTAGTGCTTCCCGCCCGTACCTCGGAGAGCATGTTAAGCTGTCGGTCCCGGTTAACATGAACACCTATGACACTCGTTATTGGAAATCAGGACAGATATTGATAAATATTTCAACCTTCGAATTCAGTTCCCCTCAAGGGTTCGGAAGTCCGATGCCAGTCGCTCCGTGGAAAAACTGATATTCAGGTAAAACCGGCTGAACCAGTAGCCGACCTCAATTAATTTTGGGAATAATAAAGGCTAGGAAGATGATGATCCTTAGTATTTGCTACTTGAACCCCTTGAACTAATTTAAATAGTAATGGCCACTATCCTTTTTTTTAGACGTTTGGATACCACGGACCGTCACCCCAAATTTAAATCTTCCTGTTCAATCACTCAGGAGCGAAAAAGTGACTTTATTGATGTATGAATAGTAAAGAATAGTCATTCTTATATAATGACATGTTAAATGTATCATTGAACATTATTGCAATGCTTATATATTTTTTATATATCAGTTCGTTTGCAATGACAATAGGCATGACGACAGTAACGAAGAATCATTAAAATTAAGTATAAATCAGATGAAATGGGGTTCGTAGAATATAAAAATAGTATTTATTTTCATATTTACGGCCAGATTAATAATTATTTAATAAAAATACAGCAATCTTACAGCCAGATTATGTTTAACACCAAAGAGAGCAAGAGACGTCACGTCTTTAAATAAACGTTTATATGTGTACATGACATGACAATAAACGTCATTTTCTTTGGATCACTGGATGAAATGGATGAATGGCGATTACTCTGTTATACGTGCTGTACCAAGTATTCCCGACGATCAGTTTCTTGTTTTGTGATATCAAAATCAAGAGAGGTCAGCTATGGAACAAGGATTTACAGCCAAACAGCTCTGATTTGTCAACTAACTTGTGCAGTGAAAGCAAATAACTTATTAGGAGTACGACCGCACACCACTTAAAGACTTTAAAAATCATAGTAAAACAAACAAAATTATTAAATTATTGCTATAATGTCCCAAAACTGGGTGATGCATGCCGCATGTGCCGTATTTGAACGAATGGGCGTGACGGTTAAGACTTGTTAAAAGGATAACACCCCATGTTTACTATTGAAAACTGTTGACAAACACATACGTGACGTCATGAACAGACGCCATGACACCACCGAGCGTTTTGGCGTGAATTTAAAATTTAAATCAATTTTTTTTTTCTAAATCTTCATTTCTTGTAGAAACATAATTATTTGTAATAATAACAGTAGATACTCCCGAACACACAGTAGATAGTCATCATGCTTATAGGATTTTTGCTTAGAGGATAGTTACCTGGAGGGGCAGCCGAACGGACTGAAAGCGTGATCAGAGTAGAGAGAGAGAGACTGAGTTTGGATAGTGTCTGTCTCTCTCCCACAAGTTTTTGATTGGTGGATGAAATACACTAACCAATCAATAGCCTGCGCGAGAGAGACACTACCCAAACTCAGTCTCTCTCTTTTTACTCCGACACGCTTCCCGCCCGTTCAGCTGCCCCTGCGGGTATATATGCTCTAAGTGCCAATTGTTGTGTACTACACTTTCTTATCTCGAGACATTGCGTTTTTATCGTAATCGTTGGAACTCGACTAAAAGTTTTCACATTTTAGTAAGGTTTCCAGAGCTCTGCGCCGCGCACTGGTCCATATTTTTTTAGTATCTACTTGGGAGTCGTGCGGTAGGGACGTAAAAATGACTGGCGTTGATGAAATAATAAATTATCAAAGGAATCCCGACGACGATTACTACGCTTTGTTGGGGTGTGATGAGAACTCATCTGTAAGTAATTAAAATCATATCTTCTTATTCCTTTTATTTATTAAATGTAATTTTCTGGACTGGGGGTTTCTGCTGTATTGATTGCTCGTTTCTGCTCAATGACCTTATTTTTGCAAGGACACTAGAGTTGACCCAGTTCTGAATGATAAATGATATTGTCTATCTTGAAAGTTTTAAAAGCTTAAAGTATTTCTTTACAGAACTTAGTGCGTAATAGTTCGCTAAGTACGTACGTCTGTGAGATTGTATTGGTAAATGTAATTTACCTACGTCAATAAATTTGTTAGGAATTCCCCGTGCGTCTTCGACGTCCTCTACTTCGTAGAATTGTGGTCAAACTGTTTTTTTTTTTAATTTAAAGAGTTTGAGAGTATTGACAAATATTATTGTAAATAAGTTAAACATATAAAAATATTTCAGGTCGAGCAAATAACTACGGAATATAAAGTTCTTGCTCTGCAGTACCATCCCGACAAGAACGGTGGTGACAAGGATGCAGAAGCTAAGTTCCAGAAACTGAAGGTGAGGATACTTTGTTTATGGAATTATGGAACCAGAAAGTACTAATAGCCAAATTTATTTTAGTAGTATATATAATAAGTAGCTAAAAAGCACTAATAAAATTAATTAATGTTGATTTTTCTTTGTATCATATACATCTTAGTTTTATTTTAGTTCGATTCCCGGGTCGGATCAAATGTTTGTATGATCTACAAATATTTGTTTCGGAGTTTGGGTGTTTTCTATGTATAATATGTATATATTTACAAAAAAAAAAGTATATATGTATTTGTATCAGTTGTCTAGTACCCATAACACAAGCTCTGCTTAGCTTGAGACTAGATGGCGTTGTGTGATAGATGTCCGAATTTTTTTTATTTTTTTTTTATTTTACATGTTTTTGTACAGATGCAGATGGAAATTTTACATTTACACTTTTACTTCAGCATTTAGAATTTTGGGCACTAATTCAAGTGTTTACAATAGTATTTAGTGTTAGGATTGATGATATCTAGGAAGAGATTATGAAGAACTATTGTAATTTCACTGTTTATTGAAAGATCTATAATAATAATTACATTTAAATATAATTTGAGACGCTCATAGCCTAGTTGCACTTGGTGATTAGAAACAATTACTGAGGGTAAGCAACGATGGTGAGGTCAATACCTGGATGGGGTACGCTGGTGGCATTATACCATGAGGGTCTCCGTGATTTGGAAGTCACGTTAAGCAGTCTGTCCCGGTTATTATCCTAGGATAATTTGTGATGCTTAGCTGGAGGCCTTTGGGCGGCTTAAAACATCCAATGCGAAGATTATGTAGCCACAATGTAGTCTTGCCAGTCCCCAACCCGAACTCAGCTAGTGTGGGGACGCATGGCCTTAACCCTCTCCTGAGAGGAGATTGAGAAGCCAAAAAAAAATCCAACTGACTTAGTCTATGACAATTTTATTTTTGGGTTATGGTTAAGGTTGCATATGTGTTCGGTTTCATTTCTTAGTTACATTTAGTCATTAGGGTTTATTAAATAAAACAATGTTAAGAAGTGAAAATTAATTATTTGCATATTTGAATAGTTTTTAAATAACAGCCTTGGAAGTACATTCTCTGTTGACTACTAACTTATTACATTTGAGAGATTTGCAACATTCAACATTCATAATTTACACATACTAATTAGCTTTGAAAAGATATAACATTTGTTAGCGGATTGTTCATTTTATGTGTGATGTCATAACTTTACTTTGTGATGTTTAACTTTTACTTTAATTAACTATTTATAAAAAAATATGTGATACAATTTGTACAATTTCTACATAAAGAAAAGAAACAAAACAAATCAAAATTGTAAGATGACAAGTCAACACTAAAAAATAATTGCTTAATTTTTTTTATGTATAAGCTGCTGATGTAGAATTTACTCAGAAAAGAAAATTATCAAAATGAGCTCTTTAACTCACTTATATATTAAAGTAGAAAATAGATAAACCTACTTATTTCCTTGCAAAAATAATTATAAAAGGCCTTCCTTAGTCATTAACCTCTAAAGAAACATTCATATTGTTTTGTGTTTTAATCCTTTTTAGTTTCACAATATATGTTATGTATTAATGAAAATATGTATTGATAAATAAATTGTTTAAAAACATTTATTACAAACTTCAGTACTTCAGTTCAGACATACAAACAAAGAACTATGCAAGTAAAGCTCATAGAAGCATGTTAAAAATGAGCTCCATATTTTCATTATCATTGTTACCTTATCAGTAATCTAAAATATTAAAATAATATGGAGGCCCAGTGATGTAGAAGCATCTCAATAGGCTGCAATAGTGTGAGTCACCATGCTGCATTGTTGCATTGTCTACATTCGCAATGAGTATGGTGACCGTAGTGGTCTTGGATTTGACTCATACTTTTCATCAGGCAGAGTAAAGTCACTATGGAAGGCTTAAATGAAAAAAAAATGTATATGTCCAAAGATGGACAGCACCAAAAGGCTGTATAGTAAAAACAATAATTTTATTTAACAGGAGGCCAAGGAGACTCTTCTTGATCCATCAAAGCGTGCTCTGTACGATAAGTGGCGCCTCAGCGGCATCGCTATGGGCTACAAACAGTGGCTGGGCATGAAAGACCATGTGCAGCAGTCCATGCACTGGTCAAAGCCCAACACTAAAGATCGCATGTTGGAGGGCGAATGTGGCCGCGCTTCTGGACCATCAAGCCTGGGTCCGAGTAACCCCTCTGCCCGCCGCGCATCTGAGGGTGGCGCCGCACTTTGGGGCCGCTGGGGAACTGGCAACCAAGAACCACCATCAGAGGTCATCTCTAAATTCCGCAATTATGAAATCTAAACCTTCACAGGTTCAGATGATATTAGCCTGGGAATTATTTTGAAGTATGTACCTTATTTAATGTTGTGTTGTTTCTTTTTGTTATAAAGAGGTTACTTGTGCCCTAATCTCTTTTTTAATTCAAGTACTTAGTTTTTTAACTACATCACATTATTTGTGATATTTTTGGATCCAGGCTGTTAATTATATCTTGCCATTATGGTTTTACAAGTTAAGTCATGTTGTATTTAAAAATGTATAAGTATATTTAAAATTAAGAATAATTAATTAAATAAAGAAAATATTAGTTATAATAAAGGCACAATATTCATCAGGTCAGCTCGCGGACGTTTCTCGAATGTTTCTCGATATTATTAATAGTAATTTACTATTCTGAGTGTTTGATGTGCAATATAAATGTCTGTATTATGTTGTATGTAGAAGCAAGTTACAAGTTTGAAACCCCCATTCCCAGAGTGACGTAGTGTAAAACACTCTTAGATGTTACCCCTAGATGTAAGCTGTGCACATTCCTGATAAACTTATGAGTCTGATTTATTACATTTCTGCTGTAAAACACTATATAACATCTACTTAAAGAATCTCGATATTTTGAAGATTTATATTTTTGATCCTCTTTATCTTACTATAAGTATGATATTATTTTTAATGAGAATGAGAGTTGGCGGGCGTTGTTGTGAGATGTATACAGGGTATCGTTGCGAGACAGGGCTTTATTTATTTTACCTTCTTACCTTGATCTACATAAACTATGTACTCCTCTTTGTTCCAACATAAATGTTGTGTTAATTGTTAGTTGCGTAGATTTTAAATGGTATTATATGTGTTAAATGTTTGATCAGTATTTACTTTATATATTTAAAATATATAATTAAATGTTAAATGGGTAGTTGAATTTCGAAATTTAATGTTTTGTCTCAATAAGAATTTTGACGAGCTATGTGAAGCCAAATGTATTTTATTTTTGATGTAATTCATCTTTAGAACAATAAACGTTTGCTGGAGACTTGTTTCATTTTTATTTCAGTTCTCCCTTGAGGTAAGACTTACCCTACTCTTTCAGTCATAATACTTCTTTCTCCTTATCTTTTTCACAATCTAAATTGGGGTCGGCTGTAAGTCTATTATGACGGCTCAATTTAGATTTATACGTTGAGCGACTGCTATCAGACATACTTGGCGAAATCGAAGTTTTGTGGAAAGACTTTTAGGGACCCTTTAAGGAATTTTTATGGCACCAATTACCCGCCCTTCTGGTCTGCCAGGCCCGGTACCGCAGACCACGCCCGGTTCCAAGGTGTTTATTTCTAGGTTACATCTAGTTTCCCAGTGCCTGAGACGGCGTGAAAAAGTACCAATTCCCGTAATTATTATGTACCAAACATATTTATATCACAACCGATTCGATCGATGTCTTACTAAATTCTTCAATCAACCTAGTACCTAGTAGGTAGTTGAAAACCGCTTATACTCCTCTGGTCTCCAGAGTAAAAGAGCTACTTCGTACACGTGATATTTAGATTATTAATAATTTTTTTACAGTTTAAACCGTCCCTGGACTACTGCAAACTAACAGCAATTTATTTTTAAATTTAAGATAGCATTACTACTAGAACTTAGCGTAGTCTATAGGTACGATTTCATTACTTACAGTAGCAGTTGTGCCCGGTGATCCGAATGTGAAAAGATAAATCTGGAAGTTAAAAACATTAATTAATGTTGAGATTTTTAACGTCATTACGCTAGCGTGTTAAATGGTAAGCCCACCGTCGCCATTATCGCAAAACATGAACTAATAAAAGTGAAATGTGTGTTACTTAAAACATTCTGTTAGATCAAGGAAACGAAGGGTAGGCTCAGGCTCAAAGCAGCTAGATAGATAACACGAAATAAATAGGACTAAATGAGTTGACAACAAAAACAATAGGCACAATTAAATTGGTTGCGAATTATTTTTGATTTGCCTATGTCTATGGTTCCGTGAACAAGCTTTGGTTTATAAAAAAATAATTGCTAATACAAAGACATTGTTTCAGCTGTGGTTAAGGCAGCTAAGTAAGCTGTGCTTTGTTAATTGACTGACAAGGCAGTTACACTGACGTCAATTGCTATCTTTTTAGGAACAGGAGTTCTTTTTGTCAGGCGGGTAAATCTATACAAATAAATAAAATTGGAGTGTCTGTTTGTAATATTAAAATAACCGCTTTTAAATAAATGCATATGTACACGATACATATAACAAAATAATATTTTTTTAAATTTTTGTCTGTCTGTCTGTCTCTCTGTTTGTTCTGGGTAATCTCTGATTCATATGGATATAAGGAGTAACTTAGGCTACTTTTTTTAGACTAACTAGGTACGACAATAACCGCGGGCAACAACGCGGGGTTTAGCTAGTGTAAATATATTCTTATCCATGACTATTATGTACATATATAAGTAAGGATTTTTGATTGATGGCCTTAGTATGCTTACTTACGAGCATCCTTTATGTGTCCCCTACACCACTTTGTATCCAATTTGAGTTTCCTTTTGAAATAATAATTCAGAGACTGTCAGCTTTATATTCAAATTACTAGGGAATACCAAATGTAATATTTAGGCTTTACAAGGTAATCAACCAAAAGGATAATCCGAACAGTGTGTGTGTTCCGCCCCTTGTTAAGTGAAAGCCTTGTCTATATTGGCACTGTTTTGTTAAAATCATGAAAATTGTTTTCACTGAAGTCTTATCTTCAGTAAAAACAATTTTCAATTTTCTATTCGAATAAAGATTCGATGAAAGCGAGTTCGTTAGTTAAATGTAATTATAGCAATAGTAGTTGGCTAATCCTTTTTTTTTTACGCGGGGTATGCATTGTGCACCACACAGAAGAGGATTATTCTTTTGTTCTGTTGTGCACCATATCCTCCGTGGTGGGGACACACGAAGGGTGTGTGTGGGACTCCCGACGAATCAGTCTACCCGCTAAACCCCGCGGGGCCTACCTCGGCAGTCTGCGGGAGCTCCAGGAACTCATCAGCGGCTTCTGGAAACCGCCCTGGCGTACCTTATGACTGAGGTACATCCCGGGGTAACCTAATATAAGGTTAAGATTGGTGGTCACGATATCTGGGAGGGGTCCAGATATGTTAATAACAGGAGTTGCCAGATCCCTCGCGTTAATGCGCAGAGTGGCACACCGTGTGGTTTTACACAAGTGGCACAACCGCAAACCACGGCGGGGTGACGACCCGTGATACACACCCGGGTATACATACGGAAAAAGAAAGGGCAGTCATGATAAATAAATAAATATTTCGGACATCTAATACACAACGCCATCTAGTCTCAAGCTAAGCTGAGCTGTTATGCGTGTACTAGACAACTGAAATAAAAACATGTATACTTTTGTTTTTGTAAATACATAAGAGTAAGAAAACACTCAAACTCCGTAACAAATATTTGCAGATCATACAAGCCCGGGAATCGAACCCGAGACCTTAAGCACAGCAGTCGCATACGACACCACTCCACCACCGAGGCAGTCAATGATGATGATGAATGATGACTTAAAACGCTGAAAGGAAAAAAAATATTTGTATTATTTTTGAAGGAAAATCTTTTTTTTTTGTTAATGAAATGAATTCTTATTATAAAGGACAATGCTTGCACTTTGGGCTGTACCAATATACACGAATCGAGTATTACACACGTATTATTGTGGTCCCAAGTGGGGATGGAACCCAAAATAATCAGCGTAGCGTCGTGGTGACAATGACAATTAATGATTATAATTTGTTTATCTACCCACTTATTAGGACTATGATTTTAAGATTATTTTAAAAGAATTGTGCTTTGTTTAAAATACAACTCCTGCTTTAGGAATCTTCATCTTCGTCACAAAGAACACCCAGGCTCAGAACAACAATTTGTGTATCACACAAAGTGTTGTCGCATGTGGGATTTGAACCCACAACCCTTGGCACAGTGGAGAGCAGCGAATTCATGGATTGCATTTCTTTATTTTTCTTGTAAATAAGTACCAAGATAAAGTAAAGCTCCCTCCTTTGACAAAGAAACAAGCACGGTAGATAACATTTTCACATGACATCACGTTTTAGTAATAAAACTATTGTCAAGTGCAAATTGATTAACTGTAATAACTAGCTTAGAAATTATTCTACAGAATATTAACTATGTCGCTGCCTAAGAATTGTCTGGTCTGGATACATTTATAATGTTTTCTGACATAATTCATTTGTGGACACATTTCGAACAGAAAGTGCTTTATTTTAATTTTAAAGTAACAGTCTACCCAACACCTACAGTAGTACGTATACTTCGGATCGGAGCCCTAGTCCTGTCTCAAGAATCAAAGTATCTCCATGCTAAATTTCATCTAAATTAGTGCAGCGATTTAAGCGTGGAGAGCGAAGCGAAGAAGCCTATTTATAATACCTACATATTTATAAGTATGATTTCTATAAAATCTTCACACGTCGTGTCAGTAAACTGTATAGATGGCTCACAGTACCTATCAGTGTATAGATAGGTAGAAAATTTATAAAAGCTACACAAAATCGTGGAACCGTCAATCGGTTCGCAGTTTAGCAGTCAACAAAGCATTTTTCAAAGAAAATATTTTGTAAACACGTCGCGTGACATGCCAACAGTCTACCTTCAAACATGAGAAAAGAAACAACAGGCTTACATATAGATACACACCGTCCTGTTTAATCATACCGTGGATTTTTGTGTTGGAAAACATGTAGAGCTCGTGCTGTTTTCATAACACACACTTATATTCAAAATGCTTCGTTAATAAAACACTCATAGATTGTGTAGGTAATATTTGTAAATGGCGCACAGAGCTTAGCAAATTAGATTAATCAGTTATAAGAAGTCTTGAAGACTCATTTATCTGTAGATCATGATGTACCTACACACTTCTAAACGATAAAAATATCTTATGGTATGAATGGATGGTAATAGCGTTGATGGTCGTATATATCAACATGAGAGTTCCGTAGCCAAAATGGCAAAAACAGAAAACATATACCTGGCATCGTTATAGACGCACGCCCATCCACCGTGCGTCTATAACGCACGGTCGGATGGGCGTGCAGACGGGCGGGAATTCATATTAAAAGGAAAATTACAAGTAAGTTTTATTCGTCTAAGCCGTCAAATGTTATAAATTATAATTTGAAATAACAAAACGTTCTTATTATGAAATCCTACATGGGACGTGCACTTAACCGGCAAAGTAATGTGTTCTGCTAGATATACACACAAATAAAAAAGGTTCTGATTCTTTGCATTTGAACCTGCTACGAGAACCTCCTCGGAGTTCATAAGAACTTATTATTGGAACCCCAACCACGCTGTTAGAGAGTAATTCAGCCCCCAGAGATTTACCTCATATAAGGACTTTGCATTTATGAATTAAAATTCATTCGTCTTTTGTGAGAAGCAACTGGGGCAAGAATATCGACCATCCACATCCAATGCGTAACAGAAATATGTCAAAGGTTAACTGCGGTTGAGCAAAAATGATTTTGTCATTTATGTGTTCAACGATTAGGATAATCTTTGATTATGTACAAAATAGTCAATCTTAAAAACTTTAAGAAACGCTGACAGATTGTCACTTCAGGCATCGGCCTTTAGGTCAAACGTTAAGTCAGTATTGGAGCACGTAAAGCGAGCCTTTTTTTATGTAATAGGGGTCCAACGAGCAGACGTATCAACAGATTGTAACCGATTACCGCCACCCATGTACACCCGCAACACCAGAGGCGTCACAAGTGCGTTGCTGACCTTTGGGGGATGGGGAAAGGGATGTGGCGAGGGGTTGGTGTATGGGCCTCGGATATCCTCACTCACTCGGTGAAACACAGCGCAAAAGCTATTTAACACCGGTTTTCTGTGAGGCCGTGGTCGGTGAGGCTCCGGTCGAGCCGGCCCATTCATGCCGAAGCGTGGCTCTCCCATCACACTTTTTTCGTCTCTTACAACACTCATGGGATGAATATGGATAGTGAAACTCTGTGTTCTTAATATGTCACATTACATTACAAATTACAGTTTAGTAAACACGTATTTGACACAATTATCTAAGTATATGCTATAAATATTTCACATGTATTAAGAAATGACCTGATAAACAACAGACACAGGTAAGTACCTATACGAATTAGCATTTTTTTTTGACGAGACCTACCGACTTTCGCTGGCAGTTAGCTAATGAAGTAAGGAATAACTTGGGCTATTTCATTTTAGAAAAAAACGATACCCAAGAATATCTGATTCCAAAGCAACAAAAACCGCGGGTAATACCGCGAGATGCAGCCTGTTAAAAATAAAGGTGTAAAATTAAATTATTCACGAAAAGAAACAATATTAATATTACTATCTTTCTATTTTGCGGAGTAAAATGGTAATGGTAATTACAAACCTAAATTCATATTAATCTAAATTCTCATCTGGAATCCTTATTTCTCTGAATCAGTTGCTTCAATCCATTTAATTACTATTGTACTTCAAAGGTTCCAATTATGTATAAGTAGAAGGATAAGGAAATTGCGCAGCAATCAATAACAGATGTAATCTGGAGGTGTTTTGAAATTATACTTACAATAATACTTTGGAGCAAGTAATTCAGTTAAATGTTATATACTTGTTCATAAAGAAATTATATTCTTAATTTATACGAGTTTCAGAATGTGATTTGACGTTGTGCTGTAAAAAATGTTCAGTTTTAGGACAAAACGCGTGATGAGTACCTACTGGTAAGATTGCATTAGATATATAATTCTTAGAATTTAAAAACTAAAATTATATGTCCCGGTGGTCCAACAGCTATCTTAATGTGATACTACAATATTGTGAACATAGAGGCTCACGCGCGAATGTCGTCGGTGCGTTGTCAGTTGCCTGCGAGGATTCCAGTCAGTGGATGTTTACAGTCCAGAGCTCCGGTTTCATCGTTAGCATTGACGACCGACTCCACTAGCCATCAGTTTGTTGCCAGCACTTGGCTGACTCGAAAGTGTAGTGTTAAGTATGTTAATACGCGTTAACCACCCTCGTACACCGATAGACCTAAATTATTTGATCACTTTACATATTTTTTTGGCAATCATTCATAATTGTTTAAATTGGGAATCATTTTTCCGATTAGTAGGATTACGTAAACCGGTGATTGACTTCGAGAGGGTGAGTTTCATTTGCTTTAGAGTCGAAGGGGTGATTTCATGTATCTTAAAGTAAGTCGTAAGTCAAGCCTAATATTTTTGAGTCCTTAAATAACTCCAAACATAAATACTAAAAGAGTAAATACGGAATGGAAATTTGAACGTCTTCTTTGTTTAGTTTTGTGTGAATGTTTATACTTCCAGACAATGCTACTAAATGGTAATGGATAAAGTATGAGTAACCCGCAATCGTTTCTACAGTGTTTAGCATTTTTGTACAACCATTGTTGGATAAATAGCTTAAAACATATCACAGAGTGAAACAATTTTCCAATTGGAAAATCAATTCATATATAACTATTTTCATTTACTTTTATTAATTGATATCATTTCAAGATACTTAGGATAAATTACGCCCTTCTGTTATATAAGCCAACACCTTTGGTATATTGCAGGTTAATCGGGTGAAATATGACCCCGAATAGAATAGAAGTGAATTCTACTATTGGAACTAATATTTTAAAAGCGAAAATAAGTTATTTCTGTAACCAATTACAGCGAAATTATGTCATTGTACCTACCGAGGTTCAGAAATCTTTGAAGTTTAAGTAGAAAAAGTAGTTACAGTAATGATTTCATTGATTTTATACCTAATTGGTATATCGCCCATTATCACTTAGGTATCTAGCAATTGTACTAAATCTTTATTAGTAGATATTCAAGATCCAAAGACACAGTGTGGCCGTGATTTGTACAGAAACCAGAGATCCATTAAGTTATCCACAGATATCTGTATAAATCTAACTGTTTGTTAATAAATTACTTATATATTCTACATTTTTTTATAAGAAATCTAAATCTGTCTGACATTGAACATGACCTGTAGGTACCTAAACCTAAACTAATTCGAAAGTAATTCAAAAGGAAACTACTATTACACAATTTACTATAAATTAATTTGTTTAACTAATTATTATTTTAATAAGCTAAAAATAAAAGCATCTTATCCGGTTACTTTACAGTATGTAGTAAAATTTTTAAACTTGTTTTTTCTTTATGTTTGGCCCTGCCAAAATGACACTGCTCTGCTTGATAGAAAGCATAAGCAGAATTCAAGAGTCACCATACTCACTGCGAATGCAGACAATGCAACAATGCAGCATGGTGACCCACACCATGGCGGCCTAGTGATGCTTTTACATCATTGGACCTCATACATAATATGAATACAGATTTTTGTTTTTTTTTTTAAAGGGTAAAAACGGGTCGCGTTAAATTTAACTGTCTGGCTGTCTGACTGTCTCCAGACTGTATCTCAGGAACAGTGATAGCTAGACAGTTAAAATTGTTGCCGCTATAACAATAAATAGTAAATAAATATTTTACTAGGGCTCCCATACAACAAACGTAATTATTTTTGCCGTTTTTTGCTCGGTATTAATAACGCCCACAAGTAGACAGGTAGATTCTTGAAATGTTGAAGAGTTTGATACCGAACTCATCGTGCTAAAATTTATATTTATATAATTTTATATATTTATATAATTTTTTTTGGCTAAGTACGACTCGCACTTAACCAATTTTTAATCAACATTTATGATTCTTAATGGGATGGGATGTTAAGTAAATATAGAAATAGGGTAGTAAAGCCACGCTGATTTCAGCACGAACGGGCCGGCTCGAACGGGGCGGTACTACCCTCGCACAGAAAATCAACGTAAAATGACAGCCATCATGCTGTCGTGTTTCGTTGGTGAGTGCGAGACCGGAGCCCCAATGATGCGGAAGCATCACTAGCCCGCCATGGTGTGGGTCACCATGCTGCATTGTTGCATTGACTGCATTCGCAGTATGGTGACCACCACTCTTGGATTCTGCTTATGCTTTCCATCAGGCAGAGTAGAGTCATTTTGGCAGGGCCAAATATATAAAAAAAAATGTGATAGTACTGCAATTAGAAATATAATTATAGTTATATAATGTATAAACTATGTCTTCAGCCGTGGCTACAAGGTATGATTGAAATACGAATGATAATTAACCTATATTAAAATAAATATAACCGGAATTAATATTATTGCTTTGTTAATAAACAAATAGCTGATTTAAATCCATGGGCTACAAGCCAGGAACCGGAGTTACTACTATCTCATACATGAAACAAATGGCTGTATCTACCTTCAACTGGATATAGGATGTCATCTTTTACGGCCGAATTGGACAATTATTATATCTAATACACACTCTGATTCTGGAAAGGATTTGTGTATATGTAAAATCTTTGTAAAATGTCCGTTATGAAGTTCAACATAAGCAATAGCTTTAGGAATGCGCAGGACTTTAGGAGTCTCATTATATACGAAAAACTCGTAAAATTTGAGATATTAATAGGCTGTAAAAGTCAAACTTAAAAAAGTAGATTTGTTTTAGGTACTCGTAGTAACTGTCAAAATGACTCTACTCTGCGTGATGGAGCATATGAGTAGAATCCAAGAGTCATCATCCTTATTGCGAACGTGGACAATGGTGACCCACATGTAAATTTATTCTTAACTAGTAAGCCATATTAAGGACAATACCAACATTATTCTATCTTTATACTGTAAATACTTAAAATTAGAATTGAAAATGTGTTTAACTCAACAACCATAGATACTATAATGGTATGTATAATGACCTAATATTTAATAATAAGCATGAATCGTTGATATTACTCTAAATAACTTCTCTATAAAATAACAACACTCGTATTCCCTAAATTTCTTCTTAATTTCAGGAAGCAGCACTGCGACAAAATGCGGGTTATGTGATCAAATCTTAGTAACATTTTCATAACCAATGTAGTGATGGAATATTAACATTTCCGTGAACATGGAATCCGCAGAAGCAACACGAGAACCTATTTTCCAGTCATTACACTATTGACCTTAAGACAAAGAGCCATTATACAGTGACAATGAAATGTAATGCGGAAGTTTAAGTTGATGGGAATTCGACTTTATTTGTGGATGTATACTGGTTGAAATGTAATGTGAATAAGAAATTAAAGAAATATTCTTATTGAAAGAGTAAATAAATTAGCCTGCCTTTCGACAGAAGTAAAAGATAAGATACAGAAGTAAGAGTACATTTGATTCCATGAAGTTGGAATGAGGTCGTGTTCTG
This sequence comes from Spilosoma lubricipeda, assembly GCA_905220595.1. Lineage (NCBI taxonomy): Eukaryota > Metazoa > Arthropoda > Insecta > Lepidoptera > Erebidae > Spilosoma > Spilosoma lubricipeda. The sequence goes on from HG992281.1 coordinate 13,103,093, forward strand.
AGGTTGTGAAACCAATGCAATCTTAAACAAACAACTATAAAAATATAAAAAGAACGAATACGCAAAAGAGTAATTAAAGAAATATTCATATGTATAAAGCAGATAAAATAATCTTTGGACAGAAATAAAAAACCTGAAAAAAAAGCTGTAATTTGATAAGTTGAACTGATGATGAATACGTATGTTTGTAGTGAAAATTAATTGTAAAACAATGTAAATAACACGATTATAGAAAAGTACAAACAGAACGGTTACGATTTACAGAAACATTTATATAAAAAACAATAAAAAACTGGAAGACGTCAGTACGTCAAATTAATTTTATTAAAAAAATATTGAAATCCTCTTGATAATTTGTAAAAATGTAAACAAAGGGCGATAGTTTTTTGTTTTTTCGAGGGTTCCCATTTCATCTCATCCACATTATTTTTATATTTTATCATTAACTAGCTGTACTTCGTACACATGACATTTGGATTGTTAAGTTATTTTTAATTTTTCACCGTTTAAACCTTGTCTTGACTACGACAAACATTTCAAAAGCAAAATTAGCTAAAACGGCCCAGTCGTTCTCGAGTTTTAGCGACACAAACGAACAGCACATGACTTTTACATATAAGACTTGAAGACTTGAAGAACTGACTTGAAGACTTAAGATTTGAAGACTTTAAATACTTGACATTGGGAGAAATAGCTGACTCGTTGGTTGCTATCTCATGAAAAGAAGAAGAACTATTCTCAGGTAGAATGTGTAATATGAGTAATGAATAGCTAAAGGATAATTGTATTTAAAGTACCGCTAGACGATTTATTTATGATATACCTAAACTCAGAAATGTAAGCTTTATATCTAAACAGAATTGTACAATTGATACATAAAAAATGTTTTAAAAAAAGAATTTGAGCGAATGGAAACATAAAGTCTCGAAAGCAATATACATTTCAACAAATTTAATTAAAAAAAGTTAATCAACTTGTTTCTGGATCGCGAGCGTAAAAGGTTTTTCATGGAAACTCTTCGGCGGACGGAGGTCAATTTGATCTTTTATGATATTACTAAAATTAAAACAAAACATTTTACTATAGGGCTGTTAAATATTGTAAACATAATTGCAACACAATTTCTGCTATTTAAAACAGAATAGAGACTTTCAAATGTTTTGACAATTTTTTGGTGAACAAAGAGTAGGTACTAAAGCTTGATGTTAAATATTTTAAGGAACAACGATTGAAGCATCTTTGTTATAACTACGATAAAATTATACAAATTATTTGGTCTATTTAGGGACCAAGACTGCGGTACCAATATAAACTAGTGTCTAGGCTATAATGAGAACACTATATGAAGGAGACGAATATGACTTCAATATTTTTTGTTTCTACACGGAAATTCTTAGCGTATTTTAATACTGTGTTTAATTTCTCTGTATGCTCCCATTATCTGAATTATAGAAGATTCCAAGCCAAGTGAAGAAAACAGGAGTGTTTTAAAGCAAACACAGTAGTGTGCAATGCTAAAGTTCAACCATGCATGTACTTACTTTGTTTGTTCTGAAATATTCTCAATGGCACCAGTTTCAAGACTCGTTTGAAGTATCAGCACTGTTAAGAAGCCTTAGGGTAATGTATAAACAACAGGAATGTTATATACAGTATACACGTTTAATTCTATATGTAACGTTTTTGTTGTCTTAAATTGCTCTCCGCACATCTGAACAAGACCAAGACGAACAAGAAGAACAAGGACTCCATAATAGAGGCGTTGATTTAATTCGTGGGAGTATCAACTTTTGCAACCTCTTTTTTCCTTCATTATCTATTGTGCGACAGTGTGTTCTATCTTTTAAAACTATTTTAGCCATTATGTAGATTTCCAGAATATTTAAAGAATTTAGTTATATGTACATTATTCATTCATCTTGTATTCATTATGAAATTATTTAAAAGGAACAAATGGATTAACTACATAAACCGCAGGTTCTCACAGAGGAGGTTCTCACGTAACTACTTCTGTAGAATTACGTGAAGCAGTTGAAATTAAGAAATATACATTTTTCAACCGGGAAGTTGGATACCGAGTACCAACTATGAAGAGCTTGAAATCCTGTCATGTCCCGTCATGTGACGAAACAAAGTTTACGGCCGTCGTAAGTGTAGTATGTAGAAGTATCGACAGTACAAACAATCGATGCGACCCAGTGCAGTCACACCTTGCGCATCACAAACGTGTCTTTACGGTCACTCCAGTATAAACATGACCACAAGCGGTATAACCTATAACCACGAGTGGGGTAACCCATTCGAAGCGTCGAAAAATAAAAGGTTTCGTAACTTTTTAAATCATTTTATGGCGAATAAGTTCCACGATTAGCAAGCTGAAATGGCAGCAGGCTGGCCACGGTAAACGGGCTCTAATAATAATGATAATTTATTTCATCATATAGGTTTTAACAGTTACTCTTAATCTAAGTACAATCTGGAGTGGAGATCGCGCCTCGGCAAACGTAGCGTAGGCCGCACACAGCACGCATTTAAATAATGAATAATGTTTGTAGTGTTTCAGTTGTTACTTCTTTCTAAGAATTATTTCGACAGAAGTTAGAGGAACGACGGAGAAGGGCGAGAAGTTAGCGTTCAATTTGAACATCTTTCATTTGAAGCATTTAGTAATAAGCTTTCTCTTAGTAAGTACCTTAAAATTTATAATCCTTTTTTAATATACATAAATTAAAAAAAAACATTTAGTTATGAGTACTTAATATGAGAATAATAATAATAGTGTAAGAAATATTATTTGAGAATCATTTCGAGTAAATGTACATTATGTGAACAAATAGTTTTTTATGTAATTAAATTTTCATGCCTATAGTTTGTAAATTGCCTCGCTGGTGTTGCTACCTAACTTTGAAAAAAGGCAAAATGCCGGTAGTTTATCCGTGTGGTCTAATTTTGGCCTTTCCTTTTGGAACTTCTTACGTAATAGTATACACATAATAAAATATAACTAATTCTTTACATTACAGTAAAACTCAGCTACTGTAGAGCGATATTATTCCAAGTGACTCTTGTATAATCAACTAGAAAACTGTGGGCGTTTAATGGGACCTATTGCTTTCCATTAGCGGAATTGGACCGAGTTTCAAGAAAAAAGGAAGCCCGTAGTAGTTGTCTTATTTGATTTCCCTTTGTAAGTATGACTTTTGAGACTTATTTTTTAATTGAAAATAATAATATAGTCAATTTCAGAACATTCCCTTATCTGGTGTGCCAAGAAATATCTTGACGCATTAATTACAGTAGTCGCTTCGCCATTATAACACATAGATCTTTTGCAAATTCGATTTCGAAATTAGACAATAGTTGAAATGGTCAATATGTTCTTTTCTTTTCAATAGTCACTATTTTTTAAATTATAAAGTTTTATGAAACAATACACACCAGGCAACAGATATGAACTGACACTATCTAGCTGTGATATACATTTTGCCCGGAGTGATTTCCTACAAAAGCATACCTGTTTGTCAATACTCAACCCTGGCCCCAAGCCAAGTGAACATTCTACAAACGTAAACGTTAATAGAAAACTAACATATGTATGGGAATGACGTCTCTCAGCGCTTAGTCACGTGGTCAAAACCAAATGTTAGCCAATAATATCAGAGAACAGAGGCGCTTGCGTTTTTAGAAAGACAATCAACAGAATTAACGCGAAACACTTCCAGTTTAGACCCCTTTCTGGCCAGTTCTGGTCAGTTAATATGCACATGATCAAGGGCAAGATGTGGATAATTTCGTAAAATTTAAACAGATGATATTGTAAGAAGAAATTCAAAGAAACTCAAAATATTGTGTCCATTCTGTGCAACATGACCCAAAATGAGCCAACTAGTGTTTAGGTTGTAATTGTGTTACGAGGTCTTAACACGGAAAACATTGATATAGTTTTAAAACGGCTCAAGCACGATCAGTTTAATTTTGATGTTTTGTAGTTTTTTCAGAAATTGAACACGGGAAACATTTATCTTCCATACAAATAAATAAAACTGAAGAGTCTGTTTGTAATTTTAAATGAATAGTTTTTCAATATATGCATAATTATGAAAGCATACTTACATAAAAAAATCTGCTTTTAAAATGTTTGTGTCCATCAGTCTGTTTCTTCTCGCTAATCTCTGAAACGGTTGGACCGATTTTGACTGAAATTTTATGGCAGATAACTGACAATATACGAAGTAACTTATGCTTTTTTTTTCATACTAGCTTCGCCACGCGACATTACATTACCCGCGGTTCTTGTCGTAAAGTTACATCGGGTAACCGTGAGGGGCTCGGCTAGTTATTACATAAATGTATTGGTTTATTTAGGTACATAAATATTATTCCCTACGAAAGACATCATAGAAAATTTGAAGCAGTATGAGTATACAATTTTAAATTTTTATTTTGCAGACATGAATTTTAGAAGCCGTTTTGCTGTTCGATGCGAGCTTTTTTTAACGAAGACAAGCTAACACGTTTTAGTTACATTATATTTATCATTTCTTTAAACCACAGACGTGAAAATTTATCTTTACACCTAGAGGCATGATATTCCTAGCACCCGAAAAGTAAACTGCGTTACTATTGGACTAGAGTTATCCACATTAATATTTTAGAGAATAAACAAAACTAGATATAAGTAGACATGTAAGGTGGGAAAAAAAAGGATATATCAACTATCCCTACGTACAATTCCTTAAGTGGTAGTTCCATTCCATGATTAAATTTGTACGACTAGGTTATGCTTTCGTAACCCACGGACCAACTTGGACTGTCGTTTAGTTTAACAGAAATAATTCTAATAATAATCTAAGATGGACTTGTATGATTTTTTTATATTGTCTGAAAACATCAAATGTTAAACCTTCATGCCTTCATAGCTTTCAACGTGATTTACACTCGTTCAAAACTTCAAAGAGATAAGGAATTGATCGTAGGAACTGTCAATATTATCTATAACCACGACTTTTAATTCGATTCCACATTTGACATTAGCTACTGTCATTTTGTTAAATAATGATACCACATATAATAGTGTAGTGATGTACACAAAAATTCATGAACAATCGCGATTTTTGTTTATGTAATCATAATATTGGTGTGCCAATTAAAGACTAAATTATTGATTTTTATTTAAATAAATACATAATTATTCATAATAATTATCTATTAATTAGTAACCGCTGTTCTATTTTATAAAAAGTTAGTATTTTTGTATTTTATACTAAAAACAAAACTTATAATAAAAGAGCATATTGAATTGGAAACGGCACCAAAAATGAGCTGGAAAAAAAGCTGCGATTCAAGACTGGCTTTTAAATAAAAATATTCATTACGAACCATATATGGTTAAAGCTACGCTTTTAGAACTGATTCCACATAACGAGTCTTTTAATAAGTACGCTGTAGACGAAATGGCAGCACAACATGGGATCCCGGTTTTACCCCCCTTACCATTGCGAGCTAAACCCTATCGAATTGATATGGGCGCAGGTAAAGGGGCATGTAGCTCAAAATAATAAAACTTTCAAATTAACAGACGTGCGAAATTTATTTGAGGAAGGCATTCAAAAAATTACGGCTACGGAATGGTCTAAATGCGTATCCCATGTTGTCAAATAAGAGGAAAAAATTAGTAGGCCAGATATGTTAATTGACAATATCACAGACACATCGGGAATAAAATGTTACAGAAAATGACAGCGACAGCGGTAGCGATGACGGCGATGATTTACAAAACAAAATATTACCTACATCTATTGGTTTTATTTCTCATGTTCCTTCATGATCACATTTTTTTATTCATTTCACACACAATTATTAAAGAAAACTCTCAGAGCCTTAATAAAATTAAACTAACTAAACTAAATTATCAGTTCAGAAATGTTTAATTTCCTAGTATACTTAGTTTTTATTAAAGTAGTAGTTGTTTAGATATGCTACTATAAACCAGATAAATCGATCCGGAAATCGTCCATTTCCGTATCGAATAATTTCGCAACGTCACTATTTAGTACTTGTCATAACGTTGCAACACTGAAATTGTCAAATCTGGAATTGAATTAAAAGTTAGAGTATATTAATTTACTATGAAATTAATTTATTAAAATATAATAAGGATCGGTAAAAATGTGTTAAATCAAAAGGTCAGACGTCATATTACTACAATAGCAAATGTTAATATATTTTATGTATATTATATATTAATATATTTTATTTGTACTGATTCCAAGTTATATAATTTTAAGCATTTATTTATTTCTGCACTTTTTCTAGTTATTTTCATATAATTTGTGTTTGGAACCACATAAATAACTAAAACAAAAAAGGTGTTCTCTAATGGTTTTTAAAAAATACAGTATTTCTAAACTTGGACTTAATTCCTTAATCTTCAGGCAGGCACCTGGCTTTAAGGAAAGAATTGCCAAATTTCTTCTGTCTCTAAAAAAACCTACAAATTAAAAAGTTAGTTTCGATGTTAGCTTAAAGCAACAACTTTACACTTAGTAGCTTTGTTTGTTGAATGAAAGAGTTCGCGACCGTCTTCTGATACGAAGTTACAACTATTGCTAAAGAACCACTTGTAGATATTATATACTTATGCGCTTACTTGCCCTAAGTTGTTTTGTTTAGTTTCGTTATTGCTAAATTGTTGAAGCGAAAACGTCATTAGTCGCGTCACCGACATGCTAATGTTTAATGTTGATATTTTATTTTTAAACATTATGAAATTTCGAATTACACATTAATTAATTTACACATTAATTTTAAAAACAACATTCTAAGTTATGAGTTTTTAGTTCTACGGGGCAGTCCTTATGACTGCCAATTTTTTTATGTCTATTTTTGTTTTATAATCTGTTGTATACTAATGGATCAACTCCCTCCCATCTAAAAACCTATATGGTTTAAGCAATAGAATTTGTTTAGGTATATGTACGTAGGTAGGTAGATAAAAACTTTTCCGATAACCTACAGTAGAGGCAACCAACGTAAATAACGTAGTTTATAGGTTTATGTGTTACTAGCTTTCGCCCACAGCTTCGTTCCTATTTAATAAAACGTATCCTATGTTAATAATAATAATAATAAAATAAACAAACTTACTTTCACCTTTATAATATTGGTGTGATTATGTACACTCATCTTATGTTTAAAGTTCTCAGATGTTTTCTAAATAAAGTCTAAATTGAAGCCTCTTTTATAAGACTAATTACAAATTAAACGAGTTTTGTTTTGTAACTTGTACGGGTTTTTCTTCTTGGAGTTTTGTTTCTTTGAGTTTATTGACGAGTTGCTCCACTGGTTTTGCGAGTCTTATGAGTCTTATATTCTTCGAATAAATGTTGATCCCTGTAATTTTAGAGTTTAGAGTAAATAATAAAATCTACAAATTTCTTTGTATCTATTCGCTAAAGTCATACGCTGAAAAGGAAACTTGAGGCTAGGTTAAAATCCCTTGATTATGATGCAACTGAAAAACTTTTGGATGCATAACATATCAGTCACTCGTACACACACGCACACACAAACAGGCACACACACATTCACACGCTTATAAATCCCTTACTAAATCTTTCTTTTAGTGTTATGCAAACCTCAAATTATTTATTTGTAACCTATACTTAGTCTTTATTTGGAAAAACTTACTATTCTATCAAGGAGGGGGGCGTTGGTAGCTGTGTCACAGTATAATACTTTTGCAGCTATCACCGTTGCCATTTGTTTTAGTTGTATAATGTAAACAGTTCCGAATAAACGATTTTTTTTTTTAGATAAAGGTATTTGTCCATTGCACTGCTCGGTTGGCCTAGTGACTTAAGCGGTCGTGACGCCGTTTTCTACTGCGCTAAGTGTTGTGGGTTCAAACCCCACATGGGACAACACTTTGTGTGATACAAAAATCGTTGTTCTGACATAGAATGTATATTTCTGATGCGGGAGTTCTCATTTTTTTTTATTACATTGTTTTGTTTGTCAATTGTCATCAAAGCGCTATCACGTCACGCTGAAAATACGGAACCTATATAATGCATATATTGTCTGAAATAATATTGATGACTGCGTACACATTTATGGCGCTAGTGTCCAAATACATGGAAAATAAATCTGATGTATAAGAAGTAATTTAAGCTACTTTTTTAGACTTGCTTCGTTCCGTGTTGTTGCACCGTGGTAACACCGCGGGGCTCAGTTTGTTTATCATAATTAAATAAACTGGTAAAAAGGTGACGATACAAAATATAGTTACAATACTACTATCTATGTTGCTGCTTTGAGACATGTCAATGTATTTGTAGAAATAGCACAATATTAGCATTTGATGGCTTGTATTTTTTATTCTAAAATGTAATAAGCGTTTTACAAATAGTTTTAAAATAAATTTATTAGTTAGCTATCGTAGATATTGAGTAAGTAAGGTCGTTTCTCATACAGGACATATAGGTTTTGTGGAATAAGCGCGTTTATTTGCAATGCATCTGGTCGTATTTTACCTATCTACAATATGTGTATTATGTATAAGCGTGTTTTTGAAAAAAAAAAGGGTGTCCAGTTGACAGCTATTAAGTTAATAGGTCGAATATTATAAGTATAGATGACTGCTTCTATTCATATTTAGTATTGGAACAAATCCCGCTCACACGCCCACTACTGTAACTCACAGGTTACAGGACAGTTACAGGGATTTGTACAGATACAAGAATCAACAGCAGTGACCAACAAACACACCGAGTTTTGACACTCGGGAAGTTCCAGGAAAAATTAAACTGTGTTGGAATCCACAACGAAATTAATCAGAAGAAAACTGAAGGAGTTGGAAATATAATAAGCCCACTTCCCTCCTTAGTAAGCAGGAGACAAAACGAATATATTGTTATTATTGTTCAATAGAATTGATATATAGTTAATATCTTATCTCGTCGAAAATAAGACGTGATTATATGTTACTGTACCGATAGAATTTAGGTTATATAATACCAGACGTCACCATATAATCGTAGAGTATTAAGGGGCTGGACCCACTACGTAATAAACACTACTTACATCGCTGGTAGCAGCAATCTGCTATCGCGAACTTTGGATAATGATAACAACAGTTATCATTACCCAAAGTTCGCTATAACAGACACCTTTTTTGAACAGGGAAGTACCACGGCAAAAAAATTTAGGCCTCTTAATTGAGCTATATCTGATTACTATAGTATGTATGTCAGAATCGCCTAAACGCACGGAAATTCGCCGCAGTTGACACAAGATTTCCATAGTACCTATAGATGCCCCGCCCCAGATTCCACTTTTAATGTAATTCAGCATTATGTTACGTTAATTGCACCAAGGATTGCATTCCAGAGGATATGAGAAACCGACAGCTACAATCAGGTGTTGAGCATTGACACAATGAGAATGGACTAATTTAAATGAGTGTAGTTTGCTCTTAAATTTAAATTATGCAATCTGAAATTTTTACCTATATTTAGTATGGTAAAATGTGGACGCATAGTACGCCTTTGACTCCAGGGATTCTAAAAGACTTGAGAGTATGAAAATGTTTATATTTTTTAGACACAACACCCACGAGAATGAATCAATCTTTAGTATTTCGTTCGTACCTGTACTTTCAATTTATTCTCAGACAGATCCAATTATCTTTTCATTTCACTTATGTAATTTATCAATCATGTCAGATCTTCTAATTTTTTTTCAAAATAAATGTGAAATTTAATAATTTATTCAATAATTGGTTTCATTAAAACTTCATTGGTTTCATTATAATAGGCCTATTCTAAGTGAAAAATGGAGTCATGTATGTAAGCTTATCTATTAGTAAAAACGACAACCCCCGTGGCCTGTGTTGCTCTATGCGATAACCAATAGAAGCATTTGTCGCGGTCCTGATGTGTGTTGGAGTGAGATAAGCATAAGCAAGCAATGTGTTAAAAAAAGATAGGCGAAAGTAAAGATGGGTTAATTTCGTACTAGTGGAAATAGCTAGGAAAGGAATTAGCAGTTTTATATAGGTGAAGAAAATTTGAAATTTCTACCTGGATTCCTTGGTGACAGGGTAGGGAATCTTACGATCCTTTTGGTAACAAGGCTTACAAGGTTTGAAGTCGTCCTGGCCATATTGGTGAATCCATTTATTACAAACTACATAGAACGATAAAAAACAAATTAGGTTATTAAATTTGTACACGTAATTGTTTTTTCTGACACAATGTGTCCATATTTCGGATTACTCATAATGTAAGTATAAATATATTTTAAGTAATATAAGTATATATATATATATATATATATATATATATATATATATATATATATATATATATATATATATATATATATATATTAATCATAATGTAAGTATAGAAATATATGTTTAAAACAGTTTTAATATAAATTCCTAGCCAATACCCGTTTATGAGTAAACAAGTGAAAAAGAAAAAAACCGATGGCAATTTCGGCGAGAGGGAAGAAAAAACTTTTTTGATTATTTATATTACCGGACAAATTAACAAATTATTTTAAAAATCTTTCATTTTTTTCATTTTCATTAAAAGCTCTCATTACATGAAATATCACGACATTTCAGATACATAGTCGTTATATATTTAGAAGTTCGAGTCAAGTCGGATGGAGTGTTCCAATGTTGTCGGTATTTTGTATTTTATTGTCTTTCTAAATATGTGTCCATCTCAAAAGTTTACGAGGTCAGTTTTGTATCTTGAATTATATAATTTATATAGATAATGTTTATAGCCATTGACAAAAAAATTTGATAATAAAAAATAACTGAAGTTTAAACCAAAAATCAAAGCAAAGGTCACTTTCGACAGCATAAAATTATTGATTCAACACGCGATTGAGTTACCAAATAAAATATATATCTATACATATACATATCTATACAAATAAAATATTTTTTCCCGACTTCTTCGACGCAGAGCCTAAACTTCTGAGGGTAAAGTTTGTAACTTAATGTTTTGTCAGCCGACATTTTTGTAAAGGATTTTCGGAAACTTCACCCCTGACTGGGTAAATAACGGCTGTCACATATTTCATTATTTTCAAAGCTATGAACACAAAAGTAGAAATAATAACACAAATGAAGCGCTATCAATAGGTAGTAGAAAATATAAAATAAAATCTTAAAAACATTAATTGTAACGATAAGCTAATATTCTTTAAAGATTCATACCCCATTTTGATCCCAGCAACACAGGGCAGCCGGCATGTAGTGTCGCTGTATCTAACTCCCCTGCACCGTTTAAATTGGACCAGTAAATGGCAGTACCCTTCACTGGAGTAACGCTTATTCCAAGTTTAGGAAATATTGTAGCTCCACCTCTTGCCACGTCCGACAACTACAATAATACTCAATTTGATACGTAAAACACTTCAAAACCATCCAATAGATACGTATGTGCTTGAGTTGTGTGTCCAAATCAGATATTTTAGTTTTCATTTTTAGACTGTTATCAGATGTTTACATAAACCTACGTAGTTGATATTCTGTCGCCAATAGTAGAAGGTAAAACGACATTTTAGTAAAATACATAATTCTGAAGTTGTTACAGAAATGTAGAAGGAGACAGTTTGAGAAATAGTTCAGAGAGGGATTGCATACGCTCGACTGAGGGCTAAAATATCTCAGTGGTTTATCTGAGGTAGGGACTAAATAAGATGGATTACCTGGTGGTAAGAAACCATCACCATCAATGGACAACTACACCTATAAGTGCATCAGGTGTAAGTGCTTTAGTAGTTACATTTGGTGAAAAGTTGCAAGTAGATAAATATATTAAGCACTTAATCCCGGTTTTCTATGAAGTATTAGTAGCTCCGGTTATATTTGTCGAAGCATAGACCTCTTATGACTTCTTCATTATTTGTATTTGGATTTATAACTTACATAAAACATGACAGTTGCAATTCTGTCTCCACCGGTTTTTACGAATCTTACGTCCTGTGAATTACATAAAATACAATTACAAGAAATATAGTTTCAAGATTTGTATGGAATTGGAAAATATGCGTGTGTACCTAATTGTGAAATTGATAATAAAATTATATTAACTATTAGCCGCTTTTAAATATGTTATATTAAATACCATGATGTATTTGTCTTTCACATATTTATGGAATCATTAGGTCTAAATATTTATGCAAGCATTTGTTATAAACATTCCTACATAATACATAGTACTATTTACTTATTTATATAAGAATTACCCTTCGAAAATTGTATGATATAATTACAGATTGTATGAATATTTTGATTGTATTAAGTAATTGGAACATACCTTACGTACAGGAGACCAAACCTAAAAAAAGGTGAATTAACATTGGCTTAATAATATATATTCTAAAGCTGTCTTGAAATTATATAATTTAAAACGGCAAAGTCTCAGAAAATTACCAGATTACGTAATTGTTTTAGAGTTCAAATTAAATTTATTTAAGTACAACGAATTACTCCTTGCAACAGCGTCTTAAGACTAGTGGCATTAACCGTGGGAGAGCCACGCTTCGTCCTGAATGGACCGGCTCGACCGGAGTGACACCACGGCAGCAAACCGGTGTGAAACAGCGCTTGCGCTGTATTTCACCGAGTGAGTAAGTATACCGGAGGCCCATACCCTAACCCCTTCCCCCATCCCCCTCAACATTCCCAAAAGGCCGGCAACGCACTTGTGACGCCTCTGATGGTGTCCATGACCATTCGACCATAATACTTTTATCACAACACATTTTAGATAGGTTAGATATTACCATTAGAAGTAATGGAGTAAAATATAAGCTAGAATTCAAAAACCTTACTGGAGGAAAATCACAGTGAGGTGCAAAATGTCCTCCAATTCCGTAATTAACAACTTGCAGTGGTTCAGCTTTAGCAATATTCAGGTCTGTCATATGCATCACCCGGCGAGATATACGAGCGATAATGTCACCTTCTGTATCCAGGATCCAGGTATATTTACTGATACGATGTTCTATAAAATCTGGCTTCCCCGTCTCTGGGTTATGTGCTTTAGATCTATTCAGCTACGTAAAAAAGGAAAACAAAACGACTATTGACCTATTATTGTTATAGTTTTTCTATTACATTGACCTATAAATATTTAGTAAAAGCTTTGGCTTCTAGGTTGAAGCCACGTGTATGTCAGTTTTCGGGATAAAAACTAACCTATGTTCTTTTCGAATAATCAAAGTATCGTCTTGATAAAATTTTATTGAAATGGGTGCAGCGGTTTAGTTGCGAACGCGTAACTTATGTGCGCTACTTTCGAATATTATAATATTATGGAAAAAGTAAGATTGAAAGTCTGTTGGGGAAGTTGGCAACAGGTGATGTTATAGCTCTAGGTAAGGGTCTAAATAGTTACTCTATTTACCACTATAAGGCAGTATATTTCTTACTCATAAAAATATATATTTTATTTACTACTTTTTTAAAAAACTTCTGTATAGACTTACTCTAGGTTTAGCGATTCCTTTAATAAGCTCCATTTCACTCTCACTCAAGATTTCGTGAAACAAAATTATTTCAGGATCTCGGTGAAGGACTTCCATCTTGATAGGCGCTATTTTTAAGAAATCATGATATTCTCTTAAGTATCGACATGTAAATCTGTAAAAGGTGAGAAAAATTATATAACAAACATGTGCGTAAAACATGCGATGAATGTAAGTATCAACATCATAGTAAACGTGCTCAAAAACACTTGATAATATCTATTAATTCTGTGAGCACCTGTGTCTCTGTACCGATTGACCTTAAATAGTTCAGTCTTTGCACGGAATCCCCCTCGGATACCACCGACTAGTGGCTACGTCGGACTCGAACCGACTAAAAACCGTACACCGTCTCGGGTACTAGAAGTCGGGTAACCAGATGCACCCTCGAAAGGAAGTTCCTGGATCCCCACCGTACCACCGATCACCTACGGTTTGTAGATGGCCTCCTCCTGTGTAGTAACCCTGATGCTCCTTTTCCATTTAGAAAAGGGCGCGAGCACTTTTTAAAGCCCCTACCCAAGTTGCAGAATGTTTGGCTAACACTTTGTTTTGATTACGTGGCTTTACTTACGCTTAGTTTTGAGAGATGTCATTCCTATACTTTGTCAACTTTTCATTAACGTTTCTATTAAAGTTTACATTTCTTAGATGTGCACGTTTGTATAATGTAACTTATCCAAATGGTGAACATCCAAGCTCAATGTTATCGACTATAGCCCAAATGGATTGGAACCACAGAGTAATTGCGTCGTGTAGCGCCCTCAATCAGAGCGCTATAATTGCCATTCCGGAATATAGGTGATGTCAATGGCCATTGCAGCGAGTAGACAGAATGTTTCGTCTAGACACCTACATATATCATCGGATTGGGGATTCCAGTGGTGGTCGACAGCGAATATGTTCAATCGTGTGACTATTCATTGTCATTCATAATCATAATATAATCTAAGTAGATACGAGTACCTGCTAGTTCTTTTGATTGGGAGTACCAAATCGCCACGACAAAGTGCCTCATATGTTTCAAATTCTTTTTCCATATTTGTGTGATTATCTGACACTGTAGGTCTCTCTTTGATACTTTTAGTCTGTATTATTATAAAAAGGTTAGGTTATTTTTTAATACACACTAATGTAATCTCATTTTTCACAGAAATACATCGGCTTAAGGTTGCTGATTAACAACTAATAAGTCTGATAATATTTCAAAATATGAATTAATTATTAGGAATTTTAACACTTTTATTCCTTACCTTCTTATCAGTTATGCTCTTTTGGTAATACGCCAACTTACTCTTGGCTTTCAGGTTTTGAGGGTATAAGCTTACTAACTTTTGAATCCACTGCAGTGCGTTTTTCTTATCTCCTGTAAAACACCAAAGCCATAGAAACTACTTGTGATTTTCTACTTCTATAATCCATGGAATGATCATCATCTTATCTCGCATGTGTTGGTGGGGATCTAAAAGTGTATTTGAGTTTAGAAATAATTCTCAGTTAGGTTAGCATTCCTCATCCTCAAGCCACCTTTATTCTGAAACGTTTTCCATTTTATTCAAAAAAGTAGTTGGCAGCGGACTGCGCAATATCGGGATGGTTTGCGCTCTTTGTGGGAGGGAGGGGTAGGTGATATGTTAATGATCTGATAATAATGTTACACTTTACCTAGCCGATCATATCCTTTGCCTATGTACTGGATAATATTAACGTCATTAAAGGAATACATATGTTGTTCATTATTATACTTGTGTAAAGATGTAATCAACCACGGAAGTGCTTCCGCAATGGCTATATTTTCATTCAACATTATCTGGCCGAGTATATAGCAGTCTCCAGCCATCATTGCTTGCCTATAAATAAAAGAACTATGAAAATAACCTTCATATAAAAATAGATGTGATGTATAATTGTATAATACTAGATGTGTCCGCTACTTAGTACACGTGACAATTGGATTTTCAAGTTATTTTTATTTTTTACAGTTTGAACCTTCCCTGGACTACGACAAACATTTCAAAACCAAAATCAGCTATCTCAGCTGGAGAGTGAGCAGGGTGGTAGCACGGGACTCTTTCCTTCCGACTGACGCAGTTCCTTTCCGGGCACGGTTGCTTCGGGAAGTACCTGCACTCAGTCGCTAGTAGAGAACTGAGTCCCGCCTGCCACCATAGTGACGACACAGAAGTTTGAGGACACTGACTTCCCAATAACGATTGCTAAGGATGTTCACAACAATCGGGACCGATGGCTTAACGAGGTCTCCGAGAAAGCACGGACCTGGAATACCAGCATATAATAACTTTTACCGTAAAAATATTGTATGTTATGAAGAATTTTTTGTAAGAAATTAGTCGGCATGCCGGCAGTTTGGCAGGCTCCATATTAAAAAAAAAGTTATGTCTCTTAAAAATACGATCTAAAATAGAATATTCTTAAACTAGGAACCAGATAGCGAATACAATCAAAACTAAACAACTTCCAGATACTCGATACTGATTGCTATTAAGAGTGTAATATCATATTTCGTCAGCCAAAAGACCTTGTACGTTATCAGTGAGACTGTGGACGGATTAAGTTTTTGAGTAAAATTTCTGTTTGAAATAATAACGCTAATATAACAAACATACGAGGACATTTACATACCTATGAACAGCATTACTTAAATTGCCTTCTGATAGGTCCTTTACGGTCAATTTATATGTTTTTTGTAACCTAGCAATAGCTGCTACGGCTCCTATCAAATCTTTTCGCTGTGGATATCTTAAATTGTTGTGTGTTTTTGTTCTACTTTCTAAAAATATCGAAACTGATAATAAAATCTTTAAAAAAACCAAAAGTTAAGTTTTCAGGTAAAAAAAAGCTGTGATAATTTACCATGTTCGCCTCTTTCTCATTTTTTTATTGAAAATGCAGTAGGTAGTTGAAGGAGGTGGGTCTTAGTATCCCTATATCAGTCTATCTTGTGATAGCAGTTAAACTAGGACACCCACAATGTAGTATACACTGTGGTCGTATTTGTGTATAACAATTATCTTACAGACACTGATATAAATTCAATGAAAGTTATTATCTTCACATAAACTTAATGTAGTAAAATACTAGCTGAACCCCGCGGTGTTACCCGCGGTTATTGTTGTACCGCGAGCAACGCCGCGGGACAAAGTTAGTCCAAAAAAAAGTAGCCTAAGTTACTCCCCGGATCATCAGCTACCTGCCAGTAAAAGTCCTGTCAAAATCCGTCCAGCCGTTCCAGAGATTACCCGGAACAAACAGACAGACAGACCGACAGACAAACAGACAGACAGACAACATTTTTTTTAACTATATTTTTGGTATATGCACCGTGTATACATACATATGCATTTAGTAAAAAGCGGTTATTTTAATATTACAAACAGACACTCCAAATTTATTTATTTGTATAGATGTATAGATGTGAGCTTATTGATTCGTCTTAAAATAGTAGAAAACATTTATGTTTCTATTTACATATACTTTTTATATAAGGGGTGTTCTATTACCTGTTCCCGTCTTAATTATAATTTTCAAATTATCTAGATCTGATGTTAATTGTTTTATCAGAGTAAAAGCTTTAATGGGGTTCTCTAAATAGTTCTGAATATTTTCCATCGCCTCGTTATGTTCAATCTTGAATCGATCTATATACCTGCAATTAAAAAACCATATCGATAGTGTGTTTCGAAAAATGTTTGCAGAAGAGGCACGAAATTAGAATTCATGTTGTATACATGCGTTCCCGTAGTGATACAGTCAAAACTGTAGTGGTAAGGTTATATTACGGATTAAAAGAAGAGGTAGTGAAAAGTTCATGCTCTAACGGTTTGGCCACTTATAGATAATGAATGCTAGAAGTCACACGAAAGAACTTTATAGAGTGAAAGTGTGTAGAAGTGTCGGAAGAGACCGTCCACGGCGAGCGTTTACCGACCAACTTGTAATGTTTTAATACCGGTCGTGTGAAAAGTACATAGGCAGTAAGTGGAGTATTCTGAAGATCTCTCCAAAATGGTCCCACCTTCTCTCTTCCTCTACAACTAAACGGTTCGGTTCTTCTTTTCTGTGCCAAGCAGTCAAAAACTGGAACTCACTACCACTACCTCACTACCGTACTACATACCATCGCATGTTTTTCCCTCCCAATATAATCCTGGGTCACTTAAACGGGGCGTGAAAAAGCATCTTACTAGGCTGCCGGGGTTTGGTATGCCATACTGCACTGTCTGCATTCGCAGTGAGTATGGTGTTGTTCCCCCACTGTTGGATTCTACACAAGCTTTCCATCAGGCTGAGTAGAGCCATTTTGGCAGGCTGACAAATTTATACAAATAAAGTTGAAGTATCTGTTTGTAATATTAAAATAACAACTTTTACTAAATGCATATGCATCAGGCGTTTGATATTCCCTGCGGTTGATGCTATCCCGCAAGTAGCATCGCGGGGCTCTTGGACATAATCGTGACATTATGTTTGCATGTATATTTGTACGAAACTGAATAGATTACTAATTCATACTGACCTATTTACGACACGAAGTTTTCTCTCTTGCAGGTTAATATAATTGTCTACATCGTCTATCACCTTCTTTAATGTTTGTGGTAAGTGTTCAAGGCCAACTAGTGATGTATACATATCTGCGTTTGCCATTTTAACTAGCTCATTTAATACTGCAAACCATAGAACGTGTAGCATATTGAAACAACTAACAAACCACCTTACGTAATGAACATTACAGTAAACTGCGCACTACCTCCACATAAATCTATCTATACTAATATATAAAGCTGCAGAGTTTGTTTGATTGTTTGAACGCGCTAATCTCAGGAACTACTGGTCCGATTTAAAAAAATCTTTCTATTCTAAGGCTATAACCTATATATCATCACGCTAAGACCAACAAAAGAATGTTACAAAAACGGGGGAAAAATATCACGCTACGGGCAATAGGAGATGCAAACGAGGTTGCGTGGGTCTGCTAGTACTAATATATAAAGCTGAAGAGTTTGTTTGTTTGTTTGAACGCGCTAACCTCAGGAAACGCTGGTCCTATTAGAAAAAATCTTTCAGAGTTAGATAGCCCATTTATCGAGGAAGGCTATAGGCTATATATCATCACGCTAAGTTCTACAGGAGCGGAGCACCAATGAAGAATGTAACAAAAACGGGGGAAAATTATAACGATACGGGCAATAGGATACGCAAACGAGGTTGCGTGAGTCGGCTAGTATTGAATATTACCTACACATTACTTTTTTTATCTAACAACGCTTCTCAATTTTAAGACAGCCCATCTGGTAATACATATTTTTCTAATACAGCATTGGCTAACAGATTTTAGTCTCATATTTACTTTCAATTTTATGGTATTAAAATTAAATAGGTTTTTAGTGGATATTAACAATAGGTGATTAGATAATCGCGGATTGTTATTAACTACCATTGATGCTGATATAACTTAGGGGTTTTATTTTTAATGCTTTAGGGAACACTTTCAAAGTGCTGATGAAAAATGTAGAGAAACAAAATTAACATTACTGTCCTTAATCTCCAGCTATCGAATTCCAACTTTGCTAAGTTTAAACATTGAGAGTGATAGATTGGGGAAAAGAGGAGAAACACTACATTTCTCTACCTTATGTTGTTGTTTGTTAAGAGATCAGAGAGTCAAGTTAATTAAGTAGTAGATTCTATCATAATGCATTATAAGAGTCAGATTCTGAACGAATGAGTAATATAGGTTATACTTTACTAATAACTGCTGTCATTATGGTCATATATGACAGCAGTTATTAGTAGTATATGGTGCTTTGATCTAGTGTATGGTAACGTAAAATTACATAGCCTACAACTTTAGGTAAGTTACAAGTAAAATTTTAACAAAAATAAAACCGACTTTAAGGTTTGACTCGATTTCTCTTAGATGCCATCATCAAATCTTAGTGTCCTTATCATGGTACCACCGTTAGGATATCTCCTTTTCATTAAAAAAATAATCATCAAAATCGGTTCATAAACGATGAAGTTATCCGCGAACACACATAAAAAAGAAATATATGTACGGTCGAATTGAGAAATCTCCTCCTTTTTTTGAAGTCGGTTAAAAATAAAACCAACTTCAAGGTTCGACTCGATTTCTCTTGAATGCCATCATCAGATCTTAGTGTCCTTATCATGGTACCGCTATTGGGATATCTTCTTTCCATTAAAAAAGAATCATCAAAATCGGTTCATAAACGAAGAAGTTGTCCGCGAACACACATAAAAAAAAGACTAAGACTTTCATTGCGACATAATACATACTAAAATGCATTACTTACCAATTTTTTCATGACAATAAGGAGTTGGTTGATGTCTAATATGAAAATTTCGTACATTTAATTAAAAAAAGTTTTTTTTTATGTAGCCCGCCGAAATGACTACTTTACCTGATGGAAAGCATGAGCAAAATCCAAGACTAGTGCTCACCATACTCATTGCGAATGCAAAATTCCTAAAACAAGTTTAGTGCCTCTTATTATTCATTGTCGCACCACCTAACTGTAGACTGGTAGATAGTAAATTTGTACTCAGTCACCGACATACTAATATTTATTATGATTAGAATAAGTGGTATACTCGGACTCCAAGGCACTGTATTTAGGGTGGCTTAATCTTGACGCCCAAATCACCGGTATGAGTTTTCCTCATCCAACGCCTTAACTTTTATAAAATTTGTTTTCCCCGTAGCTTCAAAGAGAAACTAATTTCATTTATAACAAGTTTGTTTGAAAAATTATCGCCTACAAACATCGCCGTAAATTTAGAAGTGCAGTTGTATTTACTCTGCCCGTCACAGTTTACCTCGTTATCGACTAGGTACTGATATAAAAGGAGGTCAGAACTGAAATCTCTTTTATACTCACTATCTATGTTCCTTTAACATTTTCTTTGTAAGAAATTTAACGATGTATCTTTGAAGAAAGTAAAGAAAGAAATTTTAATTTTATTTAATACTAGCTGAACCCCGCGGTGTTACCCGCGGTTATTGTTGTACCGCGAGTAACGCCGCGGGACAAAGTTAGTCCAAAAAAAGCCTAATAGTAAGTAAAGTAGCCTAAGTTACTTCCCGGATCATCAGCTACCTGCCAGTGAAAGTCCCGTCAAAATCCGTCCAGCCGTTCCAGAGATTACTCGGAACAAACAGACAGACAGACAGACAAAAAGTTTTTTAACTACATTTTTGGTATATGTATCGTGTATACATACATATGCATTAAGTAAAAAGCGGTTATTTTAATATTGCAAACAGACATTCCAATTTTATTTATTTGTATAGACTAATAGACTAGATAAATTTTCAAAATTGGTTCAGTTGATCAACCTCCTTATAATATTAGTATAGATAGAAACAAAAAATTAGATAGAAAGTGTCTGTTTATCATTTCAAATCAAGAAAAAAGTTAATGATTAAAACCTTTGTCTGTCTGTTTTTTTGTTATGGCTCTGGAACGGCTAGACCAATTACGACGGGATTTTCACTAGCAGATAGGTAACGATATATAAAGAGCAACTCAGGCTACTTTTATAAGACTAGCTTGGCCCCGCGGTACATCAATACCGCGCAAATATCAGGGTAACACCGCGGGGTTTAACTAGTCATAGATATAATTTTTGAGAAGATAAAGGTAAATCAATTTAGAAGTTTATTCATCATAGATCAATATATAATTTTATTATTCATAGAAAATAATCATATAAAGCAACTTACCTTTTCATATGTTTTAGAGATTAAATAAACTTCAAAGAACAATAACTTAGACACCCTGCCTGCATTTTGTCAATATCTAGAACAAGTTTGAAAACCATAACTCGACTACTACTACAACTAATACTGCTATAACTTTTATACTATTTATAAAGTCTATATCATTAGACTCATTATTAAATCTCATTCATCAAAATTAGTTAAATTCCTTAGACGCTGCGGTGGAACGTACAAACATACATAGACTGTCAAATATTTTTCCGTTTGGCTTCACCGTATTCAAGACACTAGTAATATTTCATGTATTTAGGCTCGTTTCAAGACCTCGTTCCATATTTATACCATATAGTTTTATACATGTGGCGTATTTTAATAGTGCGACCGTCTCGTCACGGCACTGTACTTCATAAGCTTTGTTAAAGATTTCCATAATTTCAAGCTCACTCATCTGTACGAAACCAATTTTCATGTTAAACTTCTAAGTCTATGAATTTTACTGGCTGTAAACGAGAACGCACATACTAAGTTTCGCAGTAACTTAATTGATGTAAGAATTCATTTAAAACTTTAAATCTGGAATTTATAAATTTCAGATATAAAATATAATAAATTGTAATTCTAAATAATATTTCTATCTATATGTGTTATCCAGATCAGTATTGATGACATTAAATTGATTAAACAAAAAATTAAACTATTTTCTAATAATGATAGCTGTGAGTGTGTAGGATTAAATCTGGTAAAAAAGAGAATAATGAGGAAATCAATTATATTTAGCATATAGGGTTCTTAAAATGTTATTTAAAGACTTTATTGAATAATATTTTGTAATGTGTGATGTACTGTGTAAATTTAATGTATCTCTATTTTTTTTGATAGCATTTATTTAAATTATATTATTATTATTAAATTTAATTTTAATAACAAAAACACATTTTTAAGCCAATAACTGGCAGATCATAGAGTTACCACATTTATTATGTAACATCTTGTAGTCGTTTGCATGTTCATCAACAAAGACGAGAAGAATAAAGGCTTACGCTGTAAAATTAATTCTAAAAAAACTAATGTCTACCAAAAATTATAAAATTTGATCAAAGCCATTTGAAAATCTGATTCTATAATAATAAAAAATTTACGTCATTATGTCTCTTTATAAGTTTTAATTTTTTATGGGTGATATGTTTTGTGTACAACGGTGTATTATGTTTGGCTCTTGAGTTTTGCTTCAATCATCAACACCACTACATTTTTTAATCTACGTCTTTGTTCAACATACCTCCTATTTCGTAACAGTTGCCTACAGTCATTGGCGAACTGGAAAGATAAAGATAATAAGAGGTGATTGACATCCACACAAAACAAAAGTATACCTAAACATAGCGTAGTAAAGAGTATTCGAAATTTAAAAAACTAACTAAACTTACGAACTTTCACCTATCATGCATAAAGACTACGGAGTGTCATCACATCCTATTCATGCTGTGCACATCGTAAAAGCTTACTAATTAAAGAAACTGTGCTGAATAACAGGACTGCAAAGAAAAACAACATTTGAAACGAACTCTTTACTAGCCCTTAAGACTAACGTGATATAGTAGGTCAAACCCTACTTTCAATGGAGGCCTATGTCCAGCAGTTGACTCCTAAGGGCTCTTTACGATAATGATGAACTTGTTATCCTGTATCTCGCAATAACAATTTTTCTGAATTTGCAGCGAAGTATCACATTGAACTCCGACATCGTATTATCTTTGGGTTATAGCAAAACAAAACTTGTATTTCGAAAGAAATTTTTTTTTTGTTGTTTAATGTAAGTTACAGTTACAGTCATATCTCATTCACAGTTACATCTTACTTTCCCTATGTAAAATTTACCTGTAGATAACGCCGCTCAGTTTTCCTGCTACAAGCTCCTTTACATCTAATTTGTAAGTTTCTTGTAATTTGCCAATCCCTTTTGCGGCGCACTTCAAGTCCTCTACAAAGAAGACTTATTATCTGTCAATGTAAAATTCACGATTTATTCTGAAAAAAGAATTTAATCTTTGTTTGGATTTTCAATCCTAGATTTTGTTCAATTATAACACAAACTTATATCATTGAAACCAATACCGATTGATTGAATATTGACTTCATCAATTTAATCAACATCAATCGTTTTTTTTATTATGGTGTAAACATTGGGATTACTCAAGTAGATATCGTCTTTTATTGCATTTCTAATTCATGTAAATACCTGTAAGCGGAAGGTGTTACGGTAGATTTGATCTGATAATAATTAATACATCTTTATAATGCCAGTATATTTAATATAGTAAGCAGAAATGTCAGAGCTCAGTACAAGGTAAAAAATATTACCCTATCTATCTAACTATTACTACTATCAACATAACGACAGTTTAAATTTAACCTACTGTGTTAATAGAAGTTACTATAACAAATAAAAATATACAGTTAGCCTGTTATACATAATACTTGGTTGGTTTTATCAGGTTCGGAATCAGATTTTTTTCACTCACTTTTTCAAGCAAGCAACTCTCCACTCCCTATTACGCAAGTAAAAATACAACGTATCTTTAAGTTTTTAGTAAAGGGTCGATTTCAGTAATTGCAGAGATTATTTCTCTATGTACTATAGTGTAAAGATTGCATTGAAATAAAAAAACATGTGATATACACTAGTTTTGGCGCGGCTCCGTCCGCCTGTTTGTCATTTATTGCAGCAAAGAGTGACCTATGTCCTTTCTCAAGAATAAAAGTATCTCTATGCCAAATTTCATTGAAATCGGTGCAGCGGTTTAGACGTTAAAGCAGGACAGACAGACAAAAGGCCAGAGCTACTTTCTCATTTATAATATAGGTATGGATTATATTCATAATAGCAACCATATTTACTTATTTCGCTTTTAATAAACAAAGGTGAAAATCTATCTTGTTACGAAATAAATTAAGCCACGTAAAAGCCTCGACAATTTTTTTAAATTCCTTTGACAGCATGCTTCGCGTTGTGAAGATTGCGTTATCAAAATTCTGTTTTAGGTTCGTTTTAATGTTTACAATTTGGTTTGTTTTAGGTCTTGATTTTGTTAGAAATTCATAATTTAACCAATATTTAAATTGTTTTAACGATTTTAGTATTATGCTATTGGAATATTTATAATTAGAAATTACATAAAATGTAATTGGATTTTTATGTTATGCGATTAAATAAAGTTTTTATTGCTTGAGTTCATGTTAATGATATTAATTTTAAGTACAGGTTATCAAACTGTTTCGTTTTGTTGGTGAGTGCGAGACCGGAGGCCCAATGATGCAGAAGCATCACTAGGCCGCCATGGTGTGGGTCACCATGCAGCATTGTCTGAATCCGCAATGAGTATGGCGACCACCATTCTTGGATTCTGCTTATGCTTTCCATCAGGCAGAGTAGAGTTATTTTGGACGGCAATACATAAAAAAAATCCAAATGAACTGAATGGATAAAACATTTAGTTGTTACTGTCTCGGTGGCGCAGTGGTAGCGTACGTGACTGCTGCTCTTGAGGTCTCGGGTTCGATTCCCGGGTCGCAACAAATGTTTGTATGATATGCAAATATTTGTTTCGGAGTTTGGGTGTTTTCTATGTATAAATATTATGTAGTTATCTAGTACCCATAATACAAGCTCTGTTTAGTTTGGGACTAGATGGCGTTGTGTATTAGATGTCTGATATATTTATTATTATTATTTATTTAGTGTTCATTGTGCCCTTTAAAGACTAGGTAACATGCCTTCCAACTATGCTTGGTATGAGATTACATAATATGTGTCACACATAGTGTTAAACCTCATACTAAGCTTAGTTGGTTGGTATGTTTCCGTCTCCATACAGTAAATTAATTTAAGGGTAAATGAATAAGTATAGCTTTTATTAAAATACACAACTAGAAAGGTAGAAAGGTTTACATCGTTAATCAGTTTAAACATTTCAAAATATTTAATTAAACTTTTATCACAAGCGTAGACCGTTGATAGTATTGATTTTGAAGTTCAGAAATTCCAGTATGTACTCGGGTACAGCTCGGCCCAAAACTTCATATTTACAAATTACAGGGACTGAACTGTTTTTCCTCCTCTAGGTCTAGTTATTTGTTAGGTACAATGGGGTAGAGGAATCCATAACCATACCTTTCTATGCGTTGGTACCTACGTATTATGCAATTAATTACATACTACTATTTTTTTACCGAAAATCTATATGGTGATAACCACGATGTTTACCCATTACATATTTAGGCACTAAGAATAAAAACATCCATAAACACGATAAGTGAAGCTCGTAACACGAAACCGTTGTCTGTCAGAGCTTGAATACTTGCTATTACGTCACAAGAGAATATTCGAAAATTTAGAAGTTTATATTATTATGCAAGGGAAAAAGCTTTTATTACTAAACTGATAAGACTTTTTATCGGATGACAATCACTGAAGTTTTATCAATTTATGAAATTGTACTCCTCCTAGCTCAAGTTATATTTTTAGATATTTGAAGCTTTATATAAGATGTCATAAAAATAACCCTGAGAATGACTACATGTATAATCCATTAAATATATTCATAATAATAAAGAGATTTGTAGTAGACTTAGACTAGGTACCGACAATAGTTAATCAGGGAGCAGGTAGGTAAGTTATTTCTACATCTTCTTCACTTTGTCTGAAGGTAATCCTTTTCTATATATTTGTTACTGTATAGGGACTTTGCTCAGACAGGTTACCGTCTGAGCAAAGTCTATCAACATCTACCATACAAGTAGATTGTCGCCCTGAAGGTTTCGTGAAAAGGAGTGGCAGTATTGATAGCGGTTGTATAGTGTCAGCGAGCGCGGAGCGACGGCGGCGGCGCAGTAATATACACTCGCCGCCTCCAGGTCGAGGCCGGGTTAATAAAATCTATGTATTTGAACAAGATGCTATCGGCCGTCTCCCCACTCCCGATGAACGTCCACGGCCCGAAGCCCTGATATCTCTCCTGGTACAAAGCCTGTGTTTTAAAAAGTCCACGTAATTTTCCTTTCTAACTTAACCATTTTTTTTTAAATGAACTCGTATTTCATAATTTGAAATAAGAGACATTTATTTAGAAATAATTTTAGAGTATATACCATTACTGTTAATGAAACACGGCGATATGTTGTACCCTACACAAAAGGATCTAATTGGAACTGCACAAGGCTTGGCCAGGTTGCAAAAAGTTTACAACTTAAGCACAAAGAAAACTTGTTGAAGGAAACTTGAATAACCTTGCATTTACGTAAAAGAATTTGTATTTATTTAATACAATGGATATTGAAGAACGCGGCCTCATTTCATTAAATATCCCTTTTCGTTATCGAAAATACTTAACCTTTATATTATTATCATCACTACAATATTGGGACATACTTTTGTATGCAATTGGCGATTTGTACTGAAAAATAGAAACTCATTTTTGAAATTTTTGAGCTTCGTCAAAATTCGACATTCCTCTCTAGAATATTTCAATCTTGTTATTTCATGGCTTTCATAACAATACTATTCTCAGCATGTCAATGACAGCAGGAGACTGTTACGTTCTGAGTAAATCATTATCGATCAATAACAAAGACTTCAAAGCTAGACGTGCATGGATGATAGAGGCCCAGCGAAAATATCACCTATCCGTTTACTGAGGTCCACATACTTAAATATTTAAGCCAGGTAAAGTATAATAGTAGAGCGCTCAGAAAATTAGCAGAAATTTATATTTGTATGACACTCAATCCCAGAATTCAATCACAGAACAGACATCTTACTTACTTAATAATAATACAACTTACTAATTTTGGAACCAGATCGATAAAGAGAGAAAGAGAAAAAAATTTAAGGGGAAAACTCGAAGTCGACACAGAGTCTAACAACGTAAGTAATTATGTGAATAAAACACCAGTACCTAAAAATGAAATATGGATTATAAATGTTTTATTATCTATCATAAGTATATTATTTGTAAATGTTTTAAACCTTCGTATTCTTAAACTGAACATAATTGTGTATTTACTGTACTCTACCACGTAAAGATTTATAATGATGAAAAATGATTAGGTAACAAACTAAGGTTGAAAATACATTTATTGAAGCAGTTTGCCACACAGTGAAATAAAAGTTATGATTTATGACACTTTATGTGTTTGAGTTGAAAAAAAACAGAAACGTTTATTTTAAACATTTTATTATTTCTGTGTGCTAGAAGAAAGAAAGAAGAAGAATAGAATTATAGATTTTTTTTACTATAAAAATCAATGTTTTAGAGTCGCATACATATTTGTTCTGACTAGTTAACACTCTGTCCAATAGATGAGTCTTATTATTCAATTCAATTCAAAATTATTTATTTCGGACTTATCAATATTGATACATCCATATTTTGTTAGTTAGATTGAATGAGTTAACCTAGTGTTAGTTTTATAAAATATTATTTAGTATGGATGTATAACCACCTGGACATGAGGAGGAATCCCACCTATCCGAAAAAATTAAGCTTATTTATTCATTAAGCTCGATCAATTTACATATTCCAATCATTTATTAAATAGACTGATAGAAAAAACCAAAACCTCTCTTTTTCTTATTCCTTTCGTATTAAAAATCAATGTCCAAGTGATGCTTAAAATGTTAATTAATTATTAAAAAGCATAATATGCATTCTGGTTTGTATACACAGAAAACAAGAACTGAGAAAAGATGACGATATATACGAGGCGTTGTGTCGTGGCTTAGTTGTACCACCAAATATTTCCAAGAGGTACAATAATAATACAAACTGTTCAGAAGGAGGTAGGCAAGCGAGTTCTCTGTCGGCATTAAAAACGTGAGATTAAGACATGAGCGTAAGAAGATAAAACGACTAATCCAGCTAGGCCTTATCCGAAAGGAGGGTTTAGTTGTTTGTGTATTTAAATGACACAAACACACAGGTTTAGTTTAGTTAGCGTATTTTCTTCTTAAAATTGTATTTTCAAACAACTCGCTTCTAAGTCACGCTTAACTGAAAACTTTTCCTGAGTCGTCTCATTTTAGAACACAAAGTTTATTTATGGTGTAAACCTTTAGATACTTTATGATTTGAGTATGAATTTTTATTATTAATTTTTGTATTGTATTATAAACATGCAACTATTACATTTACAGATTAACGTGTCGGTATTTAACTGAAAAAAATGCATTTCTGAAAATAGCAGCTTTTAAGATAGGAATAATGTATCTCAATCCAGACTATATATTATTTCACAATGTGTTGAGTAACAGTGAAATTGGGGAAATCATAAAACTAAGTAAACCTAAGGTGGGATTATTTTTTTATTTACGTACGTACGTATCAGTAAAATAGCTTGATTATTAGACACTGATTCAGATGTAAGTGCTCGTATCGAACGACGCATAGCTCATATGACTGGTTTGGTAATAGGTCTACCCAGAGAGTTTCAGGAGGTCAACTACGGGATTGGTGGCTACTATAAGTTGTGTGTTTGGATGTCCGAAATATTTATTTAGATGTCCGAAATATTTATTTATTTATTTATTTATAAGTCGCACTTTCACTTTTCGAAGGTAAAAATCAGTAATACTATTATCGTAGTGATAGCGTTTCCCATTTTAACCATCAATCATCAACAATCTTTAATCAAATGTTTGTATGATCTACAAATATTTGTTTCGGAGTTTGGGTGTGTTCTATCTATAATATGTATGTATTTACAAAAAAAAAGTATATAAGTATTTGTATCAGTTGTCTAGTACCCCATAACACAAGCTCTGCTTATCTTGGTACTAGATGGCGTTGTGCGTTTAGATGTCCGAAAAATAACAAATAACAAATCTTTAACTGTTAATATAGACCACGCCTCTAAATTTGGGATAAAATTACTACGAGTATAATATGTTTTCTTTTTTAATATCAGTGACATTACTTAACATGTTTTAATGACTACTTAATAAAAAAGAATACGGCCAGATTATTGTTATATTTTTGTTTAAAAAGGAAATTTTTTTTTAAAGCTATCGCAAGCAACTATTGAATAAAAGCCTCCTCCAAGTAGTGCCATCTATGTCGGCTATCTCGGCAGTCCGCATCCATTTGCTTTCAGTCATTTTCCTTAAGTCGTTGGTCCATCGTGCCGAAGGTCATCTTACACTATGTTTGCCTAATCGCTCTTTCCACTTTAACACACCGCCCGAAGACATGACAGTGAAATTAAATGTTATTTGTAAATTTATGTTATTCTTTATTTTATAATATCGCAGAATCAAGAAAAGTTCGCACCCTCTCCTGGAAATAAACTGGCTACTATTTTGTTTTTTGTAAGTGAAATATAAGTTACTAAAAGCCTTATGAATAATTTTGTCAAAATTCCTCCTTTCATACAAAAAAGTTTTCATGACTTCGGTTTCTATACTGCTACCATTATCAATACAATCGTACTCTTTTTTCTTTTTTTTTGTTCGCTAAATAGTATAAAATGAAGTCACTACCGCTGCTGTCTGTTTGTTTAGATCTTTAAAATTACTCAACGGATTTTAATGCGGTTTTCAGCAATATAAAGAGTGATTTAAGAGGAAGGTTTATATGGTAGTTGAAATATAAATTAAAACCTTATAAAATAACATTTGTATTCTGTTCTAAACAGATAACCGATGTCGCTCAAGGAGGTGCTACAGTCTTTTCGAACTTGGTTTCAGGCTGCTTCCAGTGAAGGGCACAGCCGCTTTCTTGCAAAAACTTGCATCCTTCAATAGAAGTTGACTAAGCTAGGCTACACGCAGCTTGTCCTGTACTACAGGTTGACAAATGGGGTTTGACTGTTGCCAAGAAATACCGTCACTAATAATACCTACCTTCAAAAGTTAGTTACAATACCGTCAATACCTTAATTCCAAAATGAATAATTTCATTTTAGATGGATTTCATAAATTTGCTTTACGTCATGTTTTTAGTTCCAAGTCCAGTGATTTAAACAGATATAATGTTATTAAAAACTACTCTTATTATATTTTAACAGTGTGTAGTAAAATTGTAATCTATGAAGATCAGATCTTCACCAGACCGTCCAATCACAATTACCTGAAAGACCTTCTTATACGAAATTGCTCCTCCGAAAATAAATAAATATTTTCGGACTTCTAACATACAACGCCATCCAGTCCCAAGCTAAGCAGAGCTTTTGTTATGGGTACCAGACAACTGATATAAAGACACATATACTTTTATTGTAAATACATATATATTATACACGTACAAAGAAAACACTCAAACTCCGAAATAAACATTTGCAGATCATGCAAGTATTTGGTTCGACACGGAAATCAAGGACAGGTAAGACAAAAATTAAATAATGTTGTCATCTATACTAATAGAATAACTAAATTAATGAATATAAAATATTTAATTGAGGCAAATTATTAGTAAAATTATTTTGCAATTATTTTGAAACTGTTTTTGTAGGCCGAAATTTATTTTATCCATTCATTTAACTTAATCGACTCGTAAAATTCATGATTAATTGCTACATTAAATAAAATACATATAGTTTACACCTATTTGCAGTTGTTTTAATTACTCGTGAAAATATTGTTTTTGTTTCTACATTACATTGGCATATAAAGGTAAGTACAAAAATCTAATTAGTAAATACATAGTAGCGATGGTTAAGAAGCTCGCTGAATATTAAACATATAGCGGTGCTATTTTACCTATAAAATTTGATATTTCATGACCTGATGAAATACTTAGTTTTCTGTAGAGAGTTTACTCAACCGCAGACCAATTGCACTCTTCGTTATTAAAAGTATTCATTATAAAATGAGTGTTCTCTTTTTTCAACTATCATAAATGCACGTGTCTTATTATTATTAGTCTTTCATTAGCACTGTGACAGACTCAGGACAATTCGTGAACCATACAAAATATTGTCCGTGTGGGATACATACCAGTACGGTAAAAGTTTGATTCATAAAATATATTCTTCATTTTCGTTTTAATTAACTGTTTTTTATTTGCTTTCAGCAGTCGTTGAGTATCGTATAAACAACAAAGAGGGTAGAAAATTGATTTTCACTTCGAAAATTACTTAAGAATTGATTACCAATTTCAATATGTTGCAAACAGTGTGCCTTGTATTACTATGTATTATTTGTGAAAGAACACATGCTACAATGACAAAGCTCGAAAACTTATTAGAAATTAACATAAGAGTAAAGGACGACCTAGCTTTGTATATTGAGAAGGAAGAGAAAAAACTATCTTTTGTTAAAAGGTACACAGTTTAGTTTATTTTAGCTAATATAGTAACTAATGCAGTCTGATATTTGTATGCCCCCAATTCCAGGACTTTAGAGGTTTTCAAAAGGGAACATGAAAGAGCGATGAAAGATATCCCCGGCTACTTGGGGAATCCCATCAATGCATTTACCCTAATAAAGCGAATGACAAGTGATCTAAAATATTTAAGGGATAGTGTAAAAATACAAAAAGGTGATTATCCAAATTATATAAAGTGTACTTAAATTAAAACAATTTAAAGTCGGACTCTAATTTGTAAAAATGGACTTAAATTTGTATTCTTTTGTTATTTTCTGAAAACTTTTAATAGACTTTTGTTTGTAACTTTCACTAACTGTTACATAGGCGGACCTGTTATTTACATGAATGATAAAAAAGCATACACATTTACTTCTCTTCAGCAAACCTTAAACGTCAGGATGTCCAGTACCCTTCTCAGCTAGATTTGAAACGCGCAGCACTAAATCTTGGAAAAGTTTTTGAAACATACGAATTGGACGTGAAGGAACTTGTTGAAGGAAAAATGAATGGCGTTTCTTATGGGTAAAGTATTATTATAAGAAATTAGTAATACTTCAGCCTAAAAGCTGTAAAAATAGTTTTATTTTACAAGATATTGTTACGTGTTAGGGTTCGATGTATTTGAAAAAAAAACCTTCTGACGTGTAAAATGAGTTCATTACAAAACACTCTTAAGAGTGATTCACTCTCAAAATTATACCAATCCTTAATGGTAGCTGAGGTCGCTAGGTTGATCACTGATATCACTTCGATATTTATTGCACTGCAGCATAAACTGAACTGAACTGCAGCCTGCGAGACTCTCGTATTTATACCCATATAATTTTAATACTAGTGCTTTCTGGAAATCCGGCGTACGCTCGGGGTCATACACCGTACCAAGGACGCTGCGATATCGTTGGAAGAAACTGCGTAACAATCAATATTTGATTATCTGCACATAGAAATAAGGTTCATTATTCCGTACCTCAAACGAATCGTGCCTCAAATCGACGAGAAGTTCCGTACAATCCTGTAGATACATTATATGATATAACTAAAAATTAATGCTTTTCCCAATTTTTCATTTAACTGTGCTATTAGACGTTGCTTCGTATAAAATTTCAAGATTCTGCGTTCATGGGAAGTAGACAGACGGATAACAAAGTGATCCCATAAAGGTTCCGTTTTTTCTTTTGAGGTACGGTACCCTAACAAGTGAGAAAACTATAACCCGACTACGTCAAACCTTTTGATTATATTTATTTACCTTTGTCCCATTACAAATTTATTGACAGCATATTCATTGAAATCTGCCCTCTTAGCCAAATTACATTTTATAAACATAAGCGGGGATAGAAGATCATCAAATAGGAATGGAAATCAAATAGAAAACCACTATGAAAATGGCGTCTCAACGTTAAGTCACTAGCTCAAATAAAATATTAGTCTGCAACAGAATATTTAAGTTAGCGAAGGGATATAGAAAGATAATAAAACAAATGGCATACAGTTTTGAATTACTTTTAATTAAGAGTTATAGATCAAATTGAAAAGAAAAGTAAGTAGAATTTTTTTTTCCCCAAAACAGAACACCGATGACAGCGGGCGACTGCTATGAACTTGGGCGGATTTTGTATAAAGACTCCAATGCCAGCAATAACAACATAAAATACGCACGTGAATTGTTAGTTGAAGCTTACAGAAAGTATCATGAAAACGAAATGTTTTACCCGTTCACTGAAGTTGAATTAATAGAGCATATCAGCATGGCTTGTTCTAAAATGGGTAAATTTTCATAATTTCACATTTAATTTATAAAGTTTAGTCGTGTAATACATTCTAATAACCAAAACTTACAATGTTAATTAAATATTATGTATAATTATATGTATTTATGTATGTGTAATTTAATTTATGTCTAGATTAAAAGCCAGTCATAATAGCAGTCTCGTGTTCGTAACATTAAACCACGGCTCTGTACATCATTAGATGCTAGTAATTTAAGTAGGTACAATTTAATATTTTAAACATTTAATTACAAGATATATGTAGGTATATATAGGATAGATAGATAGAACAAAAGAGCTACTAATAACCTTCTATATTAGTTTAAAATGATCACAAAGTACTGGAAGAATTCTCGTTTTAAATTTATTTGTCAACTAGCCTACCCGTGCAACTGCGTATGCGCCTCTCAAAAGTAGTAAATTTTACCGATTTTCGCAATAGTTTTGATTGATGCTTGACTTTTATTGGTCTAAACGTGATTTACTAGCTTATAAGTTTGCTTGTTAAATGGGCTATCTAATACGAAAACAATTAACGAAATTGAATCAGCCGTTCACGCGTGATAACGTGAACAAAGAAAATGAGGATTCATCTTTAAACACATAGATTAAAAGGCTTACTTACGACTTCATTGATTGCAAATATTGCCATGTAAATGCTTATTACTAAACTTGGCCACATAAACCGGTTGAACTAGTAGTCGACCTTAAATAATCTTGGAAATAAAAAGGCTAGGAAGAGAAGGTGAAACCTAACTGGCCACATAAAGTTATTTCAACAGAACTTTAAGATCAATTTTCTTGTAACTTAAAACTGCTTATTTTAGGAGACATTGAAAGCGCTCTACACTGGACGAAGATTATATTAGAGATAGATCCAGAACACTCGCATGCTATGGAAATAATAGCATATTTCCAAAGAATATTAGCTAAAGAAAGAAAGCTTGTTGAATTTCGAGGACAGGTAAATAATTTGCTTGTCTAACAAAGGTACAGCAGATTACTCTGAGTTTTAATAAACAATTATTGATGTAAGTTGATAAAAGATCTTAAATCAAGGGTATATGCATGCTTTACTTTTTACTTTATTGTTATTGAATCACTTATTGCTAAAAATTTAAATTTAGCACCCTTTAAAATACATTTCTATTTTACCATTAAACTCAATATTCAGAATTATATTTTTTAAATATATTTCTAGGTAAATAGCGACGAGGAAAAGGTAAATTCCACTGTTTTACAAACTACATACAAAGCACTTTGTCGAGGAAACACGAATATACCTGCAGAAGTATCTAATAGGTATTTTTACGTATGATTCATTTAGTAATAATAGAAAATAAACAAAGTTTTTCGAATCTTCATATGACAAAGACTGAGATTTTGTAAATCTATTTTTAAGAATCTAAGTATAGCAAAATGAGGCTGTTGAAGCTTAGTTTGACTATTTTATTTAAATGAAAACGTTTGTTATATAAATGAAATGTTGATCATCAGTTATATTATAGATACTACATGCCGACAAATGGAGATTCATCTCCGAAACGATCTGTTAAATCTTTCGGACTCTTATCATGGAAAGCACTATAGCCTTTTTAAAACCTGTCAATTTGTAAAAGTATAAGTCTAAGCTATCTGCGGTTAAAGGCATTTATTTTTTCTCTAAAGATTACAATAATCACTTGCAGAGAATACAATACTCAACAAAAAAAAACCTAATCATCGTAAGTACAGGATAGTTGGTAATTATTATTCTTTATGGTCAAGAAAATTACCACCAAATTACACGAAAACATGTAGGTAACTGATTAACGATCTTTATACTGTTTCTCTTATCTCTATCTCATTAGAATTTCTTTTTTACAGATTGACATGTTACTACTTAAGTAAAAATCATCCGTTTTTAAAAATAGCTCCTATTAAAGTCGAAATGATGTATCTCAATCCTGACATAATTTTCTTTCATAATGTATTGAGTAATGATGAAATAGAAGCAATCAAAAAAATGGCAACGCTTAAAGTAAGTAACACTAATTACTTTATCGAAAACTGGACATTCCACTTATCTATCTAATGATTGAGTAGTTTTCTTTTTTATATAAGAAATGCCAAAAGGACTTTACTCTGCCTGATGGAAAGCATGATGAGAATCCAAGAATGGTTGTCACTATCCTCATTCCAAAAATGATGATTCACATTATGGCGGCCTCGTGAGATGCTTTTACGATTGCTCGTATTCCCTCACCACTAAAGGGTTTGTTTTATAAGCTATCGACCGGAGGCTCAATGATGCAAAAACATCTCAATTGGGCCGCCACAGTATGGGTCACTAGGTCATCATGCTGCATTAGTACATTATCTGCATTCGCAATGAGCATGATAAATACCACTCTTGGATCTTATTCCTTTAATCAGGCAGAGTAGAGACACTTTGGCAGGCCCGTATATATAAAAAATGTGTATTTAGGTTAACTTAATCATATTTCCTAGACCAAAGACACTATACGTTCGAATATTTATGAATTTAGGTAACAATACTAAAATGTATACTAATTTGATTGAAATAGCTTTAAAGTAGATATTGTAGGTTATCTACTTACATATGTAGATAATAATATCGGCCTAATAAATATTTACTTTATAGTTCACACGTATCACAGAACAATTATCAACGGTAAGCGACCAAGCATCCTCTTATGACTATGAGCGCAATATATCAGTTTGGTTTCATGATACGGAATCCGACACCATCGCACAGGTCTTACGCAGAGTAACATATATGACCGGACTTAAAACTTTTACAGTACAAAAACTAAATATTATCAAATACGGATTTGGTGAAGATTATAATCCACACTACGATTTCGATAACGTAAGTGATAATAATATAACAATAATATATTTATGTGGCGCTCATAGCCCAGTTGCATTCGGTGATTGGAAATAATCAATCAGCAGTCGGCCCCGGTTGTTATTATAAGATAACAGTCGTGAAGCTTAGTTGGAGGCCTTTGGATGGCTTAAAAACATCCAACGACAAGATTACGTAGCCACAACGTTGTCTTGCCAGTCTCCCGTCCTCAACCCGCACTCGGCCAGCGTGGGGACGTATGTCTTTAACCCTCTCCTGTGAGGAGACCCGAGCTCAGTAATGACGATATTTATGAGCTATAAACTAATATTATAAAATAGAGATAAAATTTTGACCATTGATCAACCTTTAAAGAAAACATATGCAGTAGTATTAATGGACACCTACCAAACAAGATCAAAATGGTTCTTGACGCTTTAAAACGCAATACTATACAAAGCAAAGTGACAAAGTGTCTAAAAAGCTTTGGAAAATGGACCTTTAAAATTGCAAGTGCCTACTCACAACGACTACGTCGCAAGCTCTCAGGGCGACTCACTCATTTATTT
The DNA here is from genome assembly GCA_905220595.1 of Spilosoma lubricipeda. Taxonomy (NCBI): domain Eukaryota; kingdom Metazoa; phylum Arthropoda; class Insecta; order Lepidoptera; family Erebidae; genus Spilosoma; species Spilosoma lubricipeda. The sequence continues at coordinate 13,139,962 of HG992281.1, forward strand.
CTCTGCATTAAGATTTGTTTGATGTCACTAGGTATAGAAGTTATACAGCTAACATATTGAATTCCATTTTCTTTTGTTTTATTTTATTTCAGCCAATCTTTAAAAATACCGGTTCTAAATTTCCCTGTATGTAATAATTATGATTGAAAAGATATGGAGAGCATATTCTTTTAGTGGATTATTGTTTATAAATTATCTATAGATCTATACAAATAAATAAAATTGGAGTGTCTGTTTGTAAAGTTAAAATAACCGCTTTTTAATAAATGCATATGTATGTATACACGATACATGTACCAAAATATCATTTTTTTAAATTTTGTCTCTCTGTCGGTGTGTATGTCTGTTTGTTCCGGGTAATCTCTGGAACGGTTGGACCGATTTCGACGGGACTTTCACTTCACTGATAGGTAGCTGATGATATAGGGATTAACATATGCTATTTCTTTTAGACTAGCTTCGCCCCGCGGCTTCACCGTACGACAATAACCGCGGGTAACACCGCGGGGTTCAGCTAGTATTAAAATAAAATAAGTATCATCATCATAACAAAATTTTCACCCACGTTACCGATACATAGGAAGGCGAGGGATGAAAAATATACTTGAGGATGAAACTGAAATACTTGTAGTTCTATTCTCTACATAATCAGAATTTAATGTTAAGTATTTCATTAAAATTACTTCTTTTGCAGAAGAATACAGTCGAAGAATCTTCTAAAGTATGTGGTAATAAAATTGGCACGGTTATATTTTATGTAAGTATACAAATCAATACGAGTAACTTTACAAATAAATAAAATTGGAGTACCTCTTTGTAACTTCAAATTAACAGCTTTTCACCAAATGCATATGAAAGTATATACGGTACTGTTATAAAAAAAAACATTTTAAAAATTTTGTCTGTCTGTCTGTTTGTTCCGGTTAATCTCTGAGACGACTTTACCAATTTTGACGGCACCTTCAATAATAGATAACCTATGAAATAACGAGAAACTTAGACTACTTTTTTAGACTAACCTCATCCTGTCGCCTTATTTGCGGTTGTTGTTGTAAAGCTACAACAACTACCGCGAGTAGCACCACGGGGCTCAACTAGTACAAAAATATGATTAAATAAAATAGAAAACACGACAGTCAAATTGCCTCCACTGTCGACTTAAGTAACAATTTAGGTAGTTATTGTCTATACATCTATACAAATAAATAAAATTAGAGTGTCTGTTTGTAATATTAAAATAACCGCTTTTTACTTAATGCATATGTATGTATACATGGTGCATATAACAAAAATGTAATTAAAAAAGTTTTGTCTGTCTATCTGTCTTTTCCGGGTAATCTCTGGAACGGTTAGACCGATTTTGTTGGGACTTTCACTGGCAGGTAGCTAATGATCCAGGGAGTAACTTAGGCTACTTTTTTAGACTTACTTTGTCGGACGGCGGTACTCGCGGTACAACAATAACCGCGTGTAAAACCGCGGGGTTCAGCTAGTTTAGTATATAATATAGCAACTCTTTGATTCTATAGTCGTATCAGTTATTAGAGATGCCAATTGATAATTGGATTATTGTGATATTTTAGGGTAGTTTCTAGGAAGGTTACTCTTTGATCATTGAGATTAAATAGAAGTCAAAACCACTATCAAGTAAACTTAGTTCAAATTTTTAATGAACTACTATATAATTGTTTGTTAGTTAATTAGGATCAAAGCTTAGTACTTAGTCTTCTAGATATTACTTATAATGAGATTGTTTCTGTGCTCAACTGTTAATGTATTAGTTATCTATACTAATATATAAAGCTGAAGAGTTTGTTTGTTTGTGTGAACACGCTAATCTCAGGAACCGCTGGACCGCTTTGAAAAATTCTTTCGGTGTTGGATAGTCCATTTATCGAGGAAGGCTATAGGGTATATATCATCACGCTACTACTAATAGGAGCGGAGCAACAATGAAGAATGTTTCAAAAACGGGGGAAATTTTCAAGCTACGGGCAATATAAGGCGCAAACGAGGTTGCGTGGGTCAGCTAGTTTCATATAATAGAATGACTTTCTTTACTCTATCAGAAACCGTTCCTCGATTTAAAAGAAAAGAAGAACTCTAAAATTGCAAATTTGAAATTGAGCTGTATATATATAAATTATTATCTATGTCTGAAGTGTAGCACTGTAATATTCATCATCAACTACCTTAATAATCACCTACTGAAATTAGGTAAAATATCCTTTTGTAGGGAGATCTTCGGAAAGATTTTTTTGGTTACAATAAAGTTGCAACATAAAATCCTTTAACATAACTTAACATGATTTATATTAATCTATAGTAATATATAAAGCTAAAGAGTTTGTTTGTTTGAACGCGCTAATCTCAGGAATCGCTGGTCCGATTTGAATAATTCTTTCAGTGTTGGATAGTACATTTATCGAGGAATGCTATAGGGTATATATCATCACTCTAAGACCAATAGGAGCGGAGCACCAATTGAGAATGTTTAAAAAAGGGATAAAATAATCACGCTACGGGCAATAGGAGACGCAAACGAGATTGCTTGGGTATATTTTTGTTATGATTATTGATTTATTTGTATTATTATATTTGCGCAGATGTCCAATGTAGCCATGGGAGGTGCTACAGTATTTCCCGCACTAGGTCTGAGTGTGTTTCCTACAAAAGGAGGTGCAGCGTTTTGGCTCAATGTGCACAATTCAGGAGAGAGTGACCATGCCACCCTGCACGCAGAATGTCCAATAGTCCATGGTTCTAAGTGGGGTAACTATATCTTTTTAACTATGACTAGTTTATCTGCTTTGAATTGTAATTTGCACCTGTGTTTGCACTCACACTTGTGCTCTATAATATTTCCAGCGTAGTTGGCTGGTCTCCGTTGAGACTGGCTGTCGTGTCCTGAATCGATTAGGAGAACACCAATTTATTATACTGCCTTTCACTATTTTTTTTGCACTGTCGGTTTTAAGTGCAAAATGTATAGGGAATAACGTTATTAACTGCAGAATGCATACGGAATAAAAAACGTGATAAGGACTTTCTGATTTCATCTAACAAAACAATAACAAAAATCCGATTTCTATGAGAAACATTTAATTCTATTAATAGACAGAGTACTTGCTAATAAGTACAATTATTACTTTTTGTACTAAACGACTTGTATATGACACTTGTATTGTACTAAAAGTAGTTGAAATGTTATATTTATGTTGTGACAGGGCCGTATTTATTTCCATGAAGAATTCCCTTTATCTACTGCACCATAATTATAATGTTATAAATTGTATAGGTACTTTATGTGTAAATTCAATAATTACCCTATGCTCAAAAAAATGACATACCAAATTTAATTTTTTAATTCAATATTTTAGTGGCTTCTACATGGATCCACGAATGCGATCAAAACTTGTCAGGACTCTACTGTGATGGTGATACTTCTTAAAACTTCCCTCGATCAGCTTCTTTAACACTCAGGTAAAAATAAGTTTCCACTATGCTTTAATTATCATGTATTTTCATGGGACTAAACCTACCATACGCATTTTTTCTTTAGCACTTTAGTTTCTTTACACCAGGATTACAGCTTTGACCCACAAAAAAACGGAGTTATGATACTCAGAAAGTCCCAGAAAAAATGAAATTGTCTGGGAACGAAACTAATCAGAAGAAAATTTGAGGAATTGGAAATATTATAGTGTGTTGCATTAAGGTTGACTTAAGCTTCTTTCATTACCTTATATATTCTGACTTTATAGGTAGCTGATCAATTAAAGTTAAACATACGCCGGATTTTTTTAGGGAAAAACAATTCTATGAAGAATACAAAAAAATTACATGAAATCAAAATCAGAATATGGAATGCATCAAAACGAATCCAGTTGAAAAAATGATGAATGAAGTAAATCTCAACACCAACAAAATAAACCAATATTGTAGACCTATATTTTATTTCAACACTTACTTTATAATAATTTCGTACATCACATTGACCCAGTGGTGTATTCCGAACTAGGAAAGAATATTTTAAATGTACATATAATTCATAGAGATCCAGCATACCTCTGAGAGCGCTTTGGCACCTATTCGAAAACTCAGCTTAAAGTTTAGAAACTTGAAGTCAAAATTTAATATTAGTAATTTGTAATCACAACAGTGCTCTGAAACTTTATTGTTTTAATTAATAAAGTTCACATCGATGAAGTTCCAAAGTAAAATAATTTCTATTATTGTAAGGTAAACACATTCAGTTAATTAGGTTTATTGATGTCTCTTTGGGTCCTTTGTTAGTGCTTGTGATTTGTGTCGATTGGTTGGGTTTTTATGTAGAGTTTATATGATCTATCCATTCGTGTTATATGAGCGTGAGTGTAAAATGTTCATGCAGTGACAGATTAAAAATACGGAGTGGCACGGCACAGTAAGAGGAGACTTAAGGAGCTAACTGTGAAGTTAACATCACCATACTGTACCCGTCTGATCAGCTTGGCAAAGTAGGCCAAAACCTCCTTCTTCTTTGTTAGAGCCTGTTGATAATGATGAATGTAATTTACTCTGAATAAATTGAAATTAGAACTTTCCTACAACTCGGGTATTAATCTAAAACTATTTCTATAAATTTATACTAAGCACTTAGAAACAATAACTTGTAAAGCAAAATTTTGTACAGAGTATTTTTTTTAGATATATGAGAAACATTTTTGTACAATGTGCCTGTACCATTAGTTGTTATATCACAATTTGTAAAGAAGTTTATGTATTGCTACGAATTTATGTTGGCATCAGTCGAAATATCTTGATTGAACTTTTTAGCTTGAATAGCTTCATTACTGTGCGCTCATTCAATAAGTACCATCCCGGTTTCTGATTTGGGTATTGAAAGGAAATCGATTGAAATGGATTTTATGTATTACTTACGAAGTATGCTGTTATTTATAAGTCGAAACATTCTTTCCGATCGATTTGAACAGATTTACCTAGGTAGAGTGAGGTTCATAAAACTTAGGTATAGCCATTTGCTCTTCTTCGGGTTCATTGCTGCCGTACTTTTTAAAGAAACACAGAAGTTAAAACATACTGTGAAATACAAGGCGATTAAATTTGGATATCTTTATCCTGTGAAGTGTGAGGTCTGTTCAACACAATAGATCTCGTCAGAAAACTTAATGTTGGAGATCGTTTTAAAGTTATAGAGATTTTGATTGTATGATTGAATACAAACCTACATATGCTCACACCTAAATACACCGAATTGATTCTTATCAAACATGAGTTATACACCAATATTATGTCAATTACAATTTTGTCATATTCATAGGGAAAACATAATAATATAGTGAAGTCAAACGAAAACTCTGGGAAATAATGATGAAATTGGAGATATGCACTGTGGGAGAGTCACGCTTCGGCATGAATGGGTCGGCTCGACCGGAGTGATACCACGGCCTAACAGAAAACTGGTGAGAAATAGTGCTTGCGGTGTGTTTCACCGAGTGAGTGAGGATACCGGAGGCCTACACCCCAACCCCCCTACCCTATCTCCCCTCCCCACCTAAAGGTTGGCAACGCACTTTTGACACCTCTGGTATTGCAGGTGTCCATGAGTGGCGTTAATCGCTTACCATTAGGCGATACGTCTGCTCATTTGCTCGACTATTACATAAAAAAAATATTGAACGCTAAAGGTACTTTAGAAGGGAGACCAATTAAAGAAAAGCATTCTAGTTTATCCAAATATGTAAGGAAATATAAAGTTAATACTTTCTAATACATCTATGGAAATATGGAAATATATAAAATATGGAATAGTGAAACTTACGTGTAAATCTAATGATATGTTCGAGGCATATGTGAAATCTGCTGAAATCTTCAGTTGCTATTCATTTATCAAACATTTTTAACTTTATAGTAGGACTTGTATTGAAGGTAACTCAATAAGAAAAAACTGATGATAAAAAATAGATGATTAAAACTACTATTTTATGAAGAAAAAATCCCAATTTAATATAACATTTAGATGTAATAAAAGTTTTCAAATTTGAAACAAGCTTGGCACAAGCTGGCAAATATTTAACTAAATTTTCACTTAAGGTTACTAACTTGGAGACTTGGGAACAGGGTGTGGTATTTTGTTGACAAAGCCTTCTTCTTGGTACTCGAGGTTACAAGGTTTAACAAACTGCTGCCCTTTCATAAGAATAAATTTACTGACTACTGCAAAATAAAGAAATAGTAAAAATTAGAAATATTAGACATTTAGGAAAATCTTTTAAAGTAGACCTTTTCTCTGTACCTTTTAACTAGAAAATCAACAAAATCTACAAAGTCATCCTTTCATTGGTCTAGTGACTCAGACTGCGAAGGCTTGTTCTGTCTGACCTTGTGTAACCTTGACTTTGACCTTTTCAATCGCACCCACGACCATGGGTGCGATTCCCATTTAGATCAAATAATGTGTGAGGGGCGCGATCACCTACGTCTGGGTATAATTCATCTAAAATCGTAAGTACGTGGTTTGCCTGAAAAGTTTCCGACCTGATAATGATACAAGACTTTTCTTTTTTCTACATAGTCTTCTTGAACACACAAATACAAAAATGCACATCTACATTCACTAGTTTTTATTAACAAGTACAATCTTCACGTTCAGGTCGAAAACTTTACATGCCACCTAGTATTTAATAATTATACCTGGTATTTTTTTGATAAATATTCTAAAAACGAATCCTAGCTATATCCATTTATCGCCTCCGAGACGCGAGACTCTGAGACGTGCCATAAGATGTTTCAAGTGATTATTATTAATACACATACCCCACTTGTTGCCCTGCAGTAAAGGACAGGCTGCGTGTCGCATAGCGTAATTGCCCTCTCCTGAAGGGTGCAAGTTCAACCAGAAGAGCGCCGACCCTTTCACTGGGAGTGCTCTCACACCTAGCTCAGTGAACACTGTAGCACCCCCTTGAGCAACATCCGTCATCTATACAAATAATTATAAATAATAAATTCAGCATTAGCTGCAATAAATTTTCCATAACCCATCATAATAATAATTATTTGTGTACCTAAATTTTAAATTCAGCATTAGCTGAAATAAGTTTTCCATAACAAATCATAATAATAATAATTTGTGTACTTATTCAAATTTGTGTTCTTAAGTCAATCGTTGCACTTACCTACTTCGTTTTATTTAACTACATACACGATTGTTTTAAGTGATCGAATTACGTTAATTTTAGTAGATACATTGGTGGTTACTCACATAAAATAATATAGTTGCAAACGTCTGTCGCTTTCCTACCGCAAATGTCAACCTTTCCGAGTTCTGAAAATAAAATCTAATACTAATATTAAGTTTGTAATTTACTTACATACATTATTTTGAAATGTAGAGTTTATCTATCCATAGTCTATTCGGTTGCCTTAATACGAATTTATATAATTTCTAATAAAACTTTGAAAAAAAAACGTGTCAACTCCAACTCCAAGAAAAGGTGCCCACACTGATCCCAAATATAAGTCTAACGCCGTAATTGTCTTGTTCTTGGAATCCATTAACAACTGCTAGCTCCTCTGCCTCATGAAAAAAATACTAGTTACTCAACAATCAATAAAACAGTTTCTATCAAGGTCTTGATGATCTCTCGATATACCTAGCTCACCGCTTGACACAGGCGATCGAAACCTAGAGAGCTATTGAAACTTCTTCTCACGGCTAGGGCTTATAATTTGATCACCGTTATCAAACAATAATGTAAACTTGTTTTAAAGAATAATTTACAGACATCAATGGATGAAAATTTAAAGTAAGTAGTCAATTTGAAATTAAATTTTGGTATTGAATTTTAGTTTGGAAAAGTAATTTCAAACCTTAACAAAATCATAATGAGGTTGATAATGACCGCCGATCCCATAGTTGACTACTTGCAACTCCCGACTTCTGTCAGTGTTCAAACCAGTCATGTATGATATTCGTCGACCGAGTAGCGCAATGTGCTCAGATTCTGCATCGAATATAAAACCTACTTTTCCGATACGTTGATTGGCTGTTTTTCGGAAACCAGTTTCAGGGTCGTTGATTACGGCACGTTCCAGCTGTAAAGAGAATGTTATTTAAAATGAAACGATGAACAAAATTTGATAATTTTGTCAACTAATATAAGCACCCCAACTACTCTTACACGGCCCACATAAGTAACAATGCAATGATTTAATCGACTTATTGGCATTATTCCGCAAAGAGTAATTACTATAAGTTTAGGTTAGGGATGAAATTTTGGAACTGAAACTAAGGAATTTTGTGCATAATTTAACGTTTCTTGACCTAGTTTTTTTAGCTGTGCATTAATCTAATAATAGTCAGTGAATCAGTCTGTAACTTTCTGCTTTTATAGATAGATAATAATAAAAGACGTCGATGGTAACGATAAAGATAAAAATTATACAAACTACTTAAACTTATATTTTACGTCCTGTATTTAAGTTTAATCGAGTTTAACACATACGTATTAAGAAGTGAACCTGTACAAAATTAATAATAATTACAATTAGAAAATGTTTAGAAATACGTTGTTATTGCTGTGTAGTTTAGGTAAGTCAATATTTTTAATATGTTTTTACAGAAATGAGTTAAACAAATTTACAATAAGTTTTATAATACTCACCACTGGTCTAGCTAATTTCTTAATAGTTTTAATGTCAGCATCACTTAAAACATCATAAAATAAAACTATGTCGGGGTTAATGTACATCATTTCTATTTTATATGGTGCTAATTTAAAAAACGGATGATTTTCAATCATATAGCGACACGTCAATCTGAAAAAATCCAAACAATGTTTTTGGAGTTTGTCTAAAATTGTGTTTTAAGTTTACATTTAAATTAATACCTTCTAGATATCCTTGGTGGTATAACTAAGTCACCGCGACACAGCGCTTCGTAGACATTTTGCAGCTTTTCGTCCGGTTCCTGAATACATAATTTATTGTTAACTAGTGACCCGGCCCTGCTTCTTTGTCTCGGATCTTTGATATTCTCGGATTTTCTCAACTATAATATGTATGTATAACACATATAAACCTTTCTCTTCAAATACTCTATCTATTACTGAAAACTAAATTAAAAGCTGTTGAGCAGTTTAAAGAATCTAAGCGAATATCGTAATACCCTCAAAATCGGTCCAGCCGTTCCAGATATTACCCGGAACCAACAAGACCGACAGATAGACAAAATTTTTTTAGATACATTTTTATTATATGTACCGTGTATACTTGTACATACATATGCATTTAGTAAAAATCGGTTATTATAATATTACAAATAGGCACTCCAATTTATTTATTTGTTTAGATGATTGAACAAAACAATCTGTTAAAAATAATTGTTATTTTTAAATCAAGTGAAAGAAAAGAAGGTGGTTAAAGTCCAATGAAGTGGGCACGGGCGGTGGTAGATATTTTGGTATTGAATTACAGGTGAATTACAGATCACTTATTGAAAGTTAATGATAAACATAGATATTATGTACCTACTACATATTTCTGCAAACAAATAGTACCTTATTTGAATGTATTATCTTTATATATATAATTCTTCTGTGAGTGTGTATGTCACTGAACTACTCACAAACGACTGGACCGATTTTGATAAATTTTTTTGTGTGTGTTTGTTCAAGGGGATCTGGGAATGGTTTAGATTCACAATTTTGTCCGCTGAACAATGTTTTTTTAATTAATTTTTAATTTATTAGTAGTTATAGCAAAACGACGTTTGCTGGGACAGCTAGTGAATAAATAAAATCTTATATTCATGTAACTTCTCTAATGATTTAACTTGGTGTACGAAGAATAACAAAAAAACCAGTCAGAAATTGTATGCGAAGGATAAAATGTATTGCTAATTCTACATTTCAACAGATACCTGTAAAAGTATTTGAAATTCTCAACACATATATGTAGATATTTTGCCTTTCAAAACCGAATCATGCCTTTTTATTAAAATCTAATTGCCCGTGATCGGTGCAGTGAGCCGATATCGAAGCGAACAAAATGAATTTAGAGATTTAGAAAACGTAACTCACTTACCTCCTCGACTTCAAATTCCTGAACTGTAAAATTCTTTCGATTCTTGGCTAAAGTAAAATATAATGTTAATTCTAAATCTTTATCTATCTAAAACCATTAAAGTTTAACCAAAGTAAATTAGTTTTGGTATATTTTTTTTTAAAAGGGAACTCCTGCATTAGGAATTTACATCCCGTGTCGCTGGGGACTTTACAAACATACTTGAAACGGACACAAAGAACACCCAGACTGAGAGCAGCAATTTGTGGATCACGCAAAGTGTTTGTGAACCCACAAAGTTGAACCCACAATACTTGGCACAGTAGAAAACGGCGGGGCGACCGCTTAAACCGATCCAACCAAGTGCTTCTGCAGTACCCCAGGAAAATAAAAGGGCGTACGTCGCCAAGAGGTAAGTTTCTATCTTTTGGTGGCGGACTTCTTAAACGCTGCAGCCCATTCAATCAATTCATTACGTATTGCTGACCCTTATAACGCCTTTCTGTCACATTTTATGGTGGCAAGGTCTATCGTGCAGTCAAATCTAGTCCGTGATAAATTAAGAATCGTAAGAAGCGACTAAGGGAGCAAATTACGAAGGAAAACATCAGTGCAAAAAGAAGGAAAACTTGAATCAAACCCTATATTAACCCGGGTTGTCATGGTATACTATGCCAAAGCATCCTTTCAAGGGGCTAATATCTAGCAGTGGACTATTAGAGGCTGTTGAAGATGATAATGTGATCTTTGAATCTTGCAAACTTAAAAAATAATTATTATAGACATGTGCATGAGACATTACAAGTTAATGTTTTGTTACTCATTTCGTTCTTCATTTCTGATTAAGTCCATTTCAACCAAACTAGACTAGTGTGTGAGATTCGTAAGCAATATATGACATTTTAGGTCTAAGAATTTTCGAAACTGTAAAAAAATATTTCGAAATTAATTCATTAAATTTTACCTAATAAAGTGTTTGCAGAGGTTATAAAATTCATTATATCAACTTTAGTGAATGGATAAGAGATATTTTCTTCACTATATTTTCGTTTAGCTTCCTTCATCCATGCTAGGGCAGTTTTTATTTCCTCCTTATCAGAAAATAGGGCTCGAGCTAGTTCGTAACAGTCACTAGCAGTCATTGGAATACTGAAAAAGGTGAAAACAGGACATTCCATACTTCTTTACTTAAGATTTTAAATTCGAAAGTAATTCTGTCTGTCTATTACGCTTTCGCGGTTACGTTTACCTTTACTTACCGTGATAATCGACATGCACGTTTTTGCCGACTGAAATGCCGTGAGCAAAATCTTGTTCCAAATAAACATTTTAAAATACATTAAAACCAGCTGACCCCCACAACCTCGTTGGCGTCTCCTATTGCTCGTGGCGTAATGTTATACAGCGCGAACAAATTTGGTTACCATAACACGATTATAATGACCTCAAAAGACCGAAACCTCAAAAGATATGGTATGGAGGACTTTTTTTAGCCCTTTCAATGGCGAACAATTCTTTTAAGTTATTGTTTTTGTGATATCACCGTTTACGCAGGCACGCAAGGCTCTCAAAAGGAATAATTTTCCGCCGTTTTTGTAACATATTTTATTGACACTCCGCTCCTTTTGGTCGTAGCGTTTCAATTTGTTTAGGTTATATTTAGATTCTTTGTCTTGACGTCACAGTTAAAGGTCAAAGGCAAGGGTTTTTACAGTAATGTCGAGATATTGCTAACGGCATAAAGTAAGGGCGTTTGATTACAAACTGTATAAATAAAATGCACCTGTAGGCAACGTAGTTGAGATTTCCGTTGGCAAGATCCTTGACATCTAAGTTGTAATTTTTTTGTAATCTAGCAATAGCTTGTGCAGCACCCATTAGATTTTCCTCTTCTATGTTCTTGACAACTAACGGGGTGTATTCTGTAAATGTTTTAATTACATTTTATTTTATTATACTATACTCTTTGCGCTGTAGCATGGTGCGGAACAGTTCCAGGAACATTTCGTTTCATTTTTGATTGCTTCAAGGGGTATGATGTAGTTGGATTAGATAAGATCAATTATCTGTGATCAAATGACAGGAAGAGCGTGGGGGATTTTGACCGGGAGACTGTCATGGCGTTTTGGGTAACACAGCTAGCATGAGGAACTAAAACGATAAATATTGTAAAAGCTACATCCATAACAAGTAAAAAGATTAAGACAAGTTTACATCGTTGTTTCAGTAACGACATTAAATACTACAGTTGCATTGTCTGCACTCGTAATGAGTATGGTGACCACTAATCTTGGATTCTGCTCATGCTTTCCATTAGGGTCATTAATAAAAAAAAAACACTACAAAGAGTCGAAATAATTAAAACAAACTCTAAACCAACCAGTCTGGCCATCGTAATATAGTGGACCAAGACCTTCTTGCCAACAAGGGGCCTACGTGAGCCAAGACCTTCTTGTTAACAAGAGGCCTATGTCCAGGTATTGGCTGTTAGAGGCTATTGGTGATGATGATGAATTATTTTTACTAGTATAATTTGAACTGACGATGTATATAGTTTTCATACTGTGCCAGGTTAATGTGTATTTGTATATGGCTATATCATGACAAGACCGCTATAAATTTTTAAAATAACACACCAGTCATACAGCAGTCTAACGGGTGGTAATCTATAAAACTGGTTTTAGAGAATTCTTCACAACAACCTGAAAGAAGTATTGTAAGAGGCATGGTTTTGTGACGTCACTTGCCTTTTCGATTGTGTTCGGCATGGAGGGGACGGCGACATCAGAGCTAGACGCACGTGTCGATAGATGTTACTTCATTTGATTATTTGATATTTAATCGTTGACGGTATGTTTAGATTACGCTGATGTCTATTTATGTATAGTAATGAAAAATAATTGAATATTCAGTAATATTTTATTTACCTTCTCCTTTTCTTATTATCACGACTAAATTATCCAGGTCACATACCAGTCTCTTCAAAAGTATAAAAGCATTTAAAGGTGCACTTAAAAATTCATGTGCATCTTGTATGGCTTTCTTGTATTCACTGACGTAGAGACGCAAGTAGCTGGAAGATCAAATCATCATAAACGTTTTTAAGTAATCTATGTTAAAAAGATTTCATGGAAAACCAAACTATACCTCTTTAATATAGACATCTTTTTCTCTTGCATATCAATATATGCACTTAGGTCCTCTATTACAACCTTATGAGGTCGTAGTAAATTTTCAAGGTCTGCCACTGACGTAAAGAAATCAGCATATACCGTTAGGAAAACGCTAAACAATATTGCCAAATACATATTCAGTTTATAGACATGCAGAAACATTTCGTTGTAAAACTTCTGCGAAAAACAATGATGAAATTAAAATTAGAAACATAATTTTCATAAATATAGGGCTATAATTCAATAACCCTATTGATTCATTCCTATTAATACGTAATTACATTTTTCAGATCTTATTTACATGAATAAATTTACACTTATTCTATTACTTAAAGCACGTCATCTAATTTCGTTGCTTGTCCATTAATGATTGTTTCCACCTTTCAGATAGCGATGCGTAAAGACATAATGTTAAGAATTTTCAATGTGATCTCCCAGTGTAATTCCTTATCACTCTACGTGATCCTTTGAAAAATAAAGTTTTATACACTTGCATTATTTGTATTACTATACATCTAACGACCGCATATTAACAATCCGAAAGAACTGAAATTTTATGACCCATTATACGAACATATTTGACAACATTGAGTGAATGTGGTAAAATATTACTATATACTATATAAGAACGTGTGTTTACTGAATTCCCTGTCACGAAAACTTTATATTTGATCTGAATAATACCTACAATTACAATCAGTTGGTTTATTGGAATAAATTTATATTACAGACTTTAAAATTTCAGTATTCCATTGCATAAAATCTTTTTAATTATGTGGGAGCGCGTTAAAAATTAATAAAAAAGTAAAAAGAAAATTCAAATGCAAAATGTTTGAATGACCCCATCGATTTTTTATTGTTGCTACATTTCCTATGTCCTCCAATTTGAAGACAGGATTTTTATTATACAAGTCAAAAGTCTATCGCTATAGGTAGTTATGCTGTTATCTGTTAATGCAGTGCCGATGGGTTAACCCTTAAGAGCAAGAAGTTACATAGCTTGCTAGTATGTACTCAGCCAGATATATTAAGGTGGACTATGAAAGGCTGTTCATTTGATGTGTGTTGTCACGCTTACAATCGTACTCTAACGTATCGTGAAACACGGAGTTCACTGGAGCATTCTGCCATAACACCGCTTTCCTCTAACTTGCTCCTTTCACTTTTATGTGATTCCTCTTAACTTGTTAGAATTCATTTATATTTCTAAGTCTTTCAGGGTTACAATAATTCTATTTGATTATATGTAGCTTTAAATTAGTAGGAGGCTTTAGATAAATGAAAAATAAAGACAAATAGTTTTTCAGCAATTTATTTAGAGCTATCAGTTAAGGAATACAAGAATAGAATACAATTACATTAACAACTTTCACTATCTTCAAATAATTTCTTCGGGATGGGTGCAGGAATTTTCTTGATAAAGCCTTCGTTTTGATACTCAAGGTCGCATGGCCTGATGAATGTCTGAGGTACCCAATTGATAAAGTTACTGACAACTGCAACAATATGGTAAACATTATATTATATACATCTACACAAATAAATAAAAATTGAAGTGTCTGTTTGCAATTTCAAATTAACAGCTTTTCACTAATTGCATATGAAAGTATATACGATATATAAGTATACCAGCAACCTACCCCGGCGTCGCACGGCTTCATTACCGTAAATGTAATATAGCCTATACTACTCTGAGTAGTTGTGCGGCTGAATTTTTTTCCGACGTCGTCAACACATATCGTTATATTTTAGCCAATATACACAATTTTTTTAAAAATTATATCCCAAAACCTTCCTCAAGAATCACTCTATCTATAAGTGAAAACCACAATCGGTGCTTTTGAGTTTATCATGTTCAAACAGACAGACGCGGCAGCGAACCTTGTTTTATAATATGTAGTAATACATAGTTCATACTGAAAGTTTTGCGTTACGGACAACACCGCAGAATCTAGAAGCATCCTGGTGCACCATGACAGTGCTTGGCGTACACCGAAAATAAAACAAAGTCAGTTATGCCTTCTGAAAACGTAGAGCTCGTTGACCCATCCCGCACATAGTCCAGACCTAGCTCGGTGCAATTTCTTTATGTTCGTGACGCAGGGCAACTAGATCTAGTGCTTACATTCCCCAGTCCATCCATAGCAATATTCCTTTCCTACCATTGTGCTCACCTTATTCTACCTTTGCTTTATATATAATCACAAATTTTAACAAAAAAAGAACCGACTTCAAGAACTGGACCAAGTTGAAATGGGACCACACGAGAAGCACCAGCTTTCAAATAAAAAAAGAAACATCAAAATCGGTTCACCCAGTGGAATGTCATGAGGTAACAAACATAAAAAAACTGTCGAATTGATAACCGCCTCCTTTTTTGAAGTCGGTTAAAAATACTTCTAATTTTCCCTATGTGACTAAATTGAGCTCTAGAAAGAAATAGGATTGCTCTCATTACTTATTAAAATTATATTTATTACGCTTTGGCCAAATCCTTATGGGATATTGAAAATTGAAATAGATTTATAATTCTTAATGTCAATAAATTTACTAAAAATCGTTAAATATACTTACCCCATTTGTCACCCTGCAGTACGGGACAGGCTGCGTGTCGCATAGCATAGTCACCCTCTAGTGAAGGATGTAAGTTGAACCAAAAAACGGCTGTGCCCTTCACTGGAAGCAATCTAACACCTAGTTCAGGAAAGACTGTTGCACCTCCTTGAGGGACGTCCGACATCTATACAAAACAAATAAATAAAACAAAATGAAAAATATGTTCATCATCAATACCTATAATAAAATCGTAACTAGTCGCTGTCTGTACATGGATATATCTTGTCAGGAAAACTATTATGCCGTTATGAACACAATAGAACCCAAAACAATGATTTTTAGAAATTTCATCTGTTTATCTGTGTGTTTGTGCGTGTTAATCTTAGGATCGGCTAAACCGATTTGAATGCGGTTTTCACCAATCTGTTGTGGTTTGCTTCACTTAACATTTAGTATTGGTTTCATCTAAATCGATTCTTAAATAAAAAAGTTGTGTCAGTTTAAAGAATCACCGCGATATCCGACATTTACGCAGGCAGAGCCGCTGGGAAAAGGTAGTATACAAATAAGTTACATTATAAGTTACGATGGCATAGGAAAGCCACAAGAGACAGAGGGGTCACCATGCCCTCAGCCGGCTTCGTTCCTCGCATTAAGAGTTTCACTTCAACATCTGTCGTGATGAGTTTGGCTTCGGATGTGCGAACTTGAAGTGATTCTTTACGGATCGCCTGTCTGATACGGGGGACGTATTTAATTTACAAATGATTTATACATTCTCTAAAATAAATTTTATAAAAATCTTTAATATTTATTTATGTCCCTTATTTTTTAATTTTATACAATCTTTAAAATTTACTTATGTCCAATATTTTTGTAATTTCATTGAGTAATTCAACAAAATTTTCACAATTATCCCTCGAAATAAATTGCATGGGTTTTAGGGCCCGATTAGGGTATGTTGTTGGAATGCTGTTAAATTGAAGAGGAGTCATCTTCTTGGAAAGGCTAGTCTATTCATTTTATACTTACATAGAACAGTACCGTGGCAAATTTGTTTGTTTCCAGCGATGAAAACTTCTCTTCTTTCTAAAGTCAATTAACAATCTGAATAAAAAATTAAGATACCGTACTTATTTACTCTAAAAAAGAACTGGCTGAAGAAAAAAATAACAATGACTAATTAACTATGTTAATATTCTGTGTTTTGATGAAGTAGGAAAACAATGTCTTTAGTCATATCATCGGTATCGTAAGAACCGACTAAGGTAGCAAAAAACGCAGTAACAGCTCTGCTGCATAAGAGAAGGAAAACTTCTGATCAGCGAGGTATAGTATGCCAAAACCTATTAGCTAAGGACCATGTCTAGCAGTAACCAGTAACAGTATCAAAGGTGATACGAATGAAACATTTAGCTTGAAACATCTTTTAAGCCACTTTAAATAATAAAATGATTTGTAAACATTATATTAGAAAGTATAAATAATTCTTTTTTCTAATCTGGAAGTGGTCTCATTTTAATCTGTACTAATATATAAAGCTGAAGAGTTTGTTTGTTTGTTTGTTTGAACACGCTAATCTCAGGAACCGCTGGTCCGATTTGAAAAATTCTTTCAGTGTTAGATAGCCCATTTATCGAGGAAGGCTATAGGTTATATATTATCACGCTAGGACCAATAGGAGCGGAGCACCAATTAAAAATGTTCCGAAAACGGGCGAAAATTATCACGCTACGGGCAATAGAAGACGCAAACGACGTTGCGTGGGTCGGCTAGAATTATATTTACAACATATTTTCTTACCTTGGCAAAATCATAGTGTGGTTCATAATGTCCTCCGATTCCGTAGTTAACGACTTGATAGTCATTACTTTCTTCCATTTGTAAGCCCGTCATATGAGCTACTCGTTTTGAGATTCGAGCAATGATTTCAGAATCATTATCCCTTACCCAGGCTACTTCACTGACGCGATAGCTAGCTGTCACCAAGTAACCAGTTTCAGGGTGGTTTATATGGGCACGACCAAGCTATGTGATAAATTCAAAAACATTTAGAATTAAGAAAAATAATATTGAAACCCAGTGTACAGATATAATCTACAAAGACTCACACGAAGTTTCGTTTTTTGTTTAATAGTTTCAATTTCAATATAACTTAAAACGTCATAAAACAAAATTAAATCCGGATTAAGATACATCGTTTCTACCTTGAGGGGTGCTATTTTCAAAAATGGATTATTTTCCGTCAAGTAACGACATGTTAACCTGTAAAATTAAGAACGTCTTAAAATACAGAAATGCCCAAATAATTCTGTTTAATATTCATTTACTGTATTCAAGAAAACCCGGGTGACATAACGCGAGTGACATAACGAGTTAGTAAGGATAACGGAACCCCTCTCCACATCCTTCTCCTCATCCCCCAAAGGCTGGCACAGCACTTGTGACGCCTCTGGTATTACGAGTGTCCATGGACGGCGGTCATCGCTTACCATCAGTTGATACATCTGCTCGTTTGCCATGCCCATAAAAAGCAAAAAATGAAATTGTTACCGTTTAGATATATCACCAGGTACTACTAAGTCACCGCGGCAAAGTGCCTCATAATTTTCAAGCTCTTTTTCGTCTTTCACACTTGTAGTTTCCTGTAGTCCCAACATAAAATTTATTTATATATTTATATATGTCGGCGCGAAAACATCTACTTGTGTTTTTGAGCGTCTCAATAAAACTTTACTATCAATTATAAAGTCAGACACGAAATGTTATTGTCTAACAATTAATATCTTAATATTTGGTAACTACAATTATTTCTATTTTCCTGTAAAAAGGGTTACTTGATTAAGTTGTTGGATTATGACATTTCTAAACGGAATAGTGTTACTCTTAATTTAAATTGCAAGCTTGTTACTATCTAATAATTATTATAATAACGTGAGGTTGACGCAGTAATACTAATTATTTAATTAAGGATTTATCATGCCATTACAATAGGGCGTGACACATCTTATTGTTTTGTAAAGTAATACGAAAACAAACGACATCCGTTATTTGGGCGCCATTACTACCGCCAGTAACATTTGATGTCGGTTGGTTTCGTGTTGTTGAGAAAGATAAACTTGGAGATCACTAATCAGGCCAGTTCGAGCATTGTACGAGGAAGGTACGAGGAAGCTGGAAATAAGTTAAGTACTTAGACTTCTTAATTGTTGTAATTGACTATTAAACGTTTGTAACTAATAAGTTAAGACGTAACTTTAAAAGAGTGGCCATGAGTTTCTTTGCCAGTATTCTTCTCATAAGGCCCTACGCATTTTGGAAACTGGAAGTTATAGATTGGCACGGACGGGCAGTGGATTCTGGTGTTTCCACAATTCACGTTGACCATGTTGTGCCGATCTATGATTTTAACTGTGGCTTCATTAATTCAATAAACTATTTGGAATTCTATATTGTCTTTGGTTGTGCAAATAAACCCTATCTACCAACGTGTGGAATAATGAATTGATTGAGAGCGATTTCTATTGCTTTAAATCATGATTGCCACTAATGAGATAACCGGTGACGTCGGCGAGGCTGACGTCACCCATTCTTAAAAACAATTACTCTTGACCTGTACGCCGTGACATATATATATTTAAAAAAACATCACAACATGAACTTAGTTATACTGCGATGTTAAAATAACTTCTGAACATACCAGCTCTCTTTGTTGATCTATATCTTTATATACGTCCTCAAGAAACGTTTGAAACTCCTGAAGGACCTGCACTGCATCTGATAGTTTCCGTATATCTTTTGAAACACCGGGAGTATTAACCTGAAATAGATATAGAAGATACTTTATAACAGCGGAAGCAACGTAAAGCAGCCTGTAAGTCCGAAATATACATATGCCTATGTATGTTTGTCCTTATGTGTATCTCTAATAATATTTAATATATGTGTGATTGACATCAAAAATGTGATAAAAAACTACTCATTTATTTATTTCAACAAAGCCAGTACTACTAAATCTGTACATATCACATTTACGCTGAGGAGGAGAAACTGCGCTCCGATAAAAATAGGCGACAACGTCTTGTCACATCGTGACTCTGTCCGCTACCACGGTATGCATTTAGACAGGAGACCGATCTGGAAAAGTACATTAAATTAAAGCTAAACGAGCTGGACATGCGATTTAGAAACATTTACTGGGTAATTCTCGAAACTTTGAATAGACAACAAACTGTTGAGATACAAAATGTTCCAAAAGCCAATATGGGTGTATCGCGTACAGCTGTGGGGAAATGCCAAGGACTCTAATTTACCAATTATGCAAAGGCTGCAAAATGGTATCCTAAAAACCATTTCAAATACACTATTGTTCATCACTAACACAGAGATCTATGAAGCTCTGAGCATAAGTACTGTGAAGGAAAAGTTAAAACTAACGGGAAAGAAATATAAAACCCGGCTGGAAAATCACCCAAATGATCTGGCTACCTATTAAATTTCCTGATTTTATCAACATACCAGTAGCTCGCGACTAGAATCGTCTCCAGTAATACGTTTCTTCGACTCTTGATCATAAGTTTTTAATGTATACTGTGTTGACAGCGGTTCACTTTTCATGTCTCCTATAAAGTAGGCAAAAGGTAATTTTAGTGTACACTCGTGAGGGTTTTAAAATGGGGCTATGTATTTTTTACAACACCTAAATAACTCATTTTTCATAGACCTGGTAACCTGGTAACCATGACCTGTTGACCATTACCTGCTGTCGATTACCTGGTGACTTGATGACCTTGGTGCAAATGTCGGTAATGTTTTGAGTTATTACACCTGCTTCATAAGTACTTACCTGATATACTGTACTCCTCATTTAGATACCTGACTATGTCATCTTCGGTAAATGGATAAGAAACATTTTCTGCATTATATTTTTGATGAGCTGCAACCATCCATGCTCGGCCAGCCTTGAATTCTTTATTTTTAGAGAGTAACGCTAGGCTCAGCTCGTAGCAGTCACTTGCTGACATAGGTGAACTAAAATAACAAAATTAATTTATTGTATAAGTTAAAATTTACTAAAATAAATTAAATTACGTGGGGACGTACGGCCTTAGCCCTTTTCTGAGTGAAGCCAGCCCAACAGTGGCACGTAATGGGTTGTAGAAAAAATAATAGAAAGTAACTGTTAAGTAGGTTCACAGTTAAATTCCAGGTAAAAGGTAGTTTTCTTTGGAACATTAACTGCCGTGATTTACCTACTTACAAATTGTCTTGGTTTACTGTTACTTACGTATAAGCGATATTATTCAAGTTTCCATTGGCTAAATCGTTTATATTTAATTTATAAATATTTGCCAATCTTGAAAGTGCTAATGCAGCTCCTGTTAAATCGTTTTGTTCAGGGTATACAAGACCTTCAGATTTCAGAAAGAAATAAGGTACGAACGCTAAAATCAGAAAATTTAATTTTAAATTAGTTTAATCTCTTTCTTCCAAACAACAAAAACATACAATTATAATAGATAAGATATAATAGATAAAAATAAAAAGAGACAGAAGAAATAACGCTTCGATTTACCTGCTCCAATTTTAATTATTTCTGGTAAGTTATCCAAGTCAGATAACAGTATTTTTGTAAGTATGAAAACATTTATTGGATTTTCCAAGTAACTTATCACGTCCTCCATTAGTTTTTCATTTTCTCTTATGTAAAGACTCAAATATCTAAAATGAGATGGTAATAAAAACACTGAAGAAAAACCTTTCAAGAAGTTTTAAAGAGTAAGGACAACATCTAGTACTGCGGTAGTAGCTGCGGCTTAGATTTGAAATAATAATAAAGAGGTCAAACGCCACCAAATTTCTCTGGAAGGGTTCAAAAGAACATTCGTAATGTCACAAAAAATAAAAAGAAAACAAATCAGTCGTAGAGAATTCAGTAGTTTTAGAAACTGTATTTAACTTTGGTAATTTTAGAAACTGTATATAAAATAACGATTCTTACCGCTTTAGTATAGAAAGCTTTTTCTCTTGCATACGAATGTAAGACTCTAACTCAAATATTGTCACATTTTGAGGTGTCAACAGGTTTTCCATTTCTGATATAGCTGTGTAAACCTCAGCATACGTCCTTAGGTGTATGTTTAATATTAATACGAAATACATTGAATGTAATTTATACAAATTTTGAATCATTTCAATTAACACACAAAAAACTATAGGTAATGCTGTAAAAATATTTTGTTAAACCTTCTAAACTACTTAAGAATGATAACAAACTGGCCAAGTGTCGACCCACGCCCAAAGTAGGGATCCTCAGTAAACGTGTTTTTATATTTTATATGATAAATATTTTACACTAGCCGACCCACGCAACCTCGTTTCCGTCTCCTATTGCCCGTAGTGTGATAATTTTCCCCCGTTTTTTGTAACATTGTTCATTGTTGCTCCGCTCCTGTAGGTCTAAGCGTGATGATATATAGCCTATAGCCTACCTCGATAAATGGGCTATCTAATACTGAAAGATTTTTTCAAATCGGACCAGCTGTTTCTGAGATTAGCGTGTTCAAACAAACAAACAAAAAAACAAACTCTTCAGCTTTATATATTAGTATAGATTAACGGTTTCAGTGGCCTATAACGTCGAATTGGTTGGTCGACTGTTGCTAATTATGCTTACCTGCCACCGCTTTTCATAAATTTGGCGGACGTGTGGGATAAAATATATTTAACTTGGTGTAAAACTATTGTAATTGATTCTATTGTCAGGTTTCGTATCAAGTAAGAATAACCTTGAAAATGCTCCTACCATCTTTTTTTATATCTTCAAAAATAACCGTGTGCCTGGAAGGAGGATAGAAGGCGAAACTGGCGAAACTGGCGAATATTACCAATAGCTCGTGCATTTTAGGATCTCATACCTGTAGTTCAAATAGGTTCATTCAGTCTGATTTCAATTTACTTAAGTAATGTCTATCTTCATAGCTACATGTGTTCATCAGTTCCGTTCATTTAATGTTACTTGTCCTTTATTATTGAAAATACTATTACATACGTTAGCGTAATAAGCACCTTCAAAATGTGATCTACCATAAAATATATTATTAACGGGGTCATGACAATCACAACTTGAAACTCCTCAATATTTAAAGGATAAAAAAAGTTGTATAGTCATTACTTAAGCAAATTTTCAGGGTTGAATCAAAAGCCCCTGAGGTAATTTCTAAATTAAATTTTGAGGCAATATTATAATAATTTCAGTTTAGTAAGATATACAATTTCTATGATAGCGAGTTTTTTACGAGGTTGTTAAAAACGAAACCGAAATAGAAACAGTAAAATGCTTATAATCATATTAAAACAAGCGGAAAATGACAAATTACCTGTTGAAATTTTTTTATGTGTATTTGCAACAATATTTAGTTTAAAGTAACAATCACTTAGCAAGTTATATATGAATACGTTTTTATACTCATTTCATGAAATCATGTACTTGTAGATTTAATATCTTAAGTATTTATTAATGACGATAAAGGTCTCCCACTGCATTTAGTAGAGATATCATATTATACATATTTTCACTCTACATTGGAAGCACACTGAGCTACACTGGACACAATTTAAAGAGTCTCAAAATATTCTTCAGAGTCTCAGTTCACCTTTTAGTTAGAGATCTCCTTTAGATACTTGTAAGTCTTATTATAAAATAAAAACCTGCGATTTTGAGCCGTGAGAATTACTCATTACACTGTCCAATCTCTTCTTTTAAACATTATTCTCAATCTTAAGGTTACGTAGTAAAAAAAAAGTATAGCACAAGTAAAGTAAACTATAAGAGTGCCATACACTTATACTTTCATTAAAAGTGGAGATATTATTTTATATTCATCTATCCTTCTTCTTCTGAAATACAACTGTCTTTGGATAGATCTAAAAAAGAGTTAAAGATGTTTGTAGAGATAATATTTAGATCAACATATGTATTTATGAGATACTAAGCGTTAAAGCGTTGATTTTTGTTGAAGTCAAACGTCCCTTTTGAGCCATAGGTGGTATTTTGAGATCTCAAAATGAAAACTCTTATAACTAAATAGGCTTTATTATGATAATTATTTTTACGGGAATTAACGCGGTCACTTATTTAGAAATATTACATACCTCTGATTTGCCTGACGTTTCGATCAGGTTGAGTGAGTGATCGCGTTAATTTCAGACCAGCCAGTCCAACCAGCGCAAAATACAGTCCGCTTTTTATTTGTCTACCATCACCAGGACATCACTTTACAAAGTTCTATTTTTAGATGTTGTAGGGCGGTAAACAGATATAGCATTTTAATTTCAATAATAATTACCAATTTATTAAACACATTAATGTTAAGTTACAATACTAGGATAATAAGTTCAAAATCTTGTATCCTTAAATGTAAAACCAATAGACTGATGTTCTTGACTTATACTTTAGAGCAGGTTACTTGAATTCTTTTAAATGAAATCTGCTTGGTATTTCAGGTTACAGGGCCTTATGAATTCTTGACCATGCTGGTGAATCCATTTAGTGGAAACTGTAAAAAAATAAGTTTGCGTTAAACATTTTTTTAAGTGTCGTGGCACAGAAGACTTTACAAATATTTATGAAATAGACACGAAATACTGATTGGATCGTACGAAATAAAAGACATACTTGAAAGAAGGTACATAGGTATAGTCGGTTTGAGTCATCTAAATAGTACATTAACTTTTACAAGAAGGTTTATACCCCATTTGTCGCCCTGAAGCACGGGGCAAGCAGCATGACGAGTTGCCATTTTACCAGCTCCGGAAGGATACAAGTTGAACCAAAAGATGGCTGTTCCTTTTTTAGGGTATATTGTCAAACCTAATGTTGGAAATACAGTTGCACCCCCTTGATCTACGTCTGACATCTGTACAAAAATTCACAGCATGAAAAACCTGAAAACACTTTCGTAAATAAAACAAAAAGAAAAACCAATCTAATAATTGGAGAAAATATAAACTACTACTACTAATAAACTTTCTGTATCTATAGATTTTTTTTTTTTTTTTTTTTATGTTTGACCCTGCCAAAATGACTCTACTCTGCCTGATGGAAAGCATGAGTAGAATCCAAGAGTGGTGGTCACCATACTGCGAATGCAGACAATGCAACAATGCAGCATGGTGACCCACACCATGGCGGGCTAGTGATGCTTCTGCATCATTGGGCCTCCGGTCTCGCACTCACCAACGAAACACGACAGCATGATCGCTGTCATTTTACGTTGATTTTCTGTGCGAGGGTAGTACCGCCCCGGTCGAGCCGGCCCGTTCGTGCTGAAATCAGCGTGGCTCTACTACCTTGAAAATTATATTTTTCTCAAGTCTAATATAACTTTTTAATAATAAATTCGCTTGTTTTATTTTTCGCATTCGGTGAAAATCATAAAATAAAAATACATTTTGCATCTCATTTCTACTGATGAACATAAGCCTTTCCTAGATATTAATTAGGTGAAAAATGTTTTTAGAGACATCATCATTTATGGCCATAGAGTAATTAGAGTATCACAGGCCGGCTGAGGGGAGTAGACATAGCGTCTTTTCCGATACAAAACAGTCTGTCATTTTTTGCGGAGAGAAATCTTCACAGGTACACATTTTACACTCACATACAAAAACAATCTTCTGTCACTAAGATATCACACGTAACAATTAAAAGAAAAAAAAAACATTTTACACATACACATGAATACATTCTGTGTCATAACAGTGTAATGCGTAGGCCCATTTGGGCATATACTCTGATAGAGGGGAATGTCTGCATATGGCTAATCCCTACCGAATTGCTATAAAGACATACTAGATGTAACCAACTTCAAAAAAGCAGGAGGTTCTCAATTCAACCGTTTTTTATGTGTTATAAGCGGATAACCTCCTCGTTTATGAACCGATTTTAATAATTCTTTTTTTAATGGAAAGGAGAAATCTCAGCGGTGGTACCATGATTAGGACACTAAGATCTGATGATGGCATCCAAGAGAAATCGATCGATTTGGTCGTTCTTGAAGTCAGATTTTTATTTTGTTAATTATATCGCAGACTAAAATATTCTCCAAGTTCAGTAAATAGCTTAATATCTTACGTAAAATAATGTGGTAGCGATCCTTTCTTCAAGAACATGTTTAGCCTTACGGTTACCATACTGTGCTGATTCCTGGTTCAATTTCTAGTAAAAAAAAACATATTATATATTATAGATAAGTTTAATAGACATAACAGGCACATTATCGGAACTCAATTAAGAATCAATTAACGGACTTAGCTAAAAAGCCCTTATCAAAACATGTATTGTTTTTATTTCTATTCATATCTCTTTATTGTAATTTCTTACCACAGAAAAATCATAGTGAGGCACATAATGTCCTCCAATCCCATAGTTACATAATTGTAGTGGTTCAGCATACTCAACACTTAAACCAGTCATATCAGAAACTCGTTGCGAGATGCGATCAATAATCTCAGAATTCTCATCAAATAACCATGCCAACTTGCTGATACGATAACTGACAAACATGTTCTCATTAATTTCATGGTTAAATGCTTCGGCGCGTTGAAGCTAGAAGTAAAGTTTACAAAGTTTTATTTTTCCAGACGAATCCTTATACGAATTTATACAAATAAATAAAATTGGAGTGTCTGTTTGTAATATTAAAATAACTACTTTTTACTGAATGCATATGTATGTATACACGGTACATGTACCAAAATGGTAGTTAAAAAAAATTTTGTCTGTCTGTCTGTTTGTTCCGTGTAATCTCTGGAACGGCTGGACCGATTTTGACGGGACTTTCACTGGCAGGTAGCTGATGAGGGAGAAACTTAGGCTAGTTTTTTTAGACTAACTTTGCCCTGCGGCGTTACTCGCGGTACAATATTAACCGCGGGTAACACCGCGGGGTTCAGCTAGTAATAAATATAATAAGATCTCATATCTCTCTGATGGTGGCGTACATAAAAGGGATATAAAATACTCGAATGTATAGATCTATCATATTGTGTATTTTGCAAGAATGTTATAAGTTTGGTATTAGACCTTAGTCATTCCTAATGACGAACCAATCGAAATTGTTTTTCTTATGGTTAACGTGTTTGTGTTCTCGTAGCTTATTTCCCACAAGTGGTAATTAATGTCTGAATTTATTTGTCGCCAATCTGTTATTAGTTAGTTAAGTATAAATAAAATAGTAGAAGTCTGTACAAACTATAAAGTCAGCTTACCAAAGGCCTTCCCATTTTCTTGATATTTCGAATTTCATTGTCAGATATAACATCGTGGAATAATAAAATGTCGGGATTGAGATACTTAATTTCAATTTTAAACGGAGCTATTTTCAAAAATGGATGATTCTCGGTCGAATAACGACAAGTTAATCTGTAAATATACA
Source organism: Spilosoma lubricipeda (assembly GCA_905220595.1). Taxonomy (NCBI): domain Eukaryota; kingdom Metazoa; phylum Arthropoda; class Insecta; order Lepidoptera; family Erebidae; genus Spilosoma; species Spilosoma lubricipeda. The sequence goes on from HG992281.1 coordinate 13,167,197, forward strand.
TTTTAAGTGTTTTCATAATACATTTTCTGATGTTAACTTTTTAACGATCTTAATCAATACGGGTCGTAAAACTGCTGGAAAAAATGTTCGAAAATAGCCCTCAAAGAAAAATGTTAAACTCTTTAGTAACGGCGTATGACATTTGTTACACGGTTATGATTCGGTCGGGTTCACGATTCCAAATAGTTGTATGATGAGTGTGATTATTTGATACATTATGCAATAAAAACAATTAAATTATTAATCCGCATTTGTCAAATGTTAATTATTCAAATTTTATATTGGTCTGGAATGAGAACGGAACGGAACGTCAAATTTGATCGTTTTGTGATCATTGTTGAAATGTCATAGGCCCCTTGTGGCTACGAACCATGTAATTGTAAATACCATACAAAAACCTAAACTGAGATTAATACGTTCCAAAAACCTGTCAAATACATAGAATCTAGAAATAAAATACAATGGTATTTGCGATTAAATATACGTATTTACGATATTTGAAGTAAAATACCTGCTTGATACTTTCGTAGATAAGCCTAACTCGCCGCGACATAGGGCCTCGTAACGTGTGAATTCTTCTCGTTTCATCATACCCTGTTCAATACAAACTTGTACATTAATCACAAATATATCGACATCAAATATTATTTATTTAACTAATCATTATACTAATGTAATATGTAATAATAGGTATGTTTAAGAAAAGTGTTCTTGTAAATCTACAGACAAAAGTCAGACTAATCCAAGACTATGGTTTTATCCATAGTTCAAAGTTGAGGGATCTTGTAAAGGGAGGAAATTAGAACATTTCCATCACGCAAAAGATGTAACAGTCCCCAGAGAGCAAGTCAGTGTCTAGTTTCCGTGAACCTTGCCTGTATGTGATACATCGAGTTTTCCAAAACAACAGCAGAAAGCAGCAGACCCGAGACAGAGGCGAGATGTTCCACTTGTGGCTTTCTGACTTACCCTATGCTCTAGATAACCCGATTGACAAGCAGGATTGTCTATTGTTCACTAAGCAATGTCATATACTGATGGGACTCACATGTATTTTCTTTCGAAGGTACAAGTGAGACCTTGAGAATAAGGACCCATACCTCTTGTGACTCCTCATTACTCGTAGAATCTTCTGCAGTTTTAACGCTTTCATCTTTGTATTTTTCAGCATTGTAATAAAAAGAAAATAATTTATTACTAAGTAGTATGCATACATACCACATTATGCATTATACTTTAGCCCTACACAAGGCAAGTCAATCCCGTGAGTGATCAACAACGTTATCTGTGCAAATTCGACTGATTTTTAAATTAGCAGGTCTAATAATTTTACAGACCAGAAGAAGTAGCAAAACACTCTAGACTAGTATTTTTCTATTTTTTGTTTGTATCTACAGTTCAGTAGTTCCACAATTACTCATTAAGTTTTCCTTTTCTTCCGACTTTTTTTCCTAAAGCAGGTTGGGGTCGGTTTTAAGTATACTACGATATGGCTGTACGTACTTTGACTGACTTTAAATTTATAAAAATGGTCTGTTAATGAAGCCAGAATGTGTATGGTTAGAATATTAAGCATATTCTTTTTAGTTTTACTCAACTTCAAATATGATTATATGATAAAATGTGATTAAAATTAATTCTAGTTTATTTGAGTACATCAATACCTAAAGTATTATTGGCAATAGTAATATATTGTATTATATCGGATTTCGTGAATGGATAGGAAATATTTTCTAGGTTATATTTGCGAAGTGCTTCCATCATCCATCCACGTCCAGCTTCCAAATAATTCCTTTCAACGGTTAACACTTGGCTTAGCACGTAGCAGTCACTAGCTGTCATTGGTGAACTGAAAATATTAGCAATAAAGTTATAACAATATCAACAATTTTGACAAATCCAAAGTTGATACTGCCATTTCTCGTTTCAATAAAATAACATTGTCTATGTCTTGAACGGGAGGTAGTCAGTGCCAGAGGGAGTTTAGAACGTCAATATTGGATGTTTTTGTTGTAATCGTGTGATTATCGTAAGTACAAAAGTTTAAAAGTAATAATTTTTAACTTAATCGCAAAATCTAAATCTATACTTTTCTTTTATTTACCTGTACGCAATGTTGTTTAAATTTCCATTGGCAAGATCCCTTACATCCAAATTGTACGTCTTTTGTAATCGACCGAGCGCTTCTGCAGCGCCTATTAGATCATTTCGATCAGGGTACACTGTTTCTGCGTGGCGCATTACTATATTTAATACTAAGTCTGAAACGTTGCAATTATCATAGAGGTAGTTAGAGACAGTCTGGAAGAGGGTGTTTGTTCTACGATATACTTTTGTATAATATTATTAAGAGAAATGAGAAACCTTGAAAGTAAGACCATTTGAATTCCTTTCTAGTGACCACTCGGATCACCTTGGGCACTTCAAATATGTCTAGGTAAGATAAACAAATAGTTGCGTCCAGGCCACCATTAGCCAAACCATTTTTTACCTTAACCCCATTCAAATTAGAATATATTTTGTAAAATCGAGTAGGTAACTCAGATTCCCGTAAGGTACTATGTAAAGTTAGTGTCTTTTTAATCAGCATTCAGTAATTTTGTCTATCGCATGCTGGAATTTCGAAAAGTTATTTCTTTTGGATGTAATAACACTCTTCATTTGTCTTTGCTTTAATTTTTTCTTTTAGTTTACAATATTGTTTATTGTTTTATTATTGTTTAACACTTAATAATTACTAGTATTCTATCGTACTCATTAGTTTTTATCTGTCTAAAGAAATAAAACTGAACTGTCTGTTTGTAATAACAATTTACCAGCTTTCACTAAATGCATATGAAAGAATATACGGTCCTTACATCAAAAACCAATTTATAACATTTTTATCTGTTTCTTTGTTCAAGCTAATCTCTTAAACGGCTGAATCGATTTTGAAGTTTGGATTTACTTTGTGTCCGTTACATGTATGTTTATAAAAATCCCCGTGACACAGATATCATAGGTAGATGTATTTCTAGTGCGGGAGTTGTCTCTTAAGAAAAAGAAAGAAAAGATAAATAAATTACCTGATCCTTTTCTTAATATTCGGTATAAGCAATTTAGGTCGGATGCCAATCTCTTTAAGACAATAAAAGCATTGACTGGGTTGCTCAAATATTTAGGAATGCCATGCATCGCTTTTACCTGTTCTCTTGAGTAAAGATCCAAATAACTAAAATTACAATCTTGATATTATAAAATACAAAACAAGATTTTAGGTCAATACGATATCAATGTAATTTGTTTCTTACCCCTTTAATGTTAAGAGCTTTTTCTCTTGCATTTCTACATATGGATTTAAGTCATCTATAAACTTTTTATGGCCATCTAACACACTTTCAAAGTCAGCCACTGCAGTAAAAATTTCTGCATATGATATATACAGACAGTTCATGCAAATATTGATGCATAGTAAGAAAAACATTATGCTAATTACTACTTACAGTAAGTTATTAGATTTAAGTGATATACGATGAAATATTTTACAGGTATTTTATCTAAAATATTTTAACTTCACTTGAAATACACGCCAAATGCGATACCTTGGTATTTTTATTAGAATTCGCATAACATGAAACTTGGTAAACGCTGTTATTAATGTTTTATGTATTATTCGACCATTAATAGTTTAATCTTAAAATCAATAAGGGCGCAATGCCTTAGTTATTTCAAACATCTGTATTGTAAAGGAACTCGTTGATGTGCAAATATGATTTTAATGCATACGACGTAGGACTTTTCAATACAAATGCGGCGTTAGACCTCTTTGAGATATTTGCACAACAGCGACTTCCTTTGTCTCCAAATTAGTTATTATATTAGAATTAGCCATGATGGGACTAATATATCATTTCAAAATAAAAATCTCAAATAAATAAACACACACACACCTTGCGAATAGTTGCGAGTTTCAAAGTTTGCGATAAGAATGGTTGTATCTTTACGTTTTGCATTTTTGCGTAATTTAGAAATTTGTTTCGTTTTCACAGCTTAAAGGCAATTAGCCCTAAGTATTTCAAACAAATTTCAACTTGATACCTCTACGCGTTCACGAGGAAAAGGGTAATACATAATTTTATAATTATAAAAAAGAAGATGTAACAAAAAATTTTCCTTTATGTGTTGCTTCGTGCCAAATTTGAAGATTCTAGATCGACTGGAAGTATCCTTTATGTTTTGATTCCCTTGCGAGTAGTTGCGTTTTATAAAAAATAGTATTTCTTTTAATTGTGATAACATACAAGTTTGATTTTGTTACAGCTTAAAGGTAGGCCTGAATATTTGAAATGAATTTCAATTTAATACATTTTCGCGTTCATGAGGAAAGAGGTTTTAAGTTTAAAAATTAAAAAAAATATGGTTATATATGATGTAATTGATTTTGTTACAGCTTAAGGGTATTATAAACCTGAGTTTTTGAAATTAATTTCAATTTAATACCTTTACGCATTCATGAGGAAAGGGGTAGCAAGTTTAAAATTTTTAAAAATATTTTATCATATGATGTAACTAAAAATTTATGCTTTTCGCAATTTTTCCTTTGTCTGTGCTATAAGACGTTGCTCCGTACCAAATTTCAAGATCCTGAGTTCACAAGAAGTACCCTGTAGGTTTTGATTCCCTTGCGAGAGTCGAAAAAAAAAATATTTGCAGCATAAACGACTGTATCTTTTGATTGCGTTGGCTTAAAAGTTTAATACTTTTCACAGCTCTAAGGGACAGCAGGCTTGAGTATTTGATATGAATTTCATTTTGATAAGGCAACACAAAAAGTCAGTCACATGGCTGCAAATCTTAGCACCGTTATTATCAAATGGAAGCACTCCTGCTAGCTGTCTTGCACAATAATATCAATGCCAGTCGTTGACCTTTTAACAATTTGCGACGGACAACGCCTAGAGTCGCCCTTGATAGATACTTTTTTTATTACGTGCACTGGTGTAAGCTGTTGTATCTCTGCTCTGCACTATAGCACATAGAATACATATAAGTCGCTCCACGTGATCATTAGTGCATAAAATGATAGACCGTATGTCGCAGTTGACATCTTAGTCAATGCATAAAAACATATAATACACTGCAGTGATTTAAGGTTACATTTCAGAAGGCGGTTTTGTTGGGTGTAAAAGTTAAATGACCATATTCACCCCAATGAGATATTAAGTTTTAGCAAATATTGGCTAGTTTCCCAAGCCTTGTTCAAGTATCAGATAGTTCTAAGAAGATAGTTAAGACGTATTGAAATTTTGAATCAGTGACAATTTTCCTTACAGAAATAACCGCATCAGCTGTCGTTTTCTCCAACGTAAACCAAAATTATCTATCCTGAAATTTAAATACATCCGGCAGGAGGGGGTACTGCAAGAAGTTCTAAAGGTGATTCTATGGTCTACTGTATAATCAGTCAGTAATGATAAAAGTAATTTTCCACCCGATCATTCGATACAAGTGATCTAAGAAAAAACATATCGCTGTTTATTCTAATCCTGTGAAACATTAGGATAATATGTGAAAGTATGTCATAGTAGTTCTGAATTTCCCTTCAGCTGATAGACTACTGTGACCGAAGTCTTTAGTGTGAGTTGCAAAGAGTAAACTAAAGCCCAGCCAAACCTTTATGATTTTGACAACTGCATATGTTACAAATACGAAATTTGCCTAGCCTTGCCATGCCTAGTAAAGGACTAATAATGGAAATACAATCACAACAATTAACTGCTTTTCCGCGCTAACTGCGCATACGCGAGTAGAGAGAGACAGATAGGTACCGCGATCGTCTCTCTCTTTCTAACCGAGGGACGGCTGGAGGCCTGGGTCCCCTGTCCTATCTTTAATAGCTCTATGTTGTCGATTCCCTTTTTTAGGAAGGGATACAAAATTTATCCTATGTCTGATCTCAGGACTCTAACTATATTTTAGAACATTTATATAAATCGATTCAGCGGTCTAAGCGTGAAGGACTCACACACAGATAGACGTTTTCGGATTAATAATATTAGTTTTATAATTTTGGGTAAACAACACTACAAATGGTAATAGGTTAATAAAAATAAGTTATAGTTGTATCTTTCGAGGATTTGGAAGAGTAAACAGATGAGGTAGGTATTTTAATTTAAAAAAAATTACTTATTTATTAAACACAGAAAAAAATCTAGCAACACTACGATAATAAGTGCAAATTTTATATTTTTGAAACCAATAGACTGATGTCCTTAACTAACATTTTTGAGTACGGGACGGCGTTATTCTGCTAGACAGAATTTTCTTGGTATTTCAGATTACAGGGTCTTATAAATTCTTGACCATACTGGTGAATCCATTTGGTGGCCACTGTAAATAGTAAATTTGCCTTTAATGGCCGGTTCGAATCATCTAAATAGAGTTAAAACTTTTTACAAAAAGAGTCATACCCCATTTGTCACCCTGAAGTACAGGGCAAGCAGCATGACCAGTGGCTATGTCACCAACTCCAGAAGGGTACAAGTTGAACCAAAAGAGGGCTGTCCCTTTTTTAGGGTAGATTGTCAAATCTAATGCCGGAAATACAGTTGCACCCCCTTGGTATACGTCTGACATCTGTACAAGATAACAAGGTATGAAGAAAAACTGGAAAAAACTCTTGTAAGTAAAAAAAAAAGATGTGCTAGCTTAATTTCTTACGTAAAATAACGTTGTGGCGATTCTATCTTCGTCCTGTGTAGATTCGTGTAGCAAATTCTAAAAAAATTGCAATAACAATATATTTTTTTCATTTAATAAAAATACATAAAATAAAAGACACATAACCCAAACTTAATGAAGAATCGATTAATAAAAACTACTAAAGTACCCTTGTTTTTAACATGGCCTATAAGTTAAAATATGAATTTGTCGTTGTTTTCTTCCATTCTTTACATCTCTACTTTTTTATTGTAATTGCTTACACTAGAAAAATCATGGTGTGGCTCATAATGTCCTCCAATTCCATAGTTACACAACTGTAGTGCTTCAGCATACTCAACACTTAAACCAGTCATGTCAGAAACTCGTTGCGAGATGCGATGAATTAATTCCGAATTCTCGTCGAACAACCATGTTGACTTGCTGATACGGTAATTTGAATAGACGTTGTCATTAACTTCATCGTCAAATGTTTCGGCACGTTGAAGCTAAAATTAATGTTAAATATTAAATGTTTCCAACCAAATTCTTACAGGCATAAAAATATTTATAACTACATGAAAATGAGGCTTGTAACTTCTCATTTACATATTGCGAACTTAACGGTGCCATAATATATTAAATAGGAGCTATTTATGTATGACAATCTATTGATACACAAAAATGTAATTAGTTTGGAACATAAGGGTCCGTTCACACAGACCGGCTCGGAGAACATCGGCCCGCTTTTTTATTTTCACACAGACCGGACGCTTAGAATTGGTCAGAGCGGAGCCGCTAACTATTTTCAATAGACCGGCTGTGGAAGAGAATCGGAGATCGATGGGCTGCACGAGCGAGAAAGAGCACACTACCGGAGCTGGTTGGCTCCTCTTATTATTTCACACTAAGCGCGTTCAAGCATTTCTTATGACAAAAAAGTGCACATGCAAAAATAAACCTTACTCACACTACTCAAACCAAGCCGGTCTGTCGAACGGACCGTTATACCTCAGTTGTCGAGGGCCTATTTAATTTGTTAGAGACCATATTGTGTTTAATATGCTACATATTATTATTCTATTGTTACTTAATAAATTATCTTATTATGAGAACTTAAGTCTAAATAAACAACAAAATGAGCTTACCGAAAGCCTTCCCATTTCCTTTATATCTCGAATTTCTCTATCAGTTAAAACATCGTGGAATAAAAGAATGTCAGGATTAAGATACTTCATTTCTACTTTAAACGGTGCTATCTTCAAAAATGGACGATTCTCAGTCAAATAACGACAGTTTAACCTGTGAAATTGTGTTGAATGTGTTTTCATTAAACAATACCTGTCAGCTAAACAGAATGAAGAAAATTTTTTTCGCATCCACAAATTTACAATGTACGGCCACTAATTTAAATGTAAATACAGGATTTGATGTAAAATACCTGCTAGTAACTTTTGTAGACAAAGCCAACTCGCCACGACATAGAGCCTCGTAACGTTCGAATTCTTCTAGTTTCTTCATATCCTGCATAACACAATTTTATAAATCAATGAGAAATACATATTTCGACGGCAAACATTATTTTATGTATTCACTAGTGATAGTGCAAAAGTTGCTTTTAACTATAAGTATGTTTAAGAGAAGCGCTTCTGCTAACCACAGAAAGTGGGAGTATTAAAGTAGGATTGAAAAACAGTCGAGGTATTTTGAAAAAGGAGCCAATTTGTACTACTCCATCACACACAAGACATACAGTTATTAGAGAACAAATCGATCTCTATTTCCTGTTAGCTTTACTGTGTGTTACAAATAGAGTTTGCAAACACAACACCCGAAAGAGGCCTGTGACGACAGCGAGATGTTTCGTGCGCGACTTTCTGACTTACCCTCTGACGATTTTCTGACAGTCAGGATCGTCCGTTGTTTGACAACCAATGCCAACTATTGACAAGACTTACATATCTCGTACCTCTTGTGACTCCTCTTCGCTCGTAGAATCTTCTTCGATTTCAACACTTTCATCTTCGTTTTTTCAGCAACGTAATAAAAAGAAAAAAGTCTAGTGAGTGCATTTTCTGTGGAAACTGGACAATGTTGGTATTATTTTCTGATTCCTATAGTATTCCGGGCTAGTAATTTCCAGACTAGAAGAAATAACAGATTACTCTACACTATTATTTTTCAATGTTTCATTAAGTTGTTTATAATACAAATGACTGTAATTTCAAAATATGTATATTACGATTTTTAAGCGTATTATTTTTTGTTTTACTATACTGCAAATACTAAAATGTAATTAAAATTGATTCTTCACTTAATACCTAAAACTTTATTGGCAGTGGTAATATATTGCATTATATTGTCTTTCGTGAACGGGTAGGAAATATTTTCTAGGCGATATTTGCGAAGTGCTTCCATCATCCATCCACGTCCGGCATCCAAATAATTTCTTTCTACTGTTAACGCTTGACTTAACACGTAGCAATCACCAGTTGTCATTGGTGAACTGGAATTATCAATATTGTGGTTATATCAACAACATTGCTGAGTAAGGGCCACAGATAATCTCCAATCCAAAATTGATTAGCTTTTTCCGTTTTAACAAAGAACATTGTTTGTGTAACTTAGCCTGAACCTCAATATAAGATATTTTTGTAAATCGTGGAATTGCTGTACTCAAAATTTAAAAATAGCTATTCTAAGCTGAAGAATTCGAAAGTTTACTTTTATTTACCTGTATGCAATGTTGTTAATATTTCCGTTGGCAAGATCCCTTATATCCAAATTGTAAGTCTTTTGTAACCTACCAAGTGCTTCTGCAGCGCCTATTAGATCGTTTCGATCAGGGTAAACTGTGTTGTCGTGGCTCAATAATATGTTTAATATATAGTCTGAAATATTGAAATTTTCATAGAAGGACTTAAAGAATGTCTCGAAAAGAATATCTGTTTTTCGATATAATTACGTACATCATTATTGAGAAGGATGAGAGAATTTGAAAGTAAAATCTGTTGAAGTGCCTTTCTAGTGGCCCCTGAGACAACCTTGAGCACCTCGAATCCGCCTAGGTGAGAAAAACAAAAATATGTTTCCAAGCCACCGTTATTACTTTCCTACGTCCACTCGAAAAGGATTACATTTTGTAAATTGACTAACTTAGATTTCCATAACGCACTATGTAAAGTTAGTGTCTGTTTAGTCTGTCCATCACATGCTGGCTTTCGAAAAGATCTTTTTTGTGGGTAAAATAATAATATTCGATAACCCTTATTCCTTACTTCGATATAAAACAGAACTAAAGTTACTACATCCTATAGGTACCCTGTATTTGTTAATATATTGTGGTTAAGTAATAAATTGGAAATACTTTTTGACTCAAATATCATCGCATTATAAACAATAAAACGAATTACCTGATCCTTTTAATAGTATTCGGGATAAATAATTTGAGTCGGCCATCAATCTCTTTACGATAATAAAAGTATTGACTGGGTTATTTAAATATTCAGGAATGTCTTTTATCGCCCACGCCTGCTCTCTTGAGTAAAGATCCAAATACCTTAAATTAAAATAGTAATAAAATTTGCAATGTAACACCAGATTGAACGTAAACATAATCTTAATGTAATTTGATTCTTACCCCTTTATGATTAAGAGCTTATTCTCTTGCATTTTTACATATGGATCTAAGTCATCTATAAACTTTTTATGACCATCTAACAAACTTTCAAAGTCAGCCAGTGCAGTGAAAATTTCTGCATGTGATATATGCAGACAGTTCATACCAATATTGATGAATAGTAGAAAAAACATCGTGTAAAACTTAAACTAAGCTATTAGAATGAAGTCTACGGGTGTTTTCCTTGAAAAATATCAACTTCACATGAAAGACACGGCAAATGCGCTACCTTGCAATTTTATTAGAATCGTTAAACGCTATCATTAATTTTTAATGTTTTATTCGACTATTAATAGTTTCATATTAAAATTAATTATAGGGTGCCATTACTACCTGAATGATTTACAAGCGTATGTATCGCAATATCTTTTAATTTTAAAACTACGACGAGAAATAATAATAATTAACAGTTGCCTATAAATTTAATAATACTATTTACCTGTGAATTTCTTAATCACCTATAAGGAACGTGCAGTAACAATAGGTGACAGCACGGTTCCAGTCTATCAATAATGATTGTGAGCGTGGCCATAATATGTCAAAAGGTCAAAAGCTTTTCGAGGCCGGCCATGTGTTAGTGGTTGAAGAGATATGATAGATTACTATTATTTGTTTATTTATAGTAATAATAGACCGTTGGGGTAAACGGGTTCTTGAAGTGTAGGACGCCCACAGGTCAGGTGGAGTGATGATTTGCGCAAGACGGTTGGCAGGAGTCGGAAGAGACGGGCAGAGGATAGATTCAAGTGGCGTGAAATTGGAGAGACCTATGTCCAGCAGTGGACTGCGGTAGACTGATGATAATGATAGAATAAAAACATATCAAAACAATAATAAATTACTTTGTATTTTTACTATTAAACTTCCTATTAATTCTACGGAAGATGAATTAGGATTAACTAAAATTTTATTGTAAAAGCATTTAGGCAATTATTACTTTTGTTTAAAATATACGAGGTGTGTCTCCAGTAAAGACAAGTAGCAAAACCGTAACTTCAGCTCATCAATCTGAATAACTTTTCCAAAGAAATCCTTAGTGTATAGTTTCCAGATAAACCTGAAAATTCGATTTAACATACAAATAATGTTCAGAGGTTTGATAATTTTGTAAGAAAAGTTCAATTTTAAAATTCATTTAGATAAGTCTTTTCTCTGGGAAAGTAGTCCGGAACGATCGTCTTCTAAAGCCATGGCTTCGTTAGTTTGTCTTTACTGGATATACACCTTGTATGTTGCTTGAATAAAAATATATATAGGTAAGTGTCAACATCAGCATAACAAGTGCAAATGTTGTGTCTTCAATATAAATCCACTGATGTTCTTGAATAAAATTTTTATGAAAGCGGCAGCAAATCTTTATACCGTATCTACTTGGAATTTCAGGTTACACGGCCTTATGAATTCTTGCCCGTACTGGTGAATCCATTTACTCGAGACTGTAAAAAGTGAATTCGATTTTAGATAGAGAGCTCTTAAGCATAAGACTTTTACTTTTAAAAAAATATTCATGAAACTGACACAAAGGGCACCTAGTCTTAAGACAGCACTTTGTGAATCCGCTTAGATAAGATAAGATAAGATAAGATTCATTTATTCGCTCAAACACATGTGTACATACAATAAAGAATCGCATGCAAGATATAGTTTTGGAGAAAGCTCAAGACATGTTTGCCACATACTATGGGCTTGCGAATATAATTATAATTAAGTATGAATAAATTTCAATTCCAATCACCGATCATTTCCGTCATGGACTATGGTACATTACTAAGTTTCAAAAACCGTAGTCCATGTACTATAATGTACCATATTTCATAACACTTTAACAACGCGTGACTACGGCTTTTGAAACTTGTTTCATACTTTTTCAGTGTCGTTTTTTGTCGTAGTTGGGTTTTAATATTAACTTTTTTTAATTTAAAATGTTTTGGTGCCTCTATAATATTAATTTCTTTTCATAGTATATTTTAAATAGGTACTATAAAAATATCACAATTATCGAATAAATACAGGCAAAGTCACGAGAATATGGTTATAATATATATATATATCTTTGAAATGTACAAGTAACGCTCTTTCGTATGATACTAAACACGACATATTTTTCTCAAATTGGTTTTTAAAACAGTTCTTTACGTCGGCTAGAGGGCGCCACGTTATATTAAATGACACGTCATATAGCCTATAACTAGCGGACAACCAAGACGCTTCTATCGATACTTCATTTGTACTATTCTGACTAGTAGCTTAGAAAGGAGGGAACAAACAAGCATGCCATAGAAATAACACACCTATCGAATAAATACGGACAAAGTCACAAGCAAATGCTAATAATATATATATTTTTTAAATTTACAAGTAACGCCCTTTCTAATGATACCAAACACGACATATTTATCTAAAATGTATTTTTTAATACAGTACTTTATGTTGGCTAGAGGGCGCCACATTAGATTCAGTGACATGTCAAATAGCCTATAACCAGCAGACAATCATGACGCTTCTAACAACATCTCATTTGTCCAGTTTTAATGTGTAGTTAAGGAGCTATGAGGGAACAAATGAACATACATACATACATAGCCTGTTAAAATCATAACCCTCCTTTGGCTTTGCCGTAGTCGGGTAAAAATTGCTTCCATTAGTTTGAAATCATACAATGCCCTTTGTGTAACCGCACAAAGGTATAAAAATCTATCACATATATTTATCCCTCGAGCTCGAGTTTTATAAGAAACTAGTGTCCCAACGTAACATGAAAACTTATTCATTATTTTATTCCTCTCAAAAGTGAAGTCCAGTCTCATCAATCTTTTAAAGAATAAAAGGAATTTTGTAAGTTAACATCAGTTGTCCATGACATTTCTCTCGGAAACGTATATTTAAATGTTTATTTACAACCTTTACGAATGAATCTTAGAGCCTGTGAGTTTATAGAGCCAATTACAGCTGCGATGGTAATAGGAGAGGATCCATGATGATATGAAGTTTCTCTAGCTCAATGGCCTGAATAGAGATAAAATGATAAATTCATACAATGAGATTAGTACCCCATTTGTCGCCTTGAAGCACGGGGCAAGCAGCATGACGAGTAGACATTTTACCAGCTCCAGAAGGGTACATGTTGAGAAAAAAGATGGCTGTCCCTTTTTTAGGATATATTGTCAACCCTAACGTCAGAAAAACAGTTGCACCACCTTGTTCTACGTCTGACATCTGTACAAGAAACCACAGCATAAAAACTAAAAAATATTAAATAATCCATTTCTATACAAATAAATAAAATTGTACTCTCTATTTAGTATTATTATTTTTATTTTTGTATGGCCCTGCCAAAATGACTCTACTCTGCCTGATGGAAAACATAAGCAGAATCCAAGAGTGGTGATCATACCATCTAATATATAAAATTCTAGTGTCACAGTTTTAGTTGCCAAACTCCTCCGAAACGGCTTGACCGATTCTCATGAAATTTTGTGAGCATATTGAGTAGGTATGAGAATCGAACAACATCTATTTTTCATCCCCCTAAATGGATTGGGTCACCTATCCTTAAAAAAAAAAATGGCAAAACGACGTTTGCCGGGGCAGCTAGTATATATATACATATACATACCATACTCATTGCGAATGCAGAAAATGCAACAATGCAGTATGGTGATTCACACCATGGCGGGCTAGTGATACTTCTGCATCATTGGGACTCTATTGATACTTTAAATTTAACAGCTTTTCACTAAATACATATGAAAGTATATTTCTTTTTTCTTACGTAAAATAACGTGGTGGCGATCCTTTCTTTGTGCTGTGTTGATTCGTGGTCGATTTTCTGTTAAAAAATCAACGATATTCACAAATTAAATGTCAGAGATATAACTAAAATTAAATCAAGAAAAAACATTTAAAATTAGCTTAATATCTCTTGTATTTATCATAAAGGAAATCAAAATTGTTGACTTCTCCTTTTCTTTTTACAAAGACAACATCCGCGTAAGGAATATAAATTCTGTGTCACGAGAGATTTGACAAACATACATGAAACGGACACAAATAACACCCAGACTCAGAACAACAATTTGCAGGATTTGAAGCCATAACACGTGGTGCAATAGGAAGTAGCGTGGCGACCGCTTGAACCACTAAGTCAACGTTGCAGTCAATCCCTATACTTAAATTGTAATTTCTTACCATGGAAAAATCAAGATGTGGCTCAAAATGTCCTCCAATCCCATAGTTACATAATTGCAGTGGTTCAGCATATTCGATACTTAAACCAGTCATGTCAGAATTTCGTTGCGAGATACGGCTTATAATTTCTGAATCCTCATCGTACAACCAGGCCAACTTGCTGATACGGTAACTTGCAAAGACGTTGTTATTGATGTCATCATCAAATGCTTCAGCACGTTCAAGCTAGAATTAATGAATGTTAATAGTGATTTACTTTTTCTAAGTAATTTCACACGAGAATAATAATATGAATATAAAAAAAATTACAACATTCGAAAATATCTGATATACATAAGTATCTGATATATACTACCGTGCATGAACGGGACATGCAGAGTGATACCACAGAAAACCGGAGTGAAATAGCGCTTGCGCTATGTTTCGCCGAGTAAGTGAGCGATACCGGAGGCCCATACCTCAGCCCTTCCCCGTGTCCCTCTCCCCATGTCCTAATGGCCAGTAACGCACTTGTGACAACTCCGGTGTTGCGGGTGTCATTGGCGACGGTAATCGCTTACTATCACTATCGCTATACGCTACATATACAGGTGTCCTGACGCGAGTTTAAGATTTTTTACCCATCTCAAAAAAGCGCACTACTCCGCCGCTGAAGAATTTCAGTTCAAAAATTTTACAACTCTGAAGTCATGGACCTGTTATCATAGTATGTGTGTATATTAGTATGTTACGATTTACTTAAATGATTATAAGATGTTTGCGATAAACAGGTATGTAGCCAGTAGAGTAGGCAATCCCACAAATAATAGGTGATTCGTGATTTCATCCGAATTCTTATTTGATAAATAAATATGTGAGTAAACTTACCAAAGGCCTGCCCATTTCCTTAATAGTTCGAATTTCATTATCATTTAAAACATCGTGGAATAAAAAAATGTCGGGATTGAGATACTTCATTTCTATTTTAAACGGAGCTATTTTTAAAAATGGATGGTTTTCAGTTAAATAACGGCATGTTAATCTGTGAAAATATATTAACTGTGTTTTAATTAAACATTTTCTAATATTAGCTATTTAGTGGTCTAATCACTCTTAGAGACATAAGACATACATATGCCAAACTTGGTTCTTGTGGTGATGGATTAAGAATACGAACTGCCGTGGATGACGTCAGAGGTCTTTAATGGAAGGGAGGGAAGTGGGAGTAAACTACGCAGGACAACGTCGCTGCAAAGGAAGAAAAACTTAACACAATCCCGTCTGGATAAAGTAGTATAGTAGACCTAAACCTTCTTGCTAAGGTAATGTCTATGTAAAACAGTGGAATCACGGAGACGCTCATGTCACCAGCGGTCACCCATCCAGAAACTGACCGCGACATCTTTGCTTACCCTCGGTGATGGTTTCTAGTTACCGAGTGCAACTGGGCTATGAGCGCCTCTTACATATTATATAGGCTAATATCATCACGCTAAGACCAACAGGAGCGGAGCAGCAATGAATAATGTTTCCAAAACAGGGGAAAATTATCGCGCTACGGGCAATAGGAGACGCAAACGAGGTTGTGTGGGTAGCTAATGTATTATAACGTGCCTTTGTGACGCGTCAAACATAATTCAGTTTCATAAACAGAGTTAACACGGCGAGTGTTTCTGGGGCGTAAAATGGAAATGGAACATGAGCAAATCTAAGCGCATGGTCTGAGAGGTCTATTACCTTTTAAACATGTTCTTAAATATTACAGATGTCCAAATTTTAATATTGCTTATGACCGGTATATAAAATAAAATACCTGCTAGATACTTTCGTATATAAATCAAATTCACCACGACAAAGGGCCTCATAACGTGCGAATTCTTCTTGTTTCTTGATAACCTGAATAACAGAAAATTGTAAATCAATTACAGGTTTATTAAATGATTATGCTTTCAACCATATATTTAAGAAAAGTACTTTCGCAAACCTACGGTCAAAAATAGGAGTAGTAGCTTATAATCTGACACTATTTATCCATGTTACAATGGAAGGTAATTAATGTTTTCTTATTCCGCAGAAGATAGACACAAGAGAGCAAGTAGATATTCGGCCTCCGTGAGCTTTGCTGATTTGCGACCACTAAAATTTTCGTGTACATTAACAGGAATAAGTCCTGTTAATGTACACATATTCTGGTTATTTGTGACTCACCGTCTGGATTAGATCCTCCCACCGACACTTAGGATCATTTGCTACTCAACAAGCAATGCTAACCACTAATGGACTCACATTTATTTGCTTTCGAAGGTACACCTGAGGCCTTTACAATAAGGACTCCGTACCTCTTGTGACTCCTCTTCACGCGTAGAATTTTCTTCACTTCTTATACTTTTTTCTACATTTTCACCATCGTCATGAAAAGAAAAAAAGTGAAAGTAGTGCATACAATATTGTGCATTATAAAGCGGCCTTACATAAGGCAATTGTACCCTGCGAGTTTTCAGTCTTGTTTTCTGTGGAATCTGGATTTTTTTATGCTGTAGTAACCAAACTTTTTTATTTCCTAATTGATTAAACTTATCAATAAAACGAAGCAGAAGAAATAGAAGTTTACTCAATACTAATATTCCGCTATGTTTTTGTTTATACTTAAGAAAATAATGCTCAACAAGCTTCACTTTAACTCGTTAACTAAAATATATATGTACTGTGTAAGTAAGTCTGCATATGGATTCCTTTGTTTTTCTAAATAACAATATTTAATATATAAAAAGTAACTCGCAAACCTAAAGTATTATTAGCAGTTGTAATGTGTTGCATTATATCCTCTTTAGTAAATGGATACGAAATATTTTCTACGTTATATTTACAAAGTGCTTCCATCATCCATCCACGTCCAGCTTCTAAATATTTGCTTTGAGCCGTTAAGGCTCGGCTTAGCACATAGCAGTCACTAGCTGTCATTGATGAACTGAAAATATTAGCATTATAGTTATTATTATCAACAACAGGACTACTTACTTAGAGTACAGATCTTCACAAATCCAATCAAAATCGCTTCTCTCTTCTTTTACTTACATGGCTGTAATTAGTCTTAAAAAAGAACATTATCCGTGTAATACTAGTTCCTCAGATACTAGAATGGTTGTTAATATAATTTAGATATACTAATTGACCCGGCGAACTTCGTACCGCCATATTTACAAATCTGTCTCAGCTTCGCGTCGCGGACAGAAAAAAAGACTTTTCCCGTTATCTTTTCATTTTTTTGTACACAAACCTTGTCCTTACAATAACGAACGCATACATAAAAAAAGAGTTATTGCGTATATTTTTATAGAAGTTATGCATAACATACATCTCGGCGATTCATTTATATATATATATATATATAGATAACATAAGATGTCTTTGTTGATCGTGACATCATTTCACCGGGGTTCGAAGTTAAATAACATCCATTCTACTCTACTACGCTACACTACATTCTTCAGTCTCCATTAGCAATTTTATGGTTTCGTAGCTACCTCTATGATCGCCAGCAGTGTATTGAAATTGTTTTATGTACTCCTCTTAGCTCACAACATCCGCGGACGTTATAAGCTAAGCATCCCAATCCCTAGCATGTCATCCACGTTGCTATTTGCAGTTTTTATTATTTCAATTAGTAAACAAAATAATACTTTCTTCATACCATCTTTATGCACATGTTCTCATTTCTCACAAGCTACTCCAGATACCTAAACGCATTTACCCAAGAGAAAATAAAATGTGTTTAGTGTAATTATGATTAGTTATGTCCGCCATAAGCACAAACGGTACAGTCCAGTCGAAATCAAAAATACATTATACTTCTTAATTATTTAAATAACTTTGGAATATTGCCAGAGTCTAGAAATATTTTTCTCTGGTGAAACATACAACCCAATGGACAAGATAAAAATTTCACGGGCAAATAAATATGAATCTCTAATTATATTTACCTGTATGCAATGTTGTTTAAATTTCCGTTGGCAAGATCCCTTACATCCAATTTGTATGTCTTTTGCAACCTACCAAGTGCTTCTGCAGCGCCCATCAGATCATTTTGGTCAGGGTAAATAGTTTTTTTGTAATCCAATAATATATTTGATACAAAATCTGGATTAAAATTAAAAATATTGTAAATTATGGTAGTACAGAGAAAGTCTTGAATTAAAGAACATTGATTTAGAAGCATATCAAATACAATCTATCCTGTCATACTCATTTCTCCTTGTCTTAATATAAAGTACAGTTATTACATCCTATACCTCGTATTTATTAATATACTGACGGAGAGCTAATAACGAATTTTGAGAAGATTCTTCAGGCAAGCTGAAATTGCGAAAAATTACAATTTCGTGAATGCCGAATCCAGTCCTAGGAGTGTTTTAGCGGGTTAGCGGTTATTTCACTACTGTGCAGCATATAACATTTTAAAAAAAAACAAACAAAAAAATGTTTTAGGCAACTTGAACCTTTTTTTATCTTTTAATTTTTTATTTCTATAATTCAAAAATAAAAATCCACGACGTTTGTGTCGGTTATTAAGTATAACCACCTTCAAAAGTACTTTTTTAATATTCTTTAGGCAAACTAAAGTTTATATCACGTATTTATTAAGTAATATACCTATGACACGGTTTTATTACTTATGCAGGGCAGGTATCATCAGTCACTAACTTTCTATGTAAATATGTCATTAATTCCAAAATAAAGAATTATTAATTAAATTTCAAATACTACTTGAAAATCGCCAGACGGTTATAAACAGTTCCCGGACGTTAAGACGACAGCTGTTGGTATTCCGAAAAAAATAAAAAAAAAAAAAAAATGAAGAATGAAGATGAATTAATGAAGTTTGTAAATAAGTGCGATAAAAAAGAATCTTCTCAAAATTCGTTATCAGCTCTTGGCCCATAACTGTGCCCGCGACTTCGTGCACGTGACATTTGGATTTTCAAGTTATTTTAAATTTTTCGCCGTTTGACCCTGGACTACCACATTTTTTTTTAAATATGCTAAATCGGCCCAGCCGTTCTCGAGTTTTAGCCAGATAAACTAACAACAATTGATATTAATATATAAGAATACGGTTAAGTTACGTCACTTTCAATACGTTCCAATATGTGTGTGAAACAGTTTTTGAATCAAATATTACAAAAACAATAAAGTCAATTACCTGATCCTTTTCTTAATATTCTTATTATATCATTCAGGTCAGACACCAATCTTTTTATGGCAATAAAAGCGGTGATTGGGTTACTCATGTATTTAGCAATGTCCTTCATCGCTCTTGCCTGTTCTCTTGAGTAGAGATTAAAATACCTAAGATAATAATAACTCTATAAAACATTATTTATAAATAAATATTTCGGACATCTATCACACAACGCCATCTAGTCCCAAGCTAAGCAGAGCTTGTGTTATGGGTACTAGACAACTGATACAAATACATATATACTTTTTTTTTGTAAATACATACATATTATACATAGAAAACACACAAACACCGAAACAAATATTTGTAGATCATACAAACATTTGGTCCGACCCGGGAATCGAACCCGAGACCTCACGATCAGCAGTCGCACACGCCAACCGAGAGACCAACTAGGCAGTCATTTAAATCAATATAATATTAATATATTACGATTCTTACCCTTTTATTATACAGAGCTTTTTCTCTTGCATTTCTACATATAGATCTAAGTTATCTATAAACTTTTTATGGCCATCTAATAAACTGTCGAAGTCAGCCAATGCAGTAAAAATATCTGAATGTGACATAGGCAGACAGTTCATGTTAATAATGAAGAACAGTAGAAAAATCATTGTGTAAAACTTACAGTAAAATATTAGAAAGAAGTCATATACTGTAAAATATTTCACAACTTTGTGTATGTTTTCTTTGAAAAATATTAACTACGCGTAATATACACGTCAAATTTCACACTACGTATTTCATCAAAATACAAAACATGAAATTATGTTAATGCTATTATAAATGTTTTAATGTATCATTCGACTATTAGGTAACGAGCGTATGTAGCACTATCGCTTACTTTTATTTTAAAACTACGATAAGAAATATTAGTACTGCAGTTTTAACAGTTTCATGTAAAATAAAAATATATCACACGTACAAAGCATCAGTTACCACGTACTTGTAGTCTCAGAATTAAACTCTGGATATTACAGCTATTTTCTGATGACCATCGTCGTCATCAGTAAATAGCTATTATATAATTCAACATAAACTATCATCAATCATACTCCCATCTCTCCGTAGTTTAGTGTACTGGCACCTTTAAATGATCAACTCATGACGACTCGTGAGGTTATTTAGTCATTGATTTGATTTATGACACACAACCTTAATTGCCTTTTTAACCGACTTCAAAAAAAGGAGAAGGTTTCTCAATTCGACCGTATATTTTTTTTTTTTATTTTTTTTATGTGTGTTCGGGCATAACTTCGTCGTTTATGAACCGATTTTGATGATTTTTCTTTTGTTGGAAAGGAGATGTCCCGACGGTGGTACCATGATAAGGAAACTAGGATCTGATGATGTCATCCCAGAGAAATCGAGGGGAACCTTCGAAATTTGTAGGGGCGACTAGTGCATTTGTAATTTTTTTAATAAAGTATTTGAAAGCACTACAATTTAATGGAGGTCTGGAGTCGATCTGATGAAGGAGCCGAAAGATAGTCGAGGGAACTCCTCTACGATTTATAGCAGTTGCCTTGTGTTTGGGCTTGTTTAATTTGTATTGATGAGAACTTCACACCTAATATAGTTGTACCTATCATTAGCGGTCTAATAATGAAGACGAAGAACAGTTAAGGGAACTTCTCAACGATTTAGAGTAGCCACATTGTGTTTCGACTTTATTCAATTATATTGATGAAAACATAATGTTTATCACATATTTTCAAAGGTATTTCAATATTTGCATATGTTTGTCATCATTTCATGATGATGAGCCGATGATGGAAGATACATTTCCTTAACAGTTAGAAGTTGGAGAATAATTCTTTAAATATCAAATGTTTGCGTGTTATCATTTCTTGGGCCACCATCTCCAAATGATGACATATTAACTAGATGTTTGAATAGCGTAAGCACCCTTGCTAACGCAACTTATCGCAGTGTTTATCTTTTCGAAAATTAATCACGACTTTGTTTAAGGTAGTGCCCTCAATGTCTTTGCTTTTTATTAGTAACTAGCTGAATCAAACAAACAAACAGACAGACGGACCGACAGACACGGTACCGTGTATACATACATATGTATTTAGTAAAAAGCGTTTTTTTTAAGATTACAAACAGACACTCCTATTTTATATATTTGTATAGACTAGCTGACCCACGCAACCTCGTTTGCGTCTTCTATTGCTCGTAGCGTAATAATTTTCCCCCTTTTTCGTAACATTCTTCATTGGTGCTCCGCTCCTATTGGTCTAAGCGTGATGAGGTATAGACTATAGCCTTCCTCTATAAATGGGCTATCTAACACTGAAAGAATTTTCCAAATCGAACCAGTAGTTTCTGAGATTAGCGCGTTCAAACAAACAAACTCTTCAGCTTTATATATTAGTATAGAGTATAGATTCGCTTGCTCCTATTCGATCACGGCAAGGTGCAGGTCATTTCAACTTTGACACGATTCCCATTGCCTCGTAGATCACGCTCTTGATAACATAAATTGTTCATCTCAATATGAGTTGTTGGCTTGTTGCTTAAGCTCAGTTTTAATACGTGCTTCCAACTCCTACAGTTATTCGCATCAGTGGGAGTAACGTTTGTAGGTGGTCACTTACGTAGGTTGGCTCACGCGATTTGTATTAAATAATTAGTTTAACTCACTACTTACCTATGATTATTTACACTAAAAATGTAAAAATAAAAACTTTTTATAAAAAAAAAACCGACTTCCAAAAAACAAAACTCCCTGCCAAAAAACACTAAAAAGCTCAAAATAAACTGGCTCTTCATAAATTGCAATGTGCCAATTCTTGTCTATACCTAACTCTTTATTCATTTAAATAGTATTATTATTATGTGTGCTAGGTACCTAAAATCTGATTGAAGTCGGTGCCAAGCCAAAATGTAATAGTAGGTACTAAGGTCGCATCGCACTCGCCGCTGCCGGATAGCAGCTCTTCGTGTAGAACAAAACAACCCAAGCAGGAAGACCCGCGCGGGCTGCCTATGGTTGTCTCGAAATATAGCGAGTGTGTTCCTACTATTACATTTGGCTTGGCACCGACTTCAAACAGATTTTAGGTACCTAGCACACATAATAATAATACTATTTAAATGAATAAAGAGTGAGGTATAGACAAGAATTGGCACATTGCAATTTATGAAGAGCCAGTTTATTATTAATCTATTTCTCAACAGTCTTTAGCAGTGCTCGCGTTAGTAAGGAGGTATTTGCATTCTATATTACGTTGGCCAGAGCGCTTGGTTTAGGGTTTGTTATAAGATTTAATTCCCTTTGCATTTTTTTACTTATGCGTATAAAAGAGGGTGTAAATAATACGAAGAAAAAAACGAATATTTTTATTTTATGTGCAACTCATTACATAATAGAGTTAATTATGAATTTCATTTTATAGATAGAATTATTGTGTATGTGTAAGAACTTTTTTTTTTAGTTTTACTTACTTACTGCCTACACCTTTCATTATAAAGACTTATCGGTGCGGTGTGTACTTAATACTAGAATAATGATAGAAAATAAATAGTCATTCGCTAAAATATTGAAATTCATTTTGCGATTGTTTATTAATTTTTAAAAATCTGTCGTAGTTCATTGTAGCGTGTGAACTAAGGAATATCAACTATTTTCATCTTCTAAAATAGGGCAAATAGCTTCCAACGTATTAGTGAAACTTAAAATGGCTGAGTTCTTCAATGGATGTCCGCTCAAACGAAGCTTTGGGAAATGTGTCGAATCTCCTTTAGAAGTGTTCAGAGTCGCCGTCTAAATAAGAAAATGCTTGAGTTTAGGGTGCATGTATGATTAACTCAATAAACAATAAATTAATTCGTTCGTCACTTACCCATACTATATTTTTTATTTCAATTCTTTTTTGATAGTTCAAAGCAATCCGTTTCATTCGAAAATTACTGGGATACAAGACCAGTATTTCTTTTATCCACTGTAATGCACTTTTTATATCTCCTGTAATAGTGAATCAATGTAAACGATTTTGTTGTTAGATACTGCTCTGGGACCTTTCACATACCAATTATTATAAATAAACAATCGTATCCAAGACGAGTATTATAGAATATATCTTTTATAAACTTCTTTAATCATGAAGTAGTTACAAGTCACACAAAAGAGTAATAGAATTTATTACATAACATAAACCTACCTGATTTGTCTAATGATACACGGATGTACTCAATTATAGAAGCTATATAGCGTGGGGTAAGTGATTTTTCTTCATTGTATTTACGAAGAGCTTCAAACATCCATACCACACTATTTGTATAATCTTTTGCGTGGAATAACGTCCGCCCTAGTTCATAGAGGTCACATGATGTCATTGGAGAACTAGAAATAAATCAAAAAGTCTAGATTATACAGCCAAAGAATGTGTGGAAATTAAAGAATTCTTAATTAGTCTAGTTACAAACGATAAGTTTTGCCAAGACTGGGTTAACATTCTATTCAAAACATAAACCTAAGACATTCAGAGCCAGTTTCATCGCTTACTGATAAAATCAAAGACTAACGTTAACTTAACTGTAAAATAACAACAGTTTTTGGTTCAACAAATCTTAGATAGAGACATTTATGTCAGATCTCCAGCTCCAGCTAGGTATCCTCGTTTTCCTATCACCCCCCTGCATCCCCCACTTCGCAGAAGCGTTCTCGGTACAAACTCCACCATCCCACGACTTTGCAAACTGCTCAATAGTTGCGGCGCCCTTGTCGATATACACACTGACTCGCTTAACAAATTCCGCAAAAGCATACTGAATGCCTTATAGGAGGTACTTTATTTGAGTGCCATCTGTATTTCCAAAAAAAAAAAAAAAACCTTTATACAGTGCATAAAATTGTTGGTGAGCCTAGTAAATAAATAAATAAATAAATATACATATATTTATCAGTAACTTTTAACTGTCCAATTACTTTATATTGCATATAACTAACTAAAACTTAATCTGGAACAGGGGAAACTGGCCTTTAATTTCTTTAAACTATAATGATAATTATTTTCAAAAGGCATTGCTAAGCGTCTATAGGCATCTCCCGAAACCGACCTAGGAAATTAGGGAAAACTTACAAAGTGAATCATACCTTAAAATATAGCTTGATCTCTGTGACAGTTGGTACTAGTGTATTTTAGAACTTACGAGGATCATTTAAGGTGTCAATTTGTGTGCGCCGGAGATCGCAAAATGATCTCCGTCCTCCATAAGCGAGAGCTTAAGTGTGACAGGTGAGGCCACCAGTCACCCTAACAGAAGAAGGCCGGGGCGACGACGCGAGCTCTATAAAGTGCTCGTGCCCTATTCTGAATAGAATAGAAGTGCTAGGGTTCCTACACAGGTGAAAGCCACCTACAAAAGTGCGTGCCACGTGATACGTCGGGGTTCCAGGGATTTCCTTTCGAGGATACACCTGGTTCCTATCTTGAATCTATCGTTAAGTCTATCTTGAATTTCTATGTATTACCTATAGACGATACCATATAATTTTCCCTCAGCAATTTCTTTTATATCCTCATTGTATATATTTCGAAGGCTGTTCAGGGCTTTTGCAGCATCTATTAAATCTTTTCCAGCAGGATACTTCATGTTCTTGTGGTCTCTGTTAATATTCTTTGCGAATTCTGGTGAAAAGTACAACATTTTAATTTCGAGAATTATTTAAAATCAAAAAATAAGTAATCATAATTATTTTGCACTCTGTTGTTTATGTACATACACAGTACTTGCTATAAGTTATATTTATGGATAATATTTATGCATCTTTCCACAATAGAAAAAAAATCTGTGTCGCTTTCCAAACACGAAACAACACATGAAACGAACACAAAGAACACCTAGAATCAAAACAGCAATGTGTAGATCACACAAAGTATTGTCCTATGTGAGTATAGGAGTGACCAGACCCTAGTGTAGTAGATGGCGGTGATATAACAGCATAAACCACTATGTCATCCGTCAAACGTATCAAAGTATGAAATTTTGCATGTCAAAAATCATCAACAGAGTGCATCATTATTATCAACAGTCTTTGACAGTCCACTGCAGGACATAGGCCTTTCCTTAGAAAGGAGGTATAAATAATAATAAATAAATATGTAGGCAGGTAGTATTGGCCTACTACCTGCCTACTACCTACGCTGGCCAGGCGGTACAGGGTATATTTCAAGTTTTCTTTTTCTTAGCAGTGATGTTGTCCTACGTAGTTTATCTCTCTTAGTCGCCTCTTACGATTCCGTGTGGTTACGGATTAAAAATACGGCGTGTCACAGCCTTTACTCATCCCATGGATGTGAAAAATACTTAAAAATATAAAAGTTGTTCAAAACTTAAAAATGCATTACCTGATCCATCTTTAATACGCAATTTAATGTAATGCGTGTCTATGGTCAACCGCTTTATAAGGGTGTATTCATTTATAGGATTACTAAGGTATTTAGTAATATCTTTTACTGCTGTTTCATGCTCTCTTCTAAAAATATCCATATACCTAAGAATATAAAGCGATCTTCAATCTAGAGGAAAATTTACAAACGTTGAATCAATTAATCTTTAAGAGTCATTAAAGTAATTAATCAATCACATCTATAGATAGTGCAATCATTTCATAATCGAGATTTCAGTTACGACAGATATCTGTTGTGTTCGTACTTCGAAGTAACAACATGTGTGAGATACTGCTGTGAGACCCATCTTGTCATTGTCTACCCTCCTTTTCATCTTCATCGTTTCTTTTTAATTTACTTCCAATTTTCTGTGTTCTTTCAACCTAAAGTTCCATGAGTGATACCTAAGTATAGCTGCCAAATTATGCTAAATGTAACTGAGCGGAGAAATGAAAAAGTGGTGTTACTATGTATTTATGCTATGTAATCTAAACTTACCTCTTTAGAAGAGACAACCTGTTTTCTTCCACGTCGACATACAATTCTAGATCTTGTGTCAGTCTCTGATGAGTTGCCAATAAGGACTCGAATTTGGGTGAAAGACTATATTTACCTGATCCTGCTCTTAAGCCAAGATATATTACAAAAGCCAAACACGTTGCAAATGGCATATTGGGACAAGCATTTCTATTCACGAAATATCTGTAGAAATATTAGTTTGTTAGTTAATTTTTACTTGTTCAAAAAGCTGCATTTCACATGCTGGTCGATTATTGCCCGTTAACTTGCAAAATAAACTTAGCTGTCATAGATTTACTTATAACGTCGTTAACTTCCACTCAGTAGCTTATCGTGTACATCTTGTGTGCGTTTTATAGGAAAACCTACAATGTGGATCACATTCAAAATGGATCATTATTCAATTGTGTTGTGAATCAATTACTGACCCATAACAAAACGCTCTGTAAAGTCTTGTTCTCACTGGGTTTGAAAAAACACAATCATATGTAAGGGTTACTTTAAAGCGGATATTATTTTCAATAGCTTGTTTAATTTATTTCATTACTGCACTAACAAAGATTATGTAATACAATTCACATTTTGGATTCAGATATGCCTTTCATCTCTCCCACGGATGGTATGATTCCCAAAGTGTTCCTCGCAATATAAAAGAAAAAGACCCAGCAAAGTAATGACAGAGCAAAATTCAAAATCTTTTTTGCTCAATTGAAGTGACCTTTGAATACATTTAATACATCTGACTTAGTCTCACCTTTATATTTCTTAGATTGTATTAAGTGAAAGGGCATAATTTCGTCCCATCCCTTAGTTTAGCTTATGGTGACTTACTTCTAGCCGATTTCGGCCACGACGAATAGTCTCTACGGAGATCAGTCAACTACGGAGGAGATGTTAAAATGCACAAGCGCAGGTTTCTCACTAACACAATCCGATGACACCGTTATATATTATATAACGACCGGGGAAGGATCATTATGTTCTCCCCGAAGCACGGCGATTAAAACGCCATGTTCCAAACTTCGGGCTGTTAAACGTGTCTGTAATCAGAAATTTAATATAATACATTTTAGCCCCACTCGGGATTCAAACCCGAAACCGCTTGATCGGCAGTCGCATACGGTAACTGCTAGACACACAAGATAATTTCAAATCAAATCAAATCAAATAGCCTTTATTACTGATAAATATTAATTACATTTCAACTTGTTCAATATATAATTATACAATTCAATACAATATTAAACAATTCGATTCATACTTATTAGAATACAACAAAATTTCATGCATTTCTATAGTAAATAACATTTCTAATATTCGACATTGGCAACAGATATCTCAGTTTGCCATTTGGCATAGGCCTCCCCTAGGCTTTTCCACGCCTCTCTGTTAGCGGCTTTTCTTTGCCATGTTGTTCCAGCTACCTTTCTAATATCATCCTCCAAGATACAAGATAATTTAGTTTAGCTTAAATGATGCATGACATATTCATACAGTAGGTATTTGAATCGAAAAGCTTAAGATTTCAACTTTCAACAAATCCTTTATGCGTCGTAAATCAAGAGCACTATGGTCGTATTTTTTACCCGACTACGGCAAAGTCAATGGAGGGTTATGATTTTGACAGGCTATGTATGTATGTTCATTTGTTTCTCATAGCTCCTCAACTACTCATTAGAACTGGACAAATGAGGTGTCGTTAGAAGCGTTTTGATCGTCCTCTGGTTATAGGCTATATGACTGAATGTAATGTTGCGCCCTCTAGCCGATATAAAGTATTGTATTAAAAAATAAATTTTAGATAAATATGCCGTGTTTGGTATCATTAGAAAGGGCGTTACTTGTACATTTTAAAAATACATAAACTATTAGCATTTGCTCGTGACTTTATCGTATTTATTCGAAAAGTGTGGTATTTCTATAATATGCTTGTTTGTTCCCTCATTCTTTCTTAACTACTAGTCAGAATTAGACAAACCAGTTCATGCTGAAATCAGCGTGGCTCTACTACTGTACGAGGCGGTGGTCATAAGCATTAGAGGACGATGCAGCTCATTTGTTTTCTTACACCAGCAGTATGATCTAAATGTATAGTGACTGTCTGTTCGATAGATTAAACTTAGATTAACTATTATTTTAGAAACAACGGAACAGAAGTCTTACTGTTTAATGTATAGGTGACATTGTAAAGCCAGGATTACATTAAATTGATGTTCTCCTAGCCGATTACGGCCACGGCAACCAGTTTCAACAGAGATCAACCAACTACGCGGAAGATATTATAGTGCACAAGTGTGTGCGCAAGCAAAGGTGAACTCTCTGTTCCCACACTCTCGTAATCCGATGGGACGGTTAACCGACGCGATCGGAAAGAGATCAGGCGAAGGACCAATAGCTATTACGTGCTCTCCGAGGCACGGGGGTTCAGACCCCAAATTCGAGCTGTTATAAGCATTTATAGAATCAGAAATACTTAATAACACTTTTGGCCCGACTCGGGATTCGAACCCGAGACCTCTTGATCAGCAGTCGCATGCATAAATTACCCGATCCATATTATTCCTTATTCGTGTTGACAAAAAGAGAAATGTATACAAATTGCTGTAAACACAACTTCTCGAGCAAAAAACTAATCTTTATTGAAGTTCGACATATAGATCAACAAGCTTTTGTGTCAATTCGCAATCCAATACCAAATTACTTCGTGGAGCCGTAGTTCTTCGAAATCTATGATGCTCAAGGTATTGAATGAATACAAAGAACATTCTTAAAAGTAATAACTCGACGGCTATTTCTTTTCCCATAAGCTTCTTGTACGAACATTGTTCAACTCTCAGATTTGTAAATAGCATAAGTATACTGATAAACAGGTCACATAAGAAATCTTTTCGTATCTTTTATGTATTAAGCTAAAGAAATATCTAGTTGGTTTTATTCTATGTATCTGGCTGGCTTTGATATGAATAAATAAAAGACATGAAAAACAACAATTTCCCGCTATTTTTCAATATTTTTTTCCGTTTTCTAATATAGGTGTCTACATTTTTTTATAAGTTACCTGTCAAAGTGACTCTGCTTAGCCTGATGGTAAGCTCAAGCAAAATCCAACAGTGGGGGCCACCATACTCACTGCGAAAGCAGACAGTGCAGTATGGCGTCCCACCCTATGGTGGCTTAGTGAGATGCTTTTTCACGCCCCGCTTTAAGGACCCAGGATCATAGTAGGAAGGAAACACGTGCCCTGGTAGTAAGTTCCAGTTCTTGACTGCTCGGCACAGGAGCAAGAACGAAACAGTTTGGTTTGAGAGCGTATTTCTACGACTTTAAGGCGGTGACTTTCAAGGCCAGCACGTTGCCGGCTCAGCTGGAGTGATGCCACGGCTTCACAGAAAAATGGTGCAAAATAGCGCTTGCGCTGTGTTTCACCGACTGAGTGAGAATACCGGAGGCCCATTTTTTTTTTACGTGTAGAGACCCCCTCGGGCCGTCACCCCGCCGGGGTTTGCGGCGAGGCGGTGTGTTGGAATCGAACTGACTAAAACCACACGGTGTGCCACTCTGCGCTTGAGACGGGAGGGATCCGGGAACTGCAGCTATTAACACATCCGGACCCCTCCCAGCGCCTGCCCGCACTGAAGCGGGCACCTACTGCTAGTGAAACTCTCAATTT
The DNA here is from genome assembly GCA_905220595.1 of Spilosoma lubricipeda. Taxonomy (NCBI): domain Eukaryota; kingdom Metazoa; phylum Arthropoda; class Insecta; order Lepidoptera; family Erebidae; genus Spilosoma; species Spilosoma lubricipeda. The sequence continues at coordinate 13,197,550 of HG992281.1, forward strand.
AATTTGGGCGACGTTCGACACACGCGAAACGTCGCACCCTCGCGGGTAGCCACTAGAACGGATGGAGGGGAAAGCCCGTCCCGACCATTCGCGGCCACACTCAGGGCGGCATGAGGCGCTGATAGGCGCGACCGGAGGCCCGTACCCCTTCTTCTCCCTACATCCTTTTTCCTATCCACTTGCGACGCCTCTGGTGTTGCGGGTGTCCATGGGCGGCGGTAATCACTTACCGTCAGGTGATACGTCTGTTTGTCCCATAAAAAAATGTGTTTTTCTGTAGAGGAAGGGAGAAGATGGGATCAATTGGAAGAGCTCTTCAGAGCACTCTCCATGGTACAGGAAGTAGATGTATGTTGCCAAGGGCATGTCATTGATATGCAGAAGAAACAAGCGTAGGCGATAGAACTGAACCGTTTACGCGTGTTAACATTTTAAAGAAATCTTAAAGAACTTTAAAGAAATTCATATAGTTAAATCTCAACTATCAACAGCTAATGAGACAAGAAACTGAGGACAAAAGGTTTGAAATTGAGAAAAAAGAGTTGAAATTGATCAACCAATGATCATTTATCATGTTGATACATACATAATTGATTACTCAGCACAACTATAGTGATCGCTTGGAAAGTGTTAATGTACACCAAATAGTACTAACCAGTACTGACGGGGAGGTATACTATGTAAGAGTTGCACGGATGCATGTAAGAGTATCACTTGCTTACACAAAAAAAGCTGTCATTTAATAAGCATTTTCAATAATCGCTTAATCTACCACCTTTAGTCAAAGAATACCTACTTACTGTCTTTCAATTAAAATATAACTCGCGTCGAATATAAAAATAGATTAGAGATAGTAAAAACCATGATATTCAAGTATTGCATTTATTTTAAGGTTATATAGAAACAATATGGTTACCATTATTAATTTTGAATATGCTTGATAGATACAGGGTCAGGAACTTCGTGGAGGATGTTTTGTGCCTGATAATCGAAATTGCAGGGCCTGCGGAATTCTTGTCCCCACTCGTGGATCCATTTCGTGGATACTGCGTAAATAAAATATGTTTACATATTTAGGTATAGTCTTTACATCAAAACTAAGAAATACGTTCAATTAGATTTTATGGCAAATAATACTCGAACTTCACTGTAGAACATCGTGATAAACTATGGCTTAGACAGTTTTTTAAAGTTCTTAGCTTTAACTGAAACCGTGTGTGTGCAAACACAGGTGCACTCTCTGTTCCCTCACTCTTATAATCCGATGGGACGGTTAACCGACACGACCGGGGAGAGATCAGGCGCAGGACCGACAGCTTTACGTGCTCTCCGAGGCACGGGAGTCCAGACCCCAACTTCCAAACTCCGAGCTGTTATTGAGTATTTCTATAATCAGAAAAACTCAATGACACTTTTGGCCCGACCCGGGATTCGAGCCCAAGGCCTCTTCATCGGCAGTCGTATATATAAACCATAAGACCAACGAGGCAGGCACACACACATACAAACACCAAGTACACAATATATATGTAAGAATGCTTTATGTTGAAAGATAGCGTAGTTTATATGTGAACACGAGTTATGGCTAGTTTAATTGAATTGTTTAATAGCTTGTATTTCTTAATACATTCTATGATTCGCAGAATACTATTAACTCATAACTGTCAATAAGAAGCAGACTGTAACAAGAAAAATATTATAAAGCTGATGGATGCCTACCCCATTTGTCTCCTTGCAGTACCGGACAAGCTGTATGTTTCGTAGCAAGGTCTCCTTCTCCAGAAGGGTGAAGGTTATACCAAAATATGGCTGCTCCCTTCTGTGGATGCACACTCAAACCAAGTTTTGAGAAAACTGTAGCACCTCCCAAGGTAACATCTGACATCTGTACAAAAAGTTAGCTACATTAGTTCAAACAGAATTCGATTCAATTTTTTTTCATTGATATTTTTTTTTATTTACCAATGCTATTTATTTTTGACATCAATAAAGAAATATAAGTATCAACACAATCTAGTGCAAAAACATAAAGAGACCTTTTATAATCTAAATCTGTTAGTATTATATAGTCTCCCACTCTAGCTATACCGAGCGTATTATTTTTACTGTATCTCAGAAATTTCCGAAACTATTACTTGAATAAATCGGGTTCCTTCTGAAAATCAACAATAAAGGACAATTCGCAACTTCATTTAGTAAAATTATAATATTGTGAGCTCTTCGCGAGTTAAAATAAAGTAGTTCAATGATAAACTTTCCGCTCTGTTGGATGTGTGAAGTTACATATAGTGAATTGAGCTCTAACCTCATACAGCAACTGTTTGACCTATATTTTCTACAAACGTACTTACATAAAATAACACAGTCGCAATTCTGTTCCCACCTTCCCATTTCAGTTTATCTTTTATCTGTTAAACAAAACAAATAAAATACCAAAATATAAAAGATCAATAACAAGGAACACGTCAGTATCGGATCAAACTTCGAATGGTCAAATAACGTTCTAAAAAATGTGTCTAATTCAATACTTTGTAATTGACATCGAATCTTTTGCATTATACTCGTACGTACCTCCAATTACTTATGTCTTACGATACCAGCACATGTAGCCTAGTGATGGGAATATTTCGTAAACAGTTGCAGTGCGCTATGAAACGAGTTACTCCTGGAGCTTCTTTGAAGAATACTATTCGTGATGAAGTCATGCATAGTCATAGTAGGGCCACGCTGATTTCGCACAGAAAGTCAACGTAAAATGATTATTGGATTGTCTGCATTCACAAGGAGTATGGTGACCACCTCTCTTGGATTCTGCTTATGCTTACCATCAGGCAGAGTAGAGTTATTTTGGCAGAGCCATACACAAAGAAAAGAACATCAAAGAAAACGGTGTGGTAACGGTACAGTAATACGTTAGAATTAGCGGCTCTTAGTTTGGAATAAACTAATTGACTGAATTAAGTAAAAGATGAGATGGTTTTAATTAATATGTAGATACCTGACTAACCTTGGCAAAATCATAGTGTGATTTATAATGCCCTCCAATTCCATAGTTAGTGACGTGTAGGTCTTCAGCACTTTCCATACTTAATCCCGTCATATGAGACACTCTACGTGAAACACGTGCAATGACGTAGGATTCTGTGTCATTTAACCACGCTGATTTACAGATACGAAATTTCGAGGTATTAGGTTGATTGGTGCTAGGGTCATTTAGCACAGACCGTACAAGCTGTACAAGAAAAAATAGTATAAGACGGAGATAAATTCAGAAAAACTATGCAACTGAAAACAAATTCGGATACATATATCTAAAAAAATAACTGTAGGTAATATATTTTTAGATATTTAGAACTCTCCTCAACATCTCCTATCAGTAATCATTTAATTTTACATTATAACCGATTAAGAATTCATTTTACAAGTGAATCACATTTTGCTTTCCTATTGATAATTTCTCTTGATCTAGAAATATGTATGTTAAGCTAATATTTCAGAATTTTGTGATAATAACTTTGCTTTAAAAATAAATAGCTTCTCAATTAATACGAAGGGTGAAATGGATAAAGGTTGAGAAAATCGAAATGATGTCACCACGCCGCTTTTTACTGCACTAAAGTGTTGTAGGTTCAATCTCCGTATAGGAAATCACTTTGCGTGGTCTAGGAATTGTTGTTCTGAGTCTGGGTCTTCTGTGTCCGTTTCATGTATTCATAAAAGCCGCCGCGACAGAGGATATGTTCCTAACGCGGGAGTAGGCTTCAATAACATTATCAAAGATTGAAGTAATAAAATTACTTAAAATGATTTACTATTCAAACTAATTAATGAAAATTTCCATATTGATTTCAAATTATAACTTTTATAATCTCATAGTACGTTTCATACTTTTGATTATAAAATTGGTTGTGTATTTTTTATTATGTATTTATGCATATTATTTTCTGTATATATAACATATCATTCAAAATTTTCGTTCTTAATTTATGTGCATCTGCCATGATTGGCTCTGGATCGCCCTAAGGTCGACTGTTAGAGAATATCACGGCATTAAGTCCGCCTTTGTAACTTTGTGCACAAAAATAAATAAAATAAATTGGTAGGTACGTGACAGAAGTTGTGTCATGATGGAAATAAAAAGAAATCAAGACTCACCAAAGGTTTAGCCATTTCCTTAATAGTCTTAATTTCATTATCACGTAACACATCATGAAATAAAACTATATCAGGATTAATGTATAACATTTCTACTTTGAATGGCGCAAATTTTAGAAAAGGATGAGTTTCTGACATATAACGGCAAGATAATCTGTGAAAGAAATATAGGGATCGCTCTGATAAATCTTGTTTAGATTGTTGTTATTAATGATTTAACAGAAATATTTATTTACTAGCAATTTAAAAATGATTACAGTTTTGGTTTTCAATTGCGAGAGTTCCAGACTTGCTAAAGTACCTAAATATCTATGAATATACTGAAGTTCACAGTAGTCTTTTATTACATACTAGCTGAACTCCACGGTGTTTCCCGCGGTTATTGTCATACTGCGGGAAACGCCGCGGCACAAAGTAGTCTAAAAAAGTAGCCTAAGTTACTCCTTAGAACATCAGCTATCTGAAAGTAATAGTCCCGTCTAAATCACTTGAGACGTTCCAGAGATTAACTAGAACAGACAGACAGACAAAAATTAAAAAAATATAGATTTTTAAATATGTACCGTGTATACATACCTATGCATTTATTAAAAAGCGGTTATTTAAATATTACAAACAGACACTCCAATATTTATTTATTTGTATAGATAACAATATCTTCTATGAATTGCCATCTTTACTAAATTTTAAAGAAATTAAGAAAAAGTAATAACAAAGTACCTGCTAGAAATTTTCATTGGAATTTCGATTTGTCCCCGACACAACGGATAATCTGCTTTCACCATAGGGTCGCTAAAGTCATCTCTGTTATTTTTAGAAGTACGTACCTGCGTTTAATGTTTTTACCTTTTGATATTCATTACTTAAATATTCCTAATATTAACATCGATATGACATTGCTACACCACAACTTACCTTAGAACAAGAATGAACATTCTAACTAATATTATAAATGCAAAAATGAATATGATTACACTTTAATTGTGCAAATTAGTTTTTTTTAATATTTAAAAAATAATATCGCTTAAATCCAGCAGTGGACTGTGATACCCTGATTCTTATAATAATAATACAATATGAAACAATTTATTTTTTCAGTTCAAATTAGCCGTACCTTCATGGTCAGATTTCCGATTCGCCTTTGACAAATCTGAACGACTTGATTTGCCTTAGAGTTATTTGGATCTAGATCAATAATTTTATCAGCCCAATTTAATGCATTTCTCATATCACCTATAAAAAAAGAAAACGACATATCAATCTATTATTTTGCTTCTGAAATTTTTCAATAGACAAGAGAAATACGACTATAATACTGCTCCGCTTTTGCAAACGGTTACACTGTCAAATTGGGACTTAATACTTCTCATCAAACTTCATTTCATGTAAATTAATATCATTACCTAAATTATAATAGCCAAAAGAAATAAAACCAAGTACATCTACGACACAAAATGGATAAGAAGTATTTTCTTTTTTATATTTGCGATGAGCTTCTATCATCCATGCAATACTGCTTACAAAATCATTGGCTTCATAAAGCGTCCGGCCTAGTTCATAGCAGTCGCATGCTGTCATGATTGTGCTGAAAAATATAAAGTTCTAGAAATAGAAAGTGTTCATCTCTTGTAATTTTTTCAAATACACATTTCAAACAAAATGTTTTCCATTCACGGCTGCTGTGACAGAGTTAATACTAGTAAAGCAGTCAGCGATAACCTCTGATTCTATACATTTTATTATTTTTATTATGTCTGAGATTATGAGGAAAAAAAAATATTTGCTTGTCATTGATCTCATAGATTGCTTTTAATTTCATTTGTTAACATTCTCTTTGTCTAAAATGATTCAAGATTGAAGTAGTTGTGTCGATGCTTCAAATAACATTTTTACAGCATATTTTACATTAGACAGATGCTTCATTTATATGCATATGTGTACTATATATAAAACGTTTTACGGAGCATTTATATACTATAACACAAAAACAATAGGGTTTTATTTTGGTATGTTTAAAATTCAATATGTGTTGTACTTAGTGTTGGTTGAAGACATTTAAACCTGTAGGAAGTGCCGTGTAATCTGCCTTCCGCAAGCTCGGTCACATTCAGTTTATACGTTTCTTGAATCAGGGCCAAAGCTTCTGCAGCACCCTTCAAATCGTCTTTGGTTGGATATTTGAATATTTGTTTATTCATATTTTCTAAATCAAACCCTAAAAGCATTACTATTTTTAATCATATCATAATTTTAATGAGTAAGAGAGAGATAAAAAGTACCATAGTCTGTTACACTTTTCCGCCTAAGCTGATTAATCGGAGAAACTTAATTTGATGAATTTTAGAATAAATAGAAACAATAGAGAACGGCAATACAATAAGACAAACTTTTAAAAATAAGCAGGCACAAATAAGCCTTAAGGGTAGCAAAAGGGGACCAAATGATCAAAGTTATTATGTGAAAGTAAAATCAAACAAAATGCAAATGTTCTATTACCTGTTTGAGTTTTAACATTGATTTGTACATGATCTAGGTCTGATGTAAGTTGTTTTATGAGCCTAAAAGCATTGATAGGATTACCGACGTATTTAGAAACATTGTTCATTATAATATCATGTTCTATTTTGTACATCTCTGAATATCTAAAATATCGAATCACGTCATTAGCAGAAAAAAATCGATGATTTCCTACGCAAGTGTTTAGAAAATACAAACCTCTTTAGAATAGACAGTCTTTTCTCTTCTTTCTTAATATATTCATCGAGTTTTTCTGTAACTATTTGATGAGTTTCGAGCAACTGTTCCACCTCTACTATAGCTGTAAAGATATCTGCCCGTGTATGTAGACTGAGACTTAGTATAAGTATAATACAAAGTTTGCGCAGCATACTGTAGTAAAATTATCTTGTGGATGATACAGAATCTGGAATAAAAATAATGGTAATGGAAAGTGACCGCTTCTTAGTTACTTTTCAATATCGGTTTCTAAAATTTAAATGTTCCATGATATTTTGACCCGATTGCAGATTGGTCAACTATTTAAAAATAGCATGTAATTAATTTATTTACTGTTCTTTCCGTCTCGACATCATTTACACTTTTGTTTCGTATTAAATGATTACCAAACCTATGTCCCTTGAATAATGATCCAAAGGCAAAAATTGAGTAGAAAGGCGGAGAATAGAGAGGTAGTAAGTGAGGTTACCGGAGCTCTGCAGAATCTAGACTTATGATTCTAGTCGGGACTCAAATGATGAGAACCTCACTAGTGACTCTTGAGTTGCAGGAGTTTATAGGCATTGGTAATTACTTAGAAGCAGGTGACCCGTCTGTTCATTTGCCCACTGTATTGTCGTATAACCATTCCATTGGACTATGAGAGTGAGGAACAGAGAGTGCACCTGTGTTTGCGCACACACTTGTGCACTATAATATCTCCTGTTAAGTTTGCTGGTCTTCATTGAGAGCTGCCGTGGCCAAAAACAGATAGGAAATCATCATCATCAAATCATAAATAAAATTATGAAAACGTTATTCATTTTAAAAGAACTTCAGGAACTTAGTATAAGTCTCAAGAGAAGATAAGTGATTCTCAATTCTTATAATAAGGCAGTTACATACCTTTACATAAATACACTTACAAGATATCACTAGGTCCTAGTTCACCATCAGATTTAAGGGTAATATTTTATCACATCATAGCTGATATAACAGGTATTCAGTTCATCTGAAGATAATTGCAGGTACAACTATTCTGTCTGGTAATTATAGTATTTCTAACGCGATTTGGTCGATAAAATATGCATTCGTTAATTACCAAAGTAACATTCTTTAACGATATGTTTATAAACATTTGTGTTTATAAATTCCTGTGTGCATGTTTCTTGATTCACACTTGCAAAATGTGATTTATGTATGAACGTGAATATTAATTAACATTACTTAAATTTGTTATCTAAAATCTGAATTTTACCACACTCACTCACTAACCTTTTTATTCATAAACGTTATTTAACGCTAAACAACGGTTTTATGTTATTTTTAACTTAAAGAATGTAAGCTTAAAGTTGAAAATACCACAGAACAGTTGCTTAGCGTTAAATAACGTTTATAATTATGGAGGTCAGTGATTCTATTATTTCAACCAGTCATATGTATTTTTGAATTCCATTATGTATCTACATACATAATAGCATTCAAAAATACATACATACAATCAATTTATAATTGAAGGCGTACTTCAATTATAGGTAGTGTATACATATATTTATGTTACATAATGACCTACTCTAAAAAATAACCATATTTCCTTTATAACTACACCTTAGCTGATCAAAAAGTACTCTAACTCGTGTGAGCAACGTTAAGAATTTAAGGGTGCCTTTTTCCGTTCTCCTCCTCCGCCTCTCCGCTGGCCTCAAGCCTTATTGCGGCGGTAAGACCCATTACGGAGGATTGGCTCGAGAGGAATCACGGGAGCTTCTCATACCGGCTGACGCAGGTGATCACTGGAAAAGGATGTTTCGGAGATCACCTGTGTCTGATCCGCAAATAGCCAACGCTTGAGTGCCACCCCTGCGATGACCAGACCGTCGAGATAGCGCTCCACACGCTGACAGAATGTCCGGCCTGGAACGAGCTGAGGCGTGATCTCGCGACGGCCATCGGAGTGGGGGTTCTCTCACTCGGTAACATGATTGCGGCCATGTTGCGGAGCGAGAGCGCGTGGAACTCTGCCGTCTCTTTCTGCGAGCAAGTTATGTTTGCGAAGGAGATGGCGGAGCGGGACCGGGTGAGGTTTAAAACTCTCCCTGACCGCCGCCACTGGTGAGGCCACCAGTCACCCTAGCAGAAGCAGGGTGGGGTGACGGCGAGAGCTTATAGAGCTTGCGCCTGAACTGAATAGAAGTGTAAGGTTTCCTTCACACGAGGGGGCCACCTACATATATAGTGGGTGGCTCGAGGTACGACGGGGTTCCAGGGATTTCCTTTTGAGGGTGCACCTGGTTCCCGGCTTCTAGTACCCGAGACGGTGTGCGGTTTTTAGTCGGTTCGAGTCCGCCATAACCACCAGTCGGTGTATAAGAGGGGACTTCCGTACAAAAAAAAAGGTGACTTTTTCCCAATTTTCAATATTTGGTGGTCATATTTCTTTTCCGGCTCGAGTATTCAGACCCATGACTTTGAGATCCCATGAATCATTAGGCACTTGTACATCACGCTGATTAGAAGTAAATTGGAGGCAAATACTTGTGTCTGGAACCCCTTTAATACAGCAAACCAAAATCTGAAGCTTGAAAAGGTTTAGAAAAACTTTTCTCAGATACCTATTTAAAAGGTTTTATTATTACTTCACCTATATGTACTCATACCTAAACATTTCTAAATTCTCACGAAAGATTTAAAACTTTTCCTTATAACTAACTTAAATATCCATCAGTCTTCACAAAAACACATAAGTAATCGAGCAGTCGTCTGTTTAAACATCAGCAAAAGTATCTTCTATTTGTAGGTATGTTACACAATACGTATAGCAATGTAACAATCAATGTAATTATTAAGTGAAAACGTTATTTAGGTTTTTCACTTCGGGTCTATGTACTGAAATAAGCTTTGTTATGTGGCTAACTATGATGGCTAAAGGCGTATTTCAGTTTCATCTCTACACCGCTACTCAATTTGTAACCGGTCAATACAGTGCAGGCAGCGTGTAAAGCAGCGATTGCGCACTCCTGACGTATGCAAATTGAACCCGTCAATTGTTTCAAAGGGAACATGCTTACACCAAGTTTAGGGAAAACTGTATACGAGTATATGAAGTCTAAACATAGACACAAACATAATTTACCCAACTGTTACTGCAATATTTTATAATTTGTGTGTTGTTGTTTGTTATCATGATTGTTTCTATAGCTTAAATAGCTCCGCGTCTAGTCTTTCGTGCTAGTTCTAATGACTACCTAAACTATTCGTTCTTATAATGATTTAATTCATTATTATAATATTCGTTCATAGTCAAAAGAATTTCTTTTCATATTCTTATTAATTTGTAGATACAGTCTAATCATATATGAATAATATAAGCCCCATCCTTTATTTACATCTTTCTTTTTAAATAAAGAATATATTATCTGATAAAAACCAGGGGAGCAAACTACGCAGAACAACATCATTATTAAGAGAAGGAAAACCCGTCCAATACCGCACTTGGCCACTTGCAAACCTTCCGAAATCTGTAAACTCAATCCTATCATGTGTGTATCTCGACGTGAGATGTGGGCGACAAAATCTGATTCCACGTCGCAGAACCATGCAGATTTACTTCTTGTAGTCTCTTTTATCTTGTCTTATTTTACACGGACTTCCTTGCTTAGAGAGATATGATTTTCGTACCGAAGGAACTGAGAAACTCGATTATCCGGCTATCCGTTATACGGATTCGCGATTATCTGGATTACCAACAACAACCAATTAGGCCATATTGAGCTAAGTTACAAAATGTTTAACATCTAGATTACAAGTCCAATTTATAGAAGCATGCACGTGTTGGAACTGGCATTACCTCGCCCTACAATTTCTTAATAAGCATTGCTATATGTGCACAAAATCGGATTTTCTTCATTCAATCGATTATCCGGATTTTTGATTATCTGAATCCCTTACGACAACAATTAGTGCGGTTAATCGATTTTCTAGTGTAGTACTAAAATGAGTCGACTTGTACAGTTCTAAAAATATAATAACATCTTGGTCTCTGTGACAGATGGCTACGAAACCTACGAAGTAAAACTTTGAACAAGCGATTACAGTATATCTATATTTTTAATCGACTTCAAAAAAGGAGGAGTTTTTCAATTCGACCATATATACTTTTATTTTATGTGTATTTGCTTTTTTATTATTAAATAAAGAGATAAAGTTTGTACTTTTGTGAGTTTGTGACGTTGTAGGGGGTAATCTCTGGATCTATAGAACCGATTTTGAAAATTCTTTTACCAATAGAAAGCTACGTTATTAGTGAGTGACATAGGCTATGTATATAATAACCTAAAAAATGGAAAGACTTTTTCATGGTACCTGGATTTGCAAAGTAAGTCGGACAAAAAAGTAGTTCAGAGGACAGAGTCAGTATAATTACAGTTTCTATAAGTACATACTTTTAAGCCTTAAAACGTTGCACCTGTGTCACATATTTTATTCAATGAATTATTATTTATTACCTTACATTTTATGAACTATACCTACTGTTTGTTTCCTATTACCAGCTACAGATTTTATTTTCTTCTAGTTATCTATACTAATATATAAAGCTGAAGAGTTTGTTTGTTTGTTTGTTTGTTTGAACACGCTAATCTCAGGAACCGCTGGTCCGATTTGAAAAATTATTTCAGTGTTAGATAGCCCATTTATCGACGAAGGCTATAGGCTATATATCATTACGCTAAGACCAATAGGAGAGAAGCAATAATGAAAAATGTTTACAAAATTGGGGGAAAATCTATACTAATATATAAAGCTGAAGAGGTTGTTTGTTTGTTTGTTTGAACACGCTTATCTCAGGAACCGCTGGTCCGATTTGAAAAATTATTTCAGTGTTAGATTGCCCATTTATCGACGAAGGCTATAGGCTATATATCATTACGCTAAGACCAATAGGAGAGGAGCAACTACGAAAAATGTTTCAAAAACGGGTGAAAATTATCACGCGACGGGCAATAGGAGACGCAAACGAGGTTGCGTGGGTCTGCTAGTTTTTCATATAATGGAACAATGTAGATAAACTCACATATTATTAAAAAGTCAATTTTAAAGTTCATTCGAACCTGTGGGGTTTCAAAAGTCCTTTAATATAAAATTAATTGTTCTCAGTCACGACAGAGGGCGGATAAAGGTCCTTTAAACACGTCAAATACATAAAAGACGTCTTTTGAACATAAATCACACTTAACCGTTCTTGACGTTTGCTTCTTTGATTTCATTAAGTTTTTCGACGATAGCCTACACGTAAATTACAATGAGGTCATAAATATTATTCATGACATTAAACTGTGTTCAGTAATGCAATTAATTATCTCTAAACAATAGAGACGCTACTGAGATGTCTTTAAGAACTGCAACCTTACGAGTATACATAAGCAAGCTAGCTTATGTATACTCTAAGACTGCAACATTTACCCGACTGCAAAGGACGGTCCCCAGTTCAAATCATCCACATTTTTAAATATTTTATCATTAATTTCATCACGACGAAGACTTGAAGACTTATGATTTGAAGACTTTAAACACTTGACATTGGCACAAATAGCTGATCAGAGAGATCTGGCTGGTTGCCATTTCATTAAAAGAAGAAGAAGTAGGCATTTTTTTTTGCGCGTATTTTGTATATGTGTAATACACTTTATTACATCATATCATTCAAACTGCTACACGGATATTTTTTGTAGTGTTATCTATAGGTGAAGTGAAAAAAAAAACAAACGTGAGGACTATGAGACGCTATAGTTTAAATTAAAATAATAACGTTTTTTTTAATTCTGCATTATGCTCGATGGTAATAATACAATTTTAAAATGTATCATGACCACAATTTAATGTTTTATGTTATAAAATAACTTTTTAATGCCTAATCCGAGCATAAAAGCTTTTCAAACAGTTTTATTTTTTTAGTAAATTTAAAAAAATCCCAATTATGTAAAGCCCTTATAAACTAAGTACAATCACAGAAATAATCAGTTTGATAGCATTCCATACGGCATTTTAAATAATAAGAAGCCAATGTATTACTATAAATACTATAATAAATCAGAGGGACACAAAAATAACGCAGTAGTAGTCTTATTATATACATATATACAGTAGTATTTTCTTACAAAGCATACTGTGTACTTTCTAAGAGATGTAGTGTAATATCAAAAGCGAAATAAAATTTAACTTCTTAAGACTCGAACCAATATAAAGTTACTCAAACAACTTCAAAAATAATAGAGCTTTACTAATTCAATACAAATTATTGTAATAGTAACCAAAAAATGTTAAATAAAAAAATAATTTATAAATAAAATGCCCGACTGTGTAAAAATAACTAAGTATATCTAATTGAAATAAATTTACATAAAAAATGAAAAGAACCCGAATCAATTCAGTCCAGTAGTACAAGATTCAAATACGTAATTGCATTATCAAAACACACATTAAACAAAACAAATAAAAAATTCTAACACTTAACATATTGACTGCAACAATCGAAACCATTATATAATCTAGACTAAATTAATTCTATCCAATATAGGTCCCGGTAAGGACAACTATCCAATATGGATGCCGGTCAGGACAGGACACTCCTGTAGCTGCAACATCCCGCATCTTCGCGACACATCGGATTAACCACAAACTCATACGAGTCCTTCAATAATCGTCGGAGTTATTTTTGCTACTCCATCTTAGACTTCTGCCCGTACTCTAAAATGTGTACTAGAATCAAATGTAAGTAATATTTACACTGCCTAAATATTGAACAAGTTATTTTAAATGCTCTACAATGCTATACAACAAAAAGCTGTATTTCGTAGTAAATCTGCTTTTTAAACAGATTTACTATTTCGTTTCGCTTAAAAAATATAAATCTGCTTACGAAATGTCTTCTTTTGAAGAATAACAAAACTTCTATGTTCAAATTATTCCAAATTTAGCTCATTACTCTTTAATAAAAAATTAAATGACATACAATATATTGCAAGATTGTAAGGCATTTTTTTCTTACGTAACATAGTAAAACGCACTGTTACAAATTAAAAATGTATTACTTTCAAAGATTGACGCATTATTTTCAACTGAAAAGTATGACACCAATCATGTACAATACTTCAATTCACTCAAACACACGAGTGTAACTATTGTTTCGCACAAGTAAGGTAAGTTTTCACTGTTAAGGAAAATCTATAATTTCCCACCTTTATATGTCAAACTATGAATATATATAAATGTACCTAACTATAATGTACCGAAGTTACTAATTAAAATACATAATTAGTTGGTATAATATTTTTTGCACATTTTCTTATACATTTGCCATTTTTTTCATTCTTTCTTATACATTTGCCATCCGTGTAAGTTTAAAATAACATTAAACGAACAAAAACACAAATAAAGGCTCGCTGGAAGAAAACTCAGATTTTGGTTAAACTCGCCTTTCTACATGATCTTCCTCTGTTATTTATGTCTAACTTAATTATTTTGTGCAAAACAGAATAAATGTATTAAAGAGCAAATAAAAAAAAGGATTTCTTTTGCAGTGAAAACTAGCCTTAGTTAAGCTAAGAATCAACACTCGTGTAGTACCTTGAAATGTCGTATTACTGTGTATAGGTGTAATTCGAAACAGTTGTGTTAATCTTTGAATATGTTACTTTCACATCGTAGTATCTGTACGTGTCTCAATTGGAGTGAGAACGGCTTGTCAGTATCTTAATATTATTACAAACCTTATCTAAAACTGTTATATGTAGTTAAATTTGTCGTGACGCTACTATCAGAAAATATTCTATCAAATATTGAACATAGAAACAGTATTTTCTCTAACTAAAACTGCGCAACTTCTTACGTAATATTTACTTGAAATTAGAACTGCCTATTAAAATATGCTGCAAGTAATAATTATCATTTTTCTGTTCAATTATAACATGAGAACAAGAGCTGATGTTTTCTCAGCTGTAAGTGAATTCGAATACGTATTTCAAGCTCATAAGACAATGAAGGATTACTTAGAAACTTATATTAAAAGATATGAAAAAAGACTCGCTGTTATAAAAAGGTAAGTTTGCATCATGATTTCATGAGACTTATGGACCGCTTTCAGTTTATTGATTTTATTTTTGCAAAATATTTGTTTCAGTTATTTAAATGTGTTTAAAAAGGAAGATAAAAAAGCAATGGAAGATATTCCTAAGTACTTGGAGAATCCTGTTAACATTTTTACCCTTATCAAACGATTGACTGTTGATTTAAATTTTATTAAATACAGCATCGACGACGAAACTGGTAACCGTTATGGATCTTACGATTTTATTTTAGTTAAAAACTTATAAAAGAAATCAAATCATAGCGTCTATTAAATATAGCATTTACTTAATTAACTCTAAAAAGCGAATCATTAATTCTTGTTTCGCCTTAACCTTTTTTTGCTTTTATTTTTGTCTTTGCTTTATGGCATACACACATAACTACGATGCGATGCTATGCGACGCCGCATCGTAGGAACTTGCGATGCGAATTGCTACGATAAGAATTCGTGCGGCAAAGCGTTGGTTCATGTGACCATACTTTCGACCACAAAGAGGAGATCCCTAATGAGATTATTTGCATTTATTTGTCCCTTTTTAGTAAAAAGTGTTGTGTTCCAGGGTTTATGGATACAAATAAATAGGAAAATAGTTTTGTAAATGTTTTAAAAGAAAATAATAAAATGTTTAACAAATATTTTGTTTATATTTTCAGTATTTGAACCAAAATAAAATGACATCTCAGATTCTGCAAATTATGCGTAGCATATAGTTACCTAACTATGTAACTTTACACTACATTTGTATAAAATAATAATAAATATTTCGGACATATTACACAACGTCAGCTAGTAATAGTAAAGTAAAGAAAGAAAGAAAGTATTGCCATCTAGTAAAGTCTCAGAGTGGACCAAAAATGTTGTCAACAAGTGTGACGTAATATCGCACAAATGCACGATGCGAATTAGATCGGAAGTTCTTCGTGTGAGCTCGCAAATATATACGATGCGTTGCGAATTTGCAGTTATGTGTGGGCGCCCTAAGCACTCAGATCACAGTACTAAAGCGAAACCAAATAGACTTTTCTATCAACTATTTGAATAGATTTGAACTGGTCTCGTTGATCTCGTATTATATTTTAGTATGTTTATTTGGGGATGCGAGATGCTTTTGGTTGTAATCTTGAGACAAACAACTACATACTTTCTTTAACAATCATAAATTTGTGTTGTAACGACATTAGAAACACTTGCATAAATATAACCCATAAAAACGTTACTTCTGTCCCAGTCATAGAATTACAAAAGGGCAAATGTAAATTGGAAGATATATTAGAACTCTCTAGTCTATTACGCTTTGGAATAAGCCAGGTGCTAGAGAAAGCTAAGGCCCCAGTGGTCGTGAACGACCTTCTTCTTCCTTCTCAGGGTGAGAACATACCATACACACAGAGAACATGCCAACATAGCAGAAACAGGTAGGGAAAAGTGTAAGACGCGCTCTGTAGTGCGTGCACACTTTAGGGGTAGGAAGGGGACACCGTGATACTCCACATATGAGAGGACCATCTTTAAGGCGTCTACACCAATAATTAAGTACCTATAAACTACTGATAATCAAAACAGCATTCTGTTTTAGTCGGATCGAGTATAAAAAGGGATTTTCACAAATAAAGGGCCAACGTTAATTAGTCTGGTCTTAAATGTAGAAATCTCGGGGCAGAAAATTTGAATAGATGAGGATATAACGTTGAGCACTCGATGATCGAGGTGCCTCGGCATTAATTCTAAACCATTTCACAGCCTACGTAGAAGATATAACAAATAAACAATATGCTGACAAATACCCTACGATGGAGGATTTATCAGGTGCTGCTGAAGCACTTTCAAGATTGCAATATGTATACAATCTGGAGGCCAAGGCACTTGCAGAAGGGAATCTAGGTGATATTGATTACAGGTACATAATAGGTATTTAAATGATGAGTTTGTAATCGTAACGATTGCGTTAGATAAATATTATTGTATCCCTAATCCTACTCATAACAACTTATTTCTTTTACATCAAATGTTTTTGATTAAATTTTCTCTAGGTAAGAATTTTATTTTGTTTTCATTATTTTAGTACACCAATGACGGCGTGTGACTGCTACGAGATTGGCCGAATCTTGTACACAAACGATAAATTTATTGACGGACTTAAATGGATGCTTGAAGCCTATCGCAAGTATAACAATGAAGGAATAGGTTACGAGTTCTCGGACGTAGATATTTTGGAAGATATTAGTTTCGGATATTTTAAAATAGGTGAGAACTTAAGTAGCCATTCGGTTGACCTTTCAGTAAAGATTTAAAGATAGATGTTTCAGTAAAATCTCTGTCTTGAAATATTATATGCACGTTGTTTACGTGTAAGTTCTATATACAATTTATATTATAATTCAGGCAGCTACATCTTCAAAATAAACTTTACAGGAGATTTAAACAATGCATTACATTGGGTACAAAAAATATATGATATAGATCCACATAACTCCAGGATTTGGCAAATAGAACAGCAGTGTCGAAATAGTATGAAATATTCAAGATTTAGCGTATGGGTAAGTTATAGATGATACTATAAGATACGAGTATTGTTCTCTTAATTAGCACTAACCAATCCTAAATAATGTACTAACAATAATCCAAAACAAAATACATCTTTGAACAGAATAGGCACGATAAGCAAGCAAGCAAAGAATATTATGTTACCTATCAAAAACTAAATTGTTTTGTGTTAAAAGTATTATAATTACAATTCATTTTTTTTACCGATTTAAAAAAAATGGAGGAGGTTTCTCAATTCGACCGTATATATATTTTTTTTTATGTGTGTTCGCGGATAACTTCGTCATTTATGAACTGATTTTGATGATTATTTTTTTAATGGAAAGAAGATATCCCAACGGTGGTACCATAATAAGGACACTAAGATCTGATGATGGCATCCAAGAGAAATCGAGTCAAACCTTGAAGTCGGTTTATTTTATTAGGGTTTCTATTTAACGGACTCGATACACCCCACCAGTGGGTTGGTTATGTAGTAATCGAATTAACTGAAAGTACCATTAGCCAGGAAACCAGGTGTAACAAAAGCTACATGAGGGGGCCCGATGACTCCTGCAGGAGACTCTACGCGGGGGTTGTGCGGTTCATGGCCCTTTATGGGTCCCCAGTATGGGTGGAGATCCTGAGTGCCAGCAATATCGCGCTATTGCGACGACCGCAACGAATACTGGCCATCAGGATCATAAGGGGGTACCGCACGATTTCTTTTGAGGCGGCGAGTCTCCTGGCCGGAACTCCACCATGGGACCTGGAGGCGAGAGCCCTTGCGGCTCTTTACCAGTGGCGCAAGGAGGCGCAGGAGTTGGGTAGGAGTCCTGAGACTCGAGAAATCGATGATCAGAAAGCCCAACTCCGCCAGGTCCTCGTGGAGGAATGGAAGGAACGACTTGGGCAACCGAGCGCTGGGCACGCCGTTATTGCGGCGGTAAGACCCGTTATGGAGGATTGGCTCGAGAGGCGTCATGGGACCCTCTCATACCGGCTGACGCAGGTGATCTCTGGAAAAGGATGTTTCGGAGATCACCTGTGTCTGATCCGCAAGGAGCCAACGCCTGAGTGCCACCACTGTGATGGCCAGACCATGGACACGGCGCACCACACGCTGGCAGAATGTCCGGCGTGGGGGGAGCCGAGGCGTGATCTCGTGGCGGCCATCGAGGTGGAGGTTCTCTCGCTCGGTAACATGATTGCGGCCATGTTACGGAGCGAGAGCGCTTGGAACTCCGCTGTTTCTTTCTGCGAGCAAGTTATGCTTGCAAAGGAGACGGCGGAGCGGGACCGGGAGAGGTTTAGAACTCTTCCGGCCCGCCAGGCCCGAGAACGGGCCAGGTATCGCAGGCGACTCAGGCGCCGGAGATCGCAGAACGATCTCCGTCCTCCATAAGCGCAGGCCTGGGGGTGACAGATAAAGCCATCTGTCACCCTAGCAGAAGCAGGCGGCGCGGACGCTGCAGAGCGTGTGCGAGAGTAACGGGAACATCGGGGTTCCCACACAGGAGGGGACCACCTATAAACCGTAGGTGGCCCGAGGTACGTCGGGGTTCCAGGGTTTTCCTTTCTAGGGTGTACCTGGTTCCCCGGCATCTAGTATCCGAGACGGCGTGCGGTTTTAGTCGGTTCGAGTCCGACATACCACCAGAAGGTGGCATCCGAGGGGATTTCCGCACGAAAAAAAAAAAAAAAAAAAAAAAAAAAAAAAAAAAAGGTGTAACAAAAGATATTGCTAGATCCCCATATACCTGCGGTGGTATCCACCGCACGTATGGGATCTCACTATTCTCCTTAAATGTTTAGAATACTCGCTCCACAGCATCTACAGCATTGTAATGTACTTAATTTGATTGTCGACAGCAACCCAACATGGATACGGAAAGCAAACAATGGGGACTACTACAAAACACGAATAAGTTCTTTTCGCTGTGTCGCGGAGAAGTAGAATTGCCGATTGAAATATCTAGCAGGTGTAAAATACCAGCCTAGTTTTGTATACTTTTATTAAAGTGTAGCTGTAATCTTCATATCCTTAATCGCACCTTTCACGCTTTTTTCTCTTCGTGTGACAGGCAATGGTGTGCAGTGGAATGATAGGAATTACTTGAGAAGAAGGAAGTGAAATGTCGCAAATTTATTACATTTTTATTTTAAAAAGTACTAGATTCTTGAAATATATTATACAGTAAATTAGTAGATAATCATAAAAATAAAACCATAACAATCTTCTAAAATTTTTTAGATTAACTTGTCGCTATCAGACTGAAAATCACCCCTTTACGAAATTAGCACCTATAAAGTCAGAGATGCTTTACCTTAATCCTAACATGGTTTTGTTCCATGACATGTTAAGCGATAGAGAAATTTTCACCCTCATGGAAATGGCTAAGCCGAAAGTGAGTATGACAAGGGAGTGATACAAAGTTAGTCCATTACTAATTTGAATAAGTCTTGTCGCTGCTAACAGATTGCTCTAACTGTTAAGATCTTATAGTAATATAATATAATAGTAACTCTTTATTCTTTTTCAAACGAAATTGATAAAACTTGATCGCTACTACCTAATCGTGATGATGATAATATAGATGATCAAGAGCGTTATTGTGAGAAAAAACTCATTCAGTGATATTTTTCGGCGACGTTTTCCTTTAAAAGCTTTTAAGATTAAATTTACATAATTCGAATGAACTGAATTATTATTTTTGAGGTGATTAGTTCATATGTGTGTGTGATAGTGTTATAAGCTATATGACGCGTCACTGATACTAATGTGGCGCCCTTTAGCGGTCATAAAGTACAGTGTTAAAAATAAATTTGGATAAACATGCCGTTTCCGGTATCATTGGAAAGGGCGTCACTTGTACATTACAAATATATTTACATATATATATTATTAGCAATTGCTCGTGACTTTGATCGTATTCATTCTATGAGACCTATTTAAAATATACTTTGCTTAGAAACAAAAACCGTCGTAGTTGGGTTTTAGCTTTAACTTTTTTTATTACTATTCTACAGCTCCATCGATCTTGTATCAACACTAAAACTATATCAAGAACCCGTATCAGCAAAACAGCATGGTTACTAGACAACGAATCTGATGTCGTCGCCCGCATCTCACGCCGAGTTATACACATGACAGGATTGAGTTTAGAGTACGCGGATAATTTGCAAGTTGCCAACTACGGTATTGCAGGATATTATGATTTGCATAATGATTTTTTTAAAGTAAGTAATATTATTATTACGTACCAATTTCTTATCGTCGAGATTTTAAAATTTATTCATGTACATATTGTTTTTCGGGTCTCGTTCACTGCCTAGTTGGTCTAGCGGTTAGCGGATGCGATCGCCGATCAAGAGTATTCGGCTTCGATTTCCGGGTCGGGCCAAAAGTATTGTTGGGTTTTTTCTTACAAAAAATTAGTCTGAAGTGTGGGAGTTTGGCTTTGTTCCACGCCCGTGCCTAGGAGAGCACGTTAAGCCGTCGATCGCGGTTGTCATGAACATGTGAACATCTATGACAACCGCTATCGGAAAGGCAGTGCCTTCAAGTAAACTGACAACTAGTTCAACCTTTTTAAGACCTCAGACATTATCTATTAGACTATTTCATCGTCCTGACCCATATTTGTTATGTACCCATCGCGAGAATAAACTTTTCGGCAAACTTTTCTTTGTTTTTTAGTTTAATTCGCATCACAAGCATTAATGTGTGTTTTTTAAACATCCTTTACCACGTGTGTAAAAACAAAGTATAATATCATACAGGTTATATTACTACTAATATTTAGGCTTTAGGGCTAGTTTGAGATTCAGTATAATACATAAAAAACAATGCGACTTACTTTAATACATAAATGTTACAAAAATATGTGTTAATGAACCATTTTATATTTTACGTGGGCTGTTCCAAAAATATTAAGTGTAATGTAAAATAGTTTGATTAATAAAAACAGTTTATTTAGGTACAGCTTTTTAAAATATCCCCTGCAATCCCAATACAAAACGCCTGCGGGTCAACCAGCTTTCAAAACCTTTAAAAACCTGTCTTGCGGGAGGTCGAAAAATAATCGCAGAAATTCTTTGACGGTCTCGTTTGCAGTGCTAAATTTTCGGCCTCGAAACATTTTTTTACCGTGGGAAATAAAAAAATCGCATGAAGCTGCTAAGTCTGGGCTGTACGGCTGATGGGGTAACATTTGTGCCCATGAAGTTGTCAAATAGTACATAATTCTAGCAGCTGTGTGAGCGGGCGCGATTTCTTGGTGAAAGGAATGCCACGGATGCCGCTCCTTGGGCGCTCGCTTCGCTATACCATTTACTAGTAGGCTATTCTACGGTCTTCTAGCGTAATTACTGCTACTGGTCCTCTGCGTCGAAAAAAACCGCTAGCATTTTTTTATTAACGCTCCGACCGCGAACAACTTTTGTGGGCAAATCGTCCTCTTCAAACACCCATTGCGTGAATTGCTGCTTCGTGAGAGGGTCATAGCTATATACCTATCCATGATTCGTCAGTTGCAAGAATGTAGGATACGTTTTGCAAAGTTCCTCCTTCGAACTTCTCTAACATAAATTTGCACCAATAATTTATTCATCGCGAAGCAAGCTTCCTAACTTTAAGGTGTTCATGCAGGATATTGGAAACTGCCTGTGATCCAATGTTTAGTTCAGCCTGTATCTCTCGATGTGTGTGATTCCTTGAAGTTTAACCCTCGTTTTTATTCATAGAAAATCATAGCAAGAAAAGTTTCCCGCGAGACGTCCATTGTTGCAAACAAAAGAAGAGTAGGTAACAGATAATCTTTAAGCATATTAAAAACAATACAGTTAGGTGGCCAGTGATTTTCATAAAGGAGGTTTGTGTTGAAATTAGCCGTCAATCCAAAATAGTTTCATGAAAGAAGAGATTGTATTTATTCTGTGGCTATCAATTTTCGGAACATTGTACACCATGATTTTCATTGACGCTTATATTCTTACAGTGTCCACTAAAAGACCGAGGCAATAGAATAGCTACTGTGCTGTTTTATGTAAGTGTTTAGAAATTATTGATAAAGACCCTTAAAAGGTGGCCCGATGACCTGGTCAAGGTCGCGGAAAACCGTTAGATGTGAGCAGCTGAGGACCGATTGTTATGGAGAGCCTCGCAAGGACGTGGGCGTCCAACAGTGGTCGTCTTTCGGTTGAGATAATAATGATGCTGATAACATGTACGTAGGGATTCCCTTGGCCTAACCGTAGTGGTTAGCGTATGCGGCTACCGATCCCCTAAGTTCGATTCCCTGATCGAAATAAAGTTATGTTACTTTACATTATGTTTGATGTCATTTTTAGAGTTAAATAGTTACCTTTACAAGGACTAGTGGAACTACTGCATTGTATCTTTTATATTATGGTGTACAATAAAGAGTAGGTACCTATCTATCTATTTACTAGGTCTACAAATATTAACATTGCTAGAAAGTAGGTACCAACGCAACGTAATAAGTGAAAGAAATCATCATCATCGTCAGCCTATTGCAGTCCACTGCTAGAGATAGGCCTCTGCAATTTAAATAGTGACAGAAATAAATACTCAACATCCTGTCATGCACAAGAATTTTCATAGTATTGCAATTGTATTTATTATGTATGTGTAGATGTCAAATGTAACTCGAGGAGGTTCTACAATTTTCCCTAAACTCGATGTAAGAATATTCCCTGTAAAGGGGGACGCAATTTTCTGGCTCAATTTGCACCCGTCAGGAGAGGGCAACGACTGCATGCTACACGCTGCCTGTCCTGTGCTGACAGGCTCTAAATGGGGTACGTATTTTTAGTTTAGTTATACTAGTATTTAAAGCGAAAGTCAGTAGCGTTAACGCTAACCTCTGACATTGCAATTATTGCTATACGTTTTATATATATATTAAAATAATTACCCACACAATCGGTGCAGCCATGGCTACATCGCATCGTGCCAGTTTCATAATTCCTAAAGAAATCAACTGTACGAGAGGCAACAAAGAATAATTTAATAAATTATGAACTAATTGCAACCACACTGGGTTCGTGATTTTATAGAACTTTCTTAAATATTTCGTTTTACAGTAGCTACAAAATGGATCTATGAAGCAGGTCAAGAGCTTATAAAACCCTGCAATCTAGAATATCTTGAAGACTGCCCTGACACGTATGCTCCATTTTGAAATCGTCCAGAAAGAAGCTTTCATCATCATCGTTATTATCAGCCCGTTCCAATCTACTGCTGGAAACAGGCCTTTCTCAAGGCATACCACAGAGCCCCGGTCTGCTGCTTTTTATATTAAGTAGTAGTCGAAAAAAGCAATGATGTTACTTTTATACCATGTAATCTAAAGATATAATTCATACATCATGGAATCCAGCGATTTGGACAAAATCCATAGGTAATTAATATTATAAATTCGAAAGTTAACTCAGTTTCGCTTCACGGCTAAACCGCCGCACTGATTTCAATTTTTGGCATGGATATACTTTTATTCTTGAGGTAAGAAGGCTACTCTTTACCGCAATACGGGTGGAGAAGCGGTCAAAAGCTCTAGTTCTATAGACTTCAAGTTTCAAATATATCTGTAATTTAGTGCATAAATAAACCTTATTTAAAATAAATGTACAAGGAATAAAAATTAACCTCAGTGTATGTAGCCTTATTTAAAATTCAGAACAAATATGGCAAATGTAGGATTCCAAGGTAGTAGAGCCACTCTGATTTCAACACGAACGGGCCGGCTCGACTGAGGCGGTACTCTCTCACACAAGACTAACCTAAAATGACAGTATTCGTGCTGTCGCGTTTCGTCGGTGAGTGCAAGACCGGAGACCCAATGATGCAAAGCATCTCAATAGGCCACCGTAGTGTGGCTCACCATACTGCATTTTCTGCATTCGTAACGAGTATGGTGATCACCACTTTTAGGACTCTGTTCATGCTTTCCATAAGGCAGTGTAAAAGCACTTTGGCAGGATCATACACAAAAAAATGGTAAAATAAATAAAAAGGCTTAAAATTGTGCTAGTAATATGTATTCAAAATTTTAGTAGCATGTATGTATTTCAAAATCTTAGTTCTATTTATTAAATAGATACAATATAAATAGACTTTTACTACTGTACTACAAATAGTTTACTACAAATAGTGGTTTAGTTCTAGTTTGAAAATGTAGGTAGGTAAGGGTATTTCAAACGGTAAGTAGTTTGTTATAGAAATATGACTATGAGTACTCATAGTCATATTTATTTCAATATTTTCTTAAACCAAATTTGGCACTACTTATAAATATTCGAATAAATGCATCAAATGAGATTGTGTTCATTCACAGTATGTTTGTACTTATAACTAAAGCATTTTTGACTGTTTTTTTTTTTTATTAGGATGAAATGTAAATATAATTAAAAACGAACCATAGACAATAAAGAGGTGTCAAATTTTCAGAAATTTAGTACACAGTGTCAAATTTCTTCATTGGTTTTAGGAACGAATAACATAAAACACCCTCCAAAAAAAATTTGTAATATTTAATTATAATTTAAATAATAAACAAAATCATTATTTTCGATTCGATTTTCGACTTTACTTTTTACCTCACTTAGTGTTTTTTTGGACGCTCCAAAAAAACACTAAGTGAGGTTTTAATAATAAACGACTAAAAATAAAAAAAAGTAAAGTCGAAAATCAGGACGTGCATAAAAATATTCGTTTCAATATTAATTACCAACTATTTTTAAATTATATATTGGACACTGAATGAAACTTTTAGTGTCAATTAATTGCACACAATAAAATATATTTATTTAATACACTGGGAATAAGTTATAATTATTTTATTAATTTTAAAGTTAAGATTTAGGCAAAAATAAGCCTCTATTGTTATATTAGATTCTTTCGACATATCAATATTTTGTAATAAACGAAACAAACTATATTTTACATTTTAACTATTTAATAAAAATAAAAAAATTATAATAAAAAGGTAATTTTATACTTTTTATTATTATTTCAATATCTGTGATTATGAGAATTACAGTGAATAAAACTTTATCTTTGGCATAAGTAATAAACCGAAAAAAAACAGATTGAATTCAAAATCGAACAGTTTGCTTCGTTTATTGAAAATAACAAGGCACAACTTAAAATTAAAAAAAATTAAAAATTCTATAGGCAAGATTTCATATCGGTTAGGCGTTATTTAAATTATTGTGAAAGAAGACTTTAGCCTAGCAGTGGGACATTATGGGTTGTTGATCAAAATATTGTAAAATACAATATTATAAGACAATGTAAAAATCAAAACTAGACATTGTTCTAAAAACATTTTTTCAACATGTATTACGTATATTTTTCGAGTCACGATATTGCTTTTAATGAACCCCTAAGCTATCTAATCGATTTTCACGTTTTTTTAAGTGTGTTTTGCTGGCGTGCCTCAGATAGGATAGTTAACATCATGTTTAGACCAATAGAAGTCCAGCATGATTGAAAAGAGACGCAGACGAAGTGATTGTCCGCTAGTACACTATATTCACGTAAATTTTACTAGAATAGCATTGTCTAACCCTTTGACCGCCAAAGACACATTAAAGCGTCATTAAAAAAATTGTCAGAGACGCCAAACGACGCGGTCTTAAAACGTCCACATCACTTCACTTTTAA
This sequence comes from Spilosoma lubricipeda, assembly GCA_905220595.1. NCBI lineage: Eukaryota > Metazoa > Arthropoda > Insecta > Lepidoptera > Erebidae > Spilosoma > Spilosoma lubricipeda. The sequence continues at coordinate 13,223,757 of HG992281.1, forward strand.
TGAATAATAAAATTTGGGTAAGACTGATTTTTAGAATCTGGATTTCGACTACTACAATTAAGCATTTAAACAGTGAGATATAGTCTAATCTGCCAAGTCTGAAGGTCAAGGTCATGTTAAAATGGCATGCTGAAAAAATTGTATATTTATATATTAAGCTTAATAAACAGCCACTGCATAATCTTTGAACTTGCTTTACTCATCAGATCACTAATATTTGCACTAGTTCAGTACGTATTGGTACAGTTTGTTGAACAGTATAGAGTCGTACCTCTATCTGAAGGTCTTAGGGACTGGCCGAGGGATCTTGCGGACGATGCCCTCTTCTTGGTATTCCAAGTTACAAGGTTTAAGTAACTCTTGACCGCCTTGGTGGAGCCATTTGTTGCACACTGTGAAAAACAAGTAGGTACATAATTTAATTTGTATTTTTTCCTATATTACCATCATTAGTAATAGCCATACTTTCACAGCTGTACATTGTATATTTGTAGCCGACTTAAGTAAGCGTGTTTTATAATTTTAGGGTGCCGTACGAATAGGGTAAAACTGGAACCTATACGTTTGTCTATATGTCCGTCTGTCACCAGGCGTTCACGAATCGTGATAGTTAGGGTTGAAATTTTCACAGATGATGTATGTTTGTTGCCGCTATAGCAACAAATATTAAAGAACAGTATAAAAGTAAATGTATCAGGGGGCTCACAACAATAAACATGGGTTTTTGCTGTTTTTATAAATAACTAACTGAATTGTTATACCGCAAACACGGGCAACAGTTACTCCATATACCATCAGCTATCGGCCAATGAAAGTCCCGTCAAAATTGGTCGTACCAGAGATTAGCCGAAACAAACAGAGAGATAAAATAAAAATAAAATATATTTTGGTTATGTACCATGTATACATAAGCATTAAGTAAAAAGCGGTAATTTTAATATGTATCACAAACTAACACTCCAATTTTATTTTTGTATAGATGGTACGGAACCCGTCGGGCGTGACTCCGACTCGCATTTGCCCGGTTTTTTGACTTTCTTTATAATTTGAATTGGAGTTGGGAAGAAATGTTTGTAGTTTAAAGACGTACCCCATTTAGAGCCTTGTAGTACGGGACAGGCGGCATGCCTGGTGGCGAAGTCTCCTTCTCCCGACGCGTGCAAGTTGAGCCAGAAAGCGGCCGCGCCCTTCACTGGGAACACGCTAAGACCTAGTTCCGTGAAAACCGTCGCGCCGCCCTGAGCCACGTCCGACATCTGTGGGAAATAAGTACCATATTAATTACATGTCATCAACAGCCAGCCTTTAAGTAGGGTATCATGGCTCAGTAAAAACATTACAGAAGTTAAACAATCTCAGCCATATCAGTCTGTGGACGGGTGATCATTATTAACATATTGAGACCTTTCCGTACCTCAAAGAGCACGTTAAGACGTTGGTCCATTGTTACGGATAAGTAAAGCTATAAAAAGTCCGACAAAAGTCGTTCTTCAGATCAGCCGTACCGTAGCAGATTAGCCGACCCCTACATAGTTAAGTAAAATAGGCTCGGAAGAAAAGTACACTGATTGTTCATAGGGCTCTCGTTAAAAAGAAGATTTTGGCCTAGAATACTTCGCGGGCCAGACGTGTTGGTATAGGGTTCGTGTCAAGATTTCCTTCTCTTAGTGCTGTTGTCATAATAATTTTGATATATTTTACTTACGTAAAACAGCACAGTGGCTATTCTATTACCGCCGAACTTGGTAAAGGCATTCTCTTGCTTCTGAAATAAATAAAAATACAAAAATGAGGATAATTTCTAAGGATCAATGCTCATTGTCTGCCCAAAACAAACTTAAAAGAAAAGCGATCACTTTGAAATATGTTTTATAATATATTTATTGAAGTGAAAACTTCTTTAGCGGCGTTGTGCACTTTAGCAAAATTACTTTGGCATGGGTCAAAAATGTTAAACTCGTGACAGATAATGTCGCGACAGGTCACGTGACCTAAGACGCCGTAAGACACAGGCTGATGGCTCGGAACATGTGGCAGTTCACTGGCTTGACGCTGGACGTCTAGACGACAAGTCAACAAGGCTGTCACTTTCATTAAAAAACATTATTGTTTCTTAGCGAAGACGTAAATAATAAATAAGCCAAATTTATATACAGTCTTTCTTAAACTACTGAATCCTCTACAACTTTTGTTTATAGTTTTGAGTTTTCACTTCCGTCGGCAGTCCTCATGTCCTCATTTTCTATTGGACTGAGACAGTCAGTAACTTTTGACGGAACGAAGTGTATCAGGGCAACTTGGTAATCGAAAAACAATGAATGAGACTTACTCTTGCGAAATCATAGTGTGGCTCATAATGCCCTCCAATGCCATAGTTGACGACCTGCAGTTCCTCAGCAGTGTCCATACTGAGACCAGTCATGTGTTTCACGCGGCGGGAAATGCGGTCTATGGTCTCCGACTCCGAGTCTCGTAACCAAGCTGATTTGCTGATGCGGTAATTTGCAGGAACCAGCTCGCCGGTCTTAGGGTCATGGACTACAGCACGTTGGAACTAGGTGCAAAAGAGAAATAGAACTTAATATAAATGATTTGATGAATAAGGAAAAAGGCAGTTGTTGATCGATACAGGCGTTGGAGAGATTTTATATAGGCACATATACATTCATTTTGCTCAATATTTGTCAATACAGATTGTTGCTATTGTGTGTTGATGTACGACTTTAGAGTCATTATGTAACGGGTCACTTTATATAATTATATGAAATATAGATTTTAAATAGTCAATTTAAAAGAATCAATAAAATAAGATCCGACAAAGGAAGGACGAAATAAGTTCAAGGTCAAAGATGAGTGCCATTTAATCAGAAAAAAAAGTTCTTCTCTTTACTATAATTTTTAAGGTATTTACATGATTTTACAAAATTTCTTAATATTACAAGTCATCATCATTTAAGTAAAATAAAAACAAGATATAATACTTACTCTAGGCCGGGACATTTCTTTGATGGTCTCAATTTCAGCATCGCTCAAGACATCGTGGAACAAAACCACGGCAGGATCCAAGTACATCATTTCCACCTTGATGGGCGCTATTGTCAGAAACGGGTCGTTTTCAGTCATGTAGCGACATGTCAGCCTGTAAATAATTAACTGTTAGTATAAATTTGAATTTGGTCTTTTGGAGCCTTCTATACATGAAACTATGTCTCTCTGTGTCTTACGTATAGTTTACTTTCAATCGTAGCGTGTGTGAACCCCCCCACTTTTCCTACGATTGTCTTTTGCGACACGTCATTACTGTCTCGTTTGTTTTACTTAAATACAGTTTACATCATTAATACTCTTCTTCATTAGCACTATATATTAAATAGTTAGACGGTAGCGTAACGGCAAATAAATCGGAGTTGTGATGAAGAATTTATGAATAGCTCTCCTTTCATAGTCCACTGCTCGATATAGGTTACACGCTTAGACTATAATATATACCCGGAGGGGTAGCCGAATAGGCGAAAAGCGTGATCGGAGTAGAAACAGAGACTGAGTTTGGGTAGTGTTTGTCTCTCCCACGCAAGCTTCTGATTGGGTTTCTTATTGGTTGGTGTATTTCCTGCCAAATCAGTCATGCAAATTGGTATGTGCGTCCACCAATCAGAAGCTTGCGATGGAGAGACAGAGACTACCCAAACTCAGTCTCTCTCTCTCTCTACTCCGATCACGCATTTCACCCGTTTGGCTGCCCCTCCAAGTATATATGCTCTAAGGTTACACGACATAGGTAATGTTACCATATACTTATATATAAATATTTCGGACATTTCACACCCAAGGCCATCTAGCTTTCAAACTAAGCAGAGCTTGTATTATGATCGCTAGTATGACTGATAGAATACTAAATACTTTTTTTTGTAAATACATATCATACATAGAAAATACACAAACTCCAAAACATTTTTTTCTGATCATGCTAACATTTTGTTCGACGCCGGAATCGAACGCGAGACCTCAAGCACAGAAGTCGCATACGCTACTTCTGCGCGACGGAGGCAGTAATGTTGTAATATGCAACCCATAATTTTATTACTTTAATAAGCATTAATCGAACTTCTGAATGGATACTACTAGATCGCGATACGACTAGCGTACGAGAATGATCACTGGCATCTATTATAATTTCATAAATATCACCGTAATCGATTAAGTCGTTTAAAAGTTAGACAACAAATAATTTATTTATTAATAAATTATACTAACCCCAAAACTGAAAAACAAATTGTTTAGAATCAGCGATATAAATAAAGAAACTTTATTTTATTTCAACTTTTTTTGGTACATTCAATGGAAAATTATTATACGCGTAAGTAATAATTGGGTCAACAGTAGATACATTATACTGATTATCAATGTTTGCTTAGTTTTTAGCTGATTCTTGTTTGCTTAGTTAATTATGGAAAACTTTTTAATGGGTAGCAGTAGGTATGTGTAAAACACTATAAACTTCAATCAACAAGCAAGTCATTTAACACTAGTCACTAATCAATCTTAGAAACGGCAGTTTTCTTTCTACCCTTCTTTCGTTGCTGACATTAAAACGGAGATGTAAAAGAACCAAAGTGCTCTAAAATATGAATTTACTTCAACTTCTACAAGAACTTAGCTATATAGCTATATAACTTAGCTATTAAATGTAAAGTATATAGTTACTTTATAAAAGGTTTTTTTATTTCGAATACCTAATCATATTCTGGAGAGTTAGACATGTTTTGGCATATAACCTGGCAATATTTTTATATTACATTACAATGAATCCTCTTTGTAATTAGACTTGTTACCTGCTGGATATTTCAATAGGTATATCCATGTCACCACGGCACAACGCCTCGTAGGACTTCCTCTCTTTTTCATAACCTGACAACTCGGCCGATTTCACATCTTGTTGCTCGAGGCCAGTTTCCTGTAGCCAAACAAATATTGCTTTAAAGAAGTTTAGGCATTGTTTGGAAAGCTCTATGTTAGTTGATAAGAGAGGCAGGAATGTAACTAGAAGAAATGTAGTAAGAGATTATGGGTGCTATACCTACCATGATATAAATAATTTATTTATTTACATAATACCATACACTATCATTACAGATTACATATAATCCAATAGTGTAGGACTAAAATTAACAATACACACACAATTCAACACAATCAATGCAACACAATAAATAATACAAAAAATTAAATTTAAAACAACACTACCCAAACACAACACAATTAATAAGGCCCTTATTCTAAAAGGCGTCTCAAGTATCCGTTGAACTCTGATCAGCTGAAACTAGTTTTAAGTTCTAATCAAATCTCAAGCGTCGCTCTTATTATAGAATGGGTTTTAATTCTACTCAGCTGAAACTAGTCTCAGTAACTAATCTCAACTTAACGTCTGTTCTCAGTTACACTTCTGCATTATCGAAATTATTGTTCCGTGACACGCATCAAATTATATTAAACCAAATATAATTAACAAATATAATTTATATATTATCAGTTATTTGTTTGTAAATAATACCTACACTATTGGCTAGTGTATCAATGTAAACATAATAATAAGAAGGAATTCGATCTAAATTAAATATTAATAATATTAAAATAAAAATGACTAGATATACAGGAACCGGACCTATAACGGAACGTTCAAATTGCTATCAATATGAATGTTTTTATTTTTTTAGATAAAGTATTGTTATATTTTTGTAAGAAACCAAAAGCTTGTGGGTGATATTAATTGAAACAAATGGGTGAATGTGTATTTTAAGTGAATTGAATATCAATTTAATGTGAATTAAAGTGAATTGGAATATGTATTTGTCATACATTATAGTAGTTCTTTTGTAAATAAAGTAAAGTAAATCTTTCGTTGTAATTTAGAAACATCATCATAAAATACGTCCATTTCCCTTAAAAGGCCTTATAAATTACCACGTGAGACTACATTGAGCTTGTCTCAAGTGAACAGAGATCACATCTGTCAAAATCTATTCCTGGGAGGAGATTTTGACATAAACCTCGTTCTAAAATAAGCTTTAAACAGAGATTCATTGATCTTTACTCACTTGATTAACGATCAGTGAATCTTGTCTCAAGAGACGTTCAATTATAAAATATTTTCTTAAAACTAGTTTTAAAACTAGATTCGAGACTGAGACGCCTTATATACGGGCCAAAAAGTACAAAAAAAAATAAAAAGCAAACTTAAATCTATACAACACAACTAATGCAGTATAGAAGAAATAGTTCAAAATAAATCCGTTCGTTTATAATCTTTTTCCTGAATTATTACTTTTGAGACCAATCCCGCCCATACGGCCACCACTGTAAATCCTGTACACCAGGATCAACAGCAGTCATCCACGGACACAGAGTTATGACACTCACAGCACCAGGAAAACAATATTGTAGGTCCTTAGTGAGCTATATTTGATTTATATACTATGTATGGCAGAATCGTCTAAACGCACGGAAATTCACCGCAGTTGACACAAGATCCCCTCATCAAGATATTATGCCGCCTCAGATATCATTGGTAGCTATTTAGCATTGTGTTAAGTTCATTGTACAACGTAAAGACCACATTCCCAGAGGATACGATGAGCCGACTGTTCACAGCTAGAATCAGGTGTTGAGCATTGACACAGTGGTGAATCGACTAATTTAAATGACTGTAGTTTGCTCTTAAAGCTACCGTGGCCAGTAACAAATTGAGCGACACAGTGATCCACCTTGAGCCGTGTACTCGACAACCGTTCGCAAAAAGATGGAAAGAACTGGTAGAGGAGGCGCCACTTAGATGATTCATTCCATCGTTGTTGCCATTCATCCATGAGGTCATTGGACTGCTGTTGAAACAATCTTATGATTTTATCGCGGTCTCGTACGCCCAAAAACGCATTCCATGTTTTGTAGTGTAGAATATTACATCGCTGCACGTCTTTGCATCTCGAGATCGACCGGAAGAACACCCGCCAACACCGTTAAAGCCTCAGTGCTAATATGCCTTGTACAAACAAAATTTTTTGCACAAGCAAAATCGCTAATTATTACTTATAAGTATAATAACATAAGTAAGTATGCATCTCATAACATAAGTATTAAAGTGTTGTAAAACAGACAAAAATGTTGTACAAACTTACGCCTCTTCGTGCCTTTCTAAGTTTAGCCTCTTCTTCGGTAATACTCTTTTGGTAATGTGGCACGTTACCCTTAGCTCGAGAATGTTTTGGATCTACTTCTAAAAGTTTCTGCGTCCATTCTAGCGCACTCTTCGTATTACCTGTAAATGTTAATTTTATTCTTATATTTCATGAAAACTTTTCTCTAAAACGTTTTAATTTCATTAAAAAAATCAAGGCTACTTTTAGAACTAAGAACCAATGGTCAAATAAATGTTTGAACACAGAATATTGCCCCTTCATAGGTACATATAAAAGGATCGTAAATTGCAAGCGCTCGCTGTGGAGATTGTATATGAGTAGGTACTAAAATGCATTATACGGTATGCGGTATATAAGACAAAAATTCGTACTATCAGCAAATGTGCATCGGGTCCGAGAGTATTTTAATTTATCACTACGTATAAAACAGAGTCAGTTCCGCTATCTGTCTCTCCCTATAAATGCTTAGATCTATAAAATTACGCAACGGATTTTGATACGGTTGTTTTTTTAGATGATGATTCAAGAAGGTTAATTAAACAGTCATTTTATTTTATGGAACAAATAACTTATACAAAACAATTTCGATGTCACTTCACATCTGCCGGGCGTCCCGTGACGGCTCACTTTTTTACGAGAAATAATGGCTTATTTACGAAGCGATTTTAAGCAATGCAGCATTAATCCTTATTCAATTAAGTACCTAATGCATTGTGCATTTAATACAGATCAATATGGCTCTTTACAGTATGTAATTTAAATGAATATATCCATCCATCCGTACGAAGCCGGGCGGATCGCTAGTATGTTTATAAAATTCTACAAATTTATCTATAAAGAGCTGTATCATGGTAACCAAATCGGTGGGCCCGGTTGGCTTAACATCAGCTGTTTCTGGATTATTCCCGTTTCGGGAGCAAAGTGGCACAACGTGTGGTTTTATCCGATCCAATCCCTACCCACCACCGCACCGCGAACTCCGGTGGGGTAACGGCCCGAGGGGGTTTCCTCAAGATAGAAAATTCTAACGGTAAGATCTACAGGAGCGAAGCAGCAATGAAGAATGTTATAAAAACGGGAGAAAATTATCACGTTACGGGCGTATAGAAGTAATAGAAGACGCAAATGAGGTTGCGTGGGTCAGCTAGTTTATTTATAAAATCGCGTGTCCGACATCGGTTACCGTCGTAAATAGGAGCTTATATGTCATTCTGATTTTTAAGCTATATTACTGTAAAGTTTCATCAGAATCCGTTCAGTACTTTTTGGTTGAAAGAGTAACAAACATTCATCCATTTTACATACTTTCGCATTAATAATATTAGTAGGGTATGATAGACTTACCTAACAGATAATATGTAAAACTAATATACTCCAGTATATCAACATCGGTGAACGGATAAGGTTGTTTCTCTTCCTCATATTTGCGGAGAGCCTCAAGCATCCAAGCGCGTGCGTTCACGAAATCTGATTCTTTGTATAACACTCGACCTAACTCGTAACAATCGCTTGCTGTCATTGGTGTACTAAAATACAAACAAAACATATACATACATAGCATGTTATTAAAACATAGATATCTAATTATGAACATCTAACTTTAAAAAAAAAAGGCCATGAGTTTTTTTGCCAGTATTCTTCTCATTTGGCTCTACGCATTTTGGAATCTGGAATTTATCGACACATTTTCGTATTTTCATCTAATTTACCTTGAAAATCCAGTATAAGCTGTGGCGTCTGTTTGTCTGTTTCTTTAATTTAACGTTCATAAATGTTACTTAGTGTCTTAACTGATTTTTTTTTAAATTTGAATTTAGTATATAAACTTGTTACATATGACAGTGTTTGTGTTTGCACTCCTCTTAAACGGCTAAACCAAATTGAATGTTTTTTTTTTCTACATTGTAGATATGAGAATAAGTCGTAAAGTAGTTTTCACCACTCCTACTCCCAGTCTCATTTTTTAAATATACATGAAAATTATTACATAAAGACTAGGTTTTCTTGTACCTACCATTTTTCAAGAAAATTGCGCGCACTCCATAGATTATAATGTATATACTAGATTCTACTCGTTTGCCACTCTAAAAAAACGGTATAATACAACGAAATTATCATAAACCTGTGTTTGATTGATCTATACAAATAAATAAAATTGGAATGTCTGTTTTTAATATTTAAATAACCGATTTTTACTAAATGCATATATACACAGTACACATGGCAAAAATGTATTTTTTACTATTTTTGTCTGTCTGTCTGTCTGTTTGTTCCGGTTAATCTCCGGAACGGCTGGACCGATTTTTACGGGACTTTCACCGATAAGTAGCTGATGATATAGGAAGTAACTTAGGCTAATATTTTTTAGAGTAGCTTCGCCCCGCGGTAGACCAATAACCGCGAGTAACACCGCGGGACTCAGCTAGTCTTAAATAATTATTATACTAGGCAAAGTTTTTGTTTGCTTGTTACTTTAACGCCTTAACTACTCAACCGAACATCAAACATGTTGTACAAATTGGACACAGAAAGCTAACTGTTAATATTTAAACAATGGTGTACATAATTTTATAAGAAAAAGATTATAAAAAACCATAACCAGCCTACGTAAAAAGATTTAATTAAGTGTAAATAGTAGCCAATTATGAATCTATTCACGACTCAATTGTTTAAATCAGGTCAATAGTTTAGGCGGTGGAACATACATAAAGTGCCAAAACTATCCTTCGCTTTTTCGCTTTACCGTAGTCGGCTAATAGAAAAAATAAATAAATCATTTTTTATCTCTCCTTAAGATCCTTCCTTGTGCCTAACGAAAATATAAACAAGTAAAATTTTAACAAAAATAAACCGACTTCAAGGTTAGACTTGGAATCTTAGTGTCCTTATCATGGCACCACCGTTAGGGGGTTATCTCCTTTCCATTAAAAAAAGAATCATCAAAATCGGTTTATAAACGACGAAGTTATTCGCGAACACAAATAAAATAAAAAAAAAAGCAAAGAAATATATACGGTCGAATTGAGAAACCTTCGTTTTTTGAAGTCGGATAAAAAGAAACAAACTGGTCGAGCATTTCTCGAGTACCATTTATATAGAGAACTATTTATTTAGTTAGATTAAAACTAGCTATTAATAAATTTGTCACATGAATTACGTAATCTGTTAACTACTTGTCATTAAATTTACACAAAACGTAACACAACGCCCACGCTTGAATTTCCTAAAACATTTATTTTTATATCTACTGGAGTGTAACCATGTCCTATAAAAACGTATAATCGTAATATTAGTTAAATAAAGTTCATAAGTTACACAATTATATTCATTCTATACCTACCCTGACATCTATACTCTTTACATAATAATATAATAGTACCAGTAAATTTCTACGAAGGTCATAAGTCGACTAAACAAAAGCATGTAATAAGTGCCTTATTTTAATTCCCCAAGAGCTTTTTTTACATTAACCTAAACTCATGATTCTGACTCAAGACATTTTTAAACGACTTCAAAAAAGGAGGAGGTTCTACTGTATGTTTTTTTTTATGGATGTTCACCGATTACTCGGTCAATTGTGGACCGATATTGAAAATTCTTTTTGTATTCAATAGGGTATGCTCCTAAAGTGGTCCCATTGCCACCATCAGGATCTGATGAAGGGATCCCAGGGAAATCGAGGGAAACTAAATTTTTTAGCCATGTACTATGTTTTTAATATGTTTTCTGAAGTTACCTCGGTATTTGCTCATTGTCATCATTTCATGATGATGAGCTGATGATGTAGATACTGTTTATATATTGTCAAAACGTTGTAGTGCTGTTTACAGGTTTTTTTAGTTTTGATAGTCACGTCGATTTTTGTAATTATTCGTATTATTTTTGGCACCTAAGATTTTAGGTACCTAGCGCACATTATAATACTACTATTTAAATAAATAAATAATTAGGTAAAGACAAGAATTGGCACAAAGCAATTTATGAAGAGCCAGTTTATTTTACGCTTTTTAGTATGCATTACGCATTACACTATATGAACTACGACTTTTGAAACTTAGTAATGTACCATAGTCCATAACACTTTAACAACGCGTGACTACGGCTTTTGAAACTTGTTTCATGCTTTTCAGCGTCGTTTTTTGTCGTTCTTGGGTTTTAGTTCTTACTTTTGTTTATATGATAAGGAACTGCGTACCTATCTAGTGTCCCACGACACCACAAAACTTTTTTCTTCATAAAAAGTTTTTGACATTTTAGGCTTGAAAATACTCCCTATTTTTACTATGACATGCTGAATTGTAGGTACCTATTGTATTACCTTTTTAGAAGTGTATTGTAGCTAAGCAAAGATTTAATCGCAAATTTTAATCGTGACATTAATATAGTTCACTGTACACAATAAGATAAGAAAGGAATAAAATATAATTTACTTATTTCAATAACATATTAAATGGACAATTAACATACAACACGATTTCAACTGAAGATAACTCTAGTCACGATCTGTTTTAGTGCCTACACATAAAACTTGTAGGTACATACTATTTTAATAGTTCTTTTCAACAATTAACTTAAAATTATATATCTAATGCCTACAAGAATGCTATATTCAGTCCATCTCAGTCCGTGCTATTGTAACCAGGCTGCTATATTTCTACGTGCTGATTATATTTCTACATACATACATATTATAGACTAGCTGAGTTCCGCGGTGTTACCCGCGTTTATTGACGTACTGCAGGTGACGCCGCGGGACGAAGCTAAGTCACTCCTTATATCATCAGTTACCTATCAGTGAAACTCCCGTCAAAATCTGTCCAGCCGATCCAGAGATTAGCCGGAACAAACAGACACACAGACAAAAATTTTAAAAAATGTTATTTTGATATAATATGTACCGTGTACCTATACATACATATTAGAAAAAAGCGGTTATTTTTAATATTACAAACAGACATTTCAATTTTATTTATTTGTATAGAAGATGTATAGATAAATTCCATTCAATTGGACAGAGTTATGCAGAAAACAGCCATGTCTGCATTACACATGGCTGTTTTTTGATTTACTAGAACTTTCTGCATTGGTTTCGAATCGGAAACACAACCTCTGGCTTAACAGTCAGTGTCGTTAACCTCTATTATAAAAATATATGTAATATGTTACATACCTATAAACAACGCCGTTTAATTTTCCTTCAGCGAGCTCTTTAATATCCAAGTGGTAAGTTTCTTGCAACCTAGTCAGTGCCTGTGCAGCCCCTGTGAGATCCTCCAGCGCTGGGTATTTGACGTCCGGGTGGTTCATTGTTACATTTTTTATATATTCTGAAAATAAAGGTAAAATTAATAATCTAAAATAATACTTGGATTTCACTCTCCCTCTCTCTACAAAAGCACTATGGATTTTTACCGTAGAAGAGACACGCTACGGCATGAATGGGCCGGCTCGACCGGAGTGATACCACTGCCTCACAGAAAACCGGTGTGAAACAGCGTTTGCGCTGTGTTTCACTGAGTGAGTGAGGATACTGGAGGCCCATACCCCAACCCCTCCCACCGTCCCTCTTCCCATCCTCCAAAGGCCGGCAACGCACTTTGACGCCTCTGGTTTTGCCGGTGTCCATGGGCGGCGATAATCGCTTACCATCAGGCGACTCTCGCGATCTGCTCGTTTTCCCCCTATTACATAAAAAAGGAATGTATCCTTAAAAGCGATGCTTCAGAAATAGCTCGACTTCACAAGATAAGGAGGGAGAAAGATGGATTAACCTAGTCCAAACAACCACGAAGGAATATCATCGCAGACTTGACCTTCAGTGAATAAAAAATCACAACTAAGAAATTATGCGAACGGAAGAGTATGAAATTTGGCACCTTTTACGTTTATATGGAGGTATTCATCTTTTTTATTTAGATTGTTTTATCATAATTTTACATTTTAATTCATTAACTGAAATATGAAGATATTACAAAAAGCTTTATTCTTCACGAATACTAACTAAGATTTGATTATAACTTAAGACTGTGGACTATAGGCACTGTAGTAGTAGTACTGCAGTGTCTACAGTCTATGAGTGCCTACGAACTCGATGTAGTTGCCTACTATCGACTGGACTCCTACATCGAGTTTGTGTACGTAATTATTATTCCAACAACGTGTGCTTTACTTGCAACAGTTGCAACGTGACTTTGTTTGTGTTCTCGATTGTATAAAATTTCAAAGATATAGTTATTTAACTGTACTTATTTCTAATACTTCGATGAGAAAATGTTAGAAATATGAGGAAAGTTAAATTTTATGAGAAGGCATTTAGCTCTATCGTTCAGTACAGACATCGAAATCTTGGCATGGAGATACTTTGATTCTTGAAAGAGGACATAGGCTGTGTTATCGCGATAACCGACATAATTATGTGCCGGCGGCGTTGCAGCTAAAGCTAGTAACATTATTAATTCGAAAGTAACTCTGTCTGTCTGTCTGTCAGTTACGTTTTCACGGCTAAACCGCAGTACCGATTTCAATGAAATTTGGCACGGAGATGCTTTGATTCCTGAAGAAGGACATAGGCTACTCTTTACCGCGATAACCGACATACATGATACACGCGAGCGGAAAAGCTGATAATTTATATTTTAAACTAGCGGAACCCCGCGGTGTTACCCGCGGTTATTGTTGTGCCGCAAGTAAAGCCGCGGGACACAGTTAGTCTAAAAAAGTAGCCTAAGTTACTCCCTGGATCATCAGCTACCTGCCAGTGAAAGTCCCGTCAAAATTGGTCCACCCGTTTCAGAGATTACCCGGAACAAACAGACAGACAGACAGACCGACAGACAGACAGACAAAAAAATTTCAACTACATTTTTGGTATATGTACCGTGTATACATACATATGTATGTAGTAAAAAGCGGTTATTTTAATATTACAAACAGACACTCCAATTTTATTTATTTGTATAGATAATTTACAAAGTTGTACCCCGCCATTAGACCATTGTGGTTACATTGACGAGGGACAAAAGTAACGAAGAAAGTAGATGAAAACCATTTTAACCGACTTCAAAAAAAAAGGGGGATTCTATGTTCCACTGTATGTATTTTTAAGTGTGTATTTTGTGTCAAAATTTAAGCTCAATCCGTGTCGACCTTTTTGAATTTTTGATAACAAAACTTACACAATCCAACTCAAAAGTTTATACAAAAAGATAGCAATACAATTGGTGCCAGCTACCAGAGTTGATATTAAGTAATGTAATTTTTTACAACACGTGCGTAACTCTGTGTAAAGACCTGTAAGACAACGGTATAAAAACAATATTCTATTTCAACGCAATAAAAGATAATTATCAAAGTTTAACCTATTTCAATATTTTCCAAATTTTAATAAAATTGGCGAATAGAGCATGTTTATTGTGATACCCACAGCAAAAACCTCGAAAGTTTTTATTTTTTTCTTTTATAACAAAAAATCAATATATAAATATGTAGTAGTAGAGAGTATTTATTATTTCGTTTGGGCTCCGCTGCCTCACACATTAGTGAACAGCAACAAAAGAGTGACTTAACTTCTTTTGTGGTCCCATTTCTTTTAGGTCCAGTTCTTGAAGACGTTTTTTTTTTTCTTAAATACTTTATTATGTAGATTACATCAAATAAAGCCTTTTATTTTTATTATAATTTTGATGGAAGAGGGGGCAAACGAACAGGCGTATCACCTAATGGTAAGTGATACCGCCACCCATGGACACCCGCAACACCAGAGGCGCCACAAGTGCGTTGCCGGCCTTTGAGGATGGGGAGGGGGATTGGGGGATGGGGAGGGGGATTGAGAGGGGGATTGGAGGATGGGGAGCGGGATTGGGGGATGGGGATATTTCTATTTTGTCTCTCGTTTTAGATTAGTTTTTTTAATATAAAAATCTGTATTGTAATGAGTGCATGCTAATTAATTAAAAAGAAATAACAGCTCTTACCCGTTCCTATTTTAATACTATCTTCTATATTATCTAGATCTGTCGTCAGTCTTTTAATAAGGGTAAAAGCATTGATAGGATTACCCAAATAGTTGGGAATATCGTTCATTGCCATTTCATGTTCTCGTTTGTAGAGATTTAAATGCCTGAAAATGGTGAATATTATTTTAGATATGTTATTTAAATAACAAAAATACTGTACTGTACTGTGTACTTTGTAGATATAAATCTTAATTAGTCTTACCTCTTAAGGGTACTTAATCTCTTCTCTTCCTTATCAATATAATAATCTAAGTCGTCTATTATTCTCTTATGTGTTTCTAGCAAATATTCAACTTCAGCAATTGCCGTGAATAGTTCTGCGTCGGTTTTTACGAAGATGTTGAAAAGTAGCACAGCGCAAACTGCGTGCAAAGGAACCATTTTTTCGAATTAACTAACCTGTAAAAATAAATAAAGTAGGTATTATATAAAGTGCTTCGTCACATCCTTAATAATCATGAGAAATATTCTTGAGGTAGATATTACAGCAGTAGATATTACAGCTTAAATAATTTCCTAACGATTTTATACATTTATTATAACTCTAGGTATGTAAAGCGGAAATATCACTACATAGTATAAAACAAAGTCGCTTCCGCTGTCTGTCTGCCCCTGTAAATGCTTAGATCTTTGAAAATGCGCAACAGATTTTGATGGGGTTTTCTTTAATAGATAGCACGATATTTAAGAGGAAGGTTTATATGTATAATACATGGATAATATAATAGAGAAACACTGATCATTTTAGAGTTTTCTAATGTGATGTCGTAAATTAACGCATTATTTTGCGCTTAGATTGCAAACGATGGCTGAAACTTACAAGGTAGATGAAAATAATATACTACAATATTGTACACCTTAAAAAGATCTACAAAAAATTCCGCGATGGTATATGTCTATCTCTTAGGTATAAAATACAATAACCATTATTATTTTTTTCTTTTTACTAGAAATAGTGGCTTATTAACGAAGTGATTTTAAGAAATACAGCATTAATCCTCATCCTTAGTCAATGAAGTTTCTTAAATACATTGTGAATTTAATCTAGATCAATATGGCCCTTTACAGTATGCAATTTAAATGAATGTATTCAAAGATATTACAGATTTAAAATGCAGTTATCGTGTCGTCGATGGGTGCATTTGAAGTTGACCCGTGCGAAGCCGGGCCGGGTCACTAGTATTTTATATAATCTTAATGACCTGCATCGCTGATGTAATCTACACAGACATTCAACATTATAAACTCGGTAACATTAATTGAAGTGTAATTATATCTATTAATATTTCAATGCATATTAATTTTCAATACTCGTTAAACGTATATCTCAATAAAATACGAAAGTAAGTATATACCCAGCTGACCCACACAACTTCACCTGCATCCCTTTTTAATCATGCTACTCGGCTTCTATTGATCTAAGCGTGATGTTAAATATACTATCTTCAGCACGCCAGCAAAACATGCATTTAAAAACACCGTGAAAATCTTTTAGTTAGTTTCGGAGTTGTTCAATCCTTACTCATATTATAAAGGTAAAAGCAACTCTGTCTGTCTGTCGCGCTTTCACGCCAATACTACTAAACCGATTTAAATGAAGTTTGGTACACAGATAGTCTAGAGCAAGAGAAAGGACATAGGCTACTATTTTCCGCGATAACCGACATACACGCGGGCGGAGCCGCGGGCTAAAGCTAGTAGTATTTTGTAATAGACAAAAGCATGTACTTTTTTTGTCGCTTATATTCACAATAAATTCTTCTACCTCCGAGCTTTATTCTAAAATTGGTTGGGGTCAGCTAAGTACATATGTTTCTAAGTATGTAAAACATAAACTAATTTACTGATGAAATATCTTAGACGATGATACCTACCTATACGATGTCAGAGTGAAGTTAATAAACATCTATGGAAGTAATTTAAGTTGAATTTGATTCTATAATGGACTATTTCATTTACATTTTTGACGTGGGTTGGATGATGTTTATTATACGAGCAAGTTTACTTCAAATTGTGAGCTTAGAGTTAGGTCTATAAAGATCATATCGAAAATATATAGCGGAAATGTAGCAACTTTCTTATTTTACTAGCGATTAATGTTTTGAAGTCAGTTCAATTTTTTGTTCAAAAAGGAGGTTTCTCAATTCGACCGTATATATATATATATATATATTTATTTGTGTTCGCGGATAACTTCGTCATCTATGAACCAATTCTGATTATTCTTTTTTTAATGGAAAGGAGATATCCCAACGGTGGCACCATGTTAAGGACACTAAGATCTGATGATGGCATCCCAGAGAAATCGAGTCAAATCTTGAAGTCGGTTTTATTTATGTGAAAATTTTAAATAATTAATTGAAAATAAGTTAATACCACTTTTTTAGTAGCTTACAGATTATATTCGAGTATATAAAAATGGTTATAAAATAAATGTTTAATTTATTAAATAGGAATTTAACTTCAAATGGTGGTGTATCGTTGCAATAGGTATGCACCTATTGCAACGATACATGCGTATACAATTATAGATTTGATTTTGAATACATCAATAAAACCTTCACAGTAAATCTAAGAATTAAGTGAATCTAAAAACAAAATTGAATCAAGTACCAAGTACCATAATAATCAGCTACTGACTTGTATGTTTGGTTATCTCTCATTAGTAGTCTTGTTTGTGATAAAACTTTAGCAAAACACTGTACGTGTACTTTATGGAGACCGTCTAACAGTTAAAGAGATACATAGATTCTACAGGCGTGGGAGTACCTATGAGCTAAAGTCGAGTAAATTAAGATAAAACCAGTTTTTCTTTCCCATTAAATACAACTATTTATCTATCTACAGTCGAATTCGCGTGAATCATTACATTCACAGCTTAAATTAATGCTCGAGCTCGTTAAATATCATAAAATTACGATGAATATAAAAAACAATTTTGCATCGAATTCTAATAAATAGGTGAGATTAACGAGAAATTTATTATCATCGATTTATCTTAGTCAAATCCGGTTAAGGAAATACGTTTTCGGTTATATGCAAGTTTTTTTATTATTATACTTTATATAAATATCTATACTTAATATATAAAGCTGTAGAGTTTGTTTGTTTGAACACGCTAATCTCAGGAACCACTGGTCCGATTTGATTGAAAACTTATTTCAGTGTTAGATAGTCCATTTATCGAGGAAGGCTGTAGACTATATTTCATCACTACGCTAAGACATATAGGAGCGGAGCAACAATGAAGAATGTTACAAAAACGGGGGAAAATTATCACGCTACGGGCAATAGTAGACGCAAACGAGGTTGCGTGGGTCGGCTAGTGTAATATATTTATACTAGCTGTCCCGGCAAACGTCGTTTTGCCATAACTACTAATAAATTAAAAATTAATTAAAAAAACATTGTCCAGCGGACAAAATTGTGAATCTAAACCATTCCCAGATCCCCTTGAACACACACAAAAAATTTCATTAAAATCGGTCCAGTCGTTTGAGAGTAGTTCAGTGACATACACACTCACAGAAGAATTATATATATATAAAGATATGGGCCTGCCAAAGTGAATTTCTTTGCTTGGTGAAAAACATGAGCAGAATTAAAGAGTAGTTGTCACCATACTCATTGCGAATGCAAACAATGCAACAATGGCCGGCATTGTGTGGTGACTGGTGAGTGGTGACCCACACTATGGCGGCCTATTAAGATGCTTCAGAATCATCACACTCACCAACGAAACACGACAGCACAACTGATGCCATTTTAAGTTGATCTTCTGTGATATTGAAGTAGTAGTAGCACTATAGTTATGTGAGAAGATTGTGATAGCACTTCTACTAATATAGCAACTGAAATCCGATCTGATGGAATGAAAGCAGATACCCTTTTACTAGCTATCATTGTAGTAAGCGCCACATAAACAGATTTCATAATGGCTTTGATACGGCAGTTAATGTGTAATGGTCCGTACTGACATGCGGTTTTTCTCGATAGTTTTACTCCAAAACGAGTAAAAATTAACGTGTGGACCGCAAAACTCCCAACTCGAAGGCTCGCATGGAGCCGGCTTGATGGCTAGACCTCCTTTTACGTTTCTCCTTTTCATTTTCTTTAAGTATTTTATAATTAAGAATTGTTAGACTTGCTAAATGTAGCCATCGTCTCCTTTGTTGAATAGACATCTTTTGGCTCGAACGGTTCGGTGAATAGTAATACTGAACGGCGAGCCAAAAGGTGCGTCACTCGATCGATGAATGCTGAATGTGTGGACGAGAGCCCATGTCGTGGTTTTAACTCGACATGTTTGCTCGATAGAGTAAAACCGTATGTGAGTACTTAGCATTAAGTAATAAAACAGCCACCGGTCACGCTGCGTGTAATAATTTTTACGCGAAATTAATAAAGCTATTTGAAAGTAGATATTATATCTTAAATATTTATAGTTTACGTTGTGCAATAGCAATGCAGGTATAAAAAAATTCGTGAGTAAATGATGTGATTCATAACACCAGCAATAACATTTAAAATCCGTAAATTCTTTACCTTGTAGCCTTTATTAATATTTGAACAGCTCACTTCAAAGAAGTTAAAAACAACTAATATTTATTTTGTAAAGAGGATTTAGGTACAAGCCGCGGGAAGATCAATTCAGATTGAGCTGCAAAATTGCATTCACAGATACTCATTGGAGTATTAACCGTTTTGCACTAACACATATTTCAGCGTAGAAAGTACAATCTTATCTAGGGGACAACCTATGTAAATACGTGAGACTCGAGAAGAACTCCTGCCTGCATAGGTACACTCGAGTTCTTCTACTAATAACTACAAAATCCCAATTCCACATTCTGTTTAACAAAATGTTCGTCTGAGTTCTCTTAATTGTACACTGGTTTAGGCAGTGGTCCGACCACCGGCGAGGAAACGCTATCGGCGATTTTCTCTCTCAAGACACGTACAAGAAATATTAATTCCGTGTAAACGAAAGAGATGCATTTAGTAATAGTTGCTCTCCGGCTGTTCACACTGCCGGCGTCGACTCGCTTTACTAATTTTGTCGCTGAGCTTGATCATTTATATACAGTGCTTTCAATAAATCATTGCAACTCTCATTGTTTCTTGTCTCATTGTTGTCTAGTTCAGACGACGACGATGATGTATTTTACGATAGAGATATTGTCTGACACATTCAATAAAAAACTCATAATAAACGCTTTTTACTAAATGCATATGTATGTATACACGGTACATAAAACAAAAATTTAGTTAAAAAAAATTTTGTCTGTCTGTCTGTTTGTTCCGGGTAATCTCTGGAATGGTTGGACGGATTTTGACGGGACTTTCACTGGCAGGTAGCTGGTGATCCAGGAAATAACTTAGGCTACTTTTTTTAGACTAACTTTGTCTCGCGGCGTTACTCGCGGTACAACAATAACCGCGGGTAACGCCGCGGGGTTCAGCTAGTATAATATATATTTTAAAATAATGTAAAATATTTTCAGTAAAAATATTTTCTGACACACAACGCCATCTAGTTTTCAGACTAATAAGGCCTGTATTTTAAAAGGCGTCTTAGGCGTTAATCTAGTTTTAAAACTAGTTTTAAGAAGAAATTTTATTATTGAACGTCTCTTGAAAAAAAACAAAACATACTTTGACACTTCAACATGACAAGTATTGATAATAATTTGAACGTTCCGTCATAGGTAATATCTAGTCATTTTTATTGTATTATTTATAATTTTTAATTTAAGGCGAGTTGCTTGTTATTATTATGTTTATATTGACACTAGTCAATAGTGTATTATTTACAAACTAATAACCAATATTATACAAATAATGTTTGATAAATATATTCTGTTAAAATTAATTCGATACGTGATACGGAACAATAATTTCGATAATCCAGAAACGTAATTGAAAACAGACTGTGAGTCAAGATTGGTTACTGAGACTAGTTTCAGCTGAGTAGAACTTGAAACGCATTCTATAATAAGAGCGACGCTTGAGATTTGATTTGAACTTTAAACTAGTTTCAGCTGATCAGAGTTCAACGAATACTTGAGACGCCTTTTAAAATAGGGGCCTAAGTAGACTTTAAGCATGGTGAGTTAGAGCACGAAGGAATGCGTTTTGTTAATGCAGTTGTTACAATTTTATGAACATCATTGAAATTCTTTTAGCACAGTTCAAAAAATATGATAAGTACATGAAAATAATTAGGATGATTTACTTATGAAATGGTATGAATCTCATAGCCATTCATTACATATTGCCAGCGGTACAGGATCTACCATTATCCTTTAATTTGCTAAATTTGATTACAGACAAGCATCGGGACAGGTAAAACTAAATATAAGCTTGTAAAAAGGATTGTTCCCGAGAGATAGCTGAAGTGATTGCCAAGTCTACATTTTACAAGAGCGAAGCAATTAATGTACCTTTTTTTAAAATACATACAGTGGTATAGAACCTCCTCCTTTCTTCATTTACCGTGTAAAACTCCATGTTAAACTTTCAAGAAGTTCAATTGGGTCCTCGCAATCGAAAGTTAATGATCAGAGACCACATTCGAATTTTAGAGCATATTTTTTTTCAAAATCAAGTGTGTAAAAAAATGCTGTTAAAAAATATAATGAATTCAACACATGCAAAAATTAAGGTCGGCCAATGACTGCTTGCGGTAAGAATTTAAGTAGGTATAGTAATCATAAATCCTAAGTTTCCGAGTTTTGGTCAATGGAAATTTTGAGAAACGACCAAGAGATTCATTTATAAAAGTTAAATAATACTAACTTTTACCTGCGGCTCCGCTAGCGTGTTTTTCGATTATCCTCGTTATATAGTAGTCTGTGTCTGCTGAAGCTCAAAACTCAAGTATCTCCATTCCAAACATTGTAATCCCGGTTTAGCCGTGAAAGCGAAACAGACAAACAAACACTCTGTTTGTTTGTCTGTTTACTACTTTCGAATTTATAATACTAAGTATAGACACTGACCTAACATAAACTATAGCTTCAGCGTTCATATTGAGGCTAAACGTAGCGATGCAGCGATGTAGGTATCGCTCATATTAATGTATTGATGATGATAATGATGATAAACATCCATATAAACATTTGTATCGAGTCGACTCGATTCTGGCACCACTCCTCGAAATTTTCGAATGTTACGTTATCTCTTGATGCGGAAAATGTACAAATTAAAATGCTCTTATACGAGCTTCAATTTTGGCTAAAAACTCGACTGTATCGCGGACTATGTGCGTAATAGCAGAATTTGAACAAAAGCTTCGTGTGCTTAACAGAGCGGAACGATGTTTGGTTGCAGAGTAATGACTTATTTTTTAATTGCACCTTTGACCTCACATATAGAAAAAATGTGTAATTTAGGAACAGGAGGTATTCAGAAGTTTCAATATCAGTCTTTGGAGTCCCTGTACAATATGGTCCGAGTTCGAAAATTGACGATGAGTCGGATAAGTCGGTGCATACTTTGGTCTGACCCAGAGAATTGACGATCAGTCGGTGCATACTTTGGTCCGACCTAAAAAAATAGACGATTAGTCGGTGTATATTTTGGTCCGACCTGGAAAATAGACGATTAGTCGGTGTATATTTTGGTCCGACCTGGAAAATAGACGATGAGTCGATGCATACCTTGGTCCGATATGAAAAATTGACGATGAATTGGTGCATACTTTGTTCCTACCTAGTAAATTGATAAGTCCTAAATTTACAATTAAGATTGAAGCCCTTTGCCTTGACGCCTTGAGTGTTCTATGCCTGCTAACGAAATAGTAGTAGGTTGTGTACCTACTTATAAATTGGTTCAGATTATACGTATGACAATTTTGAATGATGTATAATAAGTCTTTAAATATTTACTTAAATAGCACTGTCCTAATCCCTATTAAATTATTATTTATTTTATTTTAATGTATGGGCCTACCAAAATGACTCTACTTTGCCTGATGAAAAGCATAAGCATCATCATGCTTATAGCGAATGCAGACAATGCAACATGGTGTCCCACACTATAAAAAATGTATAAATGTCAGAAATCAAGATAAATTTGTTATTTATCCCAAATTTTATCTATACAAATAAATAAAATTGGAGTGTCTGTTTGTAATATTAAAATAACAGCTTTTTAATCAATGCATATGTATGTTTACACGATACATATACCAAATATGTGGTTAAAAAAAATTTTGTCTCTCAGTCTGTCCGTCTGTCTGTCTGTCTGTCTGTCTGTTTGTTCCGGCTAATCTCTGGAATGGCTGGACGGATTTGGACGGGACTTTCACAGGTAGGTAGCTGATGATCCAGGGAGTAACTTAGGCTACTTTTTTTAGACTAACTTTGTCCCGCGGCGTTACTCGCGGTATAACAATAACCGCGGGTAACACCGCCGGGTTCAGCTAGTTTATTATATAAATCTTAAGTTTCATTAACTGTGACAAAACTTAACGAGTATAGATCTGGATATAGGTCTATTTAGCACTATGTGACATTTCGTCAACATGACATTGCAGAGCACAAGTGCAGAGTTGTTCATGTAATTTTATTATTATGCTATAGAGGTAGTGTTTACACAATTAATACAAAGTTATTTTAATATAAAACACATATTACGTGTTTCACATGGCCTTTTCAAGTAAAGCGTCAATGTCACACAAATTCATTGTTTTAGGTTTGTGATTTGAATCACATACCTATTCGCTAGGCATTGTTTTTGTAAGCGTGCATGATACTTAACAAAGATTTATTTATAAACTTTATGCACTATGTTTTACATTGGTGGACTTAATAACGGGGGCATTCTTTTTCATTCAACCTTTTTACATCGTTGGACTAAATAACTGGGGCATTATCTTCCATTCAACCTTCGGATGGTGTATTTAACCATATTTATGTCATACATTTCATTTAAGTATTCCAGAAACGTAAGTATTAGAGAAAAATACCACCGACTTCTGTCTAGTGGTTAGTTAAATATTAACATTTTCATGTAGATACTTAAGGATATCCCACTATATAAAGATTTTTGTTAAATCAAATGGACATTCCTATTTTAAGTCGTGTTTCAAATCAGTGAATTAAAAAAAACTGTAAAATGCTTTTAGCGATAACAGCGCGATAGTGAGCACTTAATGCTTTCTATGGTACATTCGCAAACGTATTAAATTGGATATTAAAGGACCATATAACGAATAAATTTATCTTATCTCTCTGTCTGTCTGTAACGCTTTCACGACTAAATTGTTGCACAGATGTCAATAAAATTTTGCATGGAGATACGTTGATTCTTGAGGAAGGACATAGACTAGATTTGCCAGACGTCCTGATTTTAGCGGGACGTTCTGCATTTTTAATCAATTGTAATGTCCCGCGCGGAACAAGTTTTGTCCTACTTTTTGGGGATAACTGGCCGGAAGCCCAGTGAAGTTGGCAAATAAGAAATGGCACTAGTTCTTTCCTGAATTAGGGATGATGTGGCAGAAAAAAAGAAATTGCGAATTACTTTTTTTGGTCACTTACTCATGTATCGTATACGTGTTTTTCCTTTGCCCCGCTTTTGGCGAAAGAATCCCGCTTTTTTTCATAAAAAAAAATTCTAAATCACGATTTGACTAAAAAAAATCTGGCGACGCTGACATAGCCTAAGTCTTACAGCGCTAATCGAAATAGGTATATATGAACACGTGGACCGAGAAAAAGCTACTAAAACCGAAAACTCGATGTACTTTTTTTGTCACAAGGGTTTTATTAATATCATTATTATCTCACAAGCTTAGAATCGAGTTTAGGTACCTAATATTTTTTTTGAACAAAAACATGTGATGGTGAACGTGATTCTAAGAGCGTCCCGGCGACCGGGCATTATCATCATTTTAACACAGATAATGAATATTGCGTGGCTATCAACTGTTCTACAATTCTGAATGAACTCTCTAGAATCCTACGACAAAATGAATTGATGTTTATGAAATAATGGGGCAATGACCAACATAGGCAAATGTGACTATTGTTCCGTGTGGACAAATCGGTAAGTGTGCGGTGAATATTGATGGTAGTACATATCAGAAATCGTATAAGAATTTAGGACTGACCTAAATCTAGATACCTAGAATATACGGATGTGGTACGGCATAACACAGTACAATAAAGCAGAAACAATAAAGTATCTTCGAAAATTAATACTAACTGTTATTTATTTTCATTTTGTTAAGATGTTAGTTAAGAGGGTTACTTTATTCATTAGAGTATCAATATAATATAAAGCTTCTACGCAACAGTTGAGATTAAATGATAATACGGATTAAATGCAAGTTTATTTAATTCAATTAAAAGTATAGTAAGTACCTAAACTGTACACCCATTTATACATTGCTAATTAATATCAATAGATGTATAGAAATAACGGCAAACACGTCATTGTTCTCAAATTTATTTTAGGATCAGGAAGTTACTAAGACTTCATACATTCAGTGCACGTAAACTCAGCTAAAAGAAACGCTAAAGGTAGCTAAAAGCTAAACGAATAAACTTAAAAAAAACGTATCAAACATTTTACTTACTCAACATTTCGGGTTGTGATTTATGAAACAGCTAAGACAATCTTTGACTTACCTAATAAATCAGTAAGAGTCGAGCAAAATCCATATATTTTAAAGTAATATATCACTAAAAATTAAAGGAAATACCTATTACTAAAGCACTAGTATCGAAATAACAGAAAACCGGGGCGATTGATAAAATGATATCGAGACCGGCCTGCGGCAGCGCAACTGTACGCGGGTCAACGAACAACTACTGCCATTGAGTAGCTAGTGGCAAGCCGGTGACCTTATCTAACTGCCGCCTGTGACGAGATGACGGCTTTTTATTAATAATGTGTTATAAACATTAGGGGGACGCTGCTTACTTTACAGTTAGATTCAATGGTATTGCGTGAATCAAAATGAATAATAAAGTAGCTAATAATGCTTTAACTAATCCTAAATTGTGCCCTTAATGAGTTCTTTTCTTGAAATTCAAATAAGCAAGAACAGTAATAGCATAAGTGAAATTCGCAATAATAGCTTATTTACAGGACAGGGAGAGACATAGCGCCAACCATAATTTCTTACCAGTTAGGTAGTAAGGGTCGCTAATTTGTAAGAAAGGGATAAGGTGTGAACAAAGAAAGAAAATATACCACTTTTTATCTGTATAAGGGCTGGAAATTAGAGATAAAGCAAGCCATATTAATATTATAAATTCGAAATTAATTCTGCCTGTCTATTAGGCTTTCCCAGCTAAACCGCCGCACCGATTTCAATAACATTTCTCATGAAGATACTTTGATTCTTGAGGGAGGACATAGGCTAATGTGCCGGCTCTGACCACCCGATGTGTCAACCGAGGCAGCAGGCGCCTTGGCCGGAATTCCCTCGTGGGATTAGGAGGTGAAAGCTGGCTGGAGTTTATCGACGGGCGGCTGAATTCCGGGCGGAGAACGGCTTTCGACCTCCGCCTGAAAAGGTACGCAAGAAGAGCCACAATGGCTTGCTGGTCGTCCCCGCTGGAGGCGCCACGCGCTGGCTTTACTGCCGTGCAGTCTCTCCATCCGGACATCTTCTAAGGGCAGGGCGGCAGCACGGTACCCTTTCCTTCCGGCTGACGCAGATCCTTTCCGGGCACGGTTGCGTCGGGAAGTAAATGTCTCGGCCCAGAACACACTGGTGATTTGCCTCGCTTGGGCTTCGCAGCATCAGGCCCTCACTGCAATCATCAGAGATCTCTCGTTGCCGGCCGTCATAGGCTTCATAGCCGGTAGGGACACCTATTAGATATTTTACCGCGGTCATAAACTTCTGCGAAGACTTAATTTCGCAGAAGGCGGAGAAGGCCCTGAAGGACGACCTCCACTCGGAATCAATTCGCCGCCGGCGAGCCGTGCTACGGAGGCACGTTTACCAGCGACTCATGCCGCCCTGAGTGTAGCCGCTGATGGACGGAACGGGTTTTCCCCTCCATCGGCTTTAGTGGCCAGCTGTAAGGAGGCGACGTTTCGCGTGTGTCGTACGTAGCATAGATTGAGAGTCTACTGGTAGAGGATGCCTACGTCATTGCGGTTAGAGCGTGCCCGCGTCATTGCGGGCAGGCGCTGGGAGGTGCCAGATGTGTTAATAACAGCAGTTCCCGGATTCTTCCCTTCTCAGGCGCAGAGTAGCACAAGGTGTGGTTTTAGTCGGTCTGATTCCGACACACCACCCCGCCGCAAATCCCGGTGGGGTGTGTGCCCGTGGGTGTTTCCACACGTAAAAAAAAAGGATATAGGCTAATCTTTACTGCGATAGCCGACATACACATTTTCAGATCAACGGGTAAAAGCTAGTAACTTTAATAAAGATAACAAGTTTGTTAGTTTGCATGAATGTGCTAATCTTAGGAAGTACTGAATCGAATTTGAAAATTCGTTGTGTTTGATAGCCCAATTTTTGAGGAAGGCTTTAACCGTATAAAATCATGCTACAACTAATAAGAGCCAAGCTTGAATGTAAAAAAATGCAAAAGGGGGGAAATTAATTATTTTCAGAAATGCAAAGGAAATTGCGCGAGTCAGTTGATACATAAATATAATTATAAATTAAATAAGAATCATTACATGTACATAGGTACATATTTACTAACAAATCGAGAATATACAGACTTTGGGAAGGTAGGTACAGTAATGTCACTAAATATTCAAGAATTTAAGCTCTATCTTTATTTATAGCAATGGTAAACAAATGATTTAATAAGTACTATGAGGGAATTATTATTTTCCTCAAACAGAGAAAACATAAATAAAATCTTTTATGCAGAAATAAGTC
This sequence comes from Spilosoma lubricipeda, assembly GCA_905220595.1. Lineage (NCBI taxonomy): Eukaryota > Metazoa > Arthropoda > Insecta > Lepidoptera > Erebidae > Spilosoma > Spilosoma lubricipeda. The sequence continues at coordinate 13,251,830 of HG992281.1, forward strand.
ATAGGATAATTTGAGCAAATTATCCTTAGTTATCTGTACCATTTATCACTGTCAACAGCAGGAAAATATCTATAATAAGAGACTAACATTAACTCACCACAACCTGTATAAAAGGCATAGTTTAGTGAACTTGGCACAAAACTAATTTGGGTGGTGGTTGGCACTAACTATTACAAAAAAGAACTTCTCTATCACCTTGTTGTTGTTGTATGCATAAATATTAATGAACATGAAAATTGTAATCTCCTTTATTAAAGATTTCTTATAAAGTAAAGAGTTAGTTCTTCTCCATAGGAATAATGTTTTGGATCCATGTAACTAGAGTCATCATTGCAACATTTCTAAGTGCCTGAAAAGGCCTACTTGATATAAAAGCTATTTGATTTTGATTGGTTCCCATTTGGCCTTTGCATCTTGTTTTATAGCATATAGTCTTCTTAGATAAATAGGCTATATATAAAAAAATATTTTTTCATTTTAACTGTTGCCACAACCAATGATATATCACTTACCATAAGGCTATGCGTCTGGTCATTTGCCCCTAGATTAAAAAAAAATATGAGGCATACATACCATCTGTTTACTGACATTAAAAAAATTTAATTTTTTTTTACTCTAATTGTCTTAGAACCATTGTAAATTGTGTGTAATACAACATATTCTAGTACAATTCTACACTAAATTTAATATACATAACACATTCTAGTAATATTAGTTGTGTATTTTTTTTTAAATGCTGCAAGCAAGTCAAAGATGAAGGTTAAGCTTTCTAATGTAGGAATGGACTAACAAGTGATTTTAAGCTACCATTGGAATGATGCATTTCTCTTTTCTTAAGAAAAGTAAAAAAAAGATTTTTTTTTTAAATGTTAAGACCAGTAAAACTAGTGAGACTAATAAAATAAACACAAACGAAAAGAACCTTAATTTCTGATACAATCAGATGCAGAAATGAGTAATAAGACTAATAAATAAATAAAAAATAGTTAATAGGATATTTTGTTTACATCCAGTAACCATTACCTATGTCAGTATCATAGGACATATATAAGGCATTTAAGTACATAATTCTAATAACATAATTGCCAATAAAAACTTTTTTTAAATGTAAGAAAGTTTAATTTTTGCATTTGGCATTTTACAAAAATAAAAGTTATTATGAACCCACAAACAATTTACATCTGATTTGTAACATGTATCGATAATCGCTATTCTAATAAAATAATTAAATTGAAAACTCAATCATTCGAACCTAAACACCTCTGTAAATTACTATTTTTATATAAATTTATCTTAAGATATTCAAGCGCCTACGCGAACAAAATAATTATTGTAAAAATTTTACCTGCAGCATTTAGATATTTCCTGGACTGCACTACAATCTTTTTCTTGACCCTAAAATCGATTTATAGTAGCAGCAGCATGCACACAAGCTTGTTACGTTTCACCGGTTTCACTGTCGATTCACAAGTGCAATTCAACAAAATAATCAATGACAAATATGACATCTGCTGTCAGAATTTATTTTCACTGGGTTTTGCGGCTCTGGATTCTAGCTTTTTTAAGCCAGTCGTTAAAGTTCAAGTCTTCACTTCATCATCATCAGCCTATCGCAGTCTACTGCTGGACATAGGCCTCTCCAATTTCCCGCCACTTAGTTCAATCCTCGGTTTCTTGCATCCAACTCCTGCCAGCCGTCTTGCGCAAATCATCACTCCACCTGGCCTGCGGACGTCCTACACTACGTTTGCCCAGACGCAGTCTAACTAAACTCAAAAACCCGTTTACCCCAATGGTTATCGGTTCTACGGCAAATATGGCCAGCCCACTGCCACTTCACTCACTTAAAGCATATATACCTGAAGGGGTAGTTGAATTGGCGGAAAGCGTGATCGGAGTAGAGAGAGAGGGGGGACTGAGTTTGGTTAGTGTTTGTCTCTCTCACGCAATCTTCTGATTGGTTGGTATATTTCCCGCCAAATCAGTAAATTGGTATTTGCGTCCACCAATCAGATTAGATTAGATCTCGTACTCATCGCTTCGGTTCCTCCTTTCATGCCGAGCGCGAAAACCTGGAACTGACTTCCAGCGCACGTGTTTTCCTTCCACTATGATCCCGGGTCCTTTAAGTGGGGCGTAAAAAGCATCTCACTAGGTGGCCTATATGACTATAGGTGGCCATAGTGTAGGGCACCATGCTGCAATATCCTTATTCGCATTGAGGATGGTAACCACCACTCTTGGAATCTGCTCATGCTTTCCATCAGGCAGAGCAGAGTCATTTTGCCGCTGCTAAAATATATCATCATCTTCCTAGCCTTTATTATATCCAAGATTTGGGGTCGGCTACTAATTTAACCGGTTTTACCGCAATATCAGTTTTGACATGGAGCGACTTCAAGTCCACGTCCACGGCCTCGGACCTCCGCAACCCTAAGAGTAAACTTGAACTAGTTGTCAGTATATTTGAGGGCAATAACGAATGCCATAGATGTTCATGACAACTGGGACCAACGACTTAACGTTGTCTCCGAGGCACGGGCGGGAAACACCGCCATTTTCCATACTCCATTCATTTTTAATAACTTAACTCAATAATTTATTGTGTTTGTCTCCGAACAAGCAAGAAAATTTTAATGCATAAAAGTTACTCCATTGCAGTTTCATTTTTTTATCTTCATTGTGATTGCTATTCCACAGTAATTTTAATTGTAACTAAAGATAATTATATCAAGAAACTAATATTCAGGTAAAACCAGTTGAACGTAGTAGTTTGTAATCGACCCCAACTAATCTTGGGAATAGTAAAGACTAGAAAGATGTGACTTCTATTATACTTTAGTTTCAAAATGTATTTCAAAGTTGAGTGACTGTTTTTCCGTGTTCCTTGTTACCAGCCAAGGATAATCTTTATATAATAGTCGTGGTTCGTAAATAGTCCTTACATAAACTTTTAACCTGTACTCTATAAAATAGTCCTCCCATCCCATGAACAGTTGTTCATGGAATAAAATGTATATGTATTGCATTCCAAAAATTACTACCTTGTCCTGGTATGAGTGGTAAGATTGCAGTAAGTCTGAAGTCAATTAAAGGCAAGACAGAATGCTCGTCGTCCGTCGTGAACTTTTCTATGGGACTTTTTTCACTTTTTTGCGGGCTTTTGAATGCACTAGGCGCGAATTTCTAAGCTTATTTTTATAAATTTTATTGATGTTGTTTTAATTGTTAGAATTTCATTGAAAGTCTTTAAATATTAAAAACATTAATAATTCCGGACGGGGACGGCAAAGACCCGCCCGGGGGAAAAGAAAAAAGAAAAATTCCAAACCGGAATCCCGGCACTGCAGCAGACGATGAAGACTTCTACAAGGTGTATGTAAAACCTGGCAATAAGAGACTGTTTCCGGAGAATTCGGTGAATGGAGACTATAATGTTTTTGTAGAAAGTACCAAGGATAATCAGAAAATTGGAAACAACAATTCGATCGTTACCACAAATCTCTTTGAAAATGACATCAAGGGCATGACCAATATTAGGAGGATCAACGCAAATACAATCTGTGTAACCTTTTCTCAGTGAAGTAATGCAAACAATTTCCTGAAAAACGATTTTTTTTATTGAAGCACCAACTAAATGCTTATATCCCGACGACGGCGATGGAAACAGTCGGCGTGCTACGTTACGTACCCACAAGTATTATTAATGAGGAGCTCTTTAAAAAACTATCATGCTCATTTGAAATTATAGGCGTACGTAGGTTTACAAAGAAAGAAAATGGTCTAATTAAACCATTCCAAACTGTGAGTCTCACATTCTTATCAACAACATTACTTGACTATGTGTATTTGGACTTGTTTAGGTTTCGAGTGTTCGATAACGCGCCCTTGTTCAAATGTTTCAAGTGTTTAAAATTTAATCATGGTGCAAAAATTTGTAAATCAGCGCAAAATAATAAATAATAATAGTAAATATTTCGGACATCTAAACACACGCAACGCCATCTAGTCCCAAGATAAGCAGAGCTTGTGTTATGGGGTACTAGACAACTGATACAAATACATATATACTTTTTTTTTTGTAAATAGATATATATTATAGATAGAACACACCCAAACTCCGAAACAAATATTTGTAGATCATACAAACATTTGGTCCGACCCGGGAATCGAACCCGAGACCTCATGATCAGCAGTCGCTCACGCCAACCGCGAGACCAACGAGGCAGAGCAAAAATGTTCAATATGTTCAGAGGAGCACCACTTTATCGAATGCATTTCTAATAAAGTTGCCAAATGTATCAACTGCCAAAGAACAGAAAATAGAGGATAAAAATAAAACAAAATTACATACGCTAAAGTGATTTTAAATACTAAGACCACTTTAAGAAACTGACTTCCCAATTTTATCCACCTCTAACTCCAACTATAAGTCCTTGCCCTCAAGGTAGACACGAGGCGTTTCTTCGTCTTCTACTGTCCCTAACCCTATCTCAACAACCTCTCAAAACAAAGAACAGAATATGTCTAATGAAAAACTTATTGACGAAATATTAACTAATGACTATTTTCGTAATTAAAGGGCTGATTGGAGCTTTGGTTGCAATCGGTAATGAACAACGATCTATCAGTAATTCCGTAATACAAGAGATACTTATAGTTATAGACAGTTTTAAATGTAATGAAACGTGTGTGTGAAACGTTGATGATATGGATTTTTAAATTTTTGTATAATATAACCATGTGCGATTAGTTTAATACTATCCTAAATGATGTAATTCTGTAATCTATTTTAATTGCAGCCCTCTTCCTTGGTTTGGAAGAATTCACAAAGATATATTTAAAAAATGTATTTATTTATGTGAAAATATTGCTCACAAGTTTACATTATTATTTACATTATTTATTTTAAATTACTTAATATACTATATAAGAAATATCATTTACTAAATAAGTCAGCTCACTGGTAAAATTATTTACTTTTTGTGGATACTAGCTCATTTTATCAACTGTTATGAAACTGTGGACCACACTGCGAGAAATTATATCATGACATTCTGCTGCAGTCTATGGATGAATGTGGAATCCGTGGTCCCACAAAGAGTTGGTTTAAAAACTATCTATCTAATCGAAAGATACGCACGACAGTGGATGGTGTCTCGGGGGAGGAGGCTCTTGTTGATCTCGGTGTCCCGACCGGGTCAGTATTTGGACCCGTAGGGTATCTATATACTGCACGTAAACAGTGTTTTATGTTTTGAAAAGAATAGTTAATAAGCATACGTTATCAGTGGTATACCATGCTCTTGCAGACTCATTACTTAGTTATTAGTCTTAGTCTGGTCAACAAGTTCAAAAACGTGAAAAATAGAGATAAAGGCCCTAAAAATATGAGCGATGGCTCATTCGATTCGGAATCACCTCTAGAAAAATATTTTTAAAGGATTTTGGTGCAGGTTAAAAATTGCAATTGTTATTAACAAAATAAGAGGAATAAGAAACTAAATATTTAAAATATAATTTTTTTGTTAATAACTTGAAAAATATTAACATTTAAGCAATTTTGAAAAAAGCTCGTTAAAGAGGAGAAAATTTCCAATAAAAAAGTCCTAACTCCCGGAACTCTATCTCCATTATTTATAATTTTAATTAGACGTTGAAAATAGGGCTCCGCGCGGCTGTAACAGCATGCGCGCGCCGCCGCTAAAGAGAGTTCGGCAATAAAAATATTTTTTTTAATAACATAAAATGTGATTTTAAAAATTTGAAAAAATTCTAGTATCTTCTTATCACATGAAAGAATCGAGCCCTTAAGAAAAAAAAGTTTAATCATCATTTTTCAAAAAGATATTCAATTGTTAACTAAAAATTTTTTTTCCGATCTCCATTGGCATAAACAATGGAATGAAAGGTATAAATAATTGGCCTATAAATTTTAAACTTCGTGGAGCCCTTTTGATATATGTACTTTATAAGATCCTGCGGTTAATTTTCATAAAAGATAATTAATTTGTTAATTATGATTTTTATAACTATTGAAAAATTTAAAATCTAAAAAATGTTGATAAAATTCTTTTTTATCAATTTATATTAATGCTACTAACATTAATTGAAAAAAAATTTTCAAAATCCTTTGAAAGCATTTTACTAGAGGTGATTCCGAATCGAATGAGCCATCGCTCATATTTTTAGGACCTTTGTCTCTATTTTTCACGTTTTTGAACTTGTTGACTAGACTATATGGACTCAGTGTGTAAGGGCGAACGTTCAAAACTTATGTGATAGAGCTAAAAGATCTTCTTTCGAAGAGAAGAAAGAGATTTTGCCAGCAGATAAAAAAAAATTGAATGTTTATTAGGCATATAACACTATTTTAACGACTAATACAATAACGTTGTCGAAAATAAATATAATACAAGAAGTGTAAGAGAACATAAACTGAGTAAACCTAGGGTAAATAATTATTATGGTGAAAGAATATCTTCATATATAGTTCCACGTATTTTCAATGAAATCAGCCTACTGCGACAATTACCTAAGCTGAGTTCATGTCAACTGAAGATACAGCTAAGGGCTTTTATATTATCGATCGAGGAGGATCGGGGTTAGTGATGTGTGAGGAAGTAGACATTTTATACTGTAGTAGTCTGCTTCTATGAAGATTTGAGAAGAAGAAGCACACTGGCTAACTAGCAGCGATAACCCATGATCTGAAAGGTTGTGGCATGAATACTGGAATATGCAAGTACATACATAAAAGGGAAAATAATCAAACCTTGGTACTTGAATATTCACAACAATGAAAACATACAGGAAGAATGAAAACATAGCTACATTCCCACTCATCTGAACAGACTCAACTTAATTCCGAGAGACGCATCTGAAGTGCACTGTAAAATTTTGTGGAAAAAAAACTTGTAAACTTGAAAGAAAGCTGTCTATCAAACTGTCTACTGTCTCCAATTAAATTTTAACGACTGGCTTAAAAGACCTAGAACCCAGAGCCGTAAAACCTAGTTATAAAAAAAGTCGCCCTCCGTCGTCCAGTGTTGCCAAAAGGTTATTTTTGTTACCTTTTAGGTGATTTTTCAACTCTGTTACTTTTAGGTTACGCTAATGAAAAGGAAATTTGTAGAATTAATTCAATTTTTCACATTTAGTTATGTGAGAGTTATATTATACTAACAACGTGGCGTGAGCCTGCCTATCGTGCGTAAGACTGCCAGAACCTTGCTATAAGGTTTTGGCAGTCCACTTTATGATTTGTTATTAACTAGTATCATTATTGTGCTACGCATGTTTGCCCTTTATATTATTGTTTCTACTTTTGACAAGGGACTACTTACGTAGCGCCGATATGGTTTAGCTAGGTAGTTTCCAGGGGTTTTCAGCTAAATCTGCAAGGATGGTGATCTAAAATCAACTTATCGAAGAATCAATCTTTTAACCGACTTCAACTAAGAAAGAGGTCAGAAGAAAGTCGGTTTTTGATGTGAAACATCTATAGGCGCGGGTAAACCTGATTTTACCTTACCGAAGTCACTGATGAAAATAATTGAGTGGTCGCGACGTCAAATGAATAAAAAAAAAATCAAAAAATTGTATGCTGTATTTAATGAAAATGAACATTAATGTAATAAATAGTAATTTTTATTTATGGGACAAATAAAATACAATTTAGACGTTTTACATCTGCCGGGCGTCCCATGACTGCTCACTTTTTTTTCGTAAATATTCTTTTGGTCAACATTTTTTAGTTCTGAATCAAAATGTAGCACTTAATCGATTTAGCTAATCGATATTTCACTCTAGAACATCAAAATTAGATTTTTTTAGCCTATAAAATATGGAAGGTTACTTTTAACACACAAAGGTTACTTTTTTAAATAACTTAGGTAACTTCTGACAAGACCCGGCTGGCAACACTGCCGTCGTCACTCGTCAGTTGTACTCTGTGCTCGTCAGTGTCAGCCGTAGACAGGTGTCAGCAATGAAATTTGAGGTTACTTTCATGAGTAGAGCATTTGTTTGTTGAAATACTGGTCATTGGTTGCTGTGTATTTTTGAATAACTACCATTATATTTTTGCCGTGAAAATAATGTCTAAGTTAAAAATAAAGGTCATTAGTCGGAATCCTGATGATTATTTACGTGCCACCAAAAGAGACATCCACAAGTGTGAGTTAATTTATAACTTTGAAGATTACATTACCTACTTTTTCATTAATGTTTTATTTATTTATATTATTAATGCCTCATGTTTGCGATATCTAGTATAATCTAGGATAATAGATAGAACTGTCATGTAAGTTAAACTGAATATATTGTAATGCACCTGTTATTTTTTTAGTACCCAGAAATTATGATCCGAGTTTACATCCACTTGAAGCACCCCGCGAATATGTACGGGCGATGAATGCCGTTAAACTTGAAAGAGTGTTTGCGAAGCCCTTTATCGGTAATCTTGATGGCCACAAAGATGGTGTTTCAAGTTTAGGGAAACATCCAAACCGACTTGCCGTTTTAGCTAGTGGTGCTTTTGATGGTGAAATCCGCATCTGGGATTTAACAGTAAGAAAATGCACAAGAAATTTCATAGCACACGAAGGCTGGGTACGTGCATTGTGCTATACTCCTAGTGGAGACACTTTTACAAGTGTTGGTGATGACAAAACTATTAAGACATGGAAATCTGAAGCACTTTCACCTGAAGATGAGGAACCCGTTAATACTCTGCTCAGCATGTCGGTAGTGTCAGGCATAACACATCACAGAACGAAGCCCTTATTTGCAACTTGTGGGGAACATTGCCAGTTGTGGGAAAAAACCAGGAATGAGCCTGTGAAAGTCTTCAAGTGGGGAGTAGACAGTCTTCACCATGTATCTTTTAATCAGGTATTTATATATCTTATATTTGTCTTAATGTGTTTGGGTTTCTAGAGCAAAATTAAATAATAGTAAATATTCACTCTTAAGTGTTACTGGATAGTATTCTAGTGTGTTATGGAGAAAGTAATTGTTTCCTTCTGTGTTGATTAGCATAGTAAAGCATGCTAGTTTAGTAATTATTTATGGTTTAATAATGATTTATATCATACAAAGAAACTCTTCAGTTTTATAATTTTATTATTTGGATAAAGAGCTATTGCCAAAAGCAATCTCTTCCAGGCAACCTGAGGATATCTCAGACTGTACAGAAAAACTGTAGTAGTAAGACAGTAGTCATGAGAAATATATTTATAGACTTCTTTTAAAAGGAAACTGAATTCTTCGTTTCTTTTTCTAGAATCTTTAAGCAGGTCATGAAAAAGCATCTCACTTGGCCATAGTTATTGTTACCATGCTGCATTGTCTAAATCCACAATGAGGATGGTGATGGTGACCACCATTCGTGGATTTTACTCATGCTTTTCATCAGGTAGAGAGAGAGATATGTCCATAGCCTGCCTAGGGTAGGCAATAAATTAATGTAAAGCTTTGTAGAAACGACATTGAAATGTTTTTTTTTTCTCTACTGTAAATATAAAAACATTTTGTTTCCCTATTTTTTCAGGTGGAACAAAATCTTCTCGCATCATGTGCTAGTGACAGGAGTGTAATTTTGTATGACTGTCGTGAATCTGGTCCTCTGAGGAAAGTTGTCATGGAGTTGAGGTCTAATGCCTTATCATGGAACCCCATGGAAGCATATATTTTTACTGTTGCCAATGAGGATTACAAGTATGTATTACAAGCTGACCCGGCGATCTTCGTACCGCCATATGTACAATATCTTTCTCAGCTTCCCACAGGCAGTGTACAGTCACAGACAAAAAAAATGGACTTTGCCTGTTTTCTTTAAATTTTTCTTGTACTCGAACCTTGTCCTAACAATGACCAACACATGAAAAAAACAACTATTTCATTTGGTGTAACTGATTGCAAGTTATGAGTACATACATTTCGGCGACTCATTTTTATATATTTAGATTTAATAATTTATTTATATCTTCTCAACTAGCGATAGTTAATTCTTAGTCAAATTCCATTTTAGCTCTATTTATTTCGCCTACACATTTATAGCAATTACTTAATGTAGTACATTTTTTATTTCAGTTTATACACTTTTGATGTCAGAAAACTACAACAACCTGTTAACATTCATATGGGGCACACATCTGCTGTTATTGACGTAGATTATGCACCTACTGGTAGAGAATTTGTGGCTGGTAGTTATGACAAAACTGTTAGAATATTCGAGAGTCTTAAAGGAAACTCTAGAGATGTATATCATACTAAGAGAATGCAGAGACTCACATGTGTGAAGTGGACTTTAGACAACAAATATGTTCTATCAGGTTCTGATGAAATGAATATTCGGATGTGGAAAGCAAGAGCGTCTGAGAAACTTGGTGTTGTAAGTAATCTGTACCAACTTGCTTTTACTTTACTCCTCACTCCAAGGTCCATAAGTTTTCTGGATAGTGCAATAATTTATGTAATTTATATTATTAATATTTAAAAAATAAAAATATTCAGGAAGCATCACTAGGGCGCCATGGTGTTGGCCACCATGCTGCATTCGCAATGAGTATGGTGCCTCTTGGATTCTACTTATGCTTTCCATCAGGCAGAGTAGAGTAATTTTGGAAAGGCCATACATAAAAAAAAAATATATACGGTATAACAACGCCGCGGGCGAGGCTAATAAAAAAAGTAGCCCAAGTTACTCCTTATATTATCAGCTATCTGCCAGTGAAAGTCCAATAAAAAATGGCAAAGCCATTCCAGATATTAGACAGAACAAACAGACTGATAGAAAAAAATAGTAAAAAAATATATTTCTGTATATGTACCACATATAAATACACACGCATTTATTAAAAAACGGTTATTTTAATATTACAAACAGACACTCCAATTTTATTTATTTGTATAGATTATACATATTGACTCACATGAGCATGTAATATTCAAAAATGTATATTTTCAGCTTAAACCTCGTGAGAGAACAGCACTCAACTATTCGGAATCTCTAAAGGAGAAATTCGCAAATCATCCACAAGTGAAACGCATTGCAAGACATAGACACGTACCTAAGCACATTCTTAATGCCCAAAAGGAGATTAGAACTATAAAAGAGAAGAATAAGAGAAAAGAGGGTAATAGACGTGCTCATAGCAAACCTGGTGCAGTGCCTTTCGTTCCTGAACGGCAAAGACATATAGTAAAGGAGGATGAATAAATAATATATTTTTAAGTTACAAACTTTTTTCATTTGATATGTCAGGAGGTAGCTTCAATTACCTACATGTTTAACAGCGTTTAATAGTCCGATGCTGGACCCATGCCTCCTTAGAAAGGAGGTGTTGGCCTATTGTATAATGTTGGACAGACATGATAAGGTTTGTTTCAAGATTGCCTCATTTGCAGTAAAGTTGTCTTACATAGTTTGCTCACATAGTCAGCCCTTACGATATACAGGATGAATAGGTGGTGACAGCTCATTCTTAATTCCTCATAATACAACAAAAAAATTACAGTCATAAGGACTGCTGATAGAAATGAAAACTTATAACTTAGAAAGTTATTTCTAAAATTAGAAATTTCATAATGGATAAATTAAAATTACCAACATCAAACATTAGCATGTCGGTGACGCGAACTCATAAGATTTTCTATTAAAAAGTGCTCAACGATGCTTAAGAAGTTTTTTTTCCCTTCAATAAATTTCAATGTCATTATCTGTGTACTCTTAGGCCCTTTAAATGAACGCAACCTTTTACTGCGCAGATACAGCGATACAGACGCGCTGTAGTCGCTCGTAGACAATCCGCGTCAGTTGTACAATAGCGTCGTTTGATACAGCACTGTTTACGCTGACAAACGCAAAAATCGACATCTACGGCGTAGCAAACGCGTTCCTGAAACGCACGTTATCTGTGCGTTTAAAATACGCCGTGTGGTAGAGGCCTTATCTCAATTTCATCTGGTTCACTGTTTCTCTCTTCTTAGCTATTTCCACTCACACACAGTACACCCAATATCTCCTTGCTCTTCCTCTTCTCTTGTACCCTTTAACTCCTGTCCTTAACAATTTCCTCGCCAAGTTTGCTACCCGACACATCGCATGTCTATACCAAGATAACCTATTACTTCTTAACTTTTCATCAAGTACGGAATTTAAATGATAATCTACATTTGAGGTCATACTTTTATTAAGTAACACTGAGATCTAAATTTTAAATGACACAGACATCAATGTAACATTTGTTTTTTCATACTCAATGTCGCGTATAATAACGTATAAGGTATATAAGAAATACAATTATCACTAAACACAAAAGTACGGCTGCCCAACACATATATAAGTAAAGCAGCACTAAATCTCTTACTCAACCAGCTTGGTTTATTGTCCTGCTAATGCGATTCGGAACTGTTACTTTCCGGATATCCAATCTGAAAAAAGATAAAAACTTTTGTAGATACATGTACAATATGGAGATACTTTAAAACTTCAAAACTCCTGTTTCGCATTTAGATGATTGCAAGTATGTGCAAAACACGACCAATAATATTCATGTCTTGGGTTCAGTATTCCTATAATAGGTACTGAATTTATTGTTATTAAAAGTCCTATTATTCAGCATGAAACAATATTCAATGAATTTAGCTCAGAGATAGCGAAATAGCAATAGGCTTCTTCTATCCCTAAAGAAGTAGTGTTCCCATGATAGGCACAGTAAAAATAAATAAATTAAATAAAAATCTATTTAAATTGTTAACACTTACATAATATCATGTGGCAAACAGCTTTGGTCAAGATTGTGTTCCAACACAACTTGTATGGAGAGAGTTTTGAGGGTCGGCGCATATTCCAGGAGGTGAAGATCGCTGTTGTCAATCAGACGCTCCGGGTTGGCATTCAAATCGTCTAATATGCGGTTATTTGCGTTTGGGCAGGGGCTGCAAAAATACACTTTATAGATCAATCTATTTGTTTTGTCTTGCCAGCTTGTCGTGAAAGGACACAATTTTTTTGACTTGCTGAGCCAATCAGGGGATAGGCTAATGTTAACTTATCTGTAAAACAACCGTGGGAGAGCCACGCTTTGGCATGAATGGGTCGGCTCGACCGGAGTGATACCACGGCCTCACAGAAAACCGGTGTGAAATAGTGCTTGCGCTGTGTTTCACCGAGTGAGTGAGGATACCGGAGGCCCATACCCTAACCCCTACCCTATCTCCCCCCCGTCCAACCAAAGGTCGGTAACGCACTTGTAACGCCTCTGGTGTTGCAAGTGTCCATGGGTGGCGTTAATCGCTTACACTCAGGCGGTACATCTGCTCGTTTGCCCGCCTATTACATAAAAAAAAATCTGAAATATAAACCTGTAAAACAACGACAGAAATCGGTTATACTATAACCGATTTCCTATAAAGCGTATAAACCTATACCCGTTATAGGTATATCATTGTCAAATGTATATATATTTATCAGCAGCTTATATCTGCTATATAGTGTTACATCTCTGTTCTAGCTAGGATTCATTTTTATAAAATTATTAAAAAAAAATTATAAATTACAGAATGTACTTCAACAAGTACCAATCATCAAGTGACGATAATCGAGAGTGTAAGTTACAACTTTCTGAAACTTTAACGGGAACTGGTGAAACTCGTCCATAGTAAACTGAATATTATTTATTTAATAATATAAAAAGATGTAAGGTTCTTTTTGTAATATTACATCAATAGCGTTAGTTGGGACTCGATAAACCAATTTACAGTAGGGTTGGACACTTGCCACGTGCACCTCTGAGATCATCAACAGAAAGAATTATTACAAAATTATAAGAACAACTGACCTTGTTCCTCCAAACAAATAGACTACATCTTTGTGAAGTAGACAAGCTTGGCGCCGCCGTTTGCACGGTACCGTGCCGGTTACATTCAAATATTCCCAAGCATTGCCTGTTATAGAATATCTGTAGAGATCATTGAAATGAGTCTTTGTGTTTCCATTAAATCCTCCGAAGATGTACATGTGGTCTTTGTAAAGCCCTGGAATAGAATAAAATAAAAAATTATAATTATCAGCATAACAGCCGTATCATCGTCAACAGCCTACTGTTGCACATAGACGGGGCCTAGCGAAGTCGGCCAACAAATTGAAGATGGCGTTGTTAGGCGATTGTCACGAGTGGGGTAGACGAGTCATGACCAAAGCAATTTTTTTTTATAATCAACAGCCAAAATGACTCTGCCCTGCCTGATGGAAAGCATGAGCAGAATCCAAGAGTGGTGGTCACCATCCTCATTGCGAATAAGTACAAAGCAGCATGGTGACCCGCACTGTGGCAAATATTGATTTTGCATCATCAAATCGAAGCTGAACGAAGGTCCTTTAAAATTATTTAAATACTAGGAGTATTTAAACAAAATGATCTATCATATCCAATACAAAATATAAGTAAACTTACAAGCTGAGTGGCTGCGTCGTCCTTCTGGCCATGAACCTCGCGGATTTAATCCCACCCAAGTTTCAGAAACAGTATCAAAGAAGAACACCTCGGGGCAATATATTTCCTCCTGGGAATTGTAGGGGCTATTCATGTCACCGCGTCCACCGTATATGTACATTCTTGTACCGTAAGCTACTGCAGTGTGGAAATCCCGGTGGGATGGTGGTGTACCAGCAGCATCAATGAAAGACCACCTCATAGTATCGAGATTCAGGCAGTGAATTTCTTGAGAATACTGATCTGTGAGATATTCGAAACCTCCAAAGATGTACATCTTATTATTGATAACACATGCAGAATGCCCATCTTTAGCATAAGGTACCATGCCAGAGACTCGTGGAGTTGACCAATATAAAGTTTTAGTGTCGAAACAGGAGAGTGTGTCACAGGCTACAGCGTTATTTCTACCGCCCCACATATATACCTGTAAAGTAAAAAGAATAAAGTTTATTATTTTAATCTTTGTAGTGGTAGAGATCGTCTGGAACTCTATTTATACTGTGTAATGTTGTCTTTACAAAAAAAGTAAATTATGTAGGTATTAAATAATTTATAACATAATAAATAAGTACATATATGTATTTCAGTTGTCTAGTACCTTAGTACAAGCTCTGCTTAGTTGGGGTGGGGTTTAGATGGTGTTGTGTGTCAGATGTCCTAAATCCGGTCGTAATGTGATGACATATTATAGCCTTCCTCGATAAATGGGCTATTAAACACTGAAAGAATCATTGAAATCCGGCAAGTAGTTCTTGAGATTAGCGCGTTCAACCAAATAAACTCATTAGTTTTATATTAGGTACTAGCTGAACCCCGCGGTGTTACCCGCGTTTGTTGTTGTAACCACGGGCAAAGGTGCGGGGCAACGCTAGTCTACAAAAAAAGGCTAAGTTACTCCTTATATCATCAGCTACCAGTCAGTGAAGTCCCGTCAAAATTGGTCCAGCCATTCCAGAGATTAGCCGAAACAAAAACACAGACGAAAATTGTAAAAAATGTTTTCTATACTTATATTATAAAGCTGAAGAGTTTGTTTATTTGACCTTGTTAATCTCAGGTACCGCTGGTCCGATTTAAAAAATGCTTACAGTGTTGGATAGTACATTTATCGAGGAAGGCTATAGGCTATATACCATCACGCTAAGACCGATAGGAGCGGAGCATCAATGGAGAATGTTTAAAAAACTGGGAGAAAATTATCACGCTACGGGCAATAGGAGACGAATAGCAAACGAAGTTGCGTGGGTCTGCTAGTTTTGGTATATCAATATGTACCGTGTATACATAAATATGCATATAGTAAAAAGCAGTTAATTTAATATTACAAACAGACACTCCAATTTTCATTTGTATGCAAGACACCAGGAAGAATGTAACACATAATTATACTATTTAATTTTTCTTTCATTAAAATGCTGTTAGCATAATAATTTATGACAAAATGTCAATAAATGCTATTGTCGTATAGTTAACTTATGTATTATGTAAATATGGTAATTTAAATTTTCAAGGTTTTGCCTGTTTTGATCAAACCAATACAGATTATTATTGTCTTTTACTAATACGTTTAAAATTTGTTTCTATTCTTATACAACTACTAGTTGTTGCCCGTGGCTCCGCCCGCGTATACGTCGATTAGTGTTATTCTGATGTATAAGCTATATTACTGTAAAGTTTCATTCAAATCCGTTCAGTAGTTTTTAAGTGAAAAAGTAACAAACATCCATCCATCCATACTTACAAACTTTCGCGTTTATAATATAAGTAGGACATAAAATTTAAGAGTATGTTGGTAATTTCAAACTAACAATGATACTCAATGCATATGGAACTATATACGGTACTTACATCATAAAATAATTTTAAAATGTTTGTCTGTCTATCTGTTTCTTCGGCTAATCTCTGGAAAGGCTGGAACGATTTTGATGAGACTTTCTATGGCAGATAGCTAATTATATGAGTAATTTAGGCAAAAGTCTTAAAGAAACCGTTCAATATAAAAATGTCAATTTTCGATTTTTCAAAAAATTCGCATGAAAATTTAATGACTAATTTGGAAAAAAAAACGTCTTTCTTTTTAATTAAAATTTTAATAATGAGTACTACTACTATCTCGGGCCCTAACGACTTCTTGTAGTCGGTTTGGCAATTCATCTATGAGGTCTTGAATTTCCGACTGAGGGATATTGTGCCACTCCTCTATCGCAGCCATCTTGAGATCTTGTAAGGTCGTAGGGGCTTATATTCTTGCTCGAATACCTCTTTTCAGGTTGCCCCAAATGTGCTCAATTGGGTTAAGATCGGGACTGCGTGACAGCCATAGCAAAACTTGCATCGTGTCGTGAATTAATTTAAAGTTTACACTAATAAATGGTGCGAAAGGTATAACGTGGTCTTGTAAGACTTCTTCCACGTATCTGTCAGTTGCCACACTGCCTCTGCCGTTTATTATGGCGCCTATAAACAAGCTGACGTCCTACTGGACCTCTTAAGGCTATTCTGCTCTCATCTGAGAACAGTACGTTCTTCTATTCTTCCGTAGTCCAGTCAGCACATTCTCGTGCAAAGGCAAGTTTTGCTCGACGATGTTATGCAAGCAGTTGTGGACCGCGAGCTGGACGAAAAGCTCTCAGATTCCTTTCAGCCAGTCTTCTTATGGTACGTTCACTTACAGTGACATTTCTCACTTCAAACAGACGTGCGCGCGCTTTAGTAGCGTTGCAAAAGCGTTACTGACAACAAAGCGGTCATCCAGAGCCGAAGTACACCGATGTCAGCCTTGACCTGGCCTTCTCATGTATGAACCAGTCTCCCGAAAGCGTCCAATGGCATCCCGTACCGCAGTTCGAGGTACATCAAGCGTACGAGCGACACGACGTTGGTTATACCCAGCGTCAGCTAAAGTCACTGCCCTAGCAGCACCAGTTGCATTGAGTGGATTTTTTTTCAGTTACAAACAATATTAGTACACTAAAAACTCAAATTAAACAATGTTCGCACATGATAGCAGACAAGAACAAGAAATGTAATCAATGTAACGTTACTGCAACAATGTCAAACAGCGACTAAATTCCAAAAACGCTTCGGTGATACAAGGGTCGAAATGTTGGTTTTTAAGTGTTTAGTTTATTACTAGCCCAATTAACCAAAAAACAAAACAGTAGATAAGCTACAGTTAACATAAACAAACAGGGTGACGGAAAATATAGGTGAGCGGTTAATTGTGCTTGTGAGTGTACTCAATTATTAATTTGTTTTTTTTTTTTTTTCATACAAACACTACACACGATCAATGTTGAAAACTCAAATCTCATCAAATTTGAGAGGATAATATTGCATAAAAATAAATAATTAAGTTTTTGGGACATTACCAGTTGGTTGCGTAATTATTTATAAAAAAATATTAAAAATGTAACCCACCTCTAAAGGGTAATGACTATCCCTAATCTTTGAAAAATATTATCACAAGTGTCATTGTTAAGAGATAAACCATATTCTTTCATAATTCTCTTAATTTTAAACATACCTAATTTTTGTTTCTCTTTTGATAGTATTTTATTTACTTTATATAATATCAGTAATGATAATATCACTAATTAAAAGAATATCTTGCTAATAATACTGTTTAAACAAATGATTCCAGACAAAACACGCAAACAAATTATCTTTTTCAGCACAGTTGTGTAGTTGAATAACTTATACTTTTCCCTGCAATATATGTTGTGATATTTATAGTTTTTATGATTAGGTATTTATAAGGAATAACTTGTAGTTAGTTATATATAAACTAAAAATATAAGATCACAATAAACTAAAGATATAAAAAAAAGTTTGGTTACATCCTACTAATATTATAAACGTGAATGTTTGTAAGTATGGATGGATGTATGTTCGTTACTATTTCACGCAAAAGCCACTGAACAGATTTAGATGAAACTTTACAGTAATATAGTTCATACATCAGAATAACACATAGGCTACTATTTGCCGCGATTATCGACATATACGCAGGCGGAGCCGCCGGCAACAACTAGTCATTTATAACTCAAGAATGGCCTTTAATTTTAGCCTATTTAAATTTTTGTCTCCTCCCTGAATACCAGAATAGGTAATTAAGAAATTAAAAAAAAAACGTGATAATAAATATAAAGAAAGTTCATTTCAATATTGTGTATGAAACTAGACGAAGCACAGTTGTAAATTAAAACAAACTTGTAATTGTGAGGAACTGCAAGTAAACAATAAAAACTTGTAAATCGTGATCCCAAACATATTATACTCTAGTTCTAGTCATACATTTTTTTAAATAAATATATTTTATCAATTGAATTATTACACTAAGCAAAAAAAAAATATATTTTTCACTGAGGTCTGATTGCTAGTTCAAAATTGCTATAGCGAACCTACGTTCTCTCTCAGTGGCAAGTTGGCTACCAATATTTGTCTTGGTTTCAAAGGTCGAAACCAAAATATGCACAATAACACTTTATAATCAAAGGCTTTATGCATTTTTCTTTCAATCTTTTAGGCAAATATAAATTGCAAATAGTGAAAGAATTATATGTATATTGATAGTACACTAGTAAAATTTTAACTAAATAAAAAAAGACTTCAAGGACAACCATATCTATCGATTTCTCTTGGATACCATCATAAGGTCTTGTTGACATTGATGTTTTGTTGCGAACGTAGAACAAAATCGCCCCGAACAGCTGCATGGACCCCACTTTGTACTGTCTCGTACAAACGCCAGTCGGCCTCGTCGGGATCCATTTTGTTACTGAGTACTCTACATCCTTAATTTGATCCAAACACACGACAAAAACGTTAGCATATTTGCCACGTGTCAGCGACGTCCTCGCAGTGCTGCTGCGGCGTGTTCGCTGCGCGCTCGACGCACTTCGCAGCCGACAAGGTTAGTGTACAAGAAAAATTAAAAGATAACGGGAAAGGTCAATTTGTTTGTCTGTGACTGTACACTGCTTGTGGGAAGCTGAGACAGATATGTTAATATGGCGCGGCGGTAGGAAGTTCGCCGGTACAGCTAGTTAATTAAATATTCTAGAAAAAGACAATTGATACACTTGCGCATGTTTATGGTTTTTGAAATCCTTACAAAATAGGAGATTCTTAGTTAGGTGTCACTTAGCTAATTAAGAGATGGTTTGATATAGTTGGTGAAAACAGGCATTATCATTCTTTATCATAATACAACCATTATCTCCTTTCCATTAAAAAAGAATCATCAAAATTAGTTCATAAATGACAAAATTATTCACGAACACACATTAAAAATATATTTATACAGTCAAATTGAGAACTCCTTTTTTTAAGTTGGTAAAAATAATATTGTGATTTTTTCTAAGAAAAATTTAGAGCTGCTCTCCTACATCAGTAATAACAGTGATTATTTAAAAAATACTCCCTTTTCTAGAAATGATCAAAATAAATTATTATTTTTCTGGCTTTAGGTACATCATAATCTATGAAATACAGTATCAATAATCTCTGAGAAATTTTGGGTTTTGCATAGTGTTGTTAT
Organism: Spilosoma lubricipeda; assembly: GCA_905220595.1. Classification (NCBI taxonomy): domain Eukaryota; kingdom Metazoa; phylum Arthropoda; class Insecta; order Lepidoptera; family Erebidae; genus Spilosoma; species Spilosoma lubricipeda. The sequence continues at coordinate 13,271,876 of HG992281.1, forward strand.
TTTGTGAGAGATGGTTTGTGATATTTAGAATTTTTAAAAAACCTTGAAGAATTTATATTCCTTACAACACAATACTTCTTAATTAAAAAAACTGGGAAAATGCAAATAAATAATGAACTGAAATGACATACAAGTATCAATTTTATCAGAAAAATGAGAATTATAGAAAAGAGATCAAAGGCGCATGGTACTAAGTCTTTATGATTAGACTAGATGACCTGGCGAACTTTGTACCGCAATGTTTATATATGTCTCGGCTTTCTGTTGTGGATAAAAAAATATACTTTCCTGTTATCTTTTAATTTTCCTTGTGCACAAACCTATCAATAACGAATACAGAATTATTAATTTTGGTGCAGCCGATCGGAAGTTATGCACGTGCATACATTTCGGCGAATAATATATATATGTATAAGATTAGAAGACTAATAAATTAAGTAATAAATCTAAGCTTACCTTGTCTCCATATGCCACTGTAGTGTGGCCATATCGCTGAAATGGTACCTTATCAGTTCTTTTATAATTTACTACTGCCCAACGCAATGTGTCCGTATCCAAAACATGGACCGGTATTGGTTCCCAATCTTTATATTCCTCGGTTGAACAGTATCCCCCGAAGGAATAAATTTTGTTTCCAATGCATACTGCTGCATGGTTGACTCTCATCGGCCCTCCTTCGATGTGCGCCGTCCATTTCATATTATCAACAATAAATACTCCTTTCCAGTATTACAACAAACAGCGACTGGACGCTACGAGTACGAGACGTTAAGTCGTGATGAGAAGCTAATGTAATATGGGCTGAGAAGATACTGCGAAACTATTGACAGAACAGTTTCTGTGCACAATTTTTTTTTCATTTCCTTCATTGATTTTCTTTAAAATGACAGCTGTCATTGCTGTCACTACCAGTCTGTTTAGTTTTTTGCCTGCTTTTAAACCTCTGAAAACATAGGTTTTTATTATAATTTGAAATTCAATTAGATAATGAAGGATAAGGACCAAATTGAAAATATAATGTTTATTTGAAAATTGAAAATGGTTAAATCCGGTTAATTTTTGTATAGCCCATCTAATCTATAGCGGACGCATATTACAACAATTTGCATGACTTATTTGGCGGGAAATACACCAACCAAGCAGAAGCTTGCGAGAGACAGACACAAACCAAAGTCAGTCTCTCTCTTTGCTCCGATCACGCTTTCCGCCCGTTTAGCTACCCCTCTAGGTAAATATGCTCTAAGACTGTGGCATCTCTAGTATTAAGCTGGAAACATAACATCTCAGCATCAACATCTAAGCTGAATTTTAAAGGTAGTAGTGCAACGCTGATTTCAGTACGAACGGGCCGGCTCGACCGGGGCGGTACTACCCTCGCACAGAAAATCAACGTAAAATGATAGCCATCATGCTGTCGTGTTTCGTTGGTGAGTGCGAGACCGGAGGCCCAATGATGCAGAAGCATCACTAGCCCGCCATTGTGTGGGTCACCATGCTGCATTGTTGCGTTGTCTGCATTCGCAGTATTAGTGACATTTAAAGTATCTCAAAGAATTTAGAAAATACACATTTCTTAACCCTTTTTACCCTTCGGTAAAAGCTCTGATAAATGTTTTGGCTTAGTAAAATGTAAACTTTGCTTTGCTGAGTATAAAGTACCTGTTTTAGAACGTAGCTTTACACATACAATACAATAGATTGGCAGCAAATTTAAGACTGTTTAAGGTTTTAACCCTAAATATACTCGAAAAAACAAATTGTTGTGAGGTTCCTATGTTTATGCATAATTGAAATATTAAAATTATCAAGATACGTCTACATCCACAAAGATAATCGATCAAGATGATGAAAAAATACCAGCAGAAGTATTTGAAGTTGATTTTAAGAACATAATACCTGGCGTATTAATGATATTAGTTAATAACAAACCAAAAAGTAAAGTGCCCGAACCTTATAGTTATGTCCCACGTCGCTAGTTTTAGTATTATATTAATATTATATTTAGTATAATAACCGCGGGGAACCCTGCAGGCTCAGCACTAGCTGAGCCTGCAGGGTTCCCCGCGGTTATTGTTGTAAACGCGAGTAAAGCCGCGAAGTGAAGCTAGTCTAAAAAAAGTAGCCTAAGTTACTCCTTGTGTCATCAGCTATCTGCCAGTGAAAGTCCCGTTAAAATCCAAAGTTCAATTCAAGTTCCAAATATTATCCGGAACAAACAGATAGACAGATAAAATAAAAAAGGTGTGAGCCGTCACGGAACGCCTGGTAGATGTGAAACATCGAAACTGATTTGTGTTTTAAATACAAAAATTCCAAATTCAAACATCAGATTAATGCCTCGCCTATAGATGCTTCACTACAAAAATGATTTTTTTTAAAGCGGTCAATTTAATATTACAAATTCTTCAAAGACACCTCAATTTTATTTATTTGTATAGATAATCACATAAATGTTAGAAATAGAGTTAATTCTATAATTTTCAAAAAATCATTAAACAGGGACCTTTTCATTTGCATAACCTAAAAGTAACCTACAGTTTACAAAAGAAACCTTCTGGCAACATTGACACGGACGCATCCCACACCCCGTACCCCGACTAAAACATCCGGCGCGCCAGATTCCTCTCAGGAGTCTGAACGTCTCAAGGTCAGTCAAAGGTTACGTCCGCGACTTACGTCCGATAGTTTGCACAGCTCAATGTACATTCTAGATTAAGGTTGTAAGCCGCGTCTGTAAGACGCGTCCGATAATATATTTTCACCTTTAGTGTGACATAATGATAGATAGAAAAAAAACTAGATCTAAAGTGCCTACCACACGTGCAAGTATCACCACAGTTTTTATAACTGCGTGTGTAAAACTATCGTGATACTTGAGCAGGGACGTAGCTTCCACATGGCACAGTTAAGTACGCGCAAACCTCATTCTTGTCAAAATCGTCGGCGTAGAAACAATGTTTCCCAATGAGGAACTATTTCTTCTGCTGGTATGTTTTCGTCGTGGACGCCACGTGAACGCTGACGGCGACGCAGACCCCGTAAAAGATGGCTCGACGATCATGACCTGAGTATATGTGTTCTGTGATAATGACGCCTATAGCAGAGACTGGCTGGAACTGGCCTGTAAGAGAGAGAAGCGCCTTGTTGCAGGGGAGGCCTTTACTCAGCATTGGAACACAATAGGCTCATAAAAAAAAAAAAGTTTGCTAATGAAGAAAAATACTATGCAGAAATCAAAGCGTAAACGATCGAAGTGGACTGCGGCTTGAACACTGAACACACACACAAACAAAGGTGATAGAAGACTTACGTAGACGCGACATCCGTTTGTAAATTCAGAGGCTCAATGGACTCGATGGAACCTTTAATGTTGCGAATTGCTCGACGTTGCAACCGATCTAAAGCGTCAAGCAAATACTAAGCGGATTCATCGCAAAGGTGAGAACATTACATACTCCACACAGGAGCGGACCTGGGTCTTACCTTCTTGAGTACTTGAGCTTCCGTGATGCCGCCTTAGTGACTTTATCAATGTATTTTTTTTTTTTTAAGTGTTATCCCATAGGGGATAACTCAGCTTTTCCGCGTCCAAGGATACGACAGGACCTTATTATTCCGTTTGTGTATTTTTATGTCGTCTATTTATATGATTTTTTTGGCACTAAGTGCCTCATGTCTATTCATTCATTTTCATCTTATTATTTATCTCTCATGTCACATTTTATCTACTCCTTGTTTATGGTTTATCTTATTTACTGTTATCTTTTCTTTCCTTTATAATATTCTTACTTATGCTTGTCTAATTGTTCTTTTTATTTAACAGTTCTTTATTTTCTATTATCAATGTATTCAAGCGAGTTGATTGAGTTGAGTTGAGATCCATACCCAGGATACCGAGTTTAACCTATAAAAGCTAAGTAGGGAGGGGAAGGAAAGGAGACTTTTGGTAGAGAGTGCATACACCTGTGTTTCCTTATCGTTAAACTCGACTATATTCTCATAACCCTATTGAGAGATGTGGTCTGGAACCTTCTTGAGTCCATCGACAAGCTCCTGTCGTGTTTTCTCAACGTTTGCTAGCTTGGCTTAAAAAAATAAAATACAAATAAAAATAGGCTTTATTCTACTACCAATTACGTAACTGATTATTACTACTATAGGTAGTAGTAATAACATTCCCAAGTGTAGTAGGCTACACTTGGGAATGTTATTTTTTCTCGTGTCTACCCCGTAGTGTGGGATGTCAGTACATTCCTAGGTCTTTTAAAATTATCGAAAGGTCGCTAAGTCGATATATTATAACTTTAAAGCAATTTTTTTTGTTGAAATAGGCTCTTCTCCCTCTAAAAAATCATGAGGGATGGTCCATGTGATGACTTTTGAAGGAAACCTTAAAATTCTTAGATAACACTGTCAGTTCAGAAGTCATCGAAGCGATAATCGCTTACCATCAGGTGATACGTCTGCGCGTTTGCCCCCTATATCATTAAAAAAAACAATACCGCCTTCTAAATCCACATACCATTATGGTTAACTACGGAACCCTATTCTCTGCGTGGCCTGAAACGCACTTGGCCAGTTATAATTGTATTAAAGTAGGTGTGTAGATGTCTCCCTTCTGCCTAACTACCTCGGTGGCGCAGGGGTAGCGTATGCGATTGCTGTGCTTGAGGTCTTGAGTTCGATTCCCAGATCGGACCAAACATTTTTATGATCTGCTAATATTTGTTTCGGCATTTGGGTGTTTTCTATGTAAAATATTTACATTAAAAAAAAAGTAGATATTTTTTGATATCTATTGTCTGCTTAGTTTGGGACTAGATGGCATTGTGTGAGATCGCTATATCCAGATGAGTTATGTGTAAAATTGTTAAGGTGGTCTATTATCATCAACAGCTTATTGCAGTGCTCTGTTGGACATAGGCCCCTCCCATTGCACGTCACTCTGGTCGATTTTCGGCTTCTCGCATCCAGCTCCTGCCAGCCATGTCGGTATAGGTATCTATCTATACTAATATATAAAGCTGAAGAGTTTGTTTGTTTGTTTGTTTGTTTGTTTGAACACGCTAATCTCAGGAACCGCTTTTCCGATTTGAAAAAATCTTTCGGTGTTGGATAGTCCATTTATCGAGGAAGGCTATAGGGTATATATCATCACGCTAATACTAATAGGAGCGGAGCACCAATGAAAAATGTTTCGAAAACGGGGGAAAATTATCATGCTACGGGCAACAGGAGACGCAAACGAGGTTGCGTGGGTCGGCTAGTACTAATATATAAAGCTGAAGAGTTTGTTTGTTTGTTTGTTTGAACACGCTAATCTCAGGAACCGCTGGTCCGATTTGAAAAATTCTTTCGGTGTTGGATAGTCCATTTATCGAGGAAGGCTATAGGGTATATATCATCACGCTACTACTAATAGGAGCGGAGCAACAATGAAGAATGTTTCAAAAACGGGGGGAAATTTTCACGCTACGGGCAATATAAGGCGCAAACGAGGATAGTCCATTTATCGAGGAAGGCTATAGGGTATATATCATCACGCTACTACTAATAGGAGCGGAGCAACAATGAAGAATGTTTCAAAAACGGGGGAAATTTTCACGCTACGGGCAATATAAGGCGCAAACGAGGTTGCGTGGGTCAGCTAGTACTAATATATAAAGCTGAAGAGTTTGTTTGTTCGTTTGTTTGTTTGAACACGCTAATCTCAGGAACTACTGATCCGACTTGAAAAATTCTTTTAGTGTTAGATAGCCCATTTATCAAGGCTTCTCGCATCGCTCGCATAAAGCATATCTATACTAATATATAAAGCTGAAGAGTTTGTATGTTTGTTTGTTTGTTTGAACACGCTAATCTCAGGAACCGCTGGTCCGATTTGAAAAATTCTTTCGATGTTGTATAGTCCATTTATCGAGGAAGGCTGTAGGGTATATATCATCACGCTACTACTAATAGGAGCGGAGCAACAATGAAGAATGTTTCTAAATCGGGGGAAATTTTCACGCTACGGGCAAAATAAGGCGCAAACGAGGTTGCGTGGGTCAGCTAGTATATTATAAACTGTATGTATGTACACCATGGGTGAAGCAGGTGGCAAGGGACAGGGTACTTATCTATACAAGTACATAAGCAGATACTTCTATCACGTACTTAAAAAAATGTCTTCCAGTCCTCTATTCGTATTATGTAACGACTTTCAAACTTAATGTATCTTAGTGAGTAATATTGTATACTTTTTTCATCAGCAAGAGAGCAATAGGCGTGATCTTTCAACGCCAGGCGGTGTTAGGGTGCGAATCATTTGTTATTATTTCTCTCACGCGTCGAGTTTCCAACAAATTGTATTGTAACTGACAATATGAGCGATTATTGTTCGATTTGATACAAATGTTCTGTCCGTGTTGAGAAATAATTTGGAAAGACAATACGTTGAATTGAAAGAAAAACAACGATGACCAGGAAAGACAATAGATCATTCAGTTTTCTTGCAGGTCGTTTCGTTTCATGTGGCTAAATTATGGTTAAGGTTGAGTTCAGGTTTACATATCCATACTATATTTCCATCCCATTAATATTATAAATTCGAAAGTGACTCTGTCTGTCTGTTACGTTTTTACAACAAAATTGCTGCACCAACTTCAATGTTTGGCACGGAAATACTTTGATTCTTGTGGAAGAATATATGCTACTCTTTAAAACGTTAACTGACATACACACAGGCAAAAACCATACAAGAAACTTGAAAAAGTTCAAATCTTTAAGAAAAAGGCGTACCTACTCCCAGTGCCGGATTAGCCACGTAGCAAGAGTAGCAAATGCTACGGGCCCCGCGCTTTGGGGAGCCCCGCACTCCAACGCCCATTGACCGTAAAAAAAATAAGTTTAATAATGTGGCAGTTATAGACGAATAAAGCTCATTCCACATAGAATGAAAGTTTTAGAGAAAGTTATTGAGAGAAGAATGAGAGAGAAAAGTGCAATATGTAGAAACCAATTTGAGTTTTTGACGGGCCAACAAATGCCATATTTGCAATTCGATAATTGTGAGAGAAATACAGACAGGCGCACAAAAACTTGCTTTTGGTGTTTGTTGATCTAGAAATGGCGTATGATAAGGTTCCCGAGAGGTTTTGTAGTAGTCTTTGAAAGACGAAAGAGTGCCTCGCTTAGTATGTGGCATTCAGAGGCGCATATATAGATTTGCCGCCACTAGGTTATAAATTTTTTGCCGCCCCTATTAACCTATAATTTAATGTCTCCCTGCTCTTTTCATATCCTCTTTCGATACTCCCTTAGCTGCCGTCTCGGCGCATCACACCCCTCCCTCTGTCTGAGCCTCTCATGTCCAGCTTCTAGAAGGAAGTGGTTAGTGGACAGCCTTTTCCCTGAACAATGAACAAACAACCTCACTGATTCCAGGGCCTCATGCCACCGAGTTCTAGTTGACCGATCGGGCAAAACCTGTTACCGTTGTACCGAGTGGTTAGCGATGGAAAGCCGCAGTCTCCTTCTGCGAGGGTATGACGCTCCAGAAGGAGACCGCAGAGTGTGATTGGGAAAGTGCCGATCCCACTTGAAACAGGCGTCGAAGGGGACGCGGTAGAGGTCCCCAATAGTCGCGGCGGCAACATTTTCTCATCTCGCGAAAAAAAAGGAGAAGTTTATGATTCGGTCGGCCCGTTTTTTTTAATTGAGAGTGATCTATAGGCACACTAATCTATTTGGTCCTAAAGTTTTGTTAAATTTTCAAGACTTCTTTCAACCGTAGTTTTGATCGTATGTAATTATATATTATATAAAAAAAATGGGCCAAATCTGCCGCCCCTAAAATTTGCCGCCCTAGGCTCCAGCCTACTCAGCCTAGTGGTAAATCCATCACTATGGTGATTCGATCGATGTACAGGGAATTTCGCACCTTTATAAGATCGACTGCGGGAAACACCGACCAATCCGATTCAATTCCGATCCGAGAATCGTACAATGGGCGGAGATAAATTCATTGGTCCTCAACCCGAATAAGACAAAGTACATGATGTTCGGCACGAAACTTAGTCTAAACTCAATTCCTAGTTTAAATATAATACTTAAGGGGCAGTCAATAGAGAGAGTGAATGAGGCTCGTAATCTTGGCCTTCTTATTGATAGTAACTTAAGGTTCGAGAAACATGTTGCTGACTTGGTGCGAAACTGTTTTTATAGGTTGCGCATTTTGTACAAGATACGACCATTTCTATCTGAAAGCTTGCGGATGCGACTGGTTGAGTCATTGGTCCTATCAAAACTGAATTATGGGGATACAGTTTATGGGCCGCGCCTTTTCGCCCGCACGGATCGATTAATTCAAAGGGTCCAAAATGCTTGCACTCGTTTTTGCTTCACAATACCACCTAGAACACACGTCACACCATTCTTAAACGATAAATTTATTCTAAAAATGAAGTCCAGACGTAAACTTCACTTAGCGTCGCTTATGTTTGGCATAGTTAAATATCGGAAACCATATTACCTGTTCTGTAAATTACAATGGGTGTCAAATAGACGTAATTGTGATGTAAGACAGTGCTCGCAGCAACTCTCCATACTTCCTCATAAAACAGCCGCTTTTAGAGGTAGTTTCCGCTATGCAGCGTCGAAAATATGGAACAATTTGCCACCGCCGTTAAGGTCATTAAATACAATCGGCACATTCAAGTACAGATTGCGGCAGTATTTAATAGACGCACAGCGGAGACTAAATATGCTGAATGTGAACACATCTCTTATATAGCGTGGACCGATACCAACATGCAGCGCTACACACTCAGTTCCGAAATGCGGGCGTGCGGTCCCCGCAATGTCAAAATATGTTGAGTATAGGGCAATACTGTGTGTATGTAACTGTTGTTTTTGTTATTGTATATATATATTGTATATGTATATGGCACGGATATGTAGAATATTTTTATGCACGGCGTCACCTGGGCTCAATTGAAAACCAGCGTCAGACGCCTTGTCTGACACAATGCTGAATTGGGTCCATTTTTGGCTTAATTACCTTTTTTCTTTGTGTTTTATGTATGATTCTTTTTGCTGCCAAAATAAATAATTTTCTTTCTTTCTTTCTTTCTAAAATCCAGTGTCTCTGTTAGTTTGCATCAGGGAACGGCTCTTAGCCTATACCTCTTCCTACTGATAATGGATGCTCTGACATCGGACATACTGGAGGAGACACCATTGTGCATTATATTTGTAGACGACATTGTGTTGGCCGCGTCCGAGTGTAGACGCAGACTAGCAACCTAGAAAACTAGAAAATCTGCAGAACTAACACCGAATACATGTTCTATATACCGCCGGGTCACGGAATAGAACGATTCCGGTCTGCACTGATTTCGAGTACCTCGGTTTGCTGTTACAAAATAATGGCGAAATATGTCTGCGGACATCGAACCAATGAAGACGGATGAAGTGGCGGCAGGTAACAGGAACTTTTTGCGATCCCAAGTTCCCTTTAACGTTAAAGGTAAATACATAAAATGATCAGTAGACCTGCCGTCCTGCATAGATCTGAATGTTGGTCAATAAACGGAACGGATCAGAAACGCCAGCATGTAGTTGTAATGCAAATGTTAAGATACATTTATGGTGTGACTAGAATAGATAAGTTGAAAAATGGCTACATTAGAGCAAGTCTGAAATTAGCACCACTGGGTGGAAAGTTGAGAAGCAACAGGTTAATTGGAAAATTGACTTTGGAAAAAATCTCAATAATGGTCAGTGCTTACAAAGATGATTTGGACATAACCCTGGGCAACAAATTAGTTCAGTTCGCGGGGTTGCTGAAAACATATGAGGCTATCGTCATTGACATTAACAAATAAGAGTCTCTGAAACTGAAATTTTATAAACTTTTATTAAATAATTCTTTGGAGTCATGTTTCCCAAACCAAAAGAAAGTGGCATGAGAATTTACTCGTCTCTCGTGATGACTAATTGCAGTGGCGAACGTTCTTTTTCAACATTAAAACGCATTAATATGAGTTATAGTACGCAATAATGTGTTTCGTACTAATTGACTAAACTTACGAATGGTCAAATACGCCACCATAAAGTGAATATAATAAAGTTACTAATAGAAGAAAATTATTTAAAAGTACGATTGCATTATATAGCTAAATTTAGGAACTAGTTCTCGACATTTAAATCGCAACCGCAACCGGCAATAGAAAAACATGTTCGAAAAAATTACCGAAATACTATAAACTTGAGATTCTAGAGCAAACCTAGGGCCCCTTGGCCAAATTTGCTACAGGCCCCGCGCTGGCTTAATCCGGCACTGCCTACTCCGTCCTCAAAAACCGGCAAAGAGCTTGTGACTCCTGTGTTACAGGACTTGTAGGTGGCCATGAACGGTGGTAGTCTCTTTCAAGTAGGTGATCTGTGTATCCCTTTGCCCCTCTTTTATAAAAAAAGTTAAGAACTATGTACGTATATATTGATTCATTTTCTTTATAGTGTCAGTGTGGGAGGCGGTGACATGTCCTATGACGTATAGAAAGCGCATTGCCTGTGACGCCAGATCTATAAATCATATTCGGGATCGCCAATCGTTCGTCCCGTCTACCCGGAGACTTTCTCGTTTTTTGTCTGACTCCTAAACCGTTAGCGTGTGTGATAGAAGGGTGGCGACACATGTTGGCGGCGACCTCTAGATTGTAACCAATTGTAAGTTGATAAATTGATGTAATCGTTAGTGAATAAACATTTTTATTTCAGGTACGGTAATAGTGTTAAATACTCATCATATAGACTTGCAATATTGTGTGTAATGTTAGCTCACATTTTGACCCTTATAATTAGGTACGTCATACGGGCAAACCTGCTGTAAAGCATGCCGTAGAACCAGGTAAAATAATAGGTAGTAATATAGAAATGAAATGTTTGTAAGAAAAAAAGACAAATGAAGTTAACTGAAATTGCTTGGTAGGTATGGATTCCAGCAAACCAGGATCGTATTGGTACTTGTATGAAAGACATGACATTTTAGGTTTTTTTTTAAAATTAAACTAATTAAATGATCATTACTTAAAAAGCTGTTTGTGTATTTGTCGGTCACTATTATAAACACGCTTACGCGCCTGTAGGTGCGCAACGCTATTTGAACTCAAAATAAGCGAAGCTTGAATAATGGATTTTGGAGTAGAGTCGAATGCAAACTTATTTACTTTTACGTAAATAAATACAACACTAAAGCACAAATTTCGTGAAATTCAAAATAAACACCATCGACGCCACTTCACACCATATCACTCCTTACATTATTTTCATCCTGTTTCATCGATTGGATGAATATATTATAAGGTATTCAAATAGCTTATTTAGATACGTTACACGCACCACCCGTTAGCCTATCCAACACTAACATTTATCATCGCAATCCTATAAAAAGTAAACCGGAACTAATCCGCGATCCCCAGTCACCCTCCCCTAATCTGCATACGCCAAGAAAATAATTTCACGCCCTAACCACATCGAGACGATGTCCTATTGTTGAAATTTTTATGTTGACTTTGATGTGGTGATGTGGAAAGTTTATTATTATATGACATTCGTTCAATTTGCTATATTGACTAAGTATTTGCTTTTAAAAGTGGTGGCTAGTATGTGTGTTATTATAGAGATTGTAGTGACTGGTAATTTTATTAAATATGTCATCACATTGAATAAAGGCAAAAATAATGACAATATCTAGTATTTCAAATTTGCAGTGATTAAAATCACATTATATTAATTTTTTCTTATTAAGCTCCTGTTGTCGAACATAAATAAAGGAAGTAACAAAAAAAGTTAAATAGACTACTGAAACCCGACTGCTAAAACTACTACTTCCAAATAGTAAAAACTTTCATAAAACTTAAAAGGCCTATCTCATTTGGGTAATTATTAGGAATTTATTGACACCTCATATACTGAATCGATGAAAATGTCTTTCCTTTCGAGGTTCTCATACATTAATATCGGTTCAGTAATACCCACAGGTGCTACGGTGGAACATAAGTACATAGACTGCCAAAACTATTAGGAAGGGCCTTTACAGAATTGTAACAAATACACATGAACTGAACGGAGGCCTCAAAGTTTATTGTTACTTGTTACCTTTACACCTCAAAGTTATATTTATTGTATAAGCCCTTTTTCAAGGAGAGAAGCGTCCTGCCGAAGTAGTAAGGCATCTCAGAGGTGATACTCATATTAGTAAAACCGTAAATCTTTCACAAATATTAATAAATATTACTTAGAAAGTTTATCGTTAGTTGCAAAAGCATCAGTAAGTAGGTAAATAGTTAGATATCAACGCTATACAACAAGGGAGTGTAAAGTGACATCACCGCGACATAAAGGAGCGCAATGTGTCTAGTCGACGGCTCGATCGACGTTATTGATACACGGAAAAGATTTCTCTTTGATAGTTGCGGTCGTGCGTTTTGACGCCTTGGTTCTTACACAAGTGATGTTCATTCGCTGCTATCGACTATCTCTATACATGCATACTTATATTTTAAATTTTCAAAATTGATTCGCAAATGTGGAAATGAATGAAAGAAAAGAAGACATACAGATATAGAAATTAGAAAGAATTGTGATGATAAAGAATATCTCTTAGTTAGTCGTATTCTGGCAGTGCCGCAGAATGATAGGTAAAACTTGGGGACTAAACCCCAAGACCACTTTGTGGCTCTACGAGACAGTCATCCGACCAATGGTAAGTTACGGCGCGATAGTCTGGTGGCCACGGACCAAACTATCCACTGCCGAAACTAAACTACAACGACTCCAGAGATTGGCCTGCCTGGCGGCTACAGGCTGCATGAGGACTACACCAACTGCAGCTCTGGAAGCCATCTTAGGTCTACCACCACTCCACCTTTTCATAAGGCAGGAGGCTTTAGCTGCAGCAGCGCGGCTAAAGAAACAAAATCTCTGGAGACTGCCTAGGGTACCACACACCGAGATCCTATACGCGGCGATAATTAAGGAACCGCTTATGGAAGCGGTAACTGACACGATACCCAGGCAATTCGTCTTTGACAAAAAGTACAAAATACAACTGCACGAGAATCCCCAAGAAGGACTTAACCCAAGGGAGTTAAGAATCTTCACGGACGGATCCAAAACAAGGTCAGGCACTGGCTCGGGAGTATTCTCTGAGGACCTAAACATACACATCTCGACACCATTAGGAGCCCACAACACAGTCTTCCAGGCAGAGTGTATGGGCATAATAACGGCAGCACATGCGATCATCTCCAGAAAGGTAACGGAATACCCCATCCGCATACTTTCCGACAGCCGATCAGTCTTACAAGCCCTACAGAGCCATGTGACTACCTCAGGGCTAATCTACGAATGCCACAGAGCCCTGACAGAGGTAAGTACTATAACTAGTATAACTCTCCAGTGGATCAAGGGTCATAGCAACTCACGCGGGAACGACTCAGCTGACGCACTGGCAAAAGGCGGATCGGAGACAAGGGCAATCGGCCCAGAACCAATACTGCCGTTGCCAACTGCGTGGCTGCGACGGACACTGCAACAGAACACCGAGGTAGAACATCAGATATATTGGTCCAACCTTTGTACCTGCAGGAAGACCAAAGAGGCCCTCCCGACGATCAACCCCGGATTGTCACGGAAACTGAAACAACTTAAGAGGCCGCCGCTTCGACTCTTGATCGGAGCAATAACTGGTCATGCACTATTAAACAAACATCTTTTCACTCTAGGTGTAACGGACAGCCCTCTGTGCAGGGCATGCATGGAGGAAGACGAAACGGCCGCCCATGTCATCCTGACATGTCCTGAGGTGGCGAAATACCGGGCAAGACACCTCGGATCGCCGAGGTCACTTCAGGAAGTCGTCGGCAACGCAAAGGGTCTGCTAGGCTTCCTGGAAGAATTGGGTTGGCACCACTAGCGCCGACCCACTACGCAAAATAGGCGCTACAAGTCGTCGAGTTGCGGAAACCAAGCCCGCGAATCATCATCATCATCATCATCATCTCTTAGTTATTTTAGGGTCTACTTTTTTTTTAAATAAACAGATTTTAAAATTAATATTTTACTTTTAGTTGCTTAAACATTTTAATTAAAAGTAAGAGACAGATAACACCACTGACTATAAGTATAGCTAACTGTTATGACATAAATGTTGTCCAACAGTTTAAAAGCATATTCCAAGTAATTTTGTTTCAGCTGGCATACGGTGTAGATGACCTATAAGATCAGTAATCGACGGTAACATTACAATCTTACTATTTAATTGTATATTATCTTATCTACATGCATATTAAGAGGGATATTTGTTGGGATAGACTTTAAATTCTAATCATATTTTCATCACTTTCTTTAAGTAAAGAGACAAACCAATGCAGTTATCACCGTGAGGAAGCAAACCTTCAGAATTAAACTTAGACATATGTCCATCAAGCGAACCTAACATTACTGATAGTTAAACATAAAAACACACACAAAAAAAAAGTATAAATGTATTTATATCCGTTGCTCTAGTGCCCATAACACAAGCTATGCTTAGCTTGGGACTAGACGGCGTTGTGTTAGATGTCCGAACACGTTTATTTATTTATCGATATCGCACGTCTTTCTTAGAACGTCTCTATTTCTTATAACATTCCCCACGCAGCGCCACATTTATTGATGGACTTTGGAAGTTTTCAATATTATGGCTACTTTACATATCATATGGAGAGTTTTATTACGATTTCGCATTTGCCGCCTGATGGGAGAAACGATTTTTACCATCATATCGAAAAATAGGGGTTTGTTTTTATCAATTCCTAATATCGAAGTCATGAGTTGACATGATTAAATATTAAACTGGAGGTCATGGGTTCGATTCTAGCCCAGGACTTGTTCTGAATCTGGGTATAATTTATTTATAAAATATTTGTACTTCAGTAATCTCGTTACCATGGCTCGATCGATATCTGCCGATATGTGAAATAATTAATTTGTTATGATTAGGAGAACATTCTACTAATATTATAAACGCAAAAGTTTGTAAGTATGGATGGATGTTTGTTACTCTTTCACGCAAAAACTACTGAACGGATTTGGATGAAACTTCAGTAATATAGCTTATATATCAAAATAACACATAGGTTACTATTTGCCTCGATAACCGATATAAACGCGGGCGGAGCCGCTGTCAACAATTAGTAGTACATAAATATGATACGTGTGGCTACAGATTAAGGATACAGAATGTAACCTCCCTATTTATCTTATACTTAGATACTTCAGAGACGACTAAGGAAGGAAACTACGCAGGACAAAATACCTGAAACAAAAATTGTACAAAAAAACCGAAGAACTGGACCTAATTGAAGTGGGGCCACACGGGAAGAACCAGCTTTCAAAGGAAAAAGATCCATAAAATCGGTTCACCAGTCGGTTAAAAAGAAGGGAACCTTTAAATAAATTCTAGATATTAACTGCCTCGGTGGCGCAGTGGTAGCGTACGCGACTGCTGTTCTTGAGGTCTCGGGTTCGATTCCCGGGTCGGAACAAATGTTTGTATGATCTGCAAATATTTGTTTCGGAGTTTGGGTGTTTTCTATGTATAATATGTATATATTTATAAAAGAAAAGTATATAAGTATTCATATCAGTTGTCTAGTACCCATACCACAAGCTCTGCTTAGTTTGGGACTAGATGGCGTGGTGTGTTAGATGTCCGAAATATTTATTTATTTATTATTTATTAATATATCAACCGTCTGGCTACCTGGCTAGCGTAGTATTGTTGGCTAAACCTCCTTCTTAAGGAGAGGCATAGGTCCAGCAGTCGTTCACTAAATGCTGTTGAAAATGATGATCATAGCACTAATATAGCTAGGTACTTCGATGCTCTAAAATATTACTTTAATATTTTTATCATCTCCATATGGCGGGACGTTTATTCTCGCTATTTTTTCGCGATCCAAACCTACGCGGCAACCGTATGTCATTTTTATGTGGCCACTTTTCGACATTATATTCCTTTCTATTGTGGCAAAGGTGCTCATAGGGATAAGGGCCTTAATATACGATTATCGGCGGCACTCACTATTGTGCTTGACCTATTCCTTGAGTTATTGCCCTTATCGGCAATGATAGCTCAATTTTGAGATTCTTTGGGCACTTTAATATGAAATAAAGTACCTAACCAATCTTGATATAAAAGTATCGATATTAAAAAAATAACTAACCTCACTGCATACTGAAATGTTCTTATTAATGAGTCATTCTTAGTCACATATTACGTACAGTTATTATCTTGGAGCCAGATAACCCATTTAAGAATTAAATATCTGAGTGTTCTAATCACTTAGATCTATTTATTAAATAATGCATTATTAATTCGGGAATCGGAATATATTGTTAAAAATCTTTGTATCTACTTACAAGTTTGGATACTAAACGATATCCATCAACATCTTAAGTTTTACACTGAGGTCAAACTATCAAAACCAGCGCAGAGACAAAAACAGAAATCGGCCATAACGAACAAGCAAGTCGCAACTTCTTAAAACATCCTTATCCAAAGAACACATAAAAAGCAGACATCGTTTTTCTTTTAAAAAACTCTCTCATTTGCCTATCAATAGTGGTTGAGGCAGATCTGACCGTAATAAATGTCATACTTTATGGCACTTAGGAAAAAATGCAAGGGAGCCATTTTACATTTTAGCCGGTGACCGGGGATCGCTATGTCGAATTACGCATTTCGAGTAGCCATTTCCTTAGGGAATTTTAAATATTTTTCGTTTGGATACATCGGGTTGTTGATTTACGATGTTTACTGTAACTATATAATATTGCTTGTCTTCAAACAACATAAACTGTAATTTATTTCTTTATCTGGGATTGAATTTTTGAATAAGGAATTAATGTTATCGACTAGAACACAAAATACTAGCTTACAGTATTACAATACAATTTTAGTATTGCACTCAGTTGCCATTTATTGGTAGCCCTAAAATTCTGGAAAAATGTATTTGATTTGGACATTTATGGAAGCTGTAAATAAGTATAACTATCTATTAGACGAGAACTAACAATTTCAATGAAAATAAGTAGAAAAAATAAACCTTTTAAAGATTCAAAACTGATACCTAAACTTGTTAAAATAATGTGTAAGACGTCAAAACAATAATAGAAAGGTACCTAATACCTACCTACGCACTTGCAACACTTAATTTGTTTGATTTTCTTAATCGGAAAACCAGGCAGTTATTGAAAAGGTTTAAATATTTTTTATTCCATTTACAATCAAACCCGAGATATCATTACAATAATTCTTATAGTATATATTATACCATCACGACAGTTGACAGCTCGTCGGCCAACTGCTTGTGATCAATCAAAAATGTAAGCCTCCCTATGGCCAAATAACGAAACTGCTGCAAGTATTTAAATTAATTTGGTGCGAAACGTGTTTATCGGCGAAACCAACGCATTAATATACATCATCACATATTCTATATAGAATATAATCAGAAAGGCAGGGTTACGCAAATGCGGATAGCAAACAAGAAGCTTTGAATTGATTTATTTGTGACAAAAGTCCTTACTTGTATTTTTTTTGCGAAATACTTCCGTCACTATTTTTGAACTAAATGTAAATGTCAGATCATTTTTTAACCGACTTCAAAAAAAGGAGGAGGTTTCTCAATTCGACGATATATATATATTTTTATTCTTTTTTTTTTGTGTGTTCACGGATAATTTCGTCGTTTATGAACCGATTTTGATGATTCTTTTTTTAATGGAAAGGAGATGTCCCAACGGTGGTATCATGATAAGGACATTAATATCTGATGATGGCATCCAAGAGAAATCGAGTCAAACCTTGAAGTCGGTTTTATTTTTGTTAAAATTGTACTTGTTTAATTAATGGCAAACAGAGAATAAATATTTACTAAAGTGTGATATCCTAATATTCTACTACAATTTTCATTATTCGCTACTTCGCACGTATGAAATTAGGATATTCAAGTAATATTCTTTTTCATTTTGTGAACCTACCTTGAAAACCAAATTAACCTATCGGTTTAGCCGTCCTGGGGCTTCTAGCTAAACTAAGAAACGTCTTTTTATTTTGTATAATTATTTAGATTATTGACCTCGTAATAAAATGTGCATTACTTAACTTTTGCTAGAAATTAAAATGCATCTACGAGCAAGTTTTGTTGTACATAGACTGTAGTTTAGGTATAACCACGAAGCAATTTGCTCCGTGGGTATAACTGAGCGGAATTAGGTGTCCTCTATGTTATAGGGTGGAGTCAAAATCTGATATTAAAAACTGTAAATGCTGTACCAGTAAAGTAAGTAATAGTTAATTTATAAATAAAATGTTACAAGTGAGCATGTTAAACGACGCTTAGAAATTACGTCAAATCAAAGTCCTCATTGGCTCTACGATTACCCATATCATCTACTAGTTTACCCACGCAACCTCGTGAGTGTCTTCTATTGCCCATTGCGTGATAACTATACCCCGTTTTTGAAACATTCTCCATTGGTGCTCCGCTCCTATTGGTCTTAGCGTGAAAATATATAGCCTTCCTCGATAAATGTACTATCCAACACTGAAAGAAGTTTTTAAATCGGACTAGCGGTACCTGAGATTAGCACGTTCAAACAAACAATCAAACAAACGCTTTATATATTAGTATAGATAAGTACACTAGTTACTATTTACACAATTTATCCAACCCATCAGGGAGCGGAGGCGACAATAGACGTGGCTGACATTTTTGTCACAGGATTTGATAGGATGACGGATGAGATATTGTAATGACTTTTCTCACAATCGAATTAAAATATGGGGTGGTCATGGATGTTTGTTATAAACGTATCGATTTTAGGTCTGTCTCATCGGATTGTTGCATGTTTGGAAGGGAAGCTCAAGATGATAGTAAGCTGTATCTTTAACTAGCTTTAACAAGAAAGAGGTTCTACCTTACACTATTTTTTTAAATGTACGTTTAACGATTGGATACTCCGATTCTCGATTCTGGTTAAGTAAAAAAATTAAGTAATCTAATGTAATATATGTATTTTTGTTTGCAGAGTTTTGTGTGGAAGCCTATTTTAATATCCTTTTATTAGCTTCACCTGCTTGTTTGTCTGCTACGCACTTTTGTAATATATTTTTTTAAACTATATTTATATCGGGTTATTACAACAATAGGTAAGTGTTACCACTAGCTACTGCAAAATTAAAAGATAATTTTGGTCGGTTTTTGTGCTGATTTTGAAAGAAAAGTATAGCAAGTTATGCTTAAATCAATAATAATAAATATTTTATGAAGATAAGACGCAGCTAATAGTAAACCTATACCCAGAATGAAATATGAGCCTAAGAAAATGTAATGTTTGAGTTAAGCACCACTTATATGGTATTACTTAAGTTCTTAATTAGTTATTGAATAAGTTTAAAACAGGGACACACATTTAAATAGGAGGAGTAATAAGTGTAAGTCCATGTTTCATGTATGTGGCAAAACAATTTGTAAAGTACTAGATTTTGTCCGCAACTCCGACCGCTTATATCTCGGTTATTGCGTTAAAAAGTAGCCTAAGTCCTACCTCAAGAATAAAAGTCTCTCCATGCCAAATTTTATTAAAATAGGTGTAACAGATTAGCTGTGAAAACCTGACAAACAGACAAAGAGACTTAGGTACTTTCGAATTTTTTGTTGTTTGTTCATACCTTTAAAGTCTGCTTCTAATAAGCCTTCATTACTAATTATTTTTAACACACTAGCGTTTGCACGCGAATTCGCTCACGTAGACTTTCACCCCCTGATTTACCCCCTTAGGGGTATAATTTCAAAAATTCCTCTCTTTGTGCTCACTTACGTTATATATACGTAGAACCGACATGCAAAATTTCAGGATTCTATGTTCACCGGTTTGGGCTTTGCGTTGATCTCTGGGTATGTCAGAGTCGCCTTCCTCTTTTATATTTATATATTTGCCGAATACTGGAAATGTTATTGGCCTACTGTCATGAATACGTTAATTAGGATTATGGCATATGTCAGTACCTGCACTAAATTTTAAGTCAGTTTCTGTATAGTTAGTAGGGTAAAGAAAATCTTTTGGTCAGTGATCCTTATTACTAAGCCAGAGAGAGGTTTACTCAAATCCGGGATAAATAATTGTGGGGTGATTGTACTTAGAGAAATTAAATTCAGACACAAGATAAATTGCCGTACTCACGATGTGTAGCTATTTTTAAGGTTCCGTATCCAAAGGGTAAAACGGGACCCTATTACTAAGACTCCGCTGTCAGTCCGTCTGTCCGTCTGTCACCAGGCAGTACTGTCCCACAAACCGCGATAAATTCTGTTGTCACAGATGATGTATTTATGTTGTCGCTATAACAAAAAATATTTAAAAAACAATATACATATACAACAAACTTGTTTTTTTTTTAAATCATGGTACGGAACCCTTCTTGCGCTAGTCCGACTCGCACGTGACCGGTTTTTGAGCATTTTTATCAGCACTTTGATCACCATCATAGCTTGGGATTAGTCAGCCGTTCTTGTTAATCCTGTAGTTGGCGTAAGAACCGAGCCGAGGGCACAAACTATCAGGACAACAGCTCTGCAAAGAGCGGGAAATCTTGAAACAACCCTGATATAAATCAACCTATCTGACTAGTGTTGTATTATAGCAGAGAGAGACGCCTATGGCCAGCAGTTGACTGATTAAAAACTGATAATGAAATAAGAATACGATTAAAGAGGTGTAAAACAAAGGATATTTAGATGAAAACACACTGAAACTCGAAAGAAAATACTTATTGTTGGAGCACGTAAGCCAGATTTGTAATTTAGTTAAGCTCTCGATCATTGAATTACGTAGGTACTGAAGCGTCTTGAATTTAAGTAGAAGGTGGCAGAGCTTCAGATTACGATGACACAATATTTGCAGGCCGTGAGTGCGTGTACGCGATAAAAATATTCTATTTATTACGAACCATCGCGAAGGTACATTCAAAACGCGTCACGCGTTGACATCCGACTTCTCCACGTTTCCAAACACGTACTTTATTAGGGTTGAACGGCTAGGGTTAATACTTTTTTTATCAATACTTTATTTTGACTAGTTTTTTGTCGTGATTAGTATGTATTTCAGTGCGAAATTACAGGTTTCTATCACATAGTCTGTAAGATATTTATTGGGAACGATTGGACGCCGCCGGACGTATGTGACAAAAATTGTAAGGGTTCCATTTTAGATACGGAACCATAAAAATTGAAATTTTCAAACTTAACAATTTGGTAAATGTTGACGATGAGTTGACATATTCTAGTATGAAAGAAAATACCAGAAATTCCAGTATAGCTTTAATATTAAATAATACAAATGGTAATAGTTACAAATATCGTAATAAATTGTTTTCCTCACTCAAATTTTTATAATCTTAGAAGTGAAATATTTTCTTCCAATTTACAGAAACACGAATGGTGAAACCTATGTTTAAAAAAACAGCTGAAATGAGAATATCTTCATTAGAAACAGTTTACCTAAATAAAGAGAATCAGTACTGTAAGGTCATAATTAAAACAAAAGTATGATATGTCATAGTTATTATTTTGGCTAGACAATTAGCAATTTGACGTTTGATATATTTTACATTTCTTCAATATATTATAATGTAGGTATTAGAAACGCGTCATATCATGTAATTAGAAAATTCTCTAGCAGTCTGCCCAAGGTTGTGGTCCACAAAGGCTGTGCTCACAGTCTGAATTTTATTATTAGGTGATATTCAGGATAAAAACCAATAATGGATCATTCACAATATAATCATGCTACAGCTTATGCCCCATTTCCTTAAGAAATAATTATTAGTAGCTAATAAATCTATATATATATATAAATAAATCCCTATTTGCCATGGTCACGACATCACGCATGAACGGCTGAAACGAATTTGCTAATTCTTTTTTTGTTGGATAGCCCATTTAGCGAGGAAGGTTTTAGGCTACGTAACATCACTCTACGACTAAGAGGAGCCGGGTATCAGCCGAAAATGTTGGGAAATGGGAAAAATGTATTTCTCATGGAGAGACGTAGACGAAGTTGAGCGGGTGAGGTAGTAAATAATAAATGTGGTGATTCATTTGGTTGTGGCATCCCTGTGTCATATTTCGCGGGATCACGCGTCCGCCCGCCCCTGTCAACTGTACGTACTTATACATATATATATTTATACAGTCAATACGTGTGAGAGTGAATAATTTTTCATCTATACCCATTAAATGTGACATCTTCCGTACTACCGAAAAAACCAAATTCAAAACTATCAGTGTGATTTGCTCTTAGATATTTGGTATTCTTAAGTAGCAAGATTACAGTCGGAGAAGTTATTATAATCTAATATTCGGTTTCACGTGTAATTAAAAATAGTGGTCACCCGTTGGTCGAATTCGACTACAATTCATTTTTTAGGGCTCCGTACCCAAAATATGAAATGGGACTCTATTACTATGACTTCGCTGTCCGTTTGTCACCAGGCTGTATATCATGAACCGTCATAGTAATACAGTTGAATCTTTTATAGATCATGTATTTCTATTGCCGCTATAACAACAAATACCTACTTAAAACAGAATAAAATAGATATGTAAGGGGGCTCCCATACAACAAACGTGATTTTTGCTCGAAATTGAGAACGGCAACAGGTCGACGCTTGAAATGTATAGATAATATTTTTTTTTTTTCAGACATCTAGCACACAACGCGATCTAGTCCCAAGCTAAGCAGAGCTTGTGTTATGGGTACTAGACAACTGATATGAATACATATATACTTTTTTTTTTGTAAATATATACTTATTATACATAGAAAACACCCAAACTCCGAAACAAATATTTGTAGATCATACAAACATTTGGTTCGACCCGGGAATCGAACCCGAGACCTCATGATCAGCAGTCGCACACGCCAACCGCTAGACCATAGAGTCGTCAATAATAATAAATAATGGTACGGAACCCTTCCTGCGCGAGTTCAACTAGCACTTGGCCGATTTTTTATGGGATGAAAGTTCATTATGAGGCGTTGCGGAGAGGTAACGTAGCCGGCAAAAAGCGGCCGTAAAGTTAAATCAAAAGAGCGTAAGATTTTAAAAATTTTGTATAGTGCCATCTGTAAACCTTAGTCGGCAAAAACGTCCGTAACGTTAAATAAAAAAAGTTCTTGTCTGGTGTTCCACGACATCACAAGACTTTGTTTTTGGTTTTCTGCCCTCCTCTGCAATACCTATAAACTTTCATCATGATTATCATCAGCCTATCGTAGTCCACTGCTGGACATAGGCCTATACACTATAAATGTGGCAAATGTCATACTATTCCGTTCGCATAATTTTCGTAAAAAGAAGAACAAAATTTTTGCTTCACGTATTAATATATATTTATATTTATTGTGAACGATATACGTATCACGTATTAATATAAATATATATTAATACGTGATATTTTCTATTATGTATAATGAGAATTAAATAGTAGTATACTTACTTGCAATTTCAAAAGTACGTATCCTATAAAATAAAATGACTATCTGTTTGAAAACAAATTAAGCAAGAAAAATATTGATTTAATGAAATCGCAGTAGGTAGGTAATACAAAGTTAAGTTAAAGTCATATTGGCCCATTAAATACAAGTAAAAGATTAATATTCTTTTGTAAATAAATAGAATGGCAATTGCAAAAAATAGTAGATTATTTATATGTCATTAAGTTACCTAATAAATGCCAATTTACTATACTTATGTACTAATGTAGGTAACGAATATTGATGTGGTACCTACCTATAAAATATTGGAAGTGATGAAGGATGATTATACATTGCATCTTGTTAAGCTTGTATTTTTAATGTTACGTCATTATTCAATGGTATTCCCTTTGAAAGATCGAACTAGAACGACGAATATTACTATGCCATGTCAAGCACGTAACGTCACACTTTCACATAGCCTCGGGGAATACAAAAATAAGTGTAAGACCTAAAGCACATAAAGGTACAAAAATGTCGTGTGGAACTACAAAAAATATAGGGACTATTCAGTAGAAAAAGTATCATTCACTGCGGTCAGCAAGCGGCGACTAAGCCGCTCTGTAAAGTCAAAAGGGCTTTGACTTCAAAGCGTCGGGAAATAACTGGCAGTACCAAGAGAATGCAAAATAAACTTGCAACACTGAGGTAAGAGTGCAAAATAAATGCAGCAACAGCACATTACACAGCCATTGGATCAAAAGACAGACCGAGCGTGAAGTGATGAAAACTGGAAAAAATAATAAAGCCAACCCTTTACGAGTGTGAACTGGGGACGACTATTCTGGGATCTACAGGCGAATAGATTAGCCCAAGCGTTATTTAACTGTTGATAGATACTTTTTTGTATATCTATGTTTAATCAAATTAGCTTTTATAGCTTACAATGCAATTTCAAACCAAAAATTATCGACCATAAGTACAATTTTAACAAAAATAAGACCAACTTCAAGATTCGTCTCGATTTCTCTTGGATGCCATCATCAGATATTGATGTCCTCATCATGGTACGTTGGGACATCTCCTTTCTATTAAAACAATAATCATTAAAATCGGTTCATAAACGACGAAGTTATCCGCGAAAACACAAAAAAATATATATATACGGTCGAATTGAGAAACCTCTTCCTTTTTTTGAAGTCAGTTAATAAAATTATTTTAATAACTTCTTTAGTACGAATCACTGCTAAAAATATTTGCGTCTCTACAACCTGCGTTTTGAACTTTTATTACGGAAATATGAAAATATACGAAATTTAAGGGTACCTATTTTTTTAAAGTGTTCGCTAACGATGAATGTTTTTTTTTTGTAAATTATCCTGGAAACATTTAATTTTCGACTATTTGCAAGAAAGCTAAATTTTCTACTCTGAATACTGATTCTGTACATCATCGGCACATTCTAAGTTTCTCTCGTGTTCGCCGTGTCAATATTGTCAGACACTTGTGTAAGAGACGTATGATTTTTACATCAAAAGCAACACGACTCAAAGCAGAGCAAACGAGCATTTGCACTTCATGGTTAAATGGTGTTGAAAGCGCATTAACTCTGAAAGAAATGTACCACATGTTTGTTTAGACTTTCATGAGAACGTAATTGTAATAAGAAAATCTTGTTGATCATTAATTTCTGTTAATGACTTGAAGTTGGTAAAACTACATAATGTAGTTATGACCTGCTTAAAATATATTACGTTACTAACTAATATAACTTTTACTTTGAAGTTCTTTTAACTGATGGACATTGTGTTGTCAGAACTAAATAAAAAGTTACTGTATTTACATCGGAAAAGTGCTTGGCATGTTTGCTTCAATCCTAGAACATCGCAAAGACTTTCTGTTGGTCTCGAAAGTTGAGCAAAGTATTCAGTTTATCAATATAATTATTCAAAACTATTATGGATATTATGGATGTTTGTTCATGGATAGTGGCAATTTTCCCGTGCTAACAGTCTAAAACCTAAGTTGCAGATGGACAGACAGGGACACAGACATGACGAAACCATAACGATATGCTTTAATCAAACACTTAAAGAAAAAATAAATATTTAATGCTGAAATAGGCTCCTTTCCATGTTTATTTTTTAGGCTTCTTAATGTGTCAAAAAAACTGTTTGAAACAATTGAAAAGAGACAAGACTAATTCGTCTTGTCTCTTTTCAATTGTTTCAAACAGTTTTTTCGTTTCGTCATCTCCACACGTTAAAACTAAGCACCTCGTTTTCACTTGCCTTAAAAGCCAGACCAGTCCCAATGAAATTACCCGCTTTTTAATTGTAAACATGTACTAGAACGTACACTGTACATGAAAAGTATAGTAGTATAGTAAGTAGTAAACGCAACGTACAATAGGTTGTCCTAGTAGATTCCCCACAAAGCGGTGTGGAAAGCAAATTAGTGAAAACATAAATTATTGAAAGCCCAGCGGTGGCACCTTGCATTGTGAACAAATTTAATTTTCTAGTTGGAGCACCAGTAAATGTACGAAACGCCAATCCAGGGTCGCGTACACCTATTGGTTGCATTATTTACTGCACTTTGTGCCTGTGCGGTGAAAACCAATGTAATTAATTGGGTTATGGTCGGTGGCTTTCTCGTTGTTCAACTTGCTTATGACGTGTTTAGATTGTTAAGGATTTAAAAAAATTGTAAATCTTTTATGCTAGAAGATGATTGTTTTGTGAAATTTAAAGAAAACCTATTTTTGTTTTTTGCTACTTCTGTAGCTAAAGAAAGGAGTTAAAGTTAAAGAAAGGAGCAGACTCGTCGCCTGATGGTAAATGTCTGAGTACCTATTGAAGACGCAAGGGTGTTTTTTTTTTTTTTTTAATGTTTTTACCATTTGGGGGTATAACGCAGCCTTTCCCCGTCCAAAGGTACGACAGGACCGACGCAAGGGTGTTGCCATCCTTCGAATGCTCCTCAGAGTTGAGGAGGGAGAGGAGAGTCGGGGTAAAAAGGCCACAACTAACTTCAGTCCATCGGTTAAAAGCAACCAAGGAATGGTTACAACTGACAATCACTTGAGGTTTTTATACAATTCGAAGCACACCTCTCTTGCGGTAAGAAAGTCAATTCAACATACCGCACTGATAGACACCGCATATAAGTGATGCCGTGTCCATTCTAGTGTCCAAAATAAAAGGAAAAGTTTAGTATGCAAGTAAAGTCAGACCAGAGTTTTTGGTTACTGTTTGATTAATTTTAATTCAAATTTATTTTATTGACACTCCCCAGAATAGCAGCCGAATATATATTTTTTTCTTTATCTATCTTAATTCACTTCACACATACATTCACGCATTTATCTTTGAAGGGGATATTTGTATTAAAATGACCAAATTTTGCAGATAGTAAGAGACAACCCGAATGGTATTGATATTAGTTCATGTTAGACAAATACAGTTACATTTATAATTAAGTTTGTTCGTGGAGTGACAAATTCAACATACGGATCACCATCCATATTCATCTCATGGTGGTAAGAGGTGACTAAGGGAACAAACTACGCAAGGCAATATCATTGCAAAGAGAAGAAAAAGTAATCTTTTTTTACGTGTGGAAACCCTCTCGAACCGTCACCACGCCGGGGTTTGCGGCGGCGCGGTATATCGGAATCGAACCGACTAAAACCACACGGTGTGCCACTCCGCGCCTGAGATGGGAGGGATCCGGGGACTGCTGTTATCCGGACCTCTTCCAGAAGAAAAACTAATCATATATCAACCCGTTTGGCCTAGCAGAGTGGTATAGTAGGCCAAAGCCATTTCCTTTCTAAGGAAAGCCGTAGACTGTTGAAAGCTGTACATGTACCTAATGACGATGTGACGTTATCAAGTAAGTATTATCAAGATTTTAGATTCTACCGTGGGAGAGCCTCTGTCCACGTTCGCATTCAGGATAGAGACCACCACTTTTGGATTCTACTAGTGCTTTCCACAAGGCAGAGTTGAGTCATTTTGGTAGATTGATCTTAAAAAAAAAGCCACGCTTCGGCATAGATGGGCTGGCTCGACTGGAGTGATACCACGGCCTCACATAAAACTGCGCTGAGTTTCACCGAGTGCGTGAGAATACCGAAGGGCCAACCCCAACCCCTCCCCAATCCCCTCCCCATCCCCCAAAGGACGGCAACTCACTTGTGATGCCTATGGTGTAGCCATGGCCATGGCTCTTGGGCCCCTTTATTCCATAAAAAAAAAGATTCCGCTGTCCGTCCAGTTTTTTTTTTTTTTTTTTTTTTTTTTTATGTTTTGCCCTACCAAAATGACTCTACTCTGCCTGATGGAAAGCATGAGCAGAATCCAAGAGTGGTGGTCGCCATATTGCGAATGCAGACAATGCAACAATGCAGCATGGCGACCCACACCATGGCGGGCTAGTGATGCTTTCGCATCTTTGGGCCTCCGGTCTCGCACTCTCTCTGTGCGAGGATAGTACCGCCCCGGTCGAGCCGGCCCGTTCGTGCTGAAATTAGCGTGGCTCTACTACCTAGAACCTCCATCCATCTGTCTGCCCGACTGTCACCAGGCTGTATCTTATCAACCGTGATAGTTAAACATATATTTCAATTGCAGCTATAAATTTTCATTTAAAAATCTCTCTTTTAATAGTAAAAAACACAAATGCAATTTAGCACTCAAATCCATGATGTCATCAAAACTTTGTCGTCAAGGGAGAAATAATTTGTCTTTTTTTTAAAAGCACCATCAAATTCCGTACCATTCGATTTAATATTAATATCTATGCAAAATTTTCACGTTTCACAGCGGGGATTACAGTTGTTGGGCGTCGCATCGCAAAGTTACGGCTTTAATATAAAAATAAAGTTTAACGAGTGCGCGCAGTCTGTTGCAGCTTTCCAATGCTGAGCTCGATTTATTGCTCGGCGAAGACCATTTGTTTCATATACTTTTTTGTGGGCTAATCCCCTTGTATCTCTTAATTTTTGCACAATATTGGTCAGTATGATGACTATGGTCGATTTTGTTTTGATCGTGGATGCACATGTTACTTTTAAAGCTATGGCGCCTGTATGAATATTAAGAGCAACATGCACTTTTGTAAGCTGCTAAATGGTTCAGCAAAATTAATTGATGTTGTCTAGTGTAAAATGAAAGAAGATTGTATTTAAAATATCTGTAGATAAAATGTTGCAGTATTTGTGATACACAGAGCTTAGACAAGGACAAAAACATATTTTAACACATCTTTAACAAAGAAGGTAGGTACTTATAGTGACTGTAACGGTCAAATCACTTGTCAGTTTCACCATCATACTGAAGGAAAATCGCGGAACATATTTTCTATTTATTACTATCTGAGTCCCATGGTGGTAACCGCGATTATTATTGTAAATCTACCTTTTCAATATAACCACGGGTAAAGCCGCGGGACGGAGTTAGTATAAAAAAAGTAGTGGTGGGAGTCTAGTAGTGGGAGTCCTGACAAAATCGGTTCAGCAAATTAGCTGGAACAGACAGACAGACAAATATTGAAAAAAAATGTTTTTTTGACGTAAGTACATTAATACTTTACCTATATACTTTCATATGCAGTTAGTGTTAATTTGGAATACGAACAGATACTTCAATTTTATTTATTTGTTTAGACTAAGAAAAAAAGTTGCTTTTGCTGCATTTCTTATATTGTATGTTCCAGGTACAGGATCATAGGGGGAGTCCGGGAGAGTATACCCGCCTTCCACTTAAATGCTCATAAACCTTTCTATATTTACAAATTGCTATTTTCTATAAATTGTATCTGAAGCTGCATTACTTATCTATATTTTCTCCAAAGAAAGTTTAATACATCATTCATAGTTAATGAGTAATTAACGATTTTTACCAAAGTGATATTTGGCTATTATCTCCCGCCTGGGTGGGAGACCTGACCCCCAAAGTAGGGAGCTTTTACCCGGGCATAAATCTAGGTAAAATAATCACAAAAAATGTAATTCTATAAAGAAATTTAATCATAAAATATCGCACATAGTATTACATACATACAGGGCGCAATTTTAAAGTGATGCGTTAGATTAATTAACAAAATGCTTCGTGAATATCGCAAAACTCTTGGCTGTCATCCATCCACTTGGACTGGAGTCACCCTGGGGAGCCTGGTGGTTCACCAATGACATAAGGATTCGTTGTAGTTAACCCTAAGGAAAATGAAACTGGTGGATTAACATCACCCAAAGCATTTACGGCGAAGCAAACGGTTACGAGAGTGCCACATTCAGCTAAAGTAACTTGTCCTACTTGACGCACATGCTCATTCTCATATTACTTGGAGACACTCTTGTACAGTCGTACACCCTGTTTCATCACAGTTATAGATATATATATAGATGATGTGAGCTTCAAATTGGTATTTTCTTAACTTCTTTAAGGTTTTTGAAGAAATCAGTAAGTTTTTTTTTAAACTGGTTGCACTGGATAAACTGGTTGCTTCTGGGGTTCCCAAAATTAGTTCAGGGATTCTGCCATAAAATCACTGACCCAATCTTTTCCTGCTTAGTTGTTGGAAATCCAAGGCTTTGGAACCTTTTTGGTATTCATTTTTGCATATTCATATGCCAGCACCATATCAGTCTAAGGCATAGGTTAAGCCATTATTCATTTTGCTGGAACTTAGAAGATATTTAACTAATGCTTTTTCTTCCTGAATGTTAAATATTAGAGCTGTTTTGCACTGGCTTCCTTGATCACTTATTTTAGTTAATTTCGACTTGTGTCTTCAATAATTTAGTAAAGTATTTCGATTCATTCCGTATTCCAAAGCAAAACTTCTAATAGACTTTTCGCTATCAAAGTCACCTAAAGCATTTATTATTACTGTCAGATCTAAATTGCTTCTGTTTCTAGTTATTTCTATTATATTTGGAGGGCATTTTGGATGATTATCTGGAAAAAAATAACAAATATGAATGAATAACACCCTGATTGCGGGAGACACTACCCTGGTAAAGTCTCCTCCCGACGACAGGGTAATATCTCCCACGCCACGCCAAGCTGTACGTTATTACATTTTTATAAAAAACAATGACACTTAAGTAAAAGCTGTCTGCCGTGAATTTTACTAGAATAATTATACAAACGAAGTGTATAACTAATGTGCAGGAATCTTTTTACAGTAAATAACAGAAATCAAATATTGAAAATTCAAAAAATTAACTTACCGGGCACGAAAACGCGTTGACACTTCTCAGTCCTAAACCAAACTGCCGATTGTAAAGGCGTCGCGTGAGCATGGTGGGAGGTACCTACGGAGTCTATGAAGTGTGGCAACGTCACAATATCTAGTTCTACAAAGATTCTATGAGCAGTGGTTATTGTCTCCCACCTGCTAAACTCTCCCGGACTCCCCCTACTCTAATGGTCCCATTCTTTTAAATTTTCTCACTTATAATTAAAATCACTTCTTATTTTTTACAGAAAATTCCTCTTAAGCAGGTCGTTAGCTATATTGTGGGCTCGAGGTAAGCCTATCTGCGTGTGAAGATTCACCTAAAAGAAGATTAGCTATAAGACAGCAGTATTTATTATCTACAGACACACATTCTTAGTAGAGACAATTTCGAGAAACCAAAGACAATTTTTTTTAAAACATAATAAACGTTACTCTGCATGTTCAAGAGCCAACATAGTTGCTAAAATAATAAGTAACTGCTAGGGTATTTTTAACCGGTTCTCAATTGAATGCTGGAGCGATTAGCGTACAACGCCTCATAGCATTTAACTTTTTGATAAGTTTGTCTAATGAAGCTCCGTGGAAGAAATGTTGTTTAGTAAGTCATTGCGGCAATAGATGGCGATAGTAGGTGGGTAAAGTTGAAGCCAAATCAAGCATTTTTAGAAATAGCTTACAGATTGTTTTTGTTTTTCGCTAACTTAATGATTAATAAGCGTTCTTTATTGATTTAAATGATTTAAAAGTAGTTTGCTGCTACTTATGCTAGGATTGTAGACCAGTGGCGGAATAAAGCAATTGCGATTCTCGCTTATCCCTCGCTTACCCGTGTACCCCTTCTTAAAAGGCCAGCAACGCACTTGTGACGCCTCTAGTGTTGCGAGGGTCCATGGGCGGCGGTAATCGCTGACCATCCGGCGATACGTCTGCTCGTTTGCCCCCAATCTCATAAGAAAAAACTAATCTTTTAACCACCTATGTTTTAAATAGGAATAAAAAATAGTCCTATATTTTCAAAATACAACACAATATCTAGTCATTTAAGTGGGGCGTGAAAAAGCATCTAACTCTCACTATCCTACTCTTTGCGCTGTAGCATTATTTATTTATTTATTTATAACTTTATGCACTTTTGTACATAGGCGGACTTAATGCCCAGGGCATTCTCTACCAGTCAACCTTAGGGTAGTGTAGAAATCATCGGTCCGGAGGTCTTACTACAGCAGTTCCCGGATCTCTCCCTCTCTCAGGCGCAGAGTGGCACACCGTGTGGTTTTAGTCGGTTCGATTCCGACACACCGCCTCGCCGCAAACCCCGGCGGGGTGACGGCCCGAGGAGGTTTTTCCACACGTAAAAAAAAAAAAAAGTGTAGAAATCATGTGAGGTAGGCGCACATAGGTTTCGTACTTAACTAAAATAAAAATTACACAGCATTACATATTATTATAGAGGTATGGAAAATACAACAAATACATAAACACTATAAATATATATGATATTACTTATATATAAAAGTTATTATATACAGAAGTAATGCGGGTGACATGTCAGTAACATTTCGTTTCACTCTTGAAAGTTGCCGCGATTTACAAATTGTGATAGTATTTTAGCTACCACATTCGCATTATATTGAATCATTAATAACTGTAGTAAATTAAATTAAACCAACCAGAATGTGCAAAATGGCAACTGTCACCCGCACCATGCTACAGCGGAAAGTGGTATAGGCCACCATAGTGTGGGTAATCATGCTGCATTTTCCTTATTCGCATTAAGGATGGTGACAACCACTACCGGATTCTGCTCATGCTTTCCATCAGGCAGAGCAGAGTCATTTTGGCAGCTAAAACATAAAAAAAAAACTCAGAGTTAAACTAAACTTTAGTAACTTTTACTCGTTAGTTACAACGTAATTGTACGTTACGTTATCTATATAAAAAAAAGAGGAAGATGACTGACTGACTGATATACCCAGAGATCAACGCACAGCCCAAACCGCTCAACCTAGAATCCTGAAATTTTGCATGTAGGTTCTTTAAATAACGTAAGTGAGCACTAAGAAAGGAATTTTCGTAATGCCACCCCTAAGGGGGTAAATTAGGTGATACAAGTCGGCGGGAGCGAAACCGCGAGCAAAAGCTAGTAAACTATAAATCTGTAATACTTATCTATCTTTATAAACATAAAAATGCAATAGAAGTAGAACAATATTTTACATAAATATATAACATCGCAAATATGTTTTAAAAATCTAAGGTAATTACGTGTACATAAAATAGGTGGGTATGTGAGTTATTAATTTGTTTGTCTGTTGATAATGAGAACTAGAGATTATCCAGCTGTTAAAAATATTCCGCTTATAGCAAAGCCGTGGATAACTATATTGTTGGCTGTAAGTCAACAATGATAAAGTTAATTTGTATTACGTAGTTAATCGCTGTTACTGATTAATTATGTTCTTGATCTTTTCATGATAATATAAAGAAGTATTACAATTTATGTCACAACAGATTAATTTATGTGCGTATTTTTTTATTAGGTAATACTTTTTTACTAAGAGACGTGTTTAGTTTACTATTAAACAGAGACTTTACAATAGTGGTGTATTTAGACAGGTACTGCTGAAAACCCTACGCCTTTTAAATAATTCATTCCATGTTTGAAGATTGTCTATAAAGTACCTAGTAATAAATTTATAGATACACATTTAGATCTATGACTAGATACCTACTTTCTTGTTAAATGAAGTTATATACATATTAGTATTGTCAGTTTCTTTTAACGCCAATATGTATATGAAAAATAACTATGTCAGTATAGTTGCATCCTGCAAAATAGGTATACATAATTGTCTTACTTAAAAGTTTATGATTAAGGTTATAATAATACACTGCTATCAATTACTAGAGAAACTTATTGGGTCCCACACATAACAGCGAATTCGTAACGCATCGCAAATATCGCATGGAATCGCAGTTATGTATGTGAGCCTGGGAGCCCTATATGAAATCAATTTATTGTAGTTGACAATACCGTCTTTGTACTATAATAAGCAACCATGCTTTATATCCTGTACGTACCTAGATGACCGGATCGGTTTTTTTTTGAAAATTTTATTTTTTTAGCTAGATCGATTTATCGACTCTCAAATCCCCATCATAAATGTCATAATAACAATAAAAATAAGGAGCCGTTCGCGCAATTTAGATTATATATACTCGTATTACAAGGATTGCTCAATTAAATATATTAGACTAGTCGACCCACGCAACCTCGTTTGCGTTTCCTATTGCCCGTAGTGTGATAATTTTCCTCCGTTTTAATAACATTCTTCATTGGTGCTCCGCCCCTGTAGGTCTTAGCGTGATGATATATATCCTATAGCCTTCCTCGATAAATGGGCTATCTAACACTGAAAGAATTTTTCAAATCAGATCTGTAGTTCTTGAGATTAGCGCGTTCAAACAAACTCATCAGCTTTATATATTAGTATTGATACATACCTAATATCTATAGAAAAAGTACATATAAACAAATAAATTATAGTGTCACATACCTATCTATTTTTTTATTCTGGGTGGAAACTAAACCCGAGATCTATGTTGTATGAGCTCAGTAGATCACTAACTGGTATGAATTAATATGAATTAATCACCAAGTTTCGTTGGTGAGTGTAAGACCAATAAGACCATACGCCCAATGAAGCAAAAGCATCTCAACAGGCCGTCATAGTGTGAGCCACTATGCACATTGTCTGCATTCGCAATGAGTATAGTGACTACTATTAAATTCTACTCATGCTTTCCATCAGGCACAGTAGAGTCATTTTGGTAGGCTCATAAAAAATCATGACACAAACCAATCCATAATGTGTCTAAACGGTTTAACCCCCAATAATATTTCGTCTATGAGAAAATACTTTAAAAATTAGTTGTAGACATAAATGTATGTATGCTGCGTAGTATTCGCCTTAATATAAGAATCTACAGTTTCAGGCTTTGTGGTTGTGGTGTTTTCAAGTTGGTAAATATAGATAACATTGTTCTTTGTTTCCAACGAGTACTGGTGACGTGCCATTATCTTTGATATATGATTGATAATCGCTTTAAAAAATTCTCACTTAAATTATTACTTTCAACGGTGATTGTCTAAACGAGTTATAATAAAGGGGCACAAAGGAACTATACGAAGGTGTAGGTATACCTACTTAGTAGATGCTTAGTGCATATTAATGTTGAAAACTGTTTGTGTGAAACCGGAGGCTCAACGGCCCGCTATAGCGTGGGTCACAATTTGAGCATATGCAATGAATTATATCATATTATATATTACAATGGCATAGTAGAGTCACTTTGGTAGGCCTATACATAATAAATCGTATATATATATATATATATTCATGATACATCCTAATTTGTATGATATAAATATTATTAGGTTAATTCCGCTTCCTTAAAACAATCACTTCTATTTTATGTTAGAAAGAGGTAGTTTCTAGTTTTTTATTATTATTAAACGGTTTTATTTAGCTTGACCTAGTTGTTTATTTGTTTTTTGTTTGTTTGGGTCAAATCTTGTAATTGAAATTTGACCCCCTTTCTGTTGACCAATTGATCTAAAATTTGGTACACACCCTCAGGTCTGGTGGCAATACAATTAAATGAATTCTGTATCATTGGAAATCTAAGATGGCCGCCTTTACAAAATGGCGGTTTACAAATTTTGTCACGACTACCTCAATATAGCTATCAAATGAAAGGGTTTGACTAGTAATACATAGTTTATTATGAATTCTTAAAATCCAAGATGGCCGCCGCTACAAAATGGTGGTTTACACATTTCGTCAAAGACTACCACTATATGGGTATCAAATGAAAGGACTTGAATAGTAGAACACTGATGAGAAGTACTATGTAATGAAACGAATAAGTAAAAATTTGAAAGATTTTTTTATATTTTTTTTAAACCTTTTCTTTTGCATATTAGTCAATATATCAATATCAATATAATTTATTTTGCCATTGCAATAAATAATTTGGTAAGAAATATCCTGTAAAAATCGTTGGGCCCGTGTTTCCATACAGTTCAGTTCACTTTACGCTACGCCCAACGATTTCATGCCGAATATTTGTTACCAAATTATTTTCTTTCTTTTAGTGCATTATTTTCAATGAAACCGTAAAAAAATAAAATAATAATATTTTTTTTTATAATTTTTTTATTTAACAATTGCAATTTTTTATTTATCCTTTCTTCGTAAGCGCCTCAATGCAACAACAGTCTTACGTAGCAACAAATGCAAATGTGGGTTCGGACCTTTGTGGGTTACTTTGTAACATAGATGAATAAATTATTTTCTACTGCTTTTAGCTGTATTATAAGTATAATTTGATTTATGTGAGCCATTACCGAGTTTATGAACAAACCGATAAAATTACTGACAGAAGTGTTCTTTGCAAAGAAAATGTACTAACTAGTAAAAAGTTATGAGTTTTATAGACATGTGGTTTTTTTAGAATATAAAACTGAGGGGCAGTTTCTCACAACCTTTAATCCCTAATTTGACCATCTTAGGGATGAAATTCGCAATTTGCGCAAAAGAATATTGAACACATAAATGATAGACTCATCACATAATTATTTGTGCTGTGTAGGAATTGAAGTTATGACCTTCGGTTTAGCAGTCAGGGTCACCAACCACTTACTTTCGTTCATTACTTTCTTTCCTTACATAGATAATAATATACCTAGTAAGGTAAGTACGTACCTAGATATTTCTGTCAGTTCTATAATAACAACTTAAGGCAATAAGTTTCCACTAACTACCAATAATAGCTATAGGTTATAGGTAACTATGCATAAATTGATTGGACGCGGTAAAATAAATTATTGCAATGAATAATAATGCAATTGGCTCGACTCTTACTCATCATTTCACATTATTAATTTAATGTCTGGACGTTTTTAACATAAATTTTTTATAGCCTCTAACAGAACTACCTACCTAATCCAGTTCTTGATAAAAATTTCTTGCAGTTATAGCTCTTCAAAGGAGAGGCTTGAACTTAGGCCTATGTCTAGAAGTAGACTATTAAGGGCTGTTTATGATGAAGTCCTAGGGATTTGTAATTGTCCTGAAAGTTTTAAAGCATAACTTTCTTCTACTAACTAGTAGGTACACTGACTTGATAGAAGTTTTTGGAACATAGCTTTTTATGATCACCTGAACAAAGTACCAACTACCGTCGCCTAAGGAAACCAGCTCCCTAGTCAAGTTGCATTCTACAAACGTACCTAAACGTTAATAAAAATCTATCCAATGTGTGAGAACGATGTCTTTCAAGGCTAAGTCACGTGATCTAAATAAAATATTGGAAAATAACAAAATAGAACAGAGGCTTTGGCGATTGAAGAAACAAAATCAATGCGATACACTAGCAAATTAGCTAAAAGGACTGTAATTTAAGAGTGTTGCCGTCCTATGGATCCACCCTTAAGATAGCTATGATAACCTCACTTCATTTGGTGAAAAATCACAAAATAAAAGGTAGTAGAGCCACGCTGATTACAGCACGAAAGGGCCGGCTTGACCGGGGCGGTACTACCATCTCCTAGAAGGTCAACCCAAAGTGACAACATTTGTGCTGTCGTGTTTCGTTGGTGAGTGTGAGACCGGAGCTGCAGAGGTCCAATGTTGCAAAAGTATCTCAATAGGCCACCATATTTGCAGTTGCAATGAGTTTGGTGACCACTACTCCTGGATTCTTCTCATGTTTCCCATCAGGCGGAACAGAGTCACTTTGGCAGGTTCATCTATTAAAAAAACATCAGTCATAAATCTTTGTTATTATCTATCTGTGCTATTAGGTGAAAGGCCTCGGTAATACCGGCAACGACCAGTTCAAGTTACCGGTACGCGACCTTGACCTACTCGAGCTATCGTTTACACTCCCGCACTCATCCGAATAAGAAATACCTAACCTTATCCTATCATTGCCTATCCTTTTCATCAAATTGTTCTTTGATTTTAGTTTTTACATCTACTCAACTTTTCTTTGCTATCTGATTTCTAGTGTATACAGTTGCCTGAAATTGGTTTGTCCTATATAAGATTGACTAAGATGGTAGTCGTTTATTAAGTAGGTACCTACTTATCTAGTATTCCTTCGATGCTGTACCTAGTATAAGTATACCTATGATTATATGTACCCTGACATTTTTTTTAAAATAAATCCTACAATTGCAAATTTAATAATATGAGTAACACAATTGAACGTATGGATATTCGATTCCGTGCACTTCGTTTGCTGTAAACTTTTGAACGAGAATGCATAGGAACTTTTCATCAAATGTGTTGGTTAAGAAAACCGTTAAAATAGTTTTACAATTTTTTTATGGAAAAAATAATATCTCCAAAAATAAACTCTCAATATTTTTACTGCATTTGTCATAGTAATCTCCCTACGACTAATAAATACGTTCTGTTCATCTTAGAACCCTTAAAATGTTTTCCCTAATTCTTAAAATCTCAGTTTATGGGTACTTACATAAAACAATAGCTCCTTAATAATCAAAAGAAAACATGTATTCAAAGAATACGAGTACCATGTCAATACGACACATGTAACTATAGCATCAACACATGTTAGATTCGATACCAACATTGCAAAGAATAATCATTGAAAAACACCCTGAACAAAGAACTTAAAACCAAAGAACCAATTACACGTTCTATATAATAAAAAACTGTATTTTGGTCATCATAAGAATGATTTTCCCTTGTTTGAAAATTTTATAGGTGCATATGATAGAGTGGCGTTGAAGACGGAACCTATTCAAGTGTTTCGGGAGTTCGACCAAGTTGTCGAACGTTGAGATCGCTATTGTTTTAGACACTTCAACCCCTTTGTATTGTAATCAGGCTTGTAATATGTGGAAATAAGTACCTACTTACGTGTACCTAATGTTGAATAAACAATTAGACAATAGCCTACGTAGTTTCTGGTAATATT
This sequence comes from Spilosoma lubricipeda, assembly GCA_905220595.1. NCBI lineage: Eukaryota > Metazoa > Arthropoda > Insecta > Lepidoptera > Erebidae > Spilosoma > Spilosoma lubricipeda. Next base: position 13,310,711 of record HG992281.1, read on the forward strand.
TTGATATGTGGCGTTTGACATAGCTACATTGATGACATAGTGGTTAAAGCGGTCACCTCACCGCTTTCTACTATTCTGAGTGTTGTAGGTTCGATCTCCACATGGAAAAACACTTTATGTAATTCACAAATTGTTAGTCTGCGTGTGGGTGATCTGTGTAGGTATACATTTCTAGTTTTTTTTTATTAAATATTACTAAAGGTTATCTAACTCTCTCTAAGTGTTCCCTTATACCTAGGGGACGTTGGTGAAAACGGCCATAAGTGTTGTAGTCGGCATAACGTTCCCTCTGTGAGAAGGTACCTGCTACAAAGTAGAAGAGTACGAAGGTACTTACTTACTAATTTGGAAGTAGATATGTGAGGTAAATTCGTTCAAGATTCGGTTAAATTTCTACTAATTGTCATAGTCAGCGTTCTCTTCTGAGAAGGTACCTACTAATATAAGTTTACAAAGGTACCTACCAACTTGGAAGTAGGTAGGAAGGTATGTTAAGTTCGTTCAAGATTCGATTTTACTTCTACTAAATTTCATAGTCAGCGTTCTCTTTCTGAGAAGGTACCTACTAATACAAGTACCAATAATACTAATAGGTGTAATTAATATAAAAATAATTAAACTAGTATATTAGTGAACTTAGTTTCATTAATAGCTCTACATACCTACTTAAACGAGTTTATTCAGCTCTAGGTCTGCAAATTATCATAAAAAAAAATAATAGCAAAGAAGAAATAATACAATTATTATTTAATCCATTTCTACTCTACCTATCTGTTTCAAACAATATGAACCAAAAGGACGAAAGAAAGTTAGGTTACCTACTTTTTTAGGTATTGCTGATGAATATGTTATAACATTTGTGGTTCGGAACATATGTTGAGGTGGTACCCCCACTTAGAGAATTGATTACAATAATTAACACTAAATCACTATCAAATCCTTTAAATTCATATTCGTAGGTAAAACCCAATTTCCATAACTACGTAAACCCTTGGTAGCGAACTTCCTTACTTAAAAAATAATTAAATGGTTATGCCTAAGATGTTTCTCTAAATAAATATCTAAGTAATTTAATATAATAAAGACATTTTAGATAGGTGTTCTTTGTTAAAAATATTGAAGTTAGTAGTTAGTTGGTAGGTATGTAGGTACTTTCTTGACACTAAGTCAAGAAAGTATCTGCGTACCTACCTACTAACGAGAACATTCGTATTAATCAAAATCGTCAATAAAGTTAAATATATTAATGAGGTAGATGGTGTGGTGAGTGCGCGCGTCCGCGGTGGAGTCTAGGCTCATATTGATTACCGGTGACATTCTTATCAATACACCCCCGGCGAGCGACCGTTTCACACAACACCCAAAAGAAACAGGAACGTTTCTTCGCGCGCTTCGAACGCAACGCTACGAAAAAAGAGGCGGAGACTCGTCGCCTCAGACGGAGACCAATAGCCTCTAGGTTGCAGCAGCGGACGGCCAATGGCGCTGCGAGGCTGGGGCGGGCGCGCGCGCGCGGCCGCGCCTTCCACGAGCACAGGCTTTTTATTTATTGTTGCGCGGAACAGCGCGCGCGACGGGCGTGTGATGCGTGTGTAGTCAGACGTCGCGAGCATGGAGTCCGCCGTGGACTCAGCGTCGACCGCGAGCGAAGTGAGCGGCTCCTCCGGGGGCTCGCCGAGAGTAAAAGCGGCGTCTCCAGCCCGCGGCATGACCCCGCCGCACCTGTTGGCACCGCGCTTGCCGCTACCGCCACCGGGACTCGGCCTTCTAGGCTCCCTCCAGATGATGCACCACTCACCCCTCGAGCTGATGGCGGCGGCCCATCACCACGGTCCACCGCGATACGGAAGTCCGCCACCGATTTCCACGTCGGACCCTTCGGCAAACGAGTGCAAGTTGGTCGATTATCGCGGTCAAAAAGTCGCCGCCTTCATCATCCAAGGCGACACTATGCTCTGCCTGCCCCAAGCCTTCGAACTATTTCTGAAACACTTGGTCGGCGGACTGCACACAGTGTATACAAAACTAAAAAGACTGGACATAGTGCCGCTCGTGTGCAATGTGGAACAGGTTCGCATCCTGCGCGGGCTCGGCGCCATCCAGCCGGGTGTGAACCGGTGCAAGCTGCTGTCGTGCAAGGATTTCGACGTGCTCTACAGGGACTGCACCACCGCAAGGTACGTTCCATATACGACCCGGATAACTTATTATTATTGTGTTTGTTATGTTGTTTTCGGGGTATCACTACGGGGTCTACCTGGTTCTCAACAAGTTCATTAACATTAGCAAGGCCGGTACGGACCTGGATAATTACCGTATTATTTTTTGTTACTCTATCTGCCTTTTTTTCTTAGATTACATTTCCGTTGTTTTCGCATGAATCCTAGTCTCGCATTTTCGTACTATTATTTTAGTAGAAATTTAGTTAACCGTTAGTTGTTATAAAGTAGGTAATAGAGATTGTCTTAATTTTTATTACTACGTATATCAACAGTTTTTTCTAAGTTTCGAACGTAAAGCATAAACTTTTAGCTCAATTATTCAGGTAGGCCTAATGAAACATGATGGTAGGGTAGGTAACATACGTGCTAAACGAGAGGTCGAATATAAAACACATACTAGGGATACTCAACAATTTATGGGAGGAAAAAAAACAACACCTATGCGCTGTCATCAAGGTCAAATTTGGAATTAGGTACAAGTGGGTGTTGGAGGTTGCATCTAATGGTTCGTGGGGAGCGACGCGCGTTCCATTAATTTTTCACATTTTAATACGCGCAAAATATTTCCACGGGATTAAATATTAAAACGAGCTTTGGCCGGCGACGGAAGGGTTAAATCTCAGTTAATTAGCGGCTGCGGCTTTAATATTTAAATAGTAATTTTTACAAACGGTAAAGTTAGATTAAAAAATCTTGTTTTGTTGTGGTTGCGCGTTACGGGCGCGGTGTCCGCGTAGGCCTATATCGGTGTTTCCCTTGCTTCCCCGAATGTGTTTTTAAAAATGTAATGTGAGTGGGAAGCGTGCATCTGGGAGGTGTAAAGTTTAATTTTTCGCTCGTACTGACGCTTTGTGTGCTGTAATATTTAATGTTTGTTTATTTATTGCTAAGCGGAAATGTTCTGCTGTGATCCGCCTCGGGCGTCTGACTCACATTTTTGTTTGACATCATGAAATCATTACGAGTCTACTTAGTTCGGGTGACTGATGATGTCATCGGTGGTTTTCAAACATTTTTACTTATAAGGTACTTTTCAAGACTTAATTCTTTATTTAGAGTTTAAAAAACATTGTTAAAGATTAATACAATATAATAAAGGAGTAGAAAGTTGGAGTAAGAATTGATATCTTGACCATTAAGTAGTTTTTGCTTACCAATCAGTGAGAAATGTATTGTCACCAATGTAATAAAATACAAATATCTAACTAGAATTTAGAAAGCAGTTCCACATTAAAGTTTAAGTTTAGTGAAAGCATTGATTTCAAACAAGATAGGTTGTGTTCGAAATATAAACGAATAAAAGAAACACAAAAACAAGATTGAAGGAAATAAAATAAAAAAAACTCGACCACTCGTCGGCGGTCGTTCAATCATACTAATTTGTATTGACACGTTTCCACCATTACGATTTTACTAATGCACGCTACAAAGAAATCTTGTTGCCAACATAAATATATTTTTTACTTCTGTGCCTTTTTAAAAGTAAAAAATGACACTCAATAATTCCATTCGGTTTAGTACAGTCGATGATAAAAATATAAGTTGCATATTTGTGATTAATATTTTCGAAATTCAAATGTGTATTTTCATGTTTTAAGAATATTCGGCATTTGATTTGACATTGTTTAAACCGTTTGCCCAAAACAAAAATGATGTTTAAAAGTTTTCCGTGTAGGTAGGTATGTTCGTGTTTCTGTGTACAGGAATCTACCTACCTAGATATGTGTGATGTATAAGTTTATGGATCTGTACATAGGTAGGTATGCCTTAGAATCTCGACTCCAAAACGAATAGACTGATACAAATTGGTTTTATTTGTGTAAAAGTAACTAAATCTTAAGTGTTCGGCCGCACAGAGATCTTTTTTTGTGACCGTTGGAAGTATTTGTTTTTGAGAATAGTTGATTATTAGTTAGGTAGAAATTGTGTTGATTTTATGCGTAATATAAAAAAATAACAACTAACTAAAAATAAACAAGAATTATTTAAATCGATCCATTGTTTTAACAATAGTAATCAATATGTAGACTGCGATAGGCTGATGACGATGATGATGATATGTAGATACTTTGATAGTTAAAATTTAAAAATAACTTTTATAACGACGACAAACCAAATGTTAATGCAATATTTTTTGATTTAAACAAACGTAATGTGTGTCACTCACTATATGCAGTATGAAATGTGATATTTTTTTAAATAAAAAACGGAATACCCGCATTACAAAACGCAATGTAAATAATAGGAGGACGTTCCTTTTCACGCTTCAATAATTGCTTGACGGCAGATAAACGGGTGCGTATCGGATTACTCAAGAACCAGGGTGTTCCTGATATTACTTTCAAACACTTTTATAAAATTTACCATACACTTTATAATGCTCTTTAACATATACATTATGTTAATTATAATAATAATGCGTAAAAGATACCTACCATCGACATCGCAGACATAAGTTTAGTTTCTTTACTTTTAAAACTGACTTCAAAAAAAAAGGAGGTTCTATGTTCCACTGTATGTTTTTTTTATTTCTTTCTAAAACTAAGAACTACTAGGTATCTTGTAATATTATCATTAAGCTTATATTATAACTTTTCTTTTTTAAGTTTTTGTCGTTGGCAGCAATATTATCCACTTACATATTATTAACTGCTGTTATGTTTTATATTACAAAATAATTAAAATAATTCGATCAATCATCTAGGTAATTCAATTGACACTGTTAAAATAACAAACGTTTTCTATAATCAATAGATCCGAAACACAAAGTTCCGGCCATTGTCTCTGCTACAAAGAGCAAGTTTCAATTACGGAGGTCATCAACACGACTTTTTATGGAATTTTCAACTTTACGACTCATTTTGATGGTCCGCCTTCAAACGGAGTGATATTTTGTAAATAAACAAAGCACTGAAATAACTATCTTATTACCTTTGTAGAGCCGGTAGGTGTAGAACTTCCGAAGCGTTTGTTACTAGCTTTAAAACTTATAGGTAGATGTTTATTTACTAGTTATGAAAAAGATAAAGGCACTCGTTTGTATTGTTTAATTTGTATTTGTGTTCATTAATTAGGCGGCTACTAAAAAGCGACGGCCGTTTTGTAGCTGACGGATGGATCTCGAATGTTCCGCGGGATGGTTTTATTATAACGAGATTATATTTATAGCATAGGTATTGAAACTAGACTAGACAGTGTTTTGTGTTGAGCAAACAAGAATAACACCCGTGAAATTACTAATATTTTGACTTTTTTGTATATTTCGACGGAAAGCGGATGGTGTTCATAATTTGTTTGCTCGGGCCGTACGTAGCGTGTGTGATGTTGAATAGGAACATTATTATCATGAATGTTGTGTCCGAACTCCGACTGGCGTTGGTCCAAGCGCTGATTCTCATTGAAATATTAAACCAAGACACTGCAATGCAGTGTCTGAGACGCGCATGTTGCCAAATTAATTAGTTACACTGTGAATTGGAAACCACCACGGCTTAGGATTACCTATTATTAATATTTTATGTACTTTTGATTGACACTATGAAAATTGTAATAAAATTGGATTTAGACTTATCCTAGTTTAGGTTTTAAATTACTGATACCAAATACAAGTTATAACATTAATACTAAGTAACGTAAAAATTTGTTAAAAATGAAATTGTAATTGTTTTATAAATCAAACCGTTAAATGTACTATATTAAAAAAAGTAGAATTAAAATAATAAAATACAATAATTTAGCTATTTATTATTTACCTAATTAACTATTTATTATTGAAAAAAAACTACCGATCAAATTGAGAACGTTCTCCTTTTGGAACTCGGTTAATAAAACACACTTATGGCAAATTCTAAAATTAAATTGCAAGTTTTTGAGAGTTAGTAAAAAAGTAATGTGTTATCGCTGGATTTGATTCTTTTGGCGCACTATCGAAACTATTTCGCGCGCGAATATATCTGTCAGTAACTGTCAGTGTAATAGCTATTTTGGTTGACAGGAAATTGTAATAAAATACAATCTATGTTACAATGTTTACTTTTTTAAATATGAATCATTACTTTGCATTGTAAAAGAGAATAGATTTTGGAGATTGTCTACGAAGTCTATGTACAATATTTACAAACTGATATTTTACAAATTGATAATCTCTACATTATTTTGAGTGTTTTATGGATATTTTAGTTAAATTACCCATAGGTTTTTTTTATTTCGGATGTACACGTTCGGTAATCCTTCCGGAAGATCATTGGTTTAGGCTTTCAATTTCAAGATTAAATTTTATTTTAATTTCTCATTCCGCTAAGGATATAAAAGTCGAACACCAAATGTTGTGAAACTGTGTTCATTATTGTTAATAAGTTTATTACTAATACGAAGATAAAATACAATAGATACTGCCGATGGTGGTGGTACACTAGGTTGGGCCTGTTGTACGGATGTTAACATCGATTACAAACTCTCATTTCATTCACATCTCTGTTTATTACGCGCCTAATATTTACTTAGTAAAATAAAGTAACTACCTAATACTTACTCTGTTGCTTAATAGGTATATGAACAATCACATGTATTATTAATTTAAAATAATGATTATGACTGATTTGCGTAAGTAGGTAAGGACATTTCTGAATCGATTGCAATTGTCTCAAAAATGGTTTTGTAGTAGTATGGCGGAGCCGGACGTACGTAACTTATCAAATACCTATTGGGCTTGGCACCGACTTCAAACAGATTTTAGGTACCTAGCACACATTATAATACAACTATTTAAATGAATAAAGAATTATGTATATAGACAAGAATTGGCACATGGCAATTTATGAAGAGCCAGTTTATTTTACGCTCTTTAGTGTTTATTGGCAAAGAGTTTTCGTTGGATGTGTTTTGGAAGTCTGTTTTTGAGTTATTACTTACCCAGTAATCCTTCTGTATATAGCCGTATGTCAAAGAAACTGGCTATTGGAAAATCTTTTCATCATAGGTAACTGAATTTAATTTAGTGTGACATAATTTTGTAACATCATTGTTGTTGTAGGTCTTTATAATTAAGGACTGAAACTTCTAGAAAAAGTTATCTTGAGAATTTCCTTGATATTTATAACTATGAAACTTAGTCTAGCTCTAAAAAACCATGGTTCTGGTTCATCAATAGACTTTTGGTCAGAAGCGCCTTTCGATTTTTCTAGTGGCTAGATACAGCACTAATAAGTGACAGTACTAGTTTGCGGTGGTATGGATAAGTGACGCTATTAGTTTTTGTTGACCTTGATAACATTTAAGCAACGGGCGGACACGGAGACGGTGTGTTTGAATGTCAATGCAGTAGCAAAAAATATTCTAGAGATATCTAGCTTTGCGTTAATACAACACAATCGGCAGTACGTTTTAGGCGAATAACTGCTACTTCGTTTACATTCTACTTATAATCACATATTAAACCTATTCAGATTTGAACTACTAATTCATTTCGAAACAGTAAACAAAACGTGTAAACACAAAACACTGATTCAAATAACAATCACAATCAAATGACAAATAAACTCAAGGAAACACAATTTCCTTGGAGGCAGTAAAGCGACAAACTGTTCCACAATGGGCATATCATGGAGGCAATTTATTACGAATGATCAACAAGTAGCTGGGGAACCTCGCCACCTCGGGCCGCAGACGGAAAGCAAAGAATGAATGCGAATGCCTCCGAATTGAAACGAACACCGATAAAGGGCCCTCTGACTGTTAGCGGAGTGCACGCTCGGAACGCACGCTAACACTCGAATCCTCCCGTACAATTCGAAAAACGAACGCACACAAATGACACGAGGGAATCCCTCCCGGCTAGACAGAATTATCTCGGCCTCTCTATTTCCGTTTCGCGTACTATTGAAATCTCGTCTCACTCACTCTTAGTAGCGCCCTATATGTTTGTCTCTATCGCATTTGATTCATTCATGACTGTAGATTTGAATGAATTCGAAATGTGTGTTTTCTTCCCGTTGGTCTCCATTTCCATTTCATTCAGGGAAGCGGTGGGGTAACATGGGGACGTGTTATTTTGTGTTTTCTTACGCGTGCATTTATCCATCGATCGAATCATTTACGATCGAATTATGACACTCAATATCGATGCTAAAAAGTTGTTATGGTCAACTAACAAATTAAAATCGGTGGACAAAAAGTAATAATGTAATAATGAGTTAGAATAATTAGAAGTAGCTTCCGTGTTAGGTGGGTATTGAATGATAGATAGAAGGTATAGGATAGCGTGTCGAGTTGTGCGCCGGTAGCCGTTGTAACGTCTTATAATTGCAACTCACCATGTGTTGAGCTCTAATCATGTTTAATTATAGTAAGAAGGAGTCATTGCCGTACATCATGAGATGAACTGTTACACAAATGCTGCGAGAAAATGATGATTTAAACACCGCGAGAAAATGACGGATGCTAATCAATGTTGCTCTACTTGTGCGATAGGAATACGTTACGGAAGTAGGTTGCTTTTGTATTGTAACAGAGAAAAGTATCTCTCTCTGTATCATATTTGTACCATATTATATCTGTATCATGTTCGCATTAGAATAATGACTTTAACAAAAAAGTTTGTAAAATATTTAAAAAGGGTAAGGTTATAAGTTAAATGTGTAAACTTCAATAATATTTTAAAAATTTTGAAAAGAAAGTGACCAGAAAACAATCAAAAGAGAAAATAATTTATAATCTATTCTAATACATTATTTTAATACCGGAGGTAGGTATTTAAGTTAATCGCTAAATCAGGACTAATCTTGAAACTGGTACTTACCTAGTAGGTAGATTAGCATATTATCTATCTACTCTGATAATATTTTGTCAACTCTATAACATATAATAGGGAAAATTATGCCAATGTAGATTAGCAGTTAGTATAAGACAATGGCTGGCGGAAACGTAACGGGGTGATGTTTTTGCGCACTCGCACGATCAGTCGCCATTGTGGGACTATGACTAATTGTTCTAGTTAAATTATAACTTGTCTCTAACTTATTGTTCAAGTCTTATTCAATAAATAGTCAGATAGTCACGATACTTGAATATATATATATTTTATATCTCATATATCTTACCAAATATATTCAAGAGACTAGCTGCCCCAGCAAACGTCGTTTTGCCATATTTTTTTTTTAAGGATGGGTGACCCTTATCATTTAGGGGGATGAAAAATAGATGTTGGCCGATTCTCAGATCTACTCAATATGCTCACAAAGTTTCATGAGAATCGGTCAAGCCGTTTCGGAGGAGTATGGCAACGAAAACTGTGACACGAGAATTTTATATATTAGATTAGTAAACTATAAATATTTTTTACTGCTAAGCTCCTTAATGTTGTAGCTTGTTTAACATTTCAAGTACCTCAATATTTAGAGCAAGATATCCATCTAAAAATTCTTGGAATGAAATATATTTTTTACATCTTTAGATTAGGAATGAAATTTGATGTTTTTTCTTTCCATTTTGCTGGAGACAGAGCCGACTATTCTAGATATATTAATAAATTACAAAGAGCAAAGCCACTAGTAAAAGTACTTTAATTACTATTTTAGACAACTGGTTCTTAGTATGAAAACGTAGTGTTGTGTTTGTTTTTATGTTAACTAGACAAAATAAAGACATTACACCGATATTAAAATACGGTAAGAAAAGCATTCGCACAATTACTCGTAGCCTATTATAAACTAAGGCACGGTTTTGCTTACTTTTCTCATGATAGCATATCAATTTAGAAGTTTGTGCACCTAATTGTTTTCTGTAGAAATATTGATTAAGTTCTTGAAAGAATCGGTTTGCGTTATCATCGTATTGCCTTTCTTTCTAAAGTATTCAAGGTGCATAGATTTTGTGTTTACTTTTTTAACCACAATAGTCTCTGAATCTATCAGATTTATGATTATTTGTATTGGTAGAGTATTTATTTAACATTAATAAAGGAAGAATCATCACATGTCGACTCTTAGAGCATTGCAGTGGTTATAGATACGTAAATAACTGTGTAACAAGTTTTTTTTATGTATCTGCCAAAATGACTCTACTCTATCTGATGGTCACCATACTGCGAATGCAGACAATGCAACAATGCAGCATGGTACCCCACACCGTCGTGGGATAGTGATGCTTCTGCATCAATCGGCCTCCGGTCTCGCACTCACCAACGAAACACGACAGCACGATCGCTATCATTTTACGTTGATTTTCTGTGCGAGGGTAGTACCACCCCGGTCGAGTCAGCCCGTTCGTGCTGAAATCAGCGTGGCTGTACTACCTTGGTAATTGAGTTTTAAATAACACCACTAGCTATCGGATAAGTTATATTAAAGTAACTTTATTTGTTGAAAGGCATCTATGGCAATCATTATTGGGAAGTCAGTGCCCTTAAATACTGACAACTAGTTCAACCTTCGAATTCAGCTCACCCGTTAGTCGCTTCGTGTAAAAAATGATATTCAGGTAAAACCGGTTGGACTAGTAGCCGACCCCAAATCTTGGGACTAATAAAGGCTAGGAAGATGTGATTTCTAGAAAGGCATTGTCTTCTAGTCTAAGTATAAATAAAATAGATAGGTATAAGGAATTTAATGGATGATGTGAAACATTTTATTAAGATACATTATAACTATCTAAAATGCACAGAGAATATTATTAATATGCTGAATCATAATAAAAAATCAGTAAATCATATTGCTTGCAACATTTTTGTCACAAAGCGTGTTTTACATTGCTGGCGTGCAATACTACTAAATTGTTAGGAAATACATTTAAAACTACAATACTTATAACTAATATCTAGTAATATTTTTAATACCTACACACTCGTGTACGTGAATTCATAGGGCAAAGTTTGTAGGCCCTCCTATAGGAAAGTTTGTAACAAAGAAACAAAATGTGATAAGGGCTACTTAAGTCAGCCACATACGCTCGTTAAACGTTGATATACGATTTGTAATAAAACTTATAAAACATTCGCAACAATTTAAAAGGAGTATCGATAAAAAACTTAGTAGACTATCGAATGCGTTGGAGGTTGCCAGTTAAGATATAGTAAATTGCGTTTTACAACCTACCTGTTGTTTATTTTTAATCAAATCACGCGTTAATAAATTTAACATTGTAACGCAAGTTATGCCTTCAGAGACTTTTATGAGACTACACAAAGTAGGAACGCAAGATGCGGGTTGTAACTTGCGATTTGAATTTAATATTTGTTATTATTATTCTCATTATAACATATCAACGAATATACAAATTGAAAGTTCAAGTCTGAGCAGCGTTATTTCAGATGTATTCTAAGCTATTAACGAGATTATTTACAAACCTAATCTTGTTTTTGTGCTAGGGCTGTTTAGTTAATAATGTTTATAAATCTTATATTAAATTAAACTTTTAAAAATGGTAAAGGCTTTTGTTTTCTATAATTATAATTTGATGAAAAGTGCTGATGGAGTTTTGATTGTTGAAGGACAAATAAACAATAAAACAAAACAAAAGCAGCACTTTTGAAAGCTCGTTGAAGGCACGATAGGTATATACCTACTACAAATAGGTAGGTATATCGAATTAAAATCGTTTTATGAATAGTTAGTACGGTAATGGAATCGCTCTTAAAGATTTTTCAGAATTTCAAATAAAGCCTTGTTGGTGGTGTCGAATTTGATGTTCTATGTATTTTGAGCACTTTTTGGTAGAGGAAAATCTTGTGGGTTCGCGTCACTGACTTGCTAATGATATCTGTATATCTATATCGATTTACTTTAACATTATGACATTTCAAATTGTAATACTAAAATTCTATTTTCAATTCTGTCGGCAGTCTCATGACTGACAATTTTTCTTATTTTGTTAAGTGTGTGCCTGAACTGCAAAAAGAAAACAAAATTATCTGTGAAGTTATAGCGGGAATCAAAAGAGTTTAAGTATATTAAAATTAAATATATTACAGCTATTAAATATCCAGCAAGAATATGGGAAATAGTGTCATTAATGTATACATTTAAGTGTGTTTAACGTGGGTATGTTGAGTTCATGGCCTGACAACAAAGTAGTATGATAGGGACCGTAGTCAACTAGCCGCTCAGTGTATCACTAGTAAATTTACAGCCAATATATAACCATTTAATTACGACGTCCAACACATTTTGTATAATCATCACCGCTGCACTTATATACCTTTGTTTCCAATTTTACGACTTTTATATTAATTTTCCTTTATTGCATTTTTGGCATTTAAAGTCTTAACGCCTGCACTGTTTTTAAAAAGTCATGTTGACATTCAGAATATCGATTGTTGAAAACTAGAGTTCAAAATCGATAGCGGTCCAGATGCACAAAAATGGGGCAGAGAAATCGATTTGCCCCATATTTTGGCGGTCTAGCGGCCGCCGGCAGCGAGGGTAACGTTCGCGATAAGGGATAGTGCCCCCACCAACCCCGGGAGTAGTCCCCCTGTCCCCCTTGATAATATTTACCGCCCCCCGGCTGTACTTACGCCCCTCAGTATTTACGGGTTAGAGAAAAACAAGGGTACTCGAGCTTCGGAAGGTGCAACGTAGATTTTAATCCTTTCTGATGTTTATGATTGATGTCGGATTTCGTGATCGCTGTTGCGCTTGTGTTGACGGATTCTTTATGATTCCCGGCACGGCCTACGATATAGTCAAAATCGTGCCGAGTGTCGTTCGACAACACGCGTGCCGTGTGAGCGAATTAGTTTAATAGATTAGGCACCCACTCAAAATTCAAATATTTTCAAATACATCTTCATTAGCAATTTTTAAATTATTTTTGCCTTTAGCGACTTGTTTAATAGTCGTTGACGACGTCTTGTGTAAAGATGAAGATTATGATGTCGAGTTATCTCTTTCAAGATTTATCATGATTACTTCTGAGGTCCACACCTGGTATACTTACATATTCTTTCCGAGATAGTTTGATTTGCTATAAATGTAATTTATTAGGTAATTCAATAAGAATTATTTTTCCATTTTATGGACTTTCGTACCAAACAGAACTAATTACTGCATGTTTCTGTTGCTTGTATTATGGTAACTAACGATTTTTATCTAAACATATTTTGGGCCACACAACACGAAAAACTATAACAATATTCTTTAAAACTAATAACTAAGATGTTCTAACTCTTAAACCACATATCTACTAAACAATACTTAATAATAACATCTAAAGCGATGTATTCATTTTAAATAGCCGCTAGCGCCATCTGTCAATCAATAACGAATTTCAATAGTCCTAAAAAACTTAATTAGACTGCTTTCAAAGACAGAGTAACACCGAAAACCAACGATGAGATTACTTCTACCACTGAAAATCAACTTTATGTGCATGTGTTTAGAGTTTAAAATAGTTTGATAAAGTTTGTGGAGCGGTAAAAGGTTTGTTTTGATGTGATGTGGTGACGATGGGTAAAGATGTCAGTCAGTATTGACGCGTGCCCGATAGCCCAATGTGTACGCGCCGCAAGTCACGGCCAAAATACTAATTATTATTTTCGTTACTTTACTCGATGATCGGTTTCGTAACGCGCTATGTAACTGTTTTAGTTTAGTAACGTTTTGTAAACGTAATTGAATTCTTAAATTAGTATAAATCTAAGGTCACGGTTAATGCTTATCCTTGAATCCTACTCAAAATCTATACTAATATATAAAGCTGAAGAGTTCGTTTGTTTGTTTGTTTGTTTAAACACGCTAATCTCAGGAACCGCTGGTCCGATTTGAAAAATTCTTTCGGTGTTGGATAGTCCATTTATCGAGGAAGGCTATAGGGTATATATCATCACGCTACTACTAATAGGAGCGGAGCAACAATGAAGAATGCTTCAAAAAAGGGGAAATTTTCACGCTACGGGCAATATAAGGCGCAAACAAGGTTGCGTGGGTCAGCTAGTACAACCAAAAAATAAACACGGACAAAAATGTTTAGATTATTTTAAAGGGTTTACAAGCATATTAGCAATATGATATGTCTAAGGATACTATTTCTTTAAAACAGATCATTTTTTCCGGGATTAGAAAAGATAGACAATGAGATAAGATTGATGGATGAGCACATAAAGAAAGCGTCAATTCAAAGATAATTCTAATAATAACCATATACATACACAAATAATACATATAAACATACAACCTTAATAAAAACCAAGAAAGAAAAAAATACCAAAATCAACTAACATAACTATAATATCATTATAGTTATGTTAGTTGTAAAAGGACCAAGTTAATATATTTACTAAAAAAAAAGAGTAGGTAGGTGTGTATAATCAAAAACTGCTTTAATTTAAGTAAGATCAATGAACTCTAAATTAATCATTTACCGTACAATTAAACCAGCAATGGGGTTTTCTATACCTATTCCTAGTAAAAGTAAGTAGGAAAGTTTGACTTGATATCATATTTTAGTAATTACAACCCACATAGAACCACTCCAGTGAACCAAAGCGTATTAATTTATTTATAAATGCGTTTTTCGGTTAGTTACACGTTTGCGACGGAGGAAATTAAGTTTGGGGAATTGAAACTAGTCATTGTTCTTTTAATTGCGGTCAATTTGTGGCGTTCTAGACGAAATATGCTGATCATTGTGTGTCGAGGTGAGCCGTTACATCAAAGGCTTCATGCTTCCAACCAATATTATTATATTATTTTCTTGTGTCACCCTAATGTTTGTATATTATATGACTTTCTTCATTTAAATAAAATATTTCAATTTTGTCGATAATAATAAAAAATTGTTTTGTTGCAGAGTTTTTAAAGGTGGTAGGAACTATTTAAAAAACCGCTACCTTTGTGTTCTATTTCTACCTGCTTGATCTGAAAGGATCAGAAATAGGATTACAGTAACGAGTCCTTACATCCACATTGGTAACCTCTTACAAGGTTAAAAAAGTTTTCAATTTATAGTTTCAACAATCGACTATATCCCATCCCTATCTCAACACTTTTTGGAACGTGTTTTAATAATTCCATTCGTAATATCATACAGATATCAAAGAAAGGGTTGCACAGTGGGCCGACTGCGCGCTGACTCGCACAAAATGCTCTATCTGCATATGCCCTCTGATTGATGTGCCCTGTAATTATTTAGACGCGTTAATAACACCACCGACGACGGCCGCACTTTGTTTCTGACGATTTAAGACGAATGAAACGAGAAATTCTATCGGACTCTTAATAGAGCTTATTCCTTTCTGATGTTTTGTTGATTAAACGAACAGAAATTGTTATTAAGTTTTGATATTCTTTGTTTTATTTTTCTGATGCAAATTTTAATTATGTATTCATTCAATAAAATCAAAACCATTGAGCAAGATGACTGTGAATAAATCCGGAGCGCATTAAACTAATTTAATTATTCTGTACATGAAACCGCACCCAAAATTAAATGATAAACATAGTGGGCACACCCGTATCGTACATATTATAATAATGTGGTATCGTAGATTTATTTACATAAATGGCCGCTACATACAAATTGTCTTTATGTTTTCTGTGCGTGCGACCCCAGCTCCAACGAATCAGAATATTAACGTAAATAGTAATGGCGGGAAAAAAAGCTATTATGCAAATGAAACATTTGAAGTAAATAGAAACCGACGTAATACGATGGTAAGAAACGTTATAAATCGCTTTTTGGATGTAGATTTATTATATTTTATACTGCTCATATTACATTAATATTGTTATGATTCGGTGCGTGACTTAATTTTTTCATGAAATTCAGGTTGTTTGATCTGATAATGCAGTAAATGTTTGTATTTTGTCACTAGTTCAGTTTAAATATAAAATGATTTTTATCTAAACGACTTTAGTTATTTTCATTTTAAATAAATGCCAGTTTCAATGAACATCACAAGTAACGAATACTGAAAAAAAAGACTCAATTAACATGCTAAATAAATAGACGCTCATTATAAAAAAATCACAGTGTAATTCGAGTTTTTTAATGGAATTGGCACATTCATTGAGATCTTAGATATGAATACGTTATGATATACATTATTATATTTATTAACAAACGGCTGTTGAGTGCTGAATGTGCTTACGTCACAACGGGAACAGAATAATAGAGTTCGCTACAAACGTTTAGCGAACCCTCGAAAATTGAAATAAAAAAAGAACCATTCGAGATGTAATAGCGATATGATTCTGCACTTTTGATTTTTTTTCTGTTTGCGTGCGTGTTCAAAACACTGTTCGATGGAGTTGCGAATCGATTCGACACGTCTGAATTACGATTTGCGTAACGTTTAACGTTTGTATAATAAAGTGTACGGTACCTGGATTTTAAAAAACAACCATTTTCCCTGATTTTCTTCTGAAATTCCTCATTTGTCCTATTGCATCTATTATTATAGAAAATATTTTTCATCACTAATGCAATAACACAACGTACTTATTTATTTAATTTATATCCTTTGAGAATGCCATAAGGCGAAACCGGTCAGGTGTAAAATAAAATAGTGGAATAAGTACAAGTGAGTGTTATTCTAGAATGTATTTATTTATTGTCATAATCATGATGTAGTATGTAGTTAGATTACATGTGTGTTTACTGTCAAAAATTCGTTTATTTACTCACAAATTAGGAAGTAAGGTAATTATTATGGTTTCGAAATCATTCAGCATTTTTAAATTTCAATTTATCTGTTAATTATTTATTTTTATATTTATAAAATTATTATAGTAATTTCATACATAATTGCCATTTTGGTCTAATAATTTTAATAATCCCAACTTTTGTTATTGACAATAACTATTGCTTTGTAATTTTTGTGATGTTTAAAATTTGACAGCTTGCTATTCTATACCTTTAATGTTCCAAAAAAGAGCCCCTGTTTTTGTCAGACTAACGTAATTATAAGCGAGATTGTTGCAAAGTGACTTGTAACATGACCCCTTCATAATAAAGGTTTTAGTTTTGCAATTATGTAATATCTTTGACAATATAAATAATACAATATTTGCTTATATTTCTGCATATTTCAAATATAACTACAAGGTCTACGTTTTGTATTAAAATATAAAACATAGCTCTCTAGCATATAAGCTGATAATTGAAAAAAAAAAGTTTTACAAAGATTAAAATTACAATTATAGACAAAATAACTGCTAAGGACTAATATTCGTAAATATAAATATAAATATATAAAATATAATATATAATATATAATATAAATATAATATATATAAAATATAATATAAAATAAAATAACTTATATTCGATCAGGGCCAGATGTGGTAAACTCCTGCTAGCTTTCTGACTCGCACAATAAAACTGTGGAATGAACTGTCGCCTGCGGTTTTCCCGGATCAATACGACCTTTAAACCTTCAAAAAAGGAGCGTACTCCTTCTTAAAAGGCCGGCAACGCACTTGTGACGCCTCTGATATTGCAGGTATCCATGGGCGGCGGTAATCGCTTACCATCAGGCGATACTTCTGCTCGTTTGCTCGCTATTCTTTAAAAAAGTCTCCCTGTCCATGTGTTGATAGAGAGATAACAGAGAAGAAGAAGAGAATTAAAAAGATGTCCAAAATATTAATGACCATAATGTACACAAGATTCTTAATGTGGTAGCAGAGATACATACTGTTAAAGTTGTTACCGGAGTTCACTGAAATTTTTACGAATTTCAATCTGTTTGTATGTCTAACTGGCCTAACTTTAACGGTAAATCTTTTTAACAAACCCCAAAAGTGTAAAGCAGTCTATCTATAAATCATTTAATCCATACTATTCTTTACGGATTTTATGTGAATAGTAGGTACCTTCGTAACTTTTAATAGGCCAAAAGTATTGTTGATTAGAATAACAGAGATACAAATAATTTTAAAAGTAAAAGTATCAAAAATACTTTTTATTAAATTAAATTTTGACTACGACACCTTATCATAAATTTAAGGATCAAAAATATATCACAACATCAAATAATTTTCAAATCAATTTCACAACCAATGTTTTATATAAAGAATTCGGTGGGCAAAGAACTTCAAATATTCGGACATTCGGACAAGCTAGGGGCCCATTCGTAAGAATGTGATTAATTAAACAAATGTACAGAACCGGAAAGAAATTCGCCAACCCTTGGCTCTCATTTTTTATAGCTGACATACCTCATTTTGTTCCCCAACTGTAATTGACTCGTTGTTAATTTCATTTTAATTTTCAGCTGCAAGGAATTTTTCTCCGACTTTAAATTAGCAAGTCATTTAAGACTATATCCCCTTTGTATTTGTATCCATGTACTACAGAAAATCAATGTTGTATTGCTTGGTTTTAGATGTGAAAAATGTAGCTATTATATTGTTCTAAAAGGTCCCGTTGAACCTTTTAGATTGATGTTCGTGTCTAGATCAAATTTATTCTACATGTGTAGGTACCTACCTGAGCATGGCGCGGTGAGAAAGAATGGAAAGATTAAAAATGTATGTTGAGGTTGGGAGCGTAATATGTGAATTTTTATTAGTAACAAACCACACTTGAGTGTTGAGCATACAGAGCAGACACATATAAGAAGCAATTTTTGTTCTAAGTTTCAGACTAATTTTGTTTTCTAGTAGTGCATATGTAGCTGATCATGCGAATCAATACATTTACTATAACATGAAATAATCATAAATATACATCAAATGCTAGACTCAACATCGACGCCAATTATCGGAAATGAATCAATTCACACCGACAAAAGGTCATTACTGCAATAAAAAACAAGTGTGCATGCAGTTCTCACTGTTTTTTTTACTTAATCATACCTTGTTACGTAAAAAAATCAATGTCCATAAAGAATAGAATCATATCTTGGTAACAATCAGACGTAGGCAGGATAGAAACGGCGCTAAATCAAAACAACGTGAACGCAATATTAGCTTCTCATATTTCCAATTAAAATTCCTATACATATGCATTGTTGCGAATCAGATATCTCTATTGTCCACTGAATAGTTTTGTATATCGCATATGACTGTATTATGCGATTCTAGCGATTGATCGTCGAGTGCATGTAAACATGTTTACTAGATTTACTGGAAGTGTAGCATAGACCTACCTAGTCCGGGTGTATTATAACAGTAACGTTTCATGACGCTGAAACATTAAAGGTGCAAACATTAAATGCAGCCCTAGGTATTTTTAAAATCCTTTTTATACGCTTGTTAACAAATATATAGAATCATTTTCATGAGGAAGGCGGTTCGGACGAAAGTCAGAATACACATAGGTACATTAGTGTCACTCAAATGAAAATTTTCTAATGCATACATATTATTAATAAACCAGCAACATAAAATAAGTTCTCGTCAAACATGAAAAATGCGTAAAAAATCTCATCTAACTGATCTAATCTTAGTAATTTAACAGAACCTTTATACGTCGTAATACCAGGATTACATGAGCATGCAGGAGTTGCAGTACAAACAAAAAGCATATTAGTTACGCTCTTGTCCTCTTTTAAAATTACAAGACTTGTAATGAGGTACACATGATAGTTCTGAGCAAACAAGATTACTGATACATCCTGCTATCCCGGTGGCCTAATCCGTGCTGAGAGCCTTATCAACTATAGAGAAAAATTTATGAATAGACCCACTGTTACAGTAATCATTGTTTATCAGATACAAAGACGCCGCTTAGTGTTCTATATTGATATCATTAATTTTGTACTGAAGTAATCTGCCCAATTTATAGCTCTGCTTTTATGAGCGTCCCAACTATTATTTTATTATTTTTCCTAAATGTTGTAAAATTGTTTATATTAGGTACACACATATTCGTTTAATATTCGGTCAATGACTATATTACCTGGAATAATATTCACGAAAGTAGAGATAGGGTAGTGTATAAATATATTATAAGCTAAAACACATCTCTGTGTGTGTATAATTTGGTTGTGGTTGTTATTATTATACCCAGTCGTATAATGTTTAATACGAATTTGAAAGCATGAGACCTTTAGTTATGTAATACTTTATTACACACACTGTTACGATATCTATCACAGCTGATTAAAAAGCTGCGACACAAAGGGGTGAATGCGAAACTTTTTTTGGTCAATCACGGCAGAGGGAACTTTGCGATTTTATTGAAATTGACATTCAAAATAGCAGTAATGGCTAAATTGTTCAACCACTTCATGTAGGCAATACATAACAGATTTGTATTTATCATGTTTGTTCTCTAATGAGTTATACTATTTTTTGAGTAATATTCTAAATTGAATAGTTCTAACTATAAGGCTACAATAGATAGTTGTTCAACATTGTCTTCTGTGAGGTCCTGTAGGTATTTAGGTGCGTCCACACTTGGTCTATCACCTTATATATTATATACCTACACTGCTTTAATTTCACCTTCTTATATACTTTATAATACGTCAGACCACCTTACACTTTTTGGACATCATATTTTCTCTCCATCCCATGCTTGCTTGTAAAAGTTTGCCTCCTAGCGATAAGGCCGCCACTTGTATTTGGATACCTAGTATTAAGACCTTATGTAATAGCTTGGTGTACAATAAAGTCATTATTATTATTAATAATACATCTTTAGGTGACGCAGTCTTTTCGGGTCCTACATAATCGCTGTAATTCGGCGACTGGCACTTAAATACACTAAATTATAATCAAATTTACAATTATTCAACAATATTTAGGTAAACGAACATTTCTTAGATTATTATGAAGAAAGAAAACAACTAAATACTTAGACAAATGTCTCCATTCATGTTCTCACAGATAAGTGTTACACAATGAAACGCAATTGGAACCATTTCGCATTAAGCGTAAATACTTTATTACACGTTTATTGTGCTACGATTCTTCGTTCTACCATATCTCATAGTCCTATCTTTATCTAATGTCTAAGTTTTTCTCGAACCTCTCTTTCTTGATGTAAGAACGGAAACGAGAATCATGGTCGTGGATGAGTTGTCGCAAAGTGTGACAAGGGTGTTAAGAAGCGTTCTAAGTTGTTTGTACAAGAAATAGTTTGATACGGCGATACAACTTCCGTAAGTCGCTATGATACTGTGGGGGAGTCTGATAGTCTGCTATGAATGCACTTTATATCGAATGCGTACTTGTATAGTTCAATGACTTATGTAGGTACATTTCTGTTCTTACAGACTTCGTTTGTAGATATTATAAATAATTATATACCCAAGTATGTTAACTTAAAGTAGAAGAATCTGATGTTTTAATATTTGAAGATACAGGGAGTATCTCCTCCTGAAACAATACTAACCAGTAAACGCAAACCGAAAAAAACACATTTATAAGTTATAGGTAATACATCTGTTATCTACTTGATTGCAAATGTAATATTGTTAGCTGACCTCCAAAACATAAATAAATAGAAAAAATAATTTAATGTTACCATTAAACGTAAAATGTACAGTCGTTAATTGTTGTAAAGTGTACAATACACAACAGATAAATAAAATGATTCACGATTACGCTAAAGTTTAGCCTCGCCTTGTTTCATACTAGCCTTAATTGTTTAGCGGCTTAACAGTTAAAGCTAGTAAGTAAGGTGAAAGTATTTTTTTTTACTTTTACCTAACAAAAATTTGTTTGTTAAATTAATCTGTAAATAAAATCTGCAGGCAATATTTCAAACTATCTAAAATATAACATATAGTTATGCAGCAGTGTAGTAACTGTAGGAAATGCAATTAGCTAGTATTCAGCCACGATGCCTTTGAGTCGCTCAACCGTGTAACTTCTTATCTCTGTTGCATGTTTTTTCAATAAGCAATCCAAGACAATCGCCGAGACTATCTGCTGGCAATCAGAATTCTCAGGTATTTTTTCATTCGCCGACATTTCTAATTATTGTACACTTTCGTAAGCGAACAGCTCTTCGTGTCAGTTGGAATGTTCCAAGATACTTTCATTGAATTAGGAATTAATTGCAAATTATCTTTTTAAATTAGTACTTTAAGTTCAAAGGCTAATTTGTTAATCGGTTAATGAGGCAGATCACTGTCAAGTTAACTAAATTTATTTGTATTTAGCGTCAAAATGATAAATGCATGAAACGCAGTAGATATTTGGCAGGGAATTCTAATGAGTGACGTCATACCTCTACGTAGCTATTGTCACATAATATTCTTTTGATATTCTTTCAAATAAAATGAAATCATTAAATTGAAATAGGGTTTCAATTAGTTTTCTTACTTAATGTTATTTTACAATGCCTCTCTCCTCTACTCTCCTTACCTTTCTTGAATCTTCTTCGCTAACACTAAGTAGTTTTAGGGGAGAAGCTTCCAAGACACAGTTTTAAAACTTGTCAAATAGGTATCTACTTAAAAGATGCTTGCATGCAAATGTTCCATGTAATACATATTACAAGGTTATCAGCTTATGAGTTCAATAGGACGGGTTATATAGCTTAGTAATAAAAGTTAAGAAGCTTACAGCTAAGAAATTGGACGTATTATTAATCACACGTCACACTAATATATGTGCGAAAGTTTATGAGTGTGTATGTTCGTTACTTCTTCACGCAAAAACTACTGAACGGATTTGGATGATACTTTACAGCTATAGCTAGCTATAGCTTATACATCAGAATAACACTTATGCTACTATGTGCCGCGATAACCGACATACACGAGGGCGGAGCCACGGGCAACAGCTAGTAGTAGTATAATTCTATATTATAGTAGTATAATTCTATAAAATTCACTCAAAATATTTGTATTAAAATGGAGCTATAAATTACCAGCATAAGTTGAGCTGTTTTTGTGTGGCGATTTATGCCACGACAAGGCAACCCATAAACTGAACATGTGTGGGTATAGTATGACATACTAGTGTCAACACAAAATTTTAAGTAAAATCTTTTACAAAACTTAGTTTAAGAATAGGTCTCCGTGAGCGAAATTTACTCAATTTTTTTTTACAAATGATGTGAAACGTGGGAGATTTATACACCTAACTGCTTGCTAACCCTCACAGCTAGTCCAAAATGAAAGTAGCTTAAGTTACTCCTCATATTATCTGTATGTCAGTCATACCAGTGAAAGTCCCGTCAAAATCGGTCCAGCCGTTTCAGAGATTACCCGAACAAATTTAAATAAATGATTTTTTATGTGAGTACCTACCTTCCTCCCGTAAAATGTACTTTCATATATACCTACATTAAGTAAAAAGTTTTAAAACAGATAATGTTTTGTGCAAAAGGAAAAGCTAATGTCGTATCTATGTTTATAATCTGTGGCAGTTGCACTTTGATTAGATCGTAGAACATTTAACTGGAACGCTTTGCGTGTCTTTTCAATTAGTACCTATTATAACATTAGCATCGTGACCGGCTTACTGATTAAAACTTTATGTTGTAACCCTTTTTCATCACGTACTTACCTATTGGAATAGAATGTATGTAATGAATATGTTTACGATGGTAAAAAAGTTAGACAATATTGGCATCTGTCTGCACGGAATATGTAGTAGTTAGGACACGCCATTTTCTACTGCGTTAAGTGTTATGGGCTCGAGCCCCTCATAGAACAAAATTTATGGTCAACAAAATCGATGTACTGAGTCTGGGTTTTATTGGTGTCCATTTCATGTATGTTTATGAAGTCCTCCGCGACACAGGACACCGATATATCCTACTAATATTATAAATGCGAAAGTTTGTAAGAATGGATGGATGTTTGGATGGATGTTTGTTACTCTTTCACCCAAAAACTACTGAACGGATTTGGATTAAACTTTACAGTAATATAGCTTATACATCAGAATTCCACATAGGCTACTATTTGCCGCGATAACCGACATATACGCGGGCGGAGCCGCGGGCAACAACTAGTGCATAATACGAGAGTCTTTAAAAAAAATATGATACTGATTAATAATTCTATCTTCTTTAAATTAAATCGGAAAAAACAATTCAATGACATATTAAATTCTTTCATAAACTGTCAAATTGCGTGTACAAAAAGCAATCGTCTCCCTAAAGTCAACGCTGTCAGAAAGAGACATACCATTATTATAAAAGCCTTTTACTAAAATAACATAGTAGGATATCCTAAACTACGCGTAATAAGGTGTGTTTCCTCCCCTGGCAGCGTTTTGATGTCTTAATGATATTGTCCGAATGATGTATGCAGTCCGGAAGCACGACTAGCGTCGGGAACCACCGCTTCGAACAAATAGACCAATTTCTTATAATTTGCACATTTCATGAGCTGGTGTGGACTGTGGTGTAGGGTTTTAGAGGAGTATGGACTTATTTTAGTATAATTATAGTATTTTCCAACTATTAGAAAGATGATTAAGAGAGTACTTTTGCGGTAACTATCCATCTTTTTGGAATAGGCGGGCAAACGAGCAAACTTATTGCTTGATGGTAAGCGATTACCGCCGCCCATGGACACCTGCAACACTAGAAGCGTCAAAGTGCATTGCCGGCACTTGGGGGAGGGGGGTAGGGGAAGATATGCGTAAGGCTATGGGCCTCCGGTATCCTCACTCATTCGGTGAAACACAGCGCAAGCACTATTTCACACCGATTTTCTGTGAGGCTGTGCTATCACTCCGGTCGAGCCGGCCCATTCATGCCGAAGCGAAAGATAATAATAATACTAATAAACTATCTGAATCTCGGAAACCGGTCCTAGGATTTACATGAAGTTTAGTAGGCAGGGTGTTACGGGCGATAAATCGATCTAACTAGAATTCATTTTTAAAAAAATTGCCAAAAAAATAAAATAATACCGATCAAAGCTCGGTCAACCGGGTACTTTTATGTTATTCGCTATAGCTAACATAACACAACGAATAAACTACATTTATGTTTACGGGAACTCAAGTGCTCTACTCACAATTAGTACTTATTAAGTAAGTGCATACATTATTAAGTACATAGTCTTTGAAATTTTGACGTTGCGACAAGGTTGAATTATGCTATGACCACGACTGTGTGTTTATTTATTTCCTTAAACAATATTTCCTAATAACTCTACCTCAAATCATTGGCCATAAATAACTAGGTTTCTTTATCTATTCTCCAAGTGCTTAAGGGCTTACTTTAGACTTTTAATCGGGCTGTTAACGTATGTATGACAGTGCGCACACTATACCGATTTGGCATCGCCCGACAAATAGAACAAAAGTCAACCTGATCAAATTATCGGCCAATAAAAAAAATGTAGTCTGCGGGGCTTTAAATGTTTTAAGTTAAGTTTAAAATTGTTTTGAAAATAAGTTATTTGTTCAAGTTATTCCATACTGACGTAGTGACGTGGTTTGCGTGATGCAGCAAATCTAGTATGCTGAAAAATTGTGGCTAGGTAGTTGTTCTAACAACGTAATTCTTTTTTATAGTGGCCCACTTACACTATCAAGTTATTTGTGGTGGTATTAAATTTACCTTGCTTTGATACATTGTTTGTTAGATACTGTACCTATATTAAAGGTATTAATGAACTTTTAAATTAGACCGCAGTTTAGTAGTTTGACTCATAATTTATAATAAAAAAAAATGTAAACATAGTTAAGCTTAAAATTTGATAATTCTATCTATTAGAGTTAATCGATTTCAAAGTCTGCTACTCGTATATATGTAGGTATAAGAAATAATAAATAAGTATTTTTGATTGAAAAAAGTTTTTACATTTTATAGAATTCTTGTATATCCTTATGGTGTTTAGAGATTTTCTATACTCCCTTTTGGTAGGTACTTACAATACAGCTGGTTGAACTAAAGCTTGCATGACAAGATATCTTGATATGTAAAGAAGATCTCTTGAAATTTAAGGATACTGATCGAGAGTTAATTTAAAATGATTTATATAAGAGATTTGTAACAAACTAAAACTCTTCGGTAACGTTTCAGACCGCAGTTAGTATATTTAAACAATTTCATCTCTCTTAAATATGCCTACATTCCATCAGTAATTAAAATACGTGTTCTCTTAACCATTGTTATTATATATCTATTACAAATAATTATATATACAAACTAGTTTCAAGACAAGTATCTTCCTTAAAGAGCAAAGACTTTCTTGTGTTCAACTCATGATCCACAAATATAGTTGTGCGCTTCGCAAAACTGTTGCCAAACTAATTTAGACCATTTAGAAATAGAGAACACAGTAGCAAATTGTTTAATTTAAAGTTTGCGAGTAGAAAATTAATTTTGTTGTATTGTATAATAAATCGTGACCACGCAGTCGCTGCCTCGGGCTAATCGCTCCTGTTGTCTTTAATTCTGACTCCATTGGACGTCTTCTGTCTTCTAGTATTAAGAATATTTATTGATATTTACTGTAAGATTTATATAAGTCATTTTAGAAATTACTGGCAATATTTTAATGATCGTAGAACCGTTCAAATCTTTCCTATTAAATATTAATAAGTCATAGGTTTAGGTAGAAAATTTTAGGAGTTACCGTAGTTCAGGCTTTTACAGTAATAATAATAGGTCTTTACCTATGAAATTGCCGTTTTGTATGCAATAAGTGAAAGTACTTATTTTTTCAAACTGTTTTAATTCTGTTATTCGAAGTAATCACCAATGCAATCGACGCATCTTTGCCAACGCATTGGCAGTTTATTGATGCCCTTCTTGTAAAAATCAGCTGGACGGGAGGCAACAAAACTCTTCAAAGGCATTTTGTACTGCCTCTCGGGAATTGAACATTTTGTAACAGACAAAATGTAACGAGTGTTTATATAGGTATGACCTTAAATTAAAACAATGTTTCTAATATAATTCTGAAAAAAAAACTGTATTTACAAAAAAAAAAAACTTAGAACAAAGTACTTATACAAACTATAAAATTGATTGCTATTTTTTCCTAACACAATTTTACTTCTGTGTTACGAAATAGTCTTCGTGCAGCGATGCGTTTCATTTTTTATAGACCCAATTAGGTCCCACTATGACCGCAGTAGGGTAAATGGATGGGTTTGCGGTAAAGGGCGTTCATAACTCAAGGCGATTGTGGCCGCACCCGTGCAAAATTACTACCACTAGATGTCGATAATTATCATAATTAATTTAGTGATTAGTTAAACAGTCTTCACTATTAAGGCGAGTTTTTGCTATTCCTAGCGTCATATTACACGTTGACAGGAGAAATTGTAATATTAATAAAGTTAATTAATATTTTTATTGGGTTTTATAAATAAAAATGGTGATTAAAATATGTTTCTATATAACTGTGTTTGTATGTGTTACTAGTATTCTACCGTCTAAGATATATAACACTCAAATAAAGAGATATACATACACCCATATTGCAACTCTATGTATTCATTTATTTCTTTTTTTACAGTTGCTTTAGAATGCCATCGTGTCAGATTTTATAAAATAATTTTTTTGAACGTGTTGGTAGAAACATCTATAGATTATTGTTTTATTACATTATTTGGACATTTGATTGACTATTTATCGAACTGTCAAAAAGAAAAAAAACGAAGAGTGTAAAATATCAATTTCTTAACTTCATTCATCACTGCTACATGATATTTACGAGTATTTCACTCAGAACGGACATACTATTTGTTGTTTTTTAAATTTTTCTTATAAACAAACTAAGGATGTGCGCAGTAGGGTCAGATTAATGTCTCATTTTAGTGGTGGACCAAGAAAAACCGGCCAAGTAGGAGTCGGACTAGCGCACGGAGGGTTCCGTACAAATCTGTGGGTATATTATACGATGTAACTAAAAATTTATGCTTTTAGCAATTTTTCCTTTATCTGTGCTCTAAGACGTTGCTTTGTACCAAATTTCAAGATTCAGAGTTAACAGGACCCTGTAGGTTTTGATTCCCTTGCGAGTTTCGAAAATTTGCAACATAAACAGCTGTATCTTTTGATTGCGTTAACTTAGAAGTTTGATTTTTTCACAGCTCCAAGGGACAGTAGACTTGAATTAACTTATAACTTACTTGAAATGAATTTCAGTTTGATACCTCCACTCGTTCTTGCTCTCAAACTCAAAAGGGTCTTGCTTGACAGACAGATGGACAACAAAGTGATGTTATAAGGGGTCCTTTTTTCTTTTAGAGTAAGGAACCCTAAAAACAAAAATATTAATCTTACTAACGTTAAGTTCTGTAAATGATAGATATATTTTACACTTAAAATTGAAATAAGATCTGATGCAAGTTTGTGTTATTGGTGTAAAAACTAAAGACTGAAAGACAATATCTAATTGCCAATCTAGTGTCTAGTGGAATAGTTATTGGAACACATAAGCCCTGTAGCTGTTGTAACTTGGTATTTTTTTAACTAGTAATAAGTGTTAACGGTCTATAATCGGCTTGTTACTCCAGCGGGTAATACGCCAGACTATTAAGTGGGAGGTCGTGGGTTCGATATCCATCCCAGGTAACTGACAGTATGACATAAAAAAAATCAAAATGAAATTGGCCAAGGGTAGGAATATGATGATCTAGTGTTTATAGTATTTATTGAAGTTTGTGACCACTTACTATTACACTATTCTATACATACATACACATTTGCCCTTTTAAAGTTGCTTAAGATCGCAATGATAATTAAATTATTTTGGATTTAATGATAGAGTATTCACTATACTGTAACAATTCCAATTAAAACCAACATGTGCAAGTGCAGTTTTTTTATGATAAATGTGTATGTTAATACGTAACGAAAGTCACAACGCTTACCTGTATAATTACTACAGTAGTACTCATTGATAAGAAGGCATGCTCACAGTGGACAGCAACCATAATGTCGACAAATGTCACTAACCCTTCAACGACAGGTGTCGACTATTTGTGTTCAGAAAAATAAATTGTCAAGTGTTGTGATAAAATAAAAACGATTGTTTCTGATTGTTTGAAATAATCGATTGACTATTAAACTTGATAGTCTACCTGTACGTAAAATTGTTACCCAATTAGTAGAATGACTAATAAATTTTGCAAGTGCAAATGTATTAGGCACTTTATTGAGCAAGTAACAAAATACACTGAATAAAATCTAAGTAAAATAATAATTGTTTTTTTAGAAAAGTACGTAATGAGTATTTAAAACAAAAACAAATGGATTCAATAAGCTCAATTGTAGTTTCCTTTTATGATTATGGAAATTAGCACGTAATGTAAACACAGCAATAGCACTAAGATAACATTTATACGAAATTAATTAATGCCGTATTTAACAGCCACCTATTATCTAGTACTAGTACTAAGTAGTATTGAAAACTTTTATGTATTTAAAAAAAAATATAATAATCAAATTACGGTTTGTGTATTAAAGCACGTTGGTCAAGATATCATTTTTTTATTATTAATTAAACCAAGTTAAGTAAAAACAATTTATTATAAGTTTTTAATACAGTAAGAACGCAACTGTTCGATTAATCATTTACTTAAGGAAAAAAGTTTTACTTTTAATTAGCGTTGGACGAGCATTTTAATCTTGGCTCACAGGATTACAAGCACTGAGCAAGGACTTAAACGATTCAAAAGTAATAATTCTTCTGAGTGTTATAAATAACAAAAATAAAAATCCTGTCGTACGGAAAGTTGGAAGGGTTAAAATTAATAGGACGGTGTTCCACTTTAAGCTGTAAAACAATGCGAATAATACATGGATAAAACCGATGTTTGTTGGGAGATTATTGTACACATATCTTTGTATTATTATACTATGTATTTTACATGTTTTACGTTCGATAATATAATAATATTGTAATTCGATTTTCAGTTCTCGATGTTTTTTTCCGATTTATTAAGCTAAGATTTGTTTATCATTTTTTGTAAGATATTTTATTTCTTGTTTTATTATATTTTTGCACTTTCCCATACATATTTGATTAAGCTCATCATTTTTTTTTTTGCAGAATTTCCTCATTGGTAGGTATAACGGTATAACCTTTTAACGCTTTCTAGTATCTATGTTCAAGACGTTTCTTTAAAACTATCAAGAAAAAAATATTGATATAAGTATTTACAACAATACTTCTATTAATTTGATTGATTACCTAATGACCCGTAGTCTAAGTTCTGAGCTGTCTGTTTTTCTTTGTAAAAATAATACAATAACTGTGTTGTAATTTAACAAAGCAATAAAAAAAATATCATCTATTATTCTATTTAGTAAAAAAATTAAAAGCTGACAAGCAATGAAGCATTCATATCATATTTATAAGTGTGATACCAGCTTTAAGGGTAAACAGATCCCTGTTTAAGTAAGAAGTAATGCACTAATTGGGCGGTTTCTTTAGCGGAATCGTGGCTGAAGGGAAATTAATGCCCTCAGGAGGGTAAATGTGCAATTATTTTTCCCTAAAAATGCTTTCTACGGTCGTGTCAAAAGTTTGTTTAACTTAGGAAAGCAGGTGGGATGCGGTGGTTTGTCTTCTAGTTCCATCCAATGTGTATTATAAAGTGAAAAGTTTAGATATTTCATTTGTTGAATTGAATCGGTTTCAAAAGTACTGGACCGATTTGAAAAAATCCTCCATAATTCCTACATAATACCTAAAGAACATAAACAAAAAAAATATTGATTAAATGTTTATATATATAGATCTACGTGTTGTTTATAGTATGAAGTAGGATATAAATTATTCATCAAAATGTATAGAGTCTTAAATATCAAATTAGTATGATACTTGTGATATTTCGAGGAGGGACAGCTGCGTATTTACTTTAATAAATTGATTCACAAGTGGGGTGGATGTTTCCAAATAATTATTTCTGCGTTTTAATTGAGAGCTATGAAATTTTCTAGTCCCTTAAGCAGATCATTGCTTGAGTGCTTGGTTCGTATACAAAGGTTGATCTGTATATTTTTTAATTTAGCGTTGAACAGTTTTAAATATTACTATATTTTTTATTTGACCACAAAGTTTATCCGCTTTAGTATAATAATAAATACCTCATAGATGATTTAATTCACCTAATAAGACTCCATTAAATTTTTTGACTCGAGTTCAAACGATGAATTTTCCAAATCTTTGGCCGATATAAACTTTACTATCACAGTAGCTTCAATAAAAAGCTTCATACCATTTATCCGAGATGTTAAACGATTTACTAGACCCCCACATCCCGGCACATCACTATCAATTGAATCGGTTGCCTAGTACGTATCAATCTAATTCTATGACCTCCTGTCAAACGTAATTTATAGTCTGTGACTCATTAGGTTCGATCATCGTTCACCTCTGTATGTGTTGGCGGGAAATATATATGATACTGTCTGAATCAACACATGAGTTCTCTGCCCACTACATGTTTTCATTGATTATTATAATATTTTCTCCAATGTATTTAGATGCTGTGTCAATGATTTTAATCAATTTACAACTAGTAGGTATACATAAATAGACACGAAGGAGAACTAGAATTAATAGTCTGCGCAGGAGAGACTCTCGTTCAGCAGAAAGTAGTAAGTAGAGGGCGTTAGGCAGATGACCGCAAGTTTTTGTAGAACCAATTACTGTTACTGCAAACGTATATGGTATTAATTGTAATTTTGTAATAATTGGTTTCGTCTAGTAATCGTATATATTTAGAAGTTATGTAGACGACAAAGAACGATCACATTATCTATTCTTAAAAATAAATTAAAAATATATTAACTTATATATTGTTTTAAACTTTCATGGTCAGTAACATTAAAATAGGAATCTGCGGGATTGATACCATGTACCTTTTACGAAAAAGGTACATAGTAGCAATCCCGGGGATTCCTATATTAACTTATTTCAAAATTATTTGATTATGTAAATTGTATATCTAGTAGAGTAGATAGGTACATCCGTTATCTTTTCTAATAAAATACAGAAGGTTTATTGTAAACATGAGAAGTTTGATTTATGACTACTACGCAAATCAACCGAGCCACAAATCTTCTGGATACTTACATTACCAATAAATTAATATGGAACTTGTTTCTGGACTCTACATCAAACGAATGGTCCGAAATGTTTGTGGTCAATTTATTTACTAGTGATTCGTTACGATTTGGGCGGATACTTGACTCGATGATAAATTGTAGACAGTCGCTCATTTTCTTCAATTTATGGCAAGATAATATTTAAAAATGCGACTCTAAACACGATACCATAAGATTTAAAATTGTAAGTTTTCTTAAAAGGATTTAATCGTCATATTGTACTGATTGTACTTTCATTTTGAACTTTATTTTAAGGAAAACAAAAAGGATTTTCTGTTTTCTGTGATCTGTTGGCATTCTGTAGCATTCAAAGTGACACTTGGAATTGACAAATGAATACCAGTCACAGTTCAACAGTTAATTTGTATGTAAATATGATTCCAGTTGGTTTTGTTACTTGCATTAAATTAATTAATTTTTTATCTACGTTCTAGTTTGTTAAATTGAATTGTACCATTTTTAAGGATATTAATAAAACTAAATTAAACTTTCAAAGGGACACAATTTAATGCAGTTAACTATAACAAATATTGAATAGAAAGGAATATAAACGGTAAATTGCACTCATTTACTGGGTCGCGACGATCAATCATGGCGGCTAAGTCATCAGCCGGTTCAAATGTCAAACGAACCTAGGGTGGCAATAAAAAAGAAAAACTGTGTTGCCATTATTAAAAAAGTGACTGTGACTTTATTTCCATTGTCGATTGCCGATTCGGGATTATTAACTGACTTGCATATTTTTTGTGTTCTAATATTGATAGATTGGTTTTTTCGAGTAGCTTTTGATTTTGTTGCGTGTATGCGTCGGTACGCTGGGACTGTCGCCGATTACAATATCTACGAGAAATGTATTTGTGTCAAAATAGCATAAAACGAGAGTCATCGGTGGTCGTTCACACGCAAAGTAAAATGTATTGTCTGAACTTAAAGCTACTATACGCCACTTTATTCAAAGCGCTCCATTTTTGTTATTGTTGTATACACATCTATACATGTCAAGTATTCAGACATTTGTTTTAATATTTGACATTTTCATTTCTTTGATAATGTTTCAATCCAAACGCTGAAACACATTTTGTTACATTGTTTTGGTGTGAATGGTATCTATTATATTTAAGTACCGGTCAATATCACGTGCGTTATGCCCTCGTTGTGTTATAATCAAATGATGTTAAGGGAATTGGATTCAATTTTACGGGATTGATTTCCTTTAATTTTACGATTCCGTTTGCGTGATCTCGTCCGGTAATAATCCAATAAATTTGTCCATTGGGAGGGTCTATGTATTGTAATGACTCAATATTAATCTATTTGATTGATTATTAAATTTATATGAGTCCGAGTAATTTAATATTATGCTATGCTATGCTCCAAGTAATACCTATTTGATAAATGAATATAAATAACATAAGGAATAGTAATACTTACTATATAGCTAACCTAAGCTATATAGTAAGTTTTGAAGTCACTGTTATTCGACACTAACTGTTGCCCGCGGCTCCGCCAGCATGTATGTCGGCAATCTGTCAAAGATTGGTCGTACTTACTCAGAAAGCTTTGTGGGCTCATGAATAACACTTCTGCTGAAATTTAATGATAAGATCAAATGCATAGTTTACGATTCTATAAAGGACATACAGACAAACATTCATTTTATAAATATATATAGTTAATCCAGTAGGTTGGTTTTAAGAAAATAAAAGAACTTCTAGATCCAAATATAACATCGTTGTAAGCTTCTTGTAGCTGGTGTAGTACGCGAACGCAAATATTAAAGAGAGATCGCGTGCAAGCGCACAATAACACCGGAGCCACGGAGTCAAGGCGCTCGATGCTACCCCATATTTTAACAACTGTCCTAATACATCTTGCAATGTTGTTTTAACTGTTTTTGTCACATTATTGTTTATTCTGTTTAGTTTGTTGACTTTTAATTTTGATACTAGGTGCATTTATCCCTTCTATTCTATTCTTATCGTAGATGTTTCGTTTTACTTTTTGTGTAACTTAGAACGTAAAGCAGTATCTGATTATAGGAAATACTTATGTATTACGTAATTTATCTACATACGTCCTTGCATGTAAATTTATCTGTGTCAATATCAAATGTAATAGAAAAATCAAAATTTTTAAATTTAAAATTTTCAACGAATTGGATCGATTTTTTTCTTCATTTCAGGTGCCTGTCAATGAAAGCGCCAGACAGGTATGTCGCTATCTCACTCGCACCCCGCGTTCGGTTTCGTTCAACCGGGTTCGGTTGCGCTCGAAAACGTTCGAGCGTGCTCGGCCGCTGTGCCGGTTGCTCGCGCGCCAAAGGGGTAGCCTGGAAGACCACACGTTACACCCGCAACGCAGGACTTTCACAGACAGTATTATATTTCCAACAAAATTGCTTATTGGTGTGTTTTATTTTCATTGTTTTACTATTGTATTGTGTTCCGCAATTTCCACCTCTGTACAGGTAGGTTCCATTTCATTCTCATTGGAATTTAAAATTGAACAATGATTTTCTTAAATGCTTGATTGGTCCGTGAATCAGTCCTTATTCATTCGGTTGCATATTGTCTCAATTGTTTGATTATAATTTTACTGTTTTTATATGTAATTGGAATATTTGTGGGTGAAATGTTAGTTGTCGTTGTTTTGGTTCCAGGTTACACCCTAGTTATTGATTAAACTGACAATCACAGATAAATTTACATAGTAATTAATCGTGTAGTAATTGAATGCGTTAGTTGTTTATGTTTAGTTTTTTAAGCATGACCGTGTATGTGACTTTATTTTTATTATACCTAAGGCAACACATGCATCTATTCGGTAAGTACTCGACATTTGTCTATACTTCAGTTGTAACTTTTGCAAAAAGTTTGATGGGAATAAACTTAAGTAGATAATTTTGAAAAGATCTCATAACACAACAAATGAATTTCAATATAAGTTCACGCATGACCGCTGACAAGCTAGGAGTGCGGTCCAATGACAAACGCGTCATCATCATCAAATCGTAAAGGATTTAACGCCTCTGTTGGCACACTTCTTTTGTTGGTTCCATAAAGCCGGCCATTAAAATGTTTGATAAAATGTTGGATGTATAAAAAGAGACTGTTGAGCTACTGTGGGCTCCCCACTGTGAGGCTTCAATGAAGACCGATGCCATGCTGCGGTACGCACAATGGGAATATAAAGGCGCTGAATGTTCTGATCTCCCGTTTTGGTTAATCATTGCTTGTTAAACTTGCATTTATATGACCAGATATTAAAATGTAGGCAAACTTGAGATATGAATTTAAAATCTTTTATTATTTGTTGTTAAAGACCTAGCTGTCTTCGACATGCTCTCTGCATAGTAATACTTGATTTAATATTTTTTGCCACCGGTGGTATATTTCTAATTATTATCCAAATACGAGACTAGTGTTGTGTATTGCATTATAAAAGTTAGCTCAAAGAAAGAAATAAAGCCTCATTCCTTCATACACGACTTGATGAAAGTTGGCTCCACTTAAATATTTTTAGATTATTACCAGTATTTTTTGTCTAGAATTACATTGACTCTCAATAAGAATTAGTATCATCTCTTCGATAGTAATATACTTACATAATAATCAAAAAGCAACTCTATTTTTTACGCCTATGGGCCTTATAAAGCTCTAGTCACAAATATCTTACTACACACTATCATATTTATCTAATGGAATTCAAATCTCTTCTTATGCTCTCCATGACAATATCATCCATATTTAAATAATCCTGTCATATTTTAGAGTATTAAGATTATAATGCTTTTACAATGATGTCTTATTAAAACAAATTTAAAAGGGTTTTATACAATTAACGATTTCAATTCATTCTATTTAAAACTAATTAGGATTAATTCGATAAACTTACATGACTTTACATGAAATACGCATTATTTTAGTTGTAGTAAACCTGTTTTAGATATTTCAATTTCCTCGCAATCAAAATTCTTTTAAGAAGTTTTTGGAGTTAGTTCAATCTTCGTAAGTCCTGACTTCTTGATAACCACTACTAACTTGAGAATATTCTAGTTTCGCATTTTCAAAACTAAAGTTAAAAATATCAAGTAAATGTAATTTTATAAGTGTCCTGCAACGGCTTGCTACAAATGGGACTCCAAGCTTACCATTTTGATCACAAATCATATAATATCTAATTATTAAAATTTGAGAGAAAATAAAACAAACATATGAAGTGTATTTTTTATAGACTAAGCATTAAATAATTGAAGTTAACTCAAAAATCAAAAACAGTAACCTTTAACGAAAGGTAATGAAATATATATCCATCTTTACCATAATATTCACGTGGTAAATTGAAACGTCAGGAGGGAGTGCAATCACAAAATACGTGCAAACGACAAAACAATAAACCTGAACGGTTCAAAACAAAACACAGGGCAATCACAACAAAGGATCCGTTTACATTCTAACGCCTTTTAAACTAACAAAGGCGGAATTCAAATAAACACTAAATCGTTACCCCTTTGACCGTCGGTGGGCAATTTTCACTTCGGAAAACGGAATAGAAATGATTTTGTAAAGGACTCCATTCCGGCGTCCTGTGTGACTTGTGTCCCTATGTTATACGATAGGATGGTTATTTTCAAAATATGTTAAGGTTTGTATTTGAATAACTCATAGAGATTATCTATGTTTACTGTAAAAGAACTAAAGAACGTGAGATTTTGTTTTTAGTGCACAAATTGAAGTAATAAATGTTACGCTGATAATTTTAATGCTTGTATGAGAATATGGATTTGAATAACTATATGGAAGGCTAAATTTCAATCAGGAAATAAATATAAATAAATAAATATTTCGGACATCTACACTCAACGCCATCTAGTCTCAAACTATCTCAAACTAAATCAGTTGATGTATATGTAATTTTTGTCCAATATAATATTCTACACTACGTCAAACGTACGTAGTACACGTAGTGTGGGACGCCCTCTAGCCGGGTGGCGGGACGGCTTACGTAAGAGGTTTGGTAGCGACTGGAGTGAACTGGAACGAGCTGATAGTGATAATAAAACTCCATTCTAAGGAGAAGTCTATATCCAGCAGTGGATTATCAAAGGCTGTTAATGTGATGTAGGTTGACAATATTTCTCTTAAAATAATTTTACACTAAGTGCAATATTTCTTATCTAATAACTATTAATAAATATTTGAAATTTAACTAGCGTGTTACAACCGAAGCGTGACGACATTTTATCGAGTGATATCAAGATACGACCCCATCGACGAGTGTTCACTCTGATGTAAGGAGGTGTCCGTCTGTGCCGTTTGATGACGTGCGCCTTTGTGTGCAAATTATGCCCTTTTACTTCGAACATAGCAGTTCATTTAGTACACCACAACTGTTTATTAGATTAATGACCAAGAAAATAAGTATTTTTAAATTGACTTATGGATTGATTTAGCCACCTGCTTGTTGCGTAGAAGAAACTTTTTACTTTATGCTACTATGATTAATGTTTTTATATTTCAAAAGAAACTTAACTTCACAAAGGACAGATAAGTTGCTTTATCCAGTGTTTGTAATGAAATTTTGCTTTGTTTTAAAGAGGTTAATTACAGTAAAAATATGGACCCCAAAATTAGAAGACCATAGGTATTCCATACTTTTTAGTGAGCTTTTTTGATCATTCATATTAGTAATTTGAATTTACTTTCAACACTAAATCATGACGAATATTATCTCACTTCTAAAGTACAAGAAAAATATTTTTATTAAAATGCAGCCAATCTTAGTGAGCTAAGAGTTTCTAATCGTCTGGTCACTATCTAACATTAAGACAAAGGTGTGGTCACATCTCAATGTCAATTCGTTTTGATCTCACCGCGCCGCGCCCCCACGCACTTGAACAATAAGTATTCTCTTCTTAGCACTTTGTCTCACAACTCATTGTTATCTTACACTTTCAAACTTAGTAGCCACTTGAGACTTTGTTCTGTAGCCCTTAGATTTGAGTTTCACTTGACCGATTGTACAGTTGAAACTCAAAGCAACTGATAAATGATAGGTATATGATTTAAAATTGAATATCAAGCATTTATTTCGTAGGCCTAAGAGTTATAGTTCATAAGTTTGGTCATACAATCAAGGAGAACGCCGCGCCGCACCGCGTCGTTGTCCTTGATTATATCATTATGTATGTGATTCGACACAGTGTTGAGTACTCTAATGCTATTGGTTGGAGGCATAATAGCCTATTCAATTGTTGATTTATTACAGTAACAGTTGTAGGTATATACTGGGAGGTTTCAATTATACATAAAACACATTGTTTTTTTTTGTCAGGGACAGTTAACAGTTTTCCTTATATAGCTTGGGATTGGTTTTCTACGTAGAAGCTACTTTAATCCTAAATAAATGGGTATAGTATTTAATGAATATTAAATTCTAAATAAATAGTACGTGTAGTACTGATAAATCTAAATTAAAAAATAATGCAATTTGTTTTGCTTCAGGTTAGTTAATTAAAAAAAATACTGTTTTGCTATTATACGAGTAGTAGATACCTAAAAAGTACAGTACTAGTAAGGTTACAATTTAGTATAGAACAAATACAACATGAAAGGTTTGATTAAGTATAACAGTTCGTAATATAACGTATCGTAAGTCCACGAAGGTGTTAACATGTTCACCAATGTGAAAATACATCTGTTTAATGAGCCCGATTGCCAATTATGTCATGAATGGCCGGTACGTTGCTCTGGCCAGTAACCGCACTCACCCACTTGCGCGCAGAGGCGTGATGAGAAACGGAACGTGAACTTTCCCTCTCATCACAATACCCTAACCGATCGTATTACGTAACACTCCATATCCCTGTCCCATTCCAAGCACCTGTTCAAGTTAGAGTGAGTACTTACGCATTATCAACCAATACAAATGTTTAACGGACGAGAGACTTCTCTTTAATCAATATTTAACAGTTACGCTCATCACTTCAATTTAAGAAATATCAAGAATTCAGTCATGTAAAGAATTAAAAGAAAAAGCAACGGACTTGTAACCAAAAGCCGAAATTAGTTTTGCAAAATAAACGGTAAATATCTGCAGTAAATATTTCAAAGTGTCTAAGACAAATGAATCTATAAAATTAATTGGACAAGTAATCGAAAACTCAGAAAGAATTTCTTCATCTCTGGTGTAGGGGAGCTGGAAACAAATGAGGGGCGGACATTGAATAATTCGATTTCCTTATTTGCAGCAATCAATATCTTATGATCAAATTCATATTGAAATAAACATTTTAATGTTGACACTGTGAAATTAAATAACGGAAATGTTTTTTTAACCTGTAGCATGTCGACGTGTCAAACACGAAAATAACAAGTTTAACTTCATATAACCTCAGTTTCATTGCTAAGAATATTTATACCAACATAACTATTAGAAAATCAAAAAGTCAAATCCAAAATCTGTTACAAGGTACTAACTAAATTCTAAGTGATCTTCAAACTGTTAAAGGGTGGCATCGCTTGAAGCAGGACAGAGTCAGGCGCGCGTCTGATGCAGACGGCATATTAGCAGATGTAATTGCATTTGCTACCGAGATCGCTGACGTTTCCTACTAAATGTATATCACTCACTAATATAGACAATTGAGTTATTAACACAAACCACCCTACGAAATAACTTACCACTGATGGAAATATTCCCTTCAGGGTTCACTTCTTAGAGACTTCCAAACTAATTTTCAAACAACATTCGGCCGTCTCGGTGGTGAAATAATAAAATGTTCTTAGATTTATTTAAATCCAATAAACATAGAACAAAGTAGCTGATTAATTAGAAAAGATACTCCGCTAAAAATAAGCTCATATTAAATTTTGTTCGTAATACTGTCGGGTACTTATTTAATTCCGGATATAAAATTTCTGTGATTGAGTCCCAGCGGGTGGAGTAAGGGGCGTGAATTCCAACAAAATTAGCACCAGGGGTCGAAATAAAAAAAGCGAAGGAAAAATTTAATGAACAGGAAAATGTTCCTTTTTGCAGCTATTCCATCTATTTATCTACATTGGGATGCCCATTACCTTGCTAAGAGAAAAGTTTACATTTTTAATTTAATGATTCCACTTTGTGGAAGTTGGGCGGGTTTCGGCGAGATCTTAATTTGGGGATTTCTGAGGCGTTTCGTTTTGTAAATATTATTCCTTTAATAAGACCTCACGTCGAGGGGGTGCCTGCTGAACTCCGTGATTACGACTCTCTTTGCGAGCTTCATTTTGGACCTCGTCATTTTGATTGGCGCTAATGAAATTTTTGCTACTCTGCGTGCCATTTTCTTGTTCTTGACAGAACAATTTCCAAGGGATTCAAAACAGTTATGTTGCGTCACCAACACACCCTAAACATTTAAGAAAGGTAATTTGTAGACATCTAAAACATTATTGTTGTCATCTTCGTTTATGTTTTCACTTTGCTAATGCAATTTTTTACTTATCTCTTGCGCAGAGTGAGTGCGTGTCCCCATCTGTAACAAAATTTCTAAATCGTGAAGTCCCAGCTGCGTTTGTGTAGGCGATGACGTTTCGCTTTTAGCGGCTGTTTTAAAATTGAATATTTGATGCCCTATTCCCTTCTGACAAATCCGCGGCGGGTAGAAAGTACTGGATTCCGTGGTAGATAATTTTTTGAATGTCTCTGTTAACGACCGCACACATTACCCTTATTCCCTGTGTACCACTTGCTCTGCTTCATTTATTTTTCAACAATTTATATCATCTTTCTTGGCGGGTACTTTATTTTTAAAAGCAAGTAATAAAATTTGTGGAAAGCATTAAGAAACTGTATCTACCTACTTAGAAATTTTCAAATTTTCGAATTACGCAAAATAAAATAGCTTTAGAAGGTTATATATTGTCATATTGTTTCAAGCAGTAGTTGTTCAAATTGAGGAAATACAATGGGTGAAATGTTAAGAACTCAATCTATTTATTTCATTTGAAGCTCTGTTAAATTTTACTAAAAGTGCCACCCAAGTTTTAGCTAACGCTAGCAGTATCTACTTCTTACGGAGGTCATAGGTATAACAATTTATACACTATGTCGACATACAATATGGTCATACAAATGGCGACTTCAATAATATCATTGTTTTATCATATATTCCTTAAAACAATTAAAATAACACGTAGGTACTATAGTAGATGGTACCTAAGTGTTATTTTAATTATTTCACATATTTATTTACATAGTTTACCGTACAGGAGAAACGTTTAGATATGAAAACTAACGTCATCATAGTGGTTTAAGATTATATGTATAGATACGTTATTGGCATAAATAAATACGTAATATAACAGTTTTTCATTCGCTATCAGAAATCATGTCAGTACAACACTCGAATGTTCCCATAAACACAAATGGTTACAGCTTAGTTCCTTTCTAATTACATAGATAAGCGACTTCAATAACGGTTGGTTTATCACAATCATATGTTTGGAATCTAATTGGAATTTTGCATGTTGATATGCTCAACTCTTTATTGGTCGATATTATGTTTGCTTTTAGATATTGATGATTGTATTTCATATATATCGGTTTCATTAGTGATAATGATAACCGCCCCGTTATGCACCTTAGCTTACATTCAAATGTATTAATCGAAGTAATATTTTTATAGATTGTTTATCGTTTCAATCAAAACAGAGTGTACGAGTAGGTATACTAAAGAGAGCGAAGTTTCTTCGAATGCAAACCAAAGATAACATTCTTTTAAGTTCACTACAGATGTCAGATATAAATGCAGCTGATTAACAAGCTGATGTCCACACTGAAATATGTTTTTAAAGTGAAAAATTAAAAACTGACAAAGACCTTTTGCTAGTAAGTGTTAGTTACCCGACGGTTTAAAAGTTCACGTAAAAAAACATACACCTGTCAGATATATATGAAATTGTTTTACCAAATTAATATCCTGACGTGAGCCCCGCACCAATTTGTCAAAACTATGACCATATTAATACATCAGAATGCCAAATTTGCATTTAAACGTTTACGATAGAAATACAATTTGGTAAATTACAGTTATTTTAATAGAAATTATAGCTAGAGTTTTATATTCTGGGTTCGATAGGGGTCGGTTTTTTATGAAAACATCTGTTGTGTGTAGCGTATGAGTTTTTTTGTTATTTTAAAAGGAGACATGATGGATCAGTTTCAACACGTATTTGTCGGTGCCTTTGTTGCTTGGTTTATGGCTTTGTAATGTGTTTCTTTGTTTGTTCAGAATGTGTTACAATCACTCCCGAACTTCGTGAAAGACGAACTAAAATAAGTACTGTACAAACTTTGTCCTAATTAATTATTATCCTGCAATTGTTTATTAAATTATTCATTATTAATTTTCAAAAAGAATAAATATCTTCTATTAACTCTTTCAAAAGGAAATACAAACTCTTTTAAATACATTTTTAAGGAAACTTATAAATCCTTTTACACAAAGGTATTATTGTGTTCAAATTCAATTACAATCGGATTAGGTGATGACACAAGTCGTGACTACAAACGCGTCTTTCAAAAGAATGCAAAAAATCTGTGCACGGTAACGAAAAGCTTAGTGTAGAGAGTAGATAAGTGTGGGAGTGTTTCTAGTTTTCAAGGGCATCCTTTAAAAGCCAACGTTGCGTGATTTTAAAATAGGATTTAGTGCAGATTGTCGGTATTCAGCTTAAGATTGCGTAATCTTATCTTTGAATAAAAAAAGATCGGTTTGTCTCCAACCTTTTAAATGATATCGCGGAGCCATATGAGTTGGTTTTTGTACGACTTTACGGATTTTAAACAGATTTTTTCATGGCTGTGTGTGTCTGTGCATTAGTGTGTCAGCAAGCGACCAGTATGTTTACAGATCTGAAATGAAAACGTGCAAATGAATGAAACCAATGCTCGCTTTGAATGCAGAAGCCATTCGTAAAACAAATATGGAGATGGAACTGATCTTGACGTATATCGCGACGGGTCTCGATGTTGTTTGATATTTTACAATGCTACGTTTCTTTTAAAAGTAAAATTAGTTTTTTCCCGACTACGGCAAAGCCAAAGGAGGGTTATGATTTTGACAGGCTATGTATGTTAGTATGTATATATGTTCATCTGTTCCCTCATAGCTCCTTAACTGCTTCTTAGAACTAGACAAATGAGGTATCGTTAGAAGCGTCTTGATCGTCCGCTGGTTAAAGACTATACGACGTGTCACTGTATCTAATGTGGCGCCCTCTAGACGACATAAATACTGTATTAAAAAATATGTTTGAGATAAATATGCCGTGTTTGGTATCCTTCGAAAGGGCGTTACTTGTACATTTAAAAAATATTAGCATTTTCTCGTGACTTTGTCAGCATTTATTGGTGATATTTCTGTGGTATCTTTTTAAAATATACTTTGCAATGATATTAATATTATAGAGGCACCAAAACATTTTAAATAAAAAAAGTAAAAACTAAAACCTAGCTACGACAAAAAACGTTTTTTTTTATATTAATATTATAATGAAATAGTTGACATGATGGTATATGATAACTTTTCAGTGGTATAATTGTTTTCATTAATGTTAGATTATTGCTGCGTAAAAAAATATGTGGCACCTACGTATCGAGTCAAATTGTAAAACTGAACCATCAAGATATATATAAAGAAAAAGAAATCTATACACTTATATAAATAACTAGCTGTGACCGCTACTACGTACACGTGACATTTGCATTTTCAAGTTATTTTAAATTTTTCGACGTTCAAACCTTCCCTGGACTACAACAAACATTTCAAAACCAAAATCATCTAAATCGGGCCGATTTAGATGATTTTGGTTTTGAAATGTTTTTCGTTTTCGTAGTCGTTCTCGAGTTTTAGCGAAACAAACAAACAGCAATTGATTTTAATATTTAAGATAGATAAGAAGATAAAATATTGTATACAATAAGCATTTACAGATGAACGGTTCTAATAGCTCAAGACAAAACGCTCAAGACTGTTGCGGTACAGTCGACGAGAAAAGTCTCGGTGGCAATTAGACTCTTTTGAATAAATCACGTAATCCCGACCCGGGCCGAATGAGGCTAAATGATCACGAATGTGAAATGAATGCGAATGTTTATGTACACTGTAGTACTTATATAGGGTGCTCTTAGTAGGGTGGTAGAACTACAAGTATAAAACTTGTTTTTTTTTTAAT
Source organism: Spilosoma lubricipeda (assembly GCA_905220595.1). Lineage (NCBI taxonomy): Eukaryota > Metazoa > Arthropoda > Insecta > Lepidoptera > Erebidae > Spilosoma > Spilosoma lubricipeda. The sequence goes on from HG992281.1 coordinate 13,355,085, forward strand.
GATAACGGTTCCCCGACATTCTAATTAGTGGTTGCGATGTTGTAAATAATTTCGTTAATTCTGCATAGTCTTAGTAGTATATGCACTACGGTGAGCATAATTATACCATTTTGAGATTGTTTGAAATCCTTACCTATAAACATAGCTGTAGTACATCCATATAAATAAATAATTACACTCAAATCACGTAATTTATCACAGGTGGCATGATGAAATCCAAGAAACAAAATTTAATTTAAAAATACCTGTTTCCTTTATACAAACAAAATTATACATTCATATTTATAGCGGTTACAGAGAGGCGAAAGTGTATTGCAATGAAGTATAGAAAAAAGAAGCGAGCGGGAGTTTTGATTGATCACCGACTCAAAGCTGTTTTTTGTGTCAAATTAAAAACACGAAGTGGGCATGCGTTGGATTAAAGATGAATTTCACTCGGCCAATAAGTAGAGGGATCTTAGCCTTTTGTTATCGGAAACAAATTTTGAAATTAATTTATTTTTGTAAGACACGTTTTGTACATCGATTTCACATAATATGAATTTATGGTCATTTCCGTTCCAATCGATACTGACGATGAGTTTTTCCATCAGGAGCAAGCAGATGCATAAAGCTATTAATGTACGATTCAAGCTTCGTATAAACAGAAGTAAATAGAATGAACATCAACGTAGAAACCGCAAGAGTACCACAAACGAGTAATTAAGGCATCTATAATATATTAACATTATGAATACCAAATTCATGGGAGACTTAGTCGAAATGTTAACAGGAATGGTTAGGGAGATGTGTAACACCCAATACCGCAAAGGTATAGCGTAATAATAGAAGCTATTCGGAGCTTTATGTACGATCAAAATTGCAAGAGCACGTGTATAAAATACACTTTGCAAAGTAGATTTAAATTTTAATACAAAGCTTTCAGGCGAGGGTCGTAAGTAATGTCTTGGCGTTAGAAAAGTGTGGAGGTGCTTCCGTGCTTATTTTATCAACCGTCATTTACATTTATAAATGTTCAAGAATTCATAGAAAAATTAAAAACCAATTAAAAAAATATTGAAGTCTGTTATATTACCACACACACATATATTGTGTTTTTTATTTTTTCCTCTTGAAAAAGTTTCGTTTTCTTAAAAAAACACGACATATCTAAAGTATATTATTAGATGTTAAAACGTGTCTACTCATAAACGCTAAGACGACTCGTAGACGAAGACGCAAAGAAAGAAGGTTATGTTCAAGTGGTTGACGTGACGCGATGGCACATGGCGGGTAACTCGCTACCCCGCGGTACGCTATTCCTCAGCGGTGGAGTATCCATGCTAAGTGGTCGTGGTCTGTGTCTCAGGTGTCGACTGCGGCCGATTTCACAAGACAATGCTTAATAATTTCATTTCGCCATTACGGCGGCCATCTTTGTGAGTCGCACAGTTAGAGGGCATCGGCGCACCCCTCTAGGGCAATTTGCATTGTAACTCGGACCACGTAGAAGGCTGTAACTGCCATACCACCACCTCCTAACTCTTGAATATATAATTTTGTTGCTTTTATTAACATCAACTTTGCGTGGGAATTCGTGATAGCCTTCCGCCGCAACTGTTTATTGTGGACGATAACTTGCTAGATTTATTTTATACAACAATCTAAGACATTGTCCCGTGCCTATTGTTGGGCCGTCTTGGTCCCGGACTACGCGTACAATCAACGACTTTATACTACCAATAAAAAGGGTCCGATGCATGGGTCATTAAAACATTTGTTGTTCTTATTTGACAGGCATCTTGTTAAAATATTTATTGGGCCTTGTAATAACATTGTTGCAAATTGGAACCTCAATTAAAATCTCATGGTACTATTACCATAGAGGTGCCACATGGAATATTTACACAAATCATCAACAACTCATAACGTCCCACTGCTGGGCTTGTGTCCCCACGCAGGCCAAGTGCGGGTTGGGGACTGGCAACACAACATTGTGGCTACATCATCTTGCCGTTGGATGTTTCTAAGCCGCACAAAGCTTCACGACTGTTATCATACGATAATAGCCGGGACCGCATGCTTAACGTAACCTCCGAATCACGGAGACGCTCATGGTAACATGCCACTAGCGGTCACCTATCCAGGTACTGACAGTGCCGTCGTTGCTTACCCTCGGTGATTGTTTCATTTGTTTCTAAAAATCGAGTGTAACTGAGCTATGAGCGCCTTACACAAATAATAAATACAAATAAATAAAGGAATATAATATAATCTATATCTATACTAATATATAAAGCTGAAGAGTTTGTTTGTTTGTTTGTTTGAACACGCTAATCTCAGGAACCGCTGGTCCGATTTGAAAAAATATTTCGGTGTTGGATAGTCCATTTATCGAGGAAGGCTATAGGGTATATATCATCACACTACTACTAATAGGAGCGGAGCAACAGTGAAGAATGTTTCAAAAACGGGGGAAATTTTCACGCGACGGGCAATAGGAGACGCAAACGAGGTTGCGTGGGTCGGCTAGTGTTTTGATATAAATGGCGGTGGTATAATAGATGTAACCGTAATTGCTTCCCGGCTACGGACTTAATGCAAAAGTTTGGTTACAGACTTAAAAAAGTTTGTTTTCGTGCCTATAAATTAATGTGTTTGCATGTCTTTGTTGGCCTTTAAAATCATTTAAAAGTTTTTATGTGCTTGAGAAATTTCTGTCTTTATTGTTTAATTTATGGATCTTGAAATATAAATAGGGTCTGAAATCAATAATATTTCTTATTGAAACCTAGACACGACACGAATAACAATAGTTAGTTTAGGTAATAATACTAATAAAATATTAATTTGAGATAGTCTTAGGGCAATATTTTACACGCTTTTATCTACAATTAGTGATAATTAACAGTGACAACTTTATAAAAGATTATACTAACTGCTCCACACGCCGTTACCCGCTGTTTGTCAATTCCGTGTTACCATACCACAGAAACACTACATTTATTCATGATAAAAAATCACTTATGTGTTAATCCAATGTGTCAGCTACCTTGAAGAAATACCTAACAAATATATAAACACGCTCACGAACTTTCGTCTCTATAACATTAGTTTGATTAGGGGGCGTATAAAACATTTTCACGTATAAACAATAACAAAATAGAATTTCTAATAAATAATCACCATACTGTAATCCTATGAGCTGTGATTAAGTTTGGTTACAGCTGAATTTGTAGGGGTTATATGTACAGGAAATATAGAAATATTGGGCCTCGGTGCGGAATAAATTGTGCCTCTAATTCTAATGGCGACTTTTAGGGGAATCTATAATTCCATTTCGTGTTTTCAACTCTTTAGGGGTTCGGAATACAGACATTAATGGCTTGTGAAAGGTTTCTTACGAGGAAAAGTTTGAGATGCATTGTTTCGTTGCTATAGACTGACAAAAACCCTTTTGTGAATTTCTTATTCGTTTTTCTTGGCATTCTTTTACTTCGAATATCGTTACGTTTCAGTGTTTTATCTTTTATATGAATAATTGTATGAAATTGAATTATTCTGGCCCACATGACTGAAATGAAATAAGATAATGTGTCGAGTATCACTATAAGCGACTATTAAAGCCCTGCGTACCTACTCTGCTTTTTTTGTTAGTTGACAAATTGGTACCAAGATAAGTTGTTACTGATTGATGTGTTAGAACGGAATACGGGAGTATGTAAATCGCAATGTTGAGTCAGATAAAAAGAGCTAGGAATCTCTACCAAATGAATTTTTGCCACTCCAAGAAATATAATAAGGAAAAGTCCGAGCAGATCAACATGTTTTTTTATTATTTTAGTACAGGTATTTGAACCTCTTTAGTAATCTTTTATGACCGAAAAAATGTACACTAACAGTAGCGTCAGTGAGGCGATCATTGGAATGTGACCAAGGAGAATTGAATAAAATGGACATTTCTTCACAAAAATGTGTTTCAAACTTGACAATTCCGAGCCGTGACCAATTGCTTTGTGACACAGTCTCAACACAGTCCATTCCATTTCAAAAACGTACAACTGCTTAGTTGTATAATAATATGAAATCAAAATTTAAATAAGTAAAAACTTACTTCATCATAGATAATTTGAATATTAATAATAAATAGATATAATCGATAAAACTGTTTTAGTATCTTAGTTTTACTTGTGTTTTATTCGTATCACACCTGTGTCATGACACTTTTTCGTTGGACTTAAGATTAATACTTTGTAATTGAGATTAATAATTTCACTTGTAAAATAGACTAGAACAATGAAATTAGAAATAAAGTAAACAAAAACATCGAAGTTTTAAATGTAAATGTCTGTTTAAACTAGTGTGACAGACGCGTGGAGCGTTTCACCAGCTAAGACAGGCGCCATCAATCGTACAGCTACTGTATCGATTCAGACGCGCCGATGAATTATCGAATCTATTAGCTCGCGAGATTACCGGATTCCATGGAGAGCTCTTGGATTACAAACGCCTAGACAGATCAGGTTCAATGGAAAACTTTATCACTTTGTTTATTCATAGTACTGTTTTGCTTTGTAATTTATTTTTACGTAAATAAATACATAATAAATCGTTTATCAATTAGGTTAAGGACAAGTCTATTTAATTTCAAATTGCCCTGGAAAAGTAGTTTTATTTAACCAATAGATCAGGCCTGTTACATTGTATCGACTTTTGCCATGGCTACTTACTGTATTAAATTGTATGTTTTTATTGATTAATTCAAAGTACCTACTTAAGTTTTAGAATTTTGGATGACTAACAAACAAATATAGATATAAATGTTTCGGACATCTAACACACAATACCATCTAGTCCCAATCTAAGCAGAGCTTGTGTTATGGGTAGGTAATAGACAACTGATATAAATACAAATATACTTTTTTTTTGTAAATAAGTACAAACATATTATACATAAAAAACACCCAAAATTCGGAACAAATATTTGCAGATCATACAAACATTTGGTCCGACCTGGGAATCGGACCCGAGATCTCAAGCACAGCAGTCGCATACGCTACCACTATGCAACCGAGGCAGTTAAAGTTAATAAATGAAAGCGTTTAGTTTATTTGTTGACATGTCTATGCATTTTTATCTCTATGGTTGGCAGCATGAAATAGACGATTTGTACTAATTATAACGCGCGAACGGCTCGCGACACGATTAGCTTTCCACTGCGATGCGACGCGAAACCGCTGTGAGACACTTCGATGTACTACCTCCATGATAAATACACCTACTTGCGTTTACTATAGAGAAAGTTTAATTTAAATTTACTTCTGAAATACAATAATCAATCTTCATTCCTTTTAAATGCACTAGCGAAAAAGGTTTGTTTTGGTTGAATACAATTAGGAATTAGCTATTTACTCGTACTTTTCGAAAAAAAATCAAATCACATCCAAGTCCACATAATCATCGACTAACTATATATATAAATAGTTTTCGTAATTATATGAAAAACCTTCATGACATGACATTCTTAGATGTTTATAGTTTAAAGATTACCTACTTTGATTTTTTATAGTTTCCATTAACAATATGTAATTTAAAATAACCATTAGCTAAATAAAATTATGAACAAATTCTTTAATCAATGAATTTAAACGACAAGTTTTATTTCGCAGTTTGTAGGTACAGGATATAGTGTCACATGTGTAATAGTCCTAAATCTCTGTGCTAATTTTTATTAACAACCATCTAAAATTTCGCCTTTATAATAATAGTAACAAGTGAAATTACTTCTCATTTAAGACATTTTGCCAGCGTACTACGCAGGTCTGTGACCTTGAACTCTCACTTAACATAGTTAACATGTAAATTCACAGCGATTTCGTCATTGAGGTCGTAATTAGATAATATATTTACTCTCTCAAGACAAATCTTCATAGTTATGTTAATTATAAAACAACACCTGGCTACCCCTGGTTTTGAAATAGATACCACAAGGTCAACTGCTATAATTTGTAGTATTTTTCAATATAGGTGTAATATTTCATTGATAACTTATACTTGTAATCATTTGTTTCCGGTATGAGTCACACAACGCAACGTGTAAGTACGTAATTGCATAGAAATTGTGTCTGATGTATGTCGTCGTTTCAAAAACGATTAACCAAATCTAAGGTTGAATTACATATGTATAGACTTCTATTTCTACAAATTTTGAGTATGTGTTTTCCTGTTATATAACGAATCGTGCTTAAAAAATCAAACAAGAAAATACTGTGAAGTAGTACTACCGACGTGTTATGAACACGTGCACAACTCAGTATACGTGTAACTTAACACGTGGTAGAACAAAAGCTGATGACAACGAACAAGTGTCAATATCCTCGATGAAGCAAAGGGAGTATAAGATGCCCGTATGTCGTCGGCTTGCACTTCATTCATTCGTCGAACATAATGGCACTTTACGTACTGTGTGGGAATGTACTCTTCAGAGTATTGGACAATTGCTAGCACTAATCAACGCATCGTTAACTATTCTAATAGTTGAGTAAATTGTTTTTAGTCCACGGTCCCAGAATTAAGAACCAAAATTAATTATTAAAAAACACGGCTCCCGTACAAACGTAGACCGAATACGGACTAAATATACCGTTACTAATTACTAAAGAAAAAACTGTTGGAATTGAATTCAAACATTTGTCTCTTAACGAATCGTGTCGTGGCGGCTTTGCCTCAAAGCGGCGTGATTCGGCAGTTCCGTTCCATTTTCAAATGCTCGCTGCCCATTCGTTCCCTTGGCTACGCCTACCTAATAAATTAGATGCCTCGCGTAGCACACCGCATAGTTAGAAACTAATGAAATCCCAAAAAGATCTCAACCCATTTTCTTAACAACTTTTCCAAAAGAGCAACCGCCTTCAAAGATTTTACCCGGAGAAATAATTCCGCTAATAACGCACAGCGCTCACACGGGTATGTTATGCAACCATAGGAATTTCATTAGATACACACGCGTTTGTTTGTTAAGGAGCTTTCCATTGCTAAAAGTTTCTTGAGGCGGGTATAATTCCTTTGTTTGTTGTTAGGGGTGGCACGCCCGCCTCACCCACTACGTTTTCTAAGTCATCGGGTCCAATTATGCCCCTTTGTAGGTTTTGATATGTAAATTCGCGATTTTATTAAACAAACCGTGATGCCATTCGAGGGCAGCGAGCCGGATTAATAGCTTCTTCAGATTTGTGTAATCGCTTTCTCTTAAGACAACGCAAAGGTGAATCGCAAGGGAGCTATTCACTTTTGTGTCTCGTCTCGTCTTTTAGAGATGAGCGTTTATTTTATGTTATTGCTTATTTCCAAGTAGATCTTCAGGTGAGACAACTAATTTGCATCGACTAATTTTCTTTTTATTTTATTTGTCATGAAGTGGACCAATAGGCACCAAACTACTAACGATCTTGTCATCTTAATTAATTTATCAAAATTACAATAACAGTGCCATGTCGATTGCCAATAAAACCGATCCACTCGAGTCGTCATTCGATAAAACAACATATTAATCTGAACATGGAAACATAAAACGAACATTACGGCCGAAACTACCCATTCGATTTAAGCTTAATTTTTACCCCAGCACTATTAATAATTTACACGGGATAACGCCAACGTTTGCGCCATATTACAGCGCATAAATTAATAATGTCGCTCGCTTGTTTAACTGCGAATCAGATGAGTTTTATTGACAATTTTGTTGGGAAAGAGCAATTTGCGGGATGACCACCCAGTGCCGCCAAGTGGTCACCAAATAGGGGGCCGGTCTGTGCTCCATACGTATATTATTGGCTAGCAATTGTCATTAATAGTTACCGTAATGATGCTGGTATGAGAGCCTCTGCTATCGAATCGACTTATAATACTTTATGATTTGTTTTCATCTTAAAATCGCACTGGTAGTCAGTATCCTTAACCGCTAAAAGTTCTTACAAAAGTCTTACTAAAATTGAGGAAAGATTTTTGTTCTATTTTTTATTTACTATAATTTGTATAAAAAACGCATAAAAACAGACATAAAAAAATCTACAACATACTTACAGTGCAGTAGCTTTCTATAGAAAGTAATATATTACTTTTACATTACATTACACATTACATTAGATGCAGCTTGAAACCAACCAAATATGGATAATTTGTAGCCATGGAAAATTTAGTAATTCACTTTTATTACAAGTACATATAATACCTACATGTGTACATTTCAAAATATACAATTACACACAATATGAAGGCTTTATTAGTGTATGTTGACGCTGAGTTATATCTCGTTTTCTTAGAGTCGCAAAATTTCTTGAAAGTTAGTTACATAGATCATCGAGTGACTTAAATTTTCGTACCTGAACTAATAATTAAATTAATATGAACTGTCTATAGGTGGCGGAGCTCTGGGCACACGATGCAAATGTTTCCATTGCATTCAGTGTAACTCAATCCTCGCACGAATGTACACAATTGCATTTGGGGTTGCATTGAGGAGCTGACACACGGACGCTATTATTGTGCAAACAGGGGCTTCCGCTCATATGAGCTAGGCTTTATCTAACTGTCGTGCGTATGACTGATATTGTGATTTGGAAATTGGTTAATTATATCATATTCGACCCGATTTTAATTATTAATATTGTTTATAAATTCACCATTTATGCTCTGTGCATTTTGTCTTCAGACATCAGATGTTTTACGCAGCCTTGCGGTTTCCTTTGCTATTCTTAGTCTCTTTTTTAAATTTATGCTCAATCATTTGTTTCCATTGTATTAAAGGTAGGTGGTATATGCGCGAAACGGTGTGTCGCCTCGAATTAACACAAGCTTTTGTTATCATTCAATTTGATTCCGCCTCCGGCTGTTTTATTATTTTAATGAGCCCCAATTTTCAGGGATAATTGAATGGACGTCGCGAACGTTCGATTATATTTCATTTGATACGGCAATTGTGGATGAGTAACATCAGTGGATGGTGAATGCGCGGTAGCGAAATACGGAGTTAGTTTTTTTTTTGAAGATATTTATTTTAGCCGAGAACAGTAGTAGCAGGAGTAAATTTACTCTCCTTACTATAGTACCGAAAAAAAAAACAATTGTATTTCTTCTATTCATTTAATTTTATTGATTTTAATTAACTACTTAAAAAGTAAAGGTAATCATTCCGATCATTTTCATATTACAACTCCTACTAAATAAATAATTATCCATAAAAAGCAAATTATAATTTAGACTAACACACCTAGTTGCTCTAAATTATAGCTCACTAAATGGAAACATACCTACATGAGTTTAATTTTGGTTTATTAAATAAAAATTCTGGTTTGTAAATGCAAAATTGAGAGCAAGTATTTGTGTTCACTTATTGACTTTACTATTTTCTTGATCATCGTGAAATTTTGCATACTTTCAAGCTACCATAGAAACATGTAGGTGGTATAGGTTTTCATACCGAAACAAAACACTGTTCCCTTGGGATACTAGAAATGATTGACAAAATCTACACTAACACTACTACACTAACGAAGCCGCGGGCTAGAGCTAGTAGAGTATATCCCGCTGTTAGTTTTACTATAACACATCCCGAATTCCAAATTGTAGCTAGTTACCCTTCGATAAACAATACGGGACAATCTCATGAGTAAATTATACGTGCTTTTATTACTTAACTGCTAGTTTCGTTTCTAGTGCAAAGTTGACTTAATGCAGGCGGTTTAATTAAAGGGGTGCGCTTTGATTTGTAGTATGCAATATAAAAGAGTGCGTTTTGTTACTGTAAATAGTTATGTTTATCATCCATTTGCTATATTTCATAGTGAATGGGTGTGTGGAAATTAGTTAATTATATGTTATTATAATTTAAAGTTTAGATTTATCTGTAGGCATGTCGCCTGTGAGACATGTTAAATTTTAGGCCCATATTACAGTTTTAAAGTCTTGGAGGAATCTAAACTTTACGTCTAAGAAGATAATACAGCTAAGGAGGTAATTATTTGCTAACAAAGGGACGGTTCATTACAATAGCACGCAGTTTGCAAATGAATATTAAGGCAATGAGAACTTGAAAGATCTGAAAAAGGCTCTCAAGCTTTTATTTGTTGTTTTGTTTTTTTTTTTTATGGTAGGTATAGGGGCAAAAGAGTAGACGGATCGCCTGACCATAAGCGATTACCACCACCCATAGACTCCCGCAACACCAGAGGCGTCACAGGTGCGTTGTCGGCCTTTTAAGAAGGAGAACGTTCTTTTCTTAATTGTTTGAAGGTCGTATTGGTCCGGGAATACCGCAAGTGACAGTTCATTCCACAGTTTTCTTGTGCGAGACAGAAAGTGTCTAGTGGAGCGCACAGTCGTGGATCATCTACTAAAAGATGGGGACGAAACTGCTGTCGCGTAGGACGTAGACTGAAAAAAATGGCAGGGCCACTTAGAAGAAATGATAGAAGATGCATAGCGAGGCTAACTTTGTTGTTCTAACCCAAGTTGATGGAATTCCTCTTAACTATTCCAAATGAAATTATTAAGGATGTGATTATTTTGTCTCTAGAAATTAAGGAACTGTCTTTCGAGTTTTGGAATACGCTTCATATGTTTTTTCTGGGGTGACTCTTTATCTAATAGATGTAATAAATAGACGAACCTATAGGTTTACAGTAGAGATACTGTAAACGTATAGGTTCGTCTATTTGTAGATATAGTATTAAATTTCCTCTAAGCCAATTTGGTTGTTTATGATTTCTAAAAGAACGTAGGTTGACTGTAAGAGAACTGATTTTTGTAACTATTTGAGATATCAGTTACTTTGTACAAACTAGGCTCGATATGGCAGATGTGGGGCAAGCCGGCTGTCCAACCGCAGACCACGGCACGCGTCCCTACTCTTGTTACAAATTTATACATCAGATTGATTTAATATATAGCTAATTAAAAGCTAATTTTTACAACGTTGGGTCCGTTGATATAGTAGTTAGTGACCTGACAGGTAAGTCGGAGGCCGTGGGTTCCATTCCCACCCAGGATAAATATCAAAATTTCTGTGAATCTACCATGTTTGGTTCTGCATTGCCCTAAGGTCGACTGTTAGAAAATGTCTATGGCATTAAGTCCGCCTTTGTACATTTGTGCACAAAGAATAAAACAAAAATACAAATATTATTTGATAAGCACTATCATTTGCTGTGTCCGGTATAATTTGCAAATATACTCGTATGTGTATATTACATTTAACTAGCTTTTGCCCGTGGCTTCGCTCATGCAGGTTTTTATCCCCTGATTTATCCCCTTAAGGGTGGAATTTCAAAAATCCCTTTCTCACTCTCCCTCGCGTTATATAAAGAAACTAAATGTAAAATTTCAGGATTCTTGGTTCAGCGGTTTGGGCTGTGCGTTGATCTTTGGGTATGTCAGTCAGTCAGTCACCTTCCTTTTTTATATATATAGAAGATAATAAAATTATAAGTAGGTATGTTCATAAACAAGCTGGTTATCATAACACAGGCTTTACCTAGTTTGGGATCATGATGCCGTGTGTAAGATGTATAAAGAAATGTATTATTATTAATAGTCAATTATTTATGAACTTGCTTTTTATTCTATTGATAACAATTTACCTTCAAAAAGACAGTGAGCTTCATTGTCAAGCGACGTCTTATAAAAAAGACGTTTGCATAAGTATGCAGATATAAGACTAAGTAGCCGTGTATTTATATTAAATAAAAAAACACCAATAACCGACAATAAGCACAGTTTTATATTAATGAATGATACAAACATATTTATACAACGCCAACATTAATAGTTCTGTGTATAGAAAAAAGTGCCACTTATAATGAACGCTTAATGGAAAGTACTGCATTTATTCATTTAATTATGAAATAGCGCTCATAGCCACTCCCGAATAGGGCATAGGTAATTCGCAACTAATTACTTAATTACTTACGCAAAGGTATTTGCTATGAAGTACAAAAGTGAAGTGTTGGTTTGTTTGTGTATACATCTGAAATGTTCTCTATGATGTTTGTTAATGTGGGTATGTATATCTGATATGTTACGGTATATTGAAAAATAGACTGTATCAAAATGTTGGTGTAGTTACCTAATATCACCTGGCGATATCGTAATTAAGATAGTAGGGCCACGTTGATTTCAGCGCAAACTGCGCTTTCCATCAGGCGGGGCAGAGTCAAGTATAAAAAAAAAACGGGTCGTCTCTACCAAGGCGGTACTTACTACCCTCTCACAGAAGACCAATCTAAAGTAACAGCATTCGTGCTGTTGTGTTTCGTAGATAAGTGCGAGACTCGAGGGTGAATGATGCAGGAGTGTCTCAATAGGCCACCATAGTGTGGGTCACCGTGCTGCATTATCTGCATTCGCAATGAGTATGGACACCTCTTGGATTCTGCTCATGCTGTCTATGACGCAGAGTTTTGGTTGAACTTTGGTTGGCTCATACGTAAAAAAAAACTCATTGCAAAATAGAGAGCTCCATAATTGCCCCAAAACAAAACAGATAATATGTCCTCATATATTGACATAGAATAGAATAGAATAGAATAGAATAAACTTTATTTTACATTAAATAATATAGTTTACATTAAAAAAAAAAAAATAATACTTCAATTGACTGTCCATGTACAAATGGCGGCCTTATCGCTAACAAGCAATTTCTTCCAGGCAACCTTGGGATGGAAAAAAAAATTGTACTAGGAAAAAAAAATGAATTCATGGGTGGTAAATAATAAAAAGAATGTAAAAGAATTCAAGTGAAGATAAAAGTAACTAACACAAGAAATATCTATTATTATACATACTAATATAAATAAATACAAATACAAAAATACAATATTTACATTTTCACTAGAAAAAATAAACAAATAAATAAAATGAAAATAGATACTTATATGCTTTAGGCATATAACAAATTAAGATGACAGGTAATGATCTCTGACCAGTTTTTTAAAAATAGGTAACGATTTAGCACGTCTAATAGTTATTGGCAAAGCATTCCATAGTCGGACAGCCTGCACAGTGAACGACTTATCGTAGAAACTAGTACAGTGTGTTGGTACTGCCAGTTCAAGAGATTCAGATGACCTCAGGGATCTCGAATGTGTGTCACTGAGGAAAACAAAGCGTTTCTTTAAATAAGGTGGAGTAAACGGATGAAATAGAACACTATAAAGTATGGAAAGAATATGAGCATTCCGTCGAAGGCGAATTGGGAGCCACTTAAGCTGATTGCGACATATTTAGAAATATAAATAAAAATGCAAAATATTTCATTTGTAATGGTAATCACTGAGGGGTTATAGTATCTACTATCAAGCCCGGATAAAATGGTCAAATTTAGCTACCTATTGACAAAGTTATTTAAAACAACTAGAAGTAAATTAAACTATGGTCTTTCATAACGTGCTTATTCATGATAGGCAATAGCTACCAAACAAACTATCGCCGTTTTCTGCTAGAAAAGGGTTTCCCGTCGCCTTTGGGAAACCCTTTTCTAGCAGAGACTAATTCGGTCGGAAGAACTATTTCAGTTTTGGGTTGTTCGCATTCACCCGCTGCTACTTCATTCAAATTGTTGGTTCACCGTGCCGCAGGGTTTCCTACACAACGCACCGTACTACCGTAACAAATCCTTTTTGCTAGCATAGTATGGTAGGTCAAACCTTCCTTATATTTCTTTTTTTTTAAACTACTCTTGCGCTAGGAATATATCCTGTGTCACGGGGGACTTTACAAATATACATGAAACGAAGAAACAAACGGACAATTTGTGGATCACACATAGTGTTGTCCCATGTGGGATTAGAATCCACAATACCTATCTAAGTGGCAAGCGACGACCTCATATATTCCTTTCTAAGGAGATGCCTATATCTAGCTATGCACTAATATAAGTTTGTCGTTGATGATGATTCATTATGTGATGTCATTCCGTATCAATTTATATATTTTGTACTAGTTGTTGGTATATGTCGGTTATCGCGGCAAATAGTAGCCAATGTGTTATTCTGATGTATAAGCTATATTACTGTAAAGTTTCATCCAAATCCGTTCAGTAGTTTTTGCGTGAAAGAGTAACAAACATCCATCCAAACATCCATCCATCCTTACAAACTTTCGCATTTATAATATTAGTAGGATAATATCCTTCCATTCACACAGTATAGTTAAAAATGAAAGTTATGGAGTGAGAGGTAGGATTCTGACAGGTCTTGCGTGACCAGCGAACTTAATGTATGTTTTTTATCCTCATACTTGGATTCGAACAAATTGATTACATCTATTAACTTGTTCATCCAAAGTGACAGCTTAAACTATTAAATATAACTGCCTTTTAAATCTTATTTTAGTTGCATTTTGTTAAGAGCATTTTGGGTAGATTAATTTTTAAATACAACGTAAAAGAAGCATGTAGAGAAAGCAAATATAAGAATCGGATCTATACTAATATATAAAGCTGAAGAGTTTGTTTGTTTGTTTGAACACGCTAATCTCAGGAACCGCTGGTCCGATTTGAAAAATTATTTCGGTGTTGGATAGTCCATTTATCGAGGAAGGCTATAGGGTATATATCATCACGCTACTACTAAAAGGAGCGGAGCAACAATGAAGAATGTTTCAAAAACGGGGGAAATTTTCACGCTACGGGCAATATAAGGCGCAAACGAGGTTGCGTGGGTCAGCTAGTGTAATATAAAGGTATGCGTACAAAATATACGAGCATAAGAATTGTTCGGGTCAGGTTAATCTTATACATATGTGTATTAGACAGCCTAAACTATTAAACTACCAGTTTAGATTCCTATCTTGTTAGTGGTATTTACTAGAAAGGTCGATACATGTAAAAAAGAAAGATATGACAATAAAAGGCTTGATTATTAAAATCATGAATAGGAAACTGGAAAACTGATAACGTCATTACATTTGTTTTTAATGAAATACGTGGTACCCAGCCTTTAGGTGGCCTCTGATAGACGTAGGCTTTTCCGTATAAAGGAGGTTTTCGCCTGTTATACTAAGTACGATCCTGTTTTCTTGAAGTGTATGTATCATGTATATTCTTCAGCAACAACAGTCAGATCTCTATTAAAACGCAGACTTACACTTTAAACCTTTACTTAAATATTCCATTGTAGAAAGTAACCATGAGATGTTTGTATAAGATTCGTTTAATTTGTCATATTTGTGTAAGATAAAAGGAGATGGGAACGGAAGTCTGTGGTTAGCTGACACGCATCAAGTAGATAAACTGTTAGGACTATTGAAAATTATGGAATAAAATTTATATTTCATTAAGGTCAATGTTTTTTTCATATGCACCTGCCAAAATGACTCTACTCTGCCTGATGGAAAGTATAAGTTAAATCCAAGAGTGGTGGTCACCATATTTATTGCGAATGCAGACAATGCAGCAATGCGGCATGGTGATCCACACTATGGCGCCCCAGTGATGCTTCTGCATCATTGAGCCTCCAGTCTCGCACTCACCAACGAAACACGACAGCACGAACGCTGTTATTTTACATTGATCTTCTGTGCGAGGGTAGTACCGCCCCGGTGGAGCCTAGAGTATCTACGGTAGCCTACGAGTACTTCGAATTCTATTTTTTCTTACATAATTTAATCAAATCTAGATTTTTCTTGTCCAAACTATTAATACCTAATAGTTCAAGTTTATAAACACAATAATTATACTCAGTACGTTTTTTTGTCTACAATAATGTCATTGCAATTATATTAATCTAATATGTCAATTGACATTAAGATTAATTCTGATTGGTTAGACAAAAACTCCCAGCGGAATATGCAAAATTAAATGATCGATCAATCTAAAAATAAAAATAAAACTAAATAACCAATCATAACCCGGATGTAGAACACAATTGAATGATTCCCACATGCCTCTGACATAACAAAACAGGGTTTAAACATCGTCTAAACGCTGAAATAACAAAACGATTACGCCATGATCAGTGTTTCTATTTAGCCCAAGTCATCGGCTTAGGATACTAAAACCTTTTCGAATATGTTTTGTATATTGACCAGTCTATGACAGTGCCTTTTGAAATCTTTTTCATGGTTTTGTTTAACTTACTAATATAACAAGTTACAAGTTACAAAGAAATGAATGCCCGCTA
This sequence comes from Spilosoma lubricipeda, assembly GCA_905220595.1. Taxonomy (NCBI): domain Eukaryota; kingdom Metazoa; phylum Arthropoda; class Insecta; order Lepidoptera; family Erebidae; genus Spilosoma; species Spilosoma lubricipeda. The sequence goes on from HG992281.1 coordinate 13,371,239, forward strand.
CCCGCTATTCACTTAGAGAGCAACATGGAAACAGTAGCGGATAGTCTCACTCAGCGAACCAATATTTAATAGTTTTATGATGTATTATCAAAACAAATCTTACCGAGTTACTATGAACTGCTGTACGTTTCGGCTGCAATTCAATGTTTAACCAAACAGTTTTGATATTTTATAGTATTTGAACCAGATATATTTAAAACTTTAGTCGGGGACAAACATTATCTGTTGTAATTTTAGAAATGAATACATCGCAGTTTATATATATATGTAAATTATTTTAGGTTCAACGTTAACCATTCTAGAATTGATTTGACATCACCAAAATTAAAAGCAACGCAATCTAATTTTTAACCAATTATTCAAAAAGAGAACATGTATGTTCATTTTTATATTATCGCATCGCAATATCGGTTAAGGAGCACATTTAAAAAAGTTTTATATTTACATAAAGCCACATTACGAGCAGGTTATAAAAGTTGTCTTTTATAATATCGTGTTCAATTATACAATTATTTCATTTTATAGCTATGAACATATCGTATATTCCTTTTTTTTGGGAAACTAGTTTTATATTATAAGGTACTTCACTAACGGCTGTAGTAATAGTTTTAGCTTTTAGTTTAATTCCAATAAAAGCCTTAGATGATATTGTTCTATTAATATAGCTTAGGGCTATACACGTAACAATGTATTATGCTAGAACCCATATAATATTTAGTTTTATGGCAATAGGGCAATGATGTTTATATATACTGTAGATTAATAACATTGCAGTTACAGTGACGTTTTATGTGGTTCTTCAATAAATATCTTTCGACATTGTAACATGTACTAATGATGTCTTCAACTTTATAATGCTTGTTATTTTAGAAATGATTCATTTCAAAGGCAAGCTAATAAAAAATATGAACGAATAGGTATCGTTAGATAAACTAAAGATATCATTTACTGCGGATTGAATTCAAAAAGTAAAAAAAAAAACATCCATCTATCAAGACATAGTTATCACAAGTAATATCGGTGAAGATAGACTTGAGTCCTTTTAGTTTTACTAGCCTCCTTCTAAGTATACCAACGTCAGATCAACTCCAAGATTAAAACTGATAGCTTTTTCTACCCTACCACATACGTCGTTTGATTTAGTCGATATTGCTGATTGCAAAAAGCTAAAGAAGTGTGTTAAAATAGTTTACTAACCGGTACTATACATTTGATATTAATGACAGGGTTCTGTACTTAACATTATCCATGATAGCTAATTATATTTCCTTATAAGTATGTAAGACAAGACCGAGTTACAATGGTCCAATAGGAATTTTTCTTTTTCGTTTAGACTCCTCATTAACGATGTATTGATTTGCAATATATTGTTGGACGTACTTTATACCAGTTAGTGCGAAACTAATTCTGGTACGTAGAAATTATGAGTATCAACTTTTTTTAATTACGTAAGAATGCCTAATCTTTAAATTCTCCATACATACCTAAAGCATCAAGACTTTTCGATTGTCGTATAAAAATAGAGAGAAGCGGTCGATACAAAAGGACTTAACATATTTTTTCATCATATTTTATTATGAACTTCTGTTCAACATCCAGATGTTTGAGTCTGATCAAACAAAAGATTTTTCAGATGTAGGTACTTACGCTGCGTCAGAATGTAACTATTACGTTCATGATTTATGATTAACGTGTTTATCTTTTGAAATCCCACTTTTGTTTTAAGATTTGAAAAACTTTTGTCTATTAATATTAAGTCTATTTCCTTTGTACGCAGATATTTGAGAATTATATCAAAGTGTTCGATATGAAATATTCCTATACCGTTGTGTTCTGTTACATTTACCAATTAGACAGTTAGTTATGAAGTTTACATCTGTTTTGTATGCACGACGCAATATTCAGCGTTTTAGGCTATAAATTCTGCAGATTATAATAAAAAGTTTAGCATAAAGAAACAATGAGTCACGTTTCTTGTACTGAACACTGACGGCACGATGTCCAACTCGCACTTGGCCGATTTTTAATAGTTTATTTCCAAACTCCCTGTCGACAGCGCCGATGTTTTTCTAATAACCTGTTTAACAAATCATAACGTTTATTTTTGTTCGACACTGAACGATCACACGTCCGGGACTCTATTCTGTTTCAAATCTTTAGCTTGTATGTTTTGATTATTTTAATTTTTCATTGAACATGAGAAAAGGTAGATAAAATAAGAACTGAGAACGTAAATCCAGAAAATGGAGGGATAAATTATTATTCCATGACATAGATCCCGTGTTAAACAAATTATTTCACTCACACATATAAATAGCGTAATCAACTTCGAAAGGAAATATAAAATGTTAACAAATTACGGTGTACTGGGCACATATTTGAGTCATGTTTACATTTAAAGATGCAAGAAGTTTTATGAGTTTAGGAACTAATTTTAAATGCGACTGCAGCTATCTTTCAAGTGTCTCTCTAATGGTGGGTGTTGAAAAACAAGCACTTTTTTATATATACTTCTTTGTAAAGTTAGTCACCGATGCCAAGGATATATGCGTCATATGACTCAACACTATTACATTTCGGAATGAGAAGAAATTAATTTACAAATCGACTAACTACTCTCGTCAGGTAGCACAAAGTTTTTTGTGACGATACAAAAGGACTCCTTAAGGTAAAAAATACAAATGCAAGGAACGGTAGCAAACCATTTTATTATTTGTAATGAAGCGTATCAATATAAATAGAAAACTATTAAATATAACAAAAATACTACTAAATTGTATTTTCTTAAACATGGACCCAAAAGTTTTAATTTGTCGAAAGATTTCACCACATTAACAACTGGCGCCAACGGCAAAAATGATGGTAGCCAATTAGTTACACCGTATTAAAAAAGAACTTTGAACATTTCAATACTTTAATACATTTTTAGGTTATAACTTTAAAGTTTTGATAAAAAAGGTTTGTAATCAAAAACCTTTGGAAATTGTCATTAAACGCCATGTCAAAAATAAAAGAAGGTTTATCTTTTGTCACAAGTTACAATAGATTTTTCATTTTCAATCGAATGGCGTAGGGCGTGACAGTAGCGGAGCACCCGTGGCTGCGGTCGGCGTCGCGTGGTCACCCGGCCAGAAATTATATAATTTTACACAACAAAACAATCGAGCAGTACTGGGCGAGCGTGAATGGACACGTCCAAACCAACAGCCGTCAAAGATTCATAACAAAACATGCCAAACGCACAAACTGATGCCTGATCAATTGAAAAGTACCCCATAAAAACGTTAAAATCTCAAAACCGTGATTGAATTGAGCACGACAGAATTAGTAATTTTAAAAGTTTCTTAAAATAAAAAAATAATTTAATGTTTTTCCAAGTAAATTAGTAGACCCGATAGATAGATGATAGATGAAGAGATTTGGAGATCAATTCGTGAAATCGAAATGAAGAATCGTGTGTATGATTGTTGAATATTGTCGGATCATCAGACCATTCTAATAAGTAGTACTTAATACAGATAGAGCCAAGTCGCTGCCAAACGCCGCCGACTTTGGTTGAATATGGAACTAAATTAGATAAGGGTAAGGTGTCAGTAACTGTCAGTATTACTCGTAGCAACCGTTAAAGAGAATCGTCCTCAAAACTAGAGTTCAATACGTAGTTACGGTAGTAGGTATTACATTGTCATGTAACAGGTAACTGTGCATATCTTTATATATATAATTCTTCTGTGAGTGTGTATGTCATTGAACTACTCTCAAACGACTGGACCGATTTTGATGAATTTTTTTGTGTGTGTTCAAGGGGATCTGGGAATGGTTTAGATTCACAATTTTGTCCGCTGGACAATGTTTTTTTAATTAATTTTTAATTTATTTGTAGTTATGGCAAAACGACGTTTGCCGGGACAGCTAGTTTGTGATAAATACTATTCTTAGTATGTTCAGGGTCCAGGACAAACAAAGAAAATGAAATCGTACCTAGCTTAGGGAATATTAATTAGGAATTAACTTCTTTCTAAAATTTAAATGTAAAAAGATTCTTATGACTCACTATTTTATCGAACATTGAAGCTCAAAATTTACAATAAATTCATGCAAAATTACTACAGATATTCACAATGAAAAATTTATTCAGGTAATAGTTAAAAGGCAATATGAAATAAAACGATAATATGTGAGGAGCTATTACGTCTGACTATTGTCAGACGTAATAGCTCCTCCTCCCAATTTCCCTTAGTCGTACCCTATTGGGTACGACTAAGGGAAATTGTAAGATGGTTGTTCAACGAACACGATAAAGTTACATTGATTATTATACCTATCTCGTCTGTCGTAGCTTAAAGACTTTCATCAAATATGTACACATGTTTATGTAATAGCAGCATTAAAGAAAATCTCTCTTTGACGTCTGATAGAATCAAATCGAAATAATTGAAGTTGATGGCGACGCTCTGTCCAGATAAATGATTAAAGTCGAGCATCCTTTGATATAGCAGACAAAGAACAATAAAGAAGCCATATCAAACGATACTGTAAGCGAATTAGAAACAAAACGGATTCGAAAGACTTTCTGAAGATGACGTCTCTTGCTATACGAAGCAGTCATCGAGTTTCCTTTGTAATTAAATATTGAAATTAAGAAATGAACAGCCGCTAATTACAAGAGGTTGTCCCTTGGGGGCTGATTATGTTGCCCCAGCATTCGCAGAAAGGGATGGCGGGGCCCCGCTCTTATTACAATTAATATTTAAGATTTTAATGTTCTGTAACACGATTATTTGTGTATAAGGTTTCTGTTTTTAGTTGTGGTATATACTATAGTCAAACCAACAAACCTGCTTCATTCGTGCAAATAATAATATATATTAATAAAGTCTTAGAATAATTAAAAACACATGTTCTCATTACAAAGGGGACAGTTACATGATAGATGAGTTTGTCTAATATAATATAGTTAGATCAATGGACGGTACATCGATAGGAGTAATAAAAAAGAAATAGTGACGTTGTACAAACTATAAATTTAGTGTTTGGACATTTCAATTATACGAACCACGTGGCGTGCCGACAATGATGTTCGTGCCAACAGTAATAAAATAAAAAAAAGAACAATAAAAAACGTGTCCGACCCAGTTAATATTTTTATGTACAAATCTAATTCTATCGCTAATAAGACATTTTATATTGGACATGATTAACAGAGAAGTACAGTCGTATTCAGAAATATAAAAATAAAATAAACAATATAATAAGACGAAGCGATGTGATCACCGATGTAGAGTAGGTTAGATCTTAAATACGTTTGGAATGTCTTTATTAACTGTCAACGAATCAACTGGAGCACCGGGAGCTATTTAATACTCTATCAGACAAACGTAATTAGTTTTGTAAATAAAATGCCTCGGAGAAATTGAAACGTACCAGCTACCTGACTATTGCGGTGACTTGCTACATTAACTTGTGATTGTACTGTCAGATAGAACAGTGTTATTAAACCAAGTACCCGTTTTATAGATCCGCAACGTTTAATCTCTCTGCTTATGTATAAAATTTTAATCGACATTATTTATTTTATTCTTTTCCTGTTGTTATGAAATAATGATTTAAAAATATTATTATGGTATTTTAATATTTAACACACACATAAAATTTTCCTATTAAATATGATTTTTAGATTCGTTTTTCATATGCAGTCATTTTCTTTAGACTCGTATAATAATCAATCGTTCAATAAACTGTTAAGTATAAAGTGGTCCATAATTTTTGCTACTAAGCGTTATAAATTTAAAAATGTTAATGTATTTGAATCTAAAAGTAGAGTGTAAAGAAGGAAAATTTTAATGAATTAAAAAGATATCCCTCACCCCTGGGACAGGTAACATTAGAAGAACATTGCTCTTACAGAACATGATATAATTGTAGGACAGAATTACGGTCGCAAAACTTTTCCACCCCAAAGCATTTTTTATTTAATTTTTATTTTTATGACACAATTAAACGCGGCTTTGCTTTCACTTTTTATTGTTACTGTCTTAGTGGCTCTAATTTTTGGCTTCAATTAGATTTTTCCTTTGGTTTTATGAAAAACATTGTTTTTAATGATGAAACTTTATTATCATTTCGAACAATATTGTACGAATGTAGTATATCCTTCTTTGTAGAGAGTCTATGTATACTGTAGTAGCAAAATTATGAATCAAACGTATCAATAATTCGGTCCTCTCTTCTTCCTCAGGTACTTCTCAAGGTGAATAGGTGTTTCTATTCAAGGAAAGATTACACATCTCGCTTCAACCGGAACTCGTTTAGAAAAAAAATAGAACAATCTTTTTGAACCGAAATCATTTATCATGTTTGCACTGAACCTAAGACAAACTGCTACTGCGTTTGAGTTTACATTAGATAAGATTACACGCGTTTGTTTTACGTTGTCTACCGATTCTTGGGCCATTTTTAAGACAGAGGCTCATTGTTTAGTAGAATATCCAGATATGGTATTTAAGACGTTTCAAATTTAAAAAGGAAATAATACATCAAAGACGTTTTTGAAATGATTATGCGTTTTAACTATATCGTGAGTCTGCTGAGAGGGTATAATAAATGATTGACTAGTTTTTGATGGTGGCGCATATTGCTTACCATATAAACTTTGAGGGACTAGGGTACCACTTATCATAATCTTATTATAGTGTAACAAACGTTTTTCTAGAACAATAACACATTTATGAAAGTACATTATTTATTAAATGGTTAACTTTTTAATGTTTATACTTTCTTATTCATAAAAAATTGTATCGACTCACTTTAGTTTTTCAAGAACTCCAAAGGTATAAAAATATAATATTGCATGAAACTAAATAACAACTTGATTACGCCCAATAACACACAAACACGACACGAAACAGAAACAGTGTCTTAGAAAGGTTTTGGTAGCTTACTATTTAAAATTAGATTAACTTCTCTTAATGGTTTTAAAATATAAGACATAAAAAACGTTTAAAGAGGTTTAAATTAATGCGTAAACATTCCCATACGGCTTGTAGTACTGAAACGTGTAAATAATCAGTCGCTTCAGTAACAAAAGCATAAAATATACACATTATGACTATTAGCTTACAATAGGCTGTCAGCGAGTTGTTTTTGGTCTTTTAGTTTTTTTTTTTAAACTGTAGCTGCGTAGTCAAGGATGTTTATGCCACGTGAATGTTATGATATAGTGTCAGTAATTATTAGTGAGTGTGAACACGTCCACTAAAAGTTTAGAATAGTAATACAAATAAAATAACAAAGACTGGGGAGTCTATTCCTGTGTCGATACGCTCGATGTTGATACTGCTTGTATCACGTGTTGGTATCCAATTTTTTTTATGAAGTAAGGAGGTATTGTGTTGGTATGTTTAAATTAGATTTCATTCAGCTATGTCACGTTTTTAAGAATTTTCATTTCACGTTGAACGTATAATGCGATTTATTCGTTGTGTTTGTAAAACTATCTATCAAGGGTATATCTGTCAGAAATATCTGGGGACTCCTTTGTGGCTATTTGATCAGTGACACGGGCTGAGTGATGAATATTGCCAAGCAAATATACAAAAAGCAAAACTATATGTGGTGTTAGTTTCACTAGGGTTGGCTATAGGATAGAGTAAGTTGTGCAGAATGGATTCATGTCTGATATTTGAATTTTCTTACCGTATTTATCAAAAAATTGTACAGAGTAATATTTATATAGAAATAAAATATTTGTTTTTACAATTGTTTTGAAAACATGTTTTCTAATACTTTTATTTCATGTACGAAACTTTCGAATTCAAGTTGTTCAGTACGAATTTTGGGAGCCCGCTATTTTTTTTTTATTTAACCGACTTTAAAAAAGGAGGAGGTTCTCAATTACATTGTATATTTTTTTTTGTATTTCTAATGCTTATTAGGTGTTGTATTACGTTTGTACCCTTTTTGAACCCTCTGTTATATCATACTCTTTTGACTTTGCACACCCGTATAAATCGTTCGGAAATCGTTCAGTAATAAATCGAACGTTTTTAATGGTGTTTATCGGAGTGAGCTTTGCGGTATTCAGATTACGGGTATGGCCTAAGTGGCGGCAAGGGAGCGGCACGTGCTCTCCTTATCTCTGTCCCTCGACACTTTCAATATTCGATTTCGTCGCGGGCGCGGTTATGTTAAAATTTTTTTGCTCCCGTCTGTACTTGTCTGCACCTAAAATAAATACCATTATTACAATGGAGTGTCTTGAAGTCTATTCAAACTATTAATACCCTGTAGATTTTTATTGTTTCTCGCCGATCGTCGGATGCTTTTGGGATGACATATGATCTAAATTAATCATCACACTTTTAATTATAATTTCTTGTTTGTGTAATCTTGAGAAGTCGGTAAAGAGAATGGAATATAATAATAACAAACCCTTTATCTGAACATGACAACGAAGAAAAAAATTGTCATACCATACAATCGCACCCCAAAGCGTAACCGAAAACGAGTCTCACCGCAATCCAAGCTAATGGAGTGTCTCATAATGACGGTTGCTGACATAAAAATAAATAGGCGAGACTCAGTTTCTGCGTAAGCCGATACTATGATAACAGCATCGCTCCCCCGATAATTGCCGAACTTGGCCGACGCCTCTGATGTGATACCTAGTGTAATGTAGTGCGGATTACTTCGTACTGTAATTGGTCTTACTTTATCCGCAATTCTTAAACTAGATTGCACAAAATGATGACCCAAAAAAATTTCTCCTCGCTTGCATGCCTGTCACGTGTGTGTGTCAATATTTATTTTCTTGGCTGCTCAGATTTGCAGCGGTTGTTTTATTTATACATAGCTAATGTCTTTGACGTTACCATTTTAAAGGCGTTAATGTAAAGTAAAAACCTGACTTGTTTAACTTCATAATATTAGCATGAAGCTTTCTTATAATAGTTATAATTCAGAGCCCAAAACTTAATTAAATACACATTTTAACTTTAATTTAGTTTAGGTACTGTAAATGTAAAATAGAACCTATCTATAGAAAATAAGTTATCAAAGAGACACGTTAGATATTTCTACGCGAAGCCTTTTAATCGTGCTTATCTGAACTTCACCTGTATGATTGTTTGTTTGTAACCGACAAGTAAGCATGTTTTTTAGTTGTTTTAAAATATACTTTATTTAACTGATGTCTTGAGTCAATGAGTCTGTCAAATGTTTTGATACATTTTCACAGGTTTGTGGCTTTGAGACATGATCAAAATGCTACAAACTTAAACTTTTGAACAGTTTTGATAAATACTCTAAAACGTAGAAGTCCACTGTACAGGTAACAATAACTTTTTGGGTTTGTAAGTACGCAATAGGCTTAACGGCAAAGATTTAGGTGACAAACTTTATTGCGTCCAAGAAATACTGTTGTCTATTACGTGAACATAAATCAGGGATGGGAAAACAATAAGCGTGAAATTGTGGAAACTGCGGCCGACGTCTTACGGGTATTAAATCTTAGGGGAGTGAAATAAATAAAAATAAATCTGTGGCAGCCCCACGCGACTATAAGATTTATTTGATAACCACACAGATAGCGCATGAGAAGCTACCGTTACCGACTCTTAATTGAATTTAATTAATGTGTATATCAGTTATTGTTCTTTTGTTGTTCTTATGAGAATTTGCTTTGAGTAATAAATGATAATGAATGAATCACTTGTAACAGTGGATTGATCGATTCCTTACTTTACTTCTATGAGCTCTTTTGTTGCGATAGTTTGTATCTAAATCGATGCAATCTTAACTTTTTCACACGATTGCTATCTTAAGATATATATTAAATTTAGATCTTTATCTCGGTCAAACAAATACTTTTACATAATAGCAGTTTTTATTTTTTTAGTTTCCCCTTCCCTATGCCATAAAAATATGTTTAATGTAGTACAAACTATTGACTGTATATTACTAGTATCGATCTTTACACATTACTAATATTCCAATTAATTCCGCCAAGTGATCTAATAACAAGTCTGAAACTAAGCAAAGCTTTTATTATGGGTACATGACAACTGATATAAATACATGTATAATTGATTGTAAATACATACATACATAGAGAACACCCAATTACCTAAATGATTGTGTAAAGAGTAGTTTTTCCTTGGACGTCATTACCACAGAGCAATATGGTGTCCACTGCGTCCTGAGTTTTTGACAAATTACGCGCGAAATTTAAAAATTTTAAATTTAAATGCATTTTTATGGCACTTATCGATTGAATAAAAGTGTTGTGTTTTTTCTGTGGTTTAATAGCACTATAGATGATAGATATATCTAATTAAGATTCTTTAAAAATGGGTGTAACACCCTATTGCATTTTACTCTTACTATTCACCATTAAATAAAGGAAGTGCGTAGTATTTAAATTTGTCTATCATAAAGGTTTTCTTACTGTAGTAAAAACTCAGCATATAAGGAATGAAAGTGTTTTGCTGCTTTGTTTCTAAATCAAATGCTTTTATCTAATCTATATTACAATGTGCTTACATGAAAGGCTTTCTGGTCGATTATGAATTGGTTGGAGTTCGAATCGACAACTACATCATAAGTCGTCGTCTCACTCCTTAGACATTGTCTTACTGTGTTTTTAAGCACTCTAAAATTAATTAAAGGTCCCGTTAATAACACACAATAGGGAAATCCGTGTGCATGTTTTCCAACTAAGTTAAATTGGATTTTTTTTTACAATAGTCTCTTAAGTGTTAGGTTAAGTGCAAGGTCTTTAACCACAGTAACGTGCTACTATGTCCGCAGCTCTAGACCGGGCCGACCACCGAAACGCGCGTCAGGAGTCGGATTGTCTCTGGCCGCCACACAGTTCCCGGGACATCCCTTTAAGAAACACCGCCTTGAGAATGGAGAATATTCACCTTATGAAAACGGACATATGAGTGGTAAGTTTTCTTTACACACATTATAAAATCGCTTTTAATTGTTTACTGCTGGAGTGCCAAAGGAGATAGGGAAGGCTTGAAATAGATGAGGCTTTAGTCTACCATACCACCCTGGCAAGACGGGCTGTAAAAGGGTTTGTGTCAAGGTTATCTTCTCTTTGCAGTATTGTTTTTACCTTCGTAGTTTGCTTAGGAAGACGCCCTTGGGGTGAAAAAAGTTGGTGACACTCATACCACCAGCCGGCCACCAGCCACTGTTTAAGTAAAAAGCGCTCCAGTAAAAGTTTTAATCAGACCAGACTAATAGCCTCATCGGGCATCGTTGATAAATATTAAAATTTAAAACTTTATCTTGTTCTTATGAAGTTGACTAATCATTAGTCAGTGATAATGACTAACTGATAAAAAAGACAAAATATTTTGAACCGATCGCGAAAACATGTTTATGAAGATAAAGGTTTTTTTAATTCTTTAATTTGTACTTGTCATGTAGGTGACAGCAATAGGTAAAATACGGACTTATTAGAAATGAGTACTGGTAACAAGTGTTTTTATAAGCAGACCATTTTTTAATAAAATGGTTATCAAATCACATTTTAAATGTTTTCATAATGCCTTGACACGCGAATTAAACGAAGTTATTAACCTACAGATTAATCTCAACTTAATCTGGCTTTGTAATATAAATCAAAACAAACGGTACCATGACATGTGATAACATCAAATCGGGTTTGTGTAAGCTCCGGATAGGCGCCGGATATGAATCCCCGTCTTGTCGGGAGGTATGCCTCCTCATTTCGTATACAAATTACACAAATACAAAATTATCCCAACACAAACGGAGAAAAGGGAATAAAGTGATTAAATAGAGCTCAGCACAAGACGGCTAGCAATCAATCATTTTTGTCGCTTAAGGCTTTGTTGATACTGTTAGTTTACGTCTCTTTTTCTCTCCCACATTTCATATCTGCTATTTCGTTTTTGCATGAAGTGTCGTGCCAGACAAGGGAGCAATTACATTCGTGATCTTGCATAAGCGGCACTTGCTTATCGCGCACTGCCGCATTTGACTTTGAGTGTAGTTAGTTCGCTTTTTTCCCGAAATTTGCAATTCGAAACACTCTCATGACTGAAATAAGTATAGCTTTGTTTTGTGCTTATTGCATGATTCTAACAAGATTTATTTTTTGTTCCCGGTTTAATCCTCGTTCGTTTTCCATTTGTGTTTCGTATCATTTCTTGCGTTTGAAACTCATCTGTGCTTAGTTAGTGATAATTATTTTACAATTATTGAGAAGATGGATGGATGGGTCTCGCAGGGGTTCAATTTGAAATTCGAACTTTACGATAATATCTTGTTTGTGAAATGAACAATCTTGATATATGATGTTCATGAATCGAACAATCTTGATATATTATTTTGAAGTACTAATGTTAACATAATTTTGATGTCACTTGTCAAATGAAATTGAGTAGTGTCACAGTTGTCGCTTTATATTAAATATAATGAACAACAAAGTACTCTCTAAATATAGATAACAGTTTTAACTTGACCGAAAAGACAATAATATATATCAGTCATTTATGAGCCTAATAATTGCGTTACGTAATTTTCCATCATCTATAATATTAAAGCCATTCTAATTAAATTCGTGCGTGTATCAAGTTTCCATGTACCATATCTGTATACGGGATCCGGCGTAAAGCCAATATTATTTTGACGAGTCGTTGACAGTGGTTTACAGTTGATGAAACAAACACACACATCAAAAAACAGTTCTAGGAAGGTGCACTCACACAGGTGTGATGCTAATCCACACACGTCACACATGTATACTAAGGGTGTTAAATTTTGACTGAGTGAGTGAGGAGGCGGGTGGCCCATTTTCACCCTGTGAAATAATAGGATACGAAAACATCGGAGGCAGAATATAATCCTCCTGTGAAGGTTGAACGGAATGGAAATAGGAATATGAAATGCGTGAAAGGGATGTGTTGGCCCACGTGATCGTTGAAAGGGTTACCCACCGATGTTTATCTTGAGGCGCCAAATCTATGCGACTGTTCATTCCAGGATGCGACTTAGATACGTGATTATGGGTAAATGTAATTTTAAATGGTCACTACGGTACAGTTCAGTTTGTTGATTACATAGTCATCAATAAAGCTTAATTCGACTATAAGACGTGCAAAGTATTTCGAAACCTTATCAGCCTGATATGGTCTGCAGAGCACAGAAATGTATGTAATAAAGTAATATTAGATCGTTGGATCAACTGTTATTAAATATTTTCACAACTAAGATGCTTATGCTCAATTATTGGCTGATGTAAAAGTACAATCGACGCAATCAAACATTGCTTGGCAACCCTAATATTTTAGAAAGTGCCATGAAAATGATGTGTTTATAATAATTAAAGGTTCGGCACGGTGTCGCCACGATTCGGTTGTATTAAGGGGGATAATGTAAGGCATTATAACATTACTCGCTGGGGTACAAAGCTTTACGTTGTGATTGAATTCTGCGACTGAAATTAAGTAAGGATTTGCCTGTTTATGTTAAGGGTGGAAAGGGATCAGTCAATTTGCGAATCTCTTGTATGTTCGCGCCTATGCGTTGTAACATTGTTAAATCTTATTAATGATTATTATCTCCATACAAAATACATGCATTTATAACTATTCTGACAATGAATTAAGCAGTAAATGAGCAATGTTTTCACAAGTCTGTAAAATCTCGACGCAATAAACGTTTTCGTGAAAACTAAATAAATAAATATTTCTGTCATCTTACACACAACGTAATCTAGTCCCAAACTAAGCAGAGCTTGTGTTATGGGTACTAGAAAAGTGTAAATACATATATACTTTTTTTGTAAATATATACATATTATACACAGAAAACACCTAAACACATGACACAGACATGCAACATTTAGTCCGGGAATCGAACCCGAGACCTCAAACACAGCAATCGCATACATTACCACTGCACCACAGAGGCAGTCAAATGGAAATGGAAATCACAGAATAGATGGAGCACCAATTTAAAAATCGTATAGTAGAACTGGCGTCACATATTTATATACATGACTGTCCGCAGTATGTGTGTGTACACAACAACTGTAAACAATTGTCAAATGATGAGCTGTACTGAATTCAGAGCAGTTTCTTGATCTGGATCTTAGAATAGTGTGGTTTAGGAGCAAGGTCGTAATCATATACGTGAAACCCTCCATCTGAGTTGTAGGCAAAGATAGATTTGTGCTTCTTCACCTTTCAAGTACCTACATTTTGTAATTGAAAAGAAAAAGGTGAGTTAAGTCTATCACTATCTTGTTAAGCAAGTAATTCTATGGTGTTCATTAGACAGAACTCTCATAATATCAAATGATAATTATCTGAATCACTTTTTTGTTATCCAGTACGTTATTGCACATTTATCGAGTCGCAAAAACCACATCTCTACAATCAGTGAATCGAAAGTTCGTTTTTTACATTTCCGTATTGAACGTTGGTAAGAAAGTACGATAAACACAGGTAGAGTTGGCAATCATAGCAATTTCTTGCTATCTACGGCTGTGTTTACAATTTTAAATGGTTTAAACATCAACTTGCAATTGGAAGTAATCAAATAAATTGCAGTTGCGTCTTACAAGGAAATTGCAATAAAAAACGCAGTGGCAACAATAATTAAACGCCGAAGTGATGCGAAACGACTTGATAACTGTTTGCTTACGTCAACAGTAAATGGATACAAAGTTAAGCGCAATCTTATATATTTGCTAATAGAAGCCTTGTTTCTGCTTTATAAAGGAATGGAAGGACACTGAAAATTTAAAATGTCTTTCTATTCCGTCTGTTTAAAGCAACATGAGTTCGATATATGCTAATCTCGCATAGTTTTCAACACTATGAGTTGACGTTGAAGTATAAATGAAATTCAACAAAACATTCATAACTGTGTAAATGGATGCCATGTGATAGAATAGTTTAGGCAAGAAATAAAAATGATGTTGTAAAGACTATGTGTGACTGTGACTAAATTTTACTATCATTGGTATAACAAACATTATCATTATCAATCAATACAAATAATAAAATTGTAACTGGTCGCGTCTGTACATGGAAGATATATCATAAAAACTATTACACACACACTATTATATGATTTTTAAATTTTTTCTCTGTTTGTCTGTGCGTTTGTGCGCGCTAATCATAGGATCGGCTTAACTGATTTGCTTCACTTAATAGTAAGTGTTTGTCTCATCTAAATCGGCTCATAAATAAAAAGTAATGTCCTTTTAAAGAATCACCGCGATATTCGACCTTTACGCGGCCGGAGCCGCTGGCAAAAGCTAGTTTTATATTAAAACTGCAAATTGAGTAATTTAGATATCAAATAGGGTGGGGTTCGTAATGTTTCAGCTATTAATACTAACTTGCATTACATAAATTTATGCATAGTCAATTACTGCTCGATAATAATTCAATAACTTTTTACTTTTAAATAAACTCCTGGATCACCTTGGTCTATTGTTATATGGAGCAGTAGGTACTCAAAAGCTCGCAATTATTTTTTCGGCCGCAAAATTTATTTTGGCAGTCGCAGTCGTTCGCTGAAAACAGTCAGTTTGAGTTAGGACAACAAAACAAATGCACAAACTATTGGCTCATATTTCACAAATCGTCCATATGACCCAAATACTTCCCATCATCCGTCTTTTCTTTATATTCTGTTCTATATGTAGGAATACTAAAATTACTATCATTATTTCCTGGTCTCTGGTTAACGATAATAGGCATGCACCCTTTTACGCTACGCAGTGTGTCTGAATTAAAATGTAGGCATTTGATAATAATTTAGTCATGAATGCACGAATGGCGTTTGGTTAAAGCGGTCGCCACGCCGTTTTCTACTACGCTAAGTGTTGCGGATACAAACTTTACATGGGACAACAATTTGTGTTATACACAGTTCTAAGTCTATTAGAATAGATAGACTGAGTTTTTATATTCCTTATTTAATATAATATAAATATAAAATAAAGGTTTAACATAAAATAAATTAATTTTAGATCAGTTTGGTTTAAATTATATTTTTATTGAATACTCTACAACAAAATTTACATATGTCAATAATATTTTCTATAGAAGTGGTCCTGTGTGTTATGACCTTTATCAACACTTATAAATTGAAAAAAAAATAAAGTAATAAAACCATTAATATCTAAAACTCGTTATGTTTGCAATGTTCCTCCCGCACATCTGCTGAGCCAACCCTATCTGTAAATGAGTGTAAAATGTGAGGCCGTTCTGTCCACCTGCGCTACGGCACTGTGCTCCTGCGCCGACATTTCGCTGATTACGGTCTGCAATCGACAAAGTAAATTAATTCGATTATCGACTTTCAATTACTGCATCATTCGCATTATTTTGCAATAAACATTCATTTGACAACTTGCGTGTTCGCGTCAAAGTGACCCATTGATTTCTCGACAGTTAAATCATGTTTGATTTATATTGCATTGGATTAATTATTTCGAAAGTGCTAATTAAATGTTTAATACAACGTGGTTAACAACATTAGTTGAATTGTTATCTTTTAATCTAGCTATTTAAATAAAAATGAATCGCCGACATATGTATATGAACGAGCATAACTTCCGATCGACTGTACCAAATTGCACAATTCTTTTTTCTATATGTTCGTCATCAAATCAAAAGTTAATGGGCAAAATATTTTTTTTCCACGACTGCACCGTGGGAAACTGAGACAGACATAAAACTACTAAAAGCAAGTTTTCAGCAATTTAGTAAATATTTACGAAAGAAAAATATGGCGGTACGAAGTTCGTCGGGTCTGCTAGTGTTAGATAAAATAGAGCCGGGAATACTATTATCGATAAATTTATTCTTGTTTAACATTTTATTTTTTATTATACGGCAAATAACTTTAAAGATTACCTAAAAAAAATGGCATCAGGCGACTGATCTGCTTGTTTGTCCCTTTAAAAAAACTCGTTTAATTGCTGCTACCAATAATATCATTAAATTGGACCCAAATAACAAAATACGTAACGGTTTAAACAAACACATATGAATGATGGATTAAATGTAGATACAGTAGGTGGGTAGGTATTTCGGTTCTTTGCTCCGTTTGTTTGTCATGTCGATATTTCGAATTCCGAACCTGCGTGACATGCATGGAATTATATGAATTCTCTGCCGCACTCGACGTTTCACTTATTACAAAAAGAATATTTTAATGTAAACCCAAGGGATCAACCAATTGGACTTTGAATTCGAGCTGTTGTTTGATTGTGGGTTAAATTTTACATTTTGGGTTACAATTATTAAACAACTTTAAAATGAAGAATAGTCTCAAGTCTACTAGATGCCTTAACGTACATATTTGAGTCTGCGGCTTAGTATATGTACAATTATTCATCCAAGTCATTTGATACCTAAGTTCGAATTATCAATGTTAATAGAAAGTTTAAAGAAATAAGTTCGAAGCAGATTCTTTGGTTCGAGTTATATTTTCTATGCTAAGAGTTAGACTGCTTCTTTAACAAAAAAAAGTCGATACGATTTTTTTCCGTCATTCATTTAGGTATGTATGTCATTATATACATTGAAATGTGTTTATAAAAATCAGATTTCTTAATGAGCAAATATATACCTGTATATTTGCTCTAGTCTAACCTGTTACGAGTGTTTTATAATGGTGTATCGATAAAGGAAATCGAAACATGAGTATCGATAAGTAATCGATTCTGTTTATAATTTTACCTGATTATGTGGGCACAATAACATTGACGAAAGTTTTTTGCCTGACGCCAACGTTGTAATAGATGTTTCTTGCTGTGGCGCGGCTCCGCAAGAAACATTAACATCCCGGAACAATTTCCACATATTTATGTTATATTCACTTGAAGTGTTTTATAATGTTACCAAGCTCAAATAATTCATTTGCACTTACCTTATTTAGGAGAGTCCTTTGAAAAAAATACTCTTTGTATGCAATCATTAGTATAGATCTTTATACTTCCAATGAGGCTCTCTATGTAAAGATTTAAATACATCATATATATTATTACTAGCTATAATTGCTCATGAGGAAGAAAAATAAGATAAATTTATGCAATGATCTTTACGAAATGTTTTTTAAAGGTACTTAAAAACTTTCAATTTTAAAATAAAAAAACACTACTTTTTTGGGTGAAAGTTTACCAAACTGGCAACACTGTTCAATTCCATTTATTTTATTGTTCCGTGTGACGGACTGGCGCATGGCGCTTATAATTATGACGTTGTTTTTACCCACTTATGACATTGCTCACACCTAAGAGTCGTTGAGACGAATTCTTTAACTTTTTGTCCAGAGAAAGGTATGGCGCAGGTATTTCTGTTAATAGGCATTACCGGACCTTCGCTGGCTTCTGAATACAGTGAATTAATTATTTTGTTGAAGAACGCATAACATAATTTTTAACCCCTGACGCAAAAAGAGATGTGTTATAAGTTTTACGTCAGTGTCTGTCTGTCTCTCTGTGGGTGTGTGTGTCTGTCTATGGCATCGTAGCTTTTAAACGTACGGGCCGATTTTGATGTTTTTTATTTCATTTTAAAACCAGTTTCCTTGCGGTGGTTTTTAGTTATGTTTGGTTAATATCGAACCAACGGTGTAAGAGTATCAGCTCTTTTACAAAATGATGTTTAGCATTTTTGACGTATGATTACTCGATTAAGTGCTTCACGCGTGCCAGTTTAACCGTTAAATGACAATTCATTAATAAATTCGACTTGATGCAGTTTAGGGGTTTTTTAAAATTTTTAATTACTGATATTTATTAAACAAATATGAACTATTGCCTGCGGTTCTATCCGTGTGTATGTCGGTTATCTCCGTAAAGAGTAGCCTATGTCCTTTCACAAGAATCAAAGTATCAAAAATTGAAATCGGTGCAGTGGTTTTGATGTCTCAGAGTTACTTTTGAATTAAAATATTAATTGGAATTTCAATGTATAATATGCAGCATTTATTTGGTTGTACGTTGGATGGGTGATGATGATGATGATGAACGATGGATGAAAGTGCCAACTTTCATCCATCGTATATATCGATAGTTTTCTCAGGACCCCGTAGCTATCGCTCTAGTTTATGTTATGAAATAAATGTTACATCCAAATTAAAATATGAACAAGTAAATTTTAAATATGACTTATGTTAAACATTTGATAAAGAAAGAAATATGCGATTTTTTTTTCTTGATTATTTTGAGAATCGATTAACTGCTTTTAGTGCTGCAATGTAAAACCATTATCTGAAAAGGCATATTGATCTTTTCTGTTATAACTCTTTAGTAGAAACGACCTGTCACGATCCCATACTCGACAAATCACATTGATAATTATTATGTTAATTCCTTTGATTTATAACCACTTATCAACAAGTGTATTCAATATTGCCGGGAGCGATCGTATTCAAGCGCATTGTCGATCAATCCACTCGATCGTTATAAAATTACACGTTTCTCTCTTCCGTAACTACAGTTAGTTTGTTATTAAATTGACGACACGTAATAACACCCATTAACAGCGAGGAGATAGTGTGTCATAAGAGAGAAAGATTAATTTGACAGTTGCAAAAGTACAGATTTGAATAAAATGGAAGCATTTACAAAAATGGTTTTGATAAGGACTACTGTCATTTGAGTTCTACCAACAGGGTTGCCACAACAAAAATTAATTCAGGGATGTTATATATTATTTATGGTCACATCATAAGCAATAGTTTGCAATCTTAATTACTTCATACATCTCACACAGTCATCTGATTCCAAACTAAGAAGAGCCTGTATAACGAGACTACTCATACACATAATTATATACTTACTAGAAAATATACATTATCGTCATATCAAATATACAAATAGGTATTATAACTTAAGCTACTAACGACTAAAACTACATGCAATAGACAAAAAATGAGATAAACGGTTTAAAATATTTTAATCTCTATAAACTGCGATTAATAGCAATCCTGCAAAAAAAAATACTTTTAGGTGTATTACAGTACTAGCTATTGAACACGGCTCCGCCCGCTTGTATATCGGTTATCGCGGCAAATAGTAGCCTATGTGTTATTCTGATGTATAAGCTATATAACTTTTAAGTTTTATCCAAATACGTTCAGTAGTTTTTGTGTGAAAGAGTAACAGACATACGCACTCACAAACTTTTGCCTTTATATATTAGTGTAATGTAATAAGTAGTAGGATATAAATATAATTTTATTAGAGATAGATTTTAGTAGGTAATATGTACTGTGTCAATAGTTCTGTGTATGAAAGCTTTCGAAACCATAAAGTCAAAACATTCGAAAACATAAACTGTCCCTTCCAGTTCATTCACTCTAAAATATGTATTTACTGTTTATTTTTTTTATCCGAAAACCAGTTTTAATGTGTACATAATAATGAATGAATAATACTTCAATAATTATAAAATTATTTATTTGTGAACACAAGTGTGTTGTTTTAAATTTTGCGGTTGACATTTCGGAACATCAGTGTTACCAGCTAAAAGTAATTAATTTATATACGGTAGGTAATTAACTTACAGATTTACTATATATAGAGTAGGTAACATTAATTTTCCCGTAATTCTTAAAAATGAAATACTGTTGCTGTCAAGAGGTAGCTGATATATTTGAAATTATGATATTAAAAGAAAAATATTTTCGCTAAAGCATTTTTAGTTTTACATTATCAATTGCACCAACACGTTTTTAGTAACATATCAACATTTAAGAAAAAAAAATTCATGCAGTTGCGCGCGAGCAGTCGAGTCGAACACACACGTATAGCCGCATTGCAAAATAACATCGCGTCATTTTATTGTACTACCCACATTAAAATTATGTTAGTTCATTATTTTATGTTATTCATAAATGGATGACATACATCATAGTGTGAACCTCGATGACTCAAGTGGCAGCGACATGGAGCAGGAACCATTATTTGAGAGTGAGCAACAACCTAATTTGAATTTAAATGTAAGGATGAGAAATAAAGAGTGTGAGCAACGATTTGTGGAGAAGAGGGGACGGCAAGATGATGAGGAAATAGTAGAAGAGGATGGATTGGTTACAGTTATTAGAAAACACAAGCGAACTAATAGAAAAGATTTCATAAGTAGTAATTTAGTAAAAGATCGGGATGAAAGTGAAATATGTGTATGTGTGACAGGAAAAGATATTTTACCGAAACAGTTTGGTATGGCAAAACTACTAAAAACATATAATATTAAAGACATAGTGAAAATGATATATAAAAGTGCTTTTAGGGTCCTTATATTTTTCGATAAAAAAGAAAGTGCTGTGGAGTTATTGAATTGCGAACAGTTTATTAACTTAGGATACAGATTACAGAGAACAGATGAAGCGAACTTGTGTTATGGAATACTTAGACAAATAGACCTGGAAGCTGAAGAGACAGAAATTATTGAAAATATTACATGTGAGTTTGAAGTGATATCGGTACGAAGGCTTAAAAGATTGGCTGATAATGGCGAATGGGTAAATTCAGAGACAATCAGAATTTGCTTTAAGGGTTCCACTTTGCCACCGTATGTGTATGGATACGGTTGCAGGTTCAAGGTGGAGCCTTACACCTTTCCAGTTTCCCAGTGTTCTGGTTGCTGGAGATTTGGGCATTTATCCAGATCATGTCCTATCAAAAAGATAGTATGTCCTAAATGCAGTAATTATCATGCAAATTGTGACACAAACAAATATGTATGTGTCAACTGTAAAGGGCCACATATGGCAATGTATAAGAAGTGCCCATTATTTTTAAAAGAAAAAGAAATTAGAAATATAATGACCAGACAGAATTGCACTTATCGAAAAGCACTGGAATTATATATAAAAGATAGAAGCAGACACGAGAATAATAGCAAAACTCAAGATGTATCGGCGTCACAACAGTTTACCACACATACTTCACCGACCACTGCGAAAACCTATAGAGATGTGCTTGTAACCGAAGCAATTGTTCACAACAGCAGCGGTAGTAACACTACTTTGTCAGAGGATACACGTTTACAGGAAAACACAAGTCAGTATATGAAGCAGAAGGAAAATCCCTTAGAAATAAGGAAAATGCCAAACAGAAGGTCTGATGGTCAAAATAAAGATAAAGAAAAATATTGTTCCGAATCAGAGAAGGACTCGAATGACAATCAAAGCCCTAACGTTAATTTAGATATTGCCAGAATTATACTAAAAATCAAAGACATAATTACTGGTAAAACAAATTGGCATACTAAACTACAGCTATTAGGTAAACTTGTTAAGGAAATTTGTACACAGTTATTCATTACATTTTTGAGAGGAGATGACATATGTACTACATTTATATCTATGTTTAACAATGGCTAATGGTGTTACAAGAATATTTGAGTTACGTATGTTACAGTGGAATGCACGAAGCTTACGACCTAAACGTGTTGAGTTTGAATTACTGATGGCACAAGAAAAAATACATATTGCTTTAATATCCGAAACCTGGTTAGAACCTGAATGTCATTTAAACGTAAGTGGTTATAATATTTTTAGAAAGGATAGGTTAGATGGCTATGGAGGTGTCGCTGCTATTATTTGTAAATCAATTAAAGTACAACAATGTATCTTTTCTATACAAAATTCTGGCATAGAAATTATTGCAATTAAGCTATTGAACTGCAATGAAATTAGGAATATACTGTTATTATACTGCCCTTCGTCTGTACGTACAAGTCTTACTGATTGGGAACAAATATTTTCGCTATTTTCAAGTAAATGTATAATCGCAGGTGATTTTAATGGCCATCATACACTTTGGTCTTCTAAAACCGATGTAAGAGGAATACAAATCTACGACGCGTCTTTGGATGCTGGATTTATGCCTCTTAATGACGGAAGTACTACAAGGTTAAGTTTAGTAGATAATGTAGTCCAGAAGACTTCACCTGACGTTACCTTTGTTTCAACTGACTTGTCTATTTTGCTAAAATGGGAAGTTATGAATGAAACTCTGGGCAGTGACCATCTGTTTATTAGGATATCCTATGAATTAGACTATCAATTCAATTCTTTTGCCATTAATAAGAAAAGAAATTATAAATTAGCAAAGTGGTCAGAGTATAGTAAGTCGTCAGAAGGGTATCTGTTTCGATTTTTGGATTTTGTCAGCGTGCAGTCCTTGTATGATAATTTTATTAACCAGGTGAATAAAGCGGCTGATGAACACATACCGTTTATTAAAAGTTGTGATAATCCAAAAAAAGGATTTCGCCCTAAACCCTATTGGAATCCAAATCTCTCGCATTTAGTTGCACAGCGCAGGTTGGCTTTGAGACATTTCAGACGAAATCCCATACCAAGTAATTTAATAATACTTGAACAAAAGACAAAAGCTGCCAAGATTGCTATTTATCAGGCAAGATCTAAAGATTGGCGAAATTACTGTAACAGCATCGATTCAAGAACGACAAATTCTGAAATGTGGAAGCGTATGGGATGGGTTAAGGGAGTCTGTTCCGTCAGGCAACAAGTTTCAAATGATCAAAAGATACAGCTGCTTTCCAATTTAACTCCAGATTATGTGTGTCCAAAGCCACTTGATTTTAAATCTAAAAATAATTTACTCGAGACTGACTTTACCCTGCAAGAAATGTGTCATTGTTTTAAACGAAAAGATACAGCCCCCGGTAACGACGGTATAACATACTCACTTATATATCATTTATCTCCGCTAAGCAGACTATATTTATTAAATCTCTACAATTACATATTTAATACCGGTATTGTCCCTACACAGTGGCGTGATATATTAGTGGTACCAATTCCTAAAAACTCAGCTATTAATAATGTTCAATTGCGACCTATTTCATTAATTTCATGTGTTTGCAAAATTTTTCATTCTATGATAACAAAAAGGCTTGAATGGTATATTGAGAAAAATAAGTTGTTATATCCTTTTACTTCTGGGTTTAGAAGGGGTCAGTCGTGTCAAGACTGTTTAGTCAAATTGGTTAGTCAAATTTATCTGGGATTTTCGAGTAAAATACCGACTATTGCCTGCTTTTTGGACATCACTAATGCCTATAATAATGTGGTAGTAGATGTTTTGATGAAGACTTTGGATGATATTGGAGTCGGAAAGAAACTATGCCTATACTTGTACAACTTTTTAAGTGAACGACATCTTATAATGAAAGATGAAAGAGATCAAACTAAATATTTCGTAAGATATACAAATTGTGGTTTAGCACAAGGAGATCCGGTTTCTCCTATTCTTTTCAATATAGTCACAATTAAATGTTGCCAAGAAATTAAGAATGTAACCATGTGTCAATATGCAGATGATTTCGTGTTGTACTCTTCGTCGAGGAATTTAAAGGAAAGCCAAAATGAATTTCAAGCGGCTTTAAATACATTTTCTGACACTATAGGTGAACTAGGACTAGAATTGTCGCCTACTAAATCTAAAGTATGTATCTTTAGTAGAAGTTTTAGAAAACTCCAGATAGAACTCAAATTAGATAACAATAATTTAGAAGTAGTAGATAACTACAAATACTTAGGCGTGTGGTTAGATAGATCTTTGAGATGGAATAAACATATCACCATAACCGTAGAAAAGGTGCAAAGGAGTCTTAGTTTACTTAGGGTATTGGCTGGTGCTTCCTGGGGTTTACATCCTAAACATCTGAGACATATATATATTTCATTGATCAGAAGTCGAATAGATTACAGTTGCTATCTGTATGATACTAGTGCAAAGTGCCATTTAGATAAATTGAGTAAAATTCAAAATCAGGCTTTAAGAATTGTAGGAGGATTTATTAAAACTTCTCCTATTCACGTTATGGAGAGTGAGCTTGGTGTAGTTCCGCTGGACTTACGAAGGAAATATTTAGCTTACAAATTCTGTTTAAAATCAAAATCAATAGAAAATAATATTGTCATACAAATGTTAGAAGATCTTTACACTCTTCGACAAAATAGTTTTTGGAGGAATAAAAAAATTCCTTTATTAGTTTCAGCATTTATTGAAATTAGTGACTTGCAAATTTCTTCATCTTACCCTTTACTGATATATACACTGCAAACGTGGATAACTAATATTAATGTAGATGAGATAATAGCAGTAGATTTAGAATCGGTTAAGCACTGTAAAAGGTCATATGAGATAAACTCTCTAAAGTATGAGGTCATTAAAGAGCTGTATACAAGATATAGTGATTGGAACTTTATATATACAGATGGATCGAAGAGTGTAGAAGGACTTGGGGCAGCGTTCTATGTATCTAATATAGGTATTAATAATCACGATAATTGTTTCAAAATATGTCAATCTACATCTATTATGACGTTGGAACTCATTGCAATCTTAGAAGCAATAACTTATGTGATTAATAAAAGTAGTATGGAACGTGTTGTAGTTTGTACAGACAGCAAGAGCTCTTTACAGCATATAGCTCGATGCGCCTCCGGTTTCAGAGGTGCATCGATAGCTTATGCTATCCTGTCTGAAATTCTTGAATTGAACTTAAAAGGGGTTGAACTGCGATTGCAATGGGTTCCATCGCATATTGGATTACAGGGCAATGAAAAGGCTGATGCATTAGCAAAATATGCCGCTGAGAATGGAAAATATTATAATTTCACTCTAGACTTCTATGAATACTTACCCATGTTTAAAAGTAAATGCTATAATGACTGGCAGGAACACTTTGATAAGCGGTCATTAGAAAAAGGGATATGGTATAAAACCATACAGTGTCAGCCTCTTCATGTGCCCTGGTGTATGAACAGTAGGTTAAATAGACAACTAATTGTCGTTGCCCATAGACTCAGATCTGGACACATCCCATGCAATAAATTTAGTTATATGATGAAGAAAACCGCTTCGCCTGATTGTGAGGAATGTGGAGTTGTGGAAGACTTACACCATCTATTAATGGAGTGTGTTAGATATGAGTCTAGTAGAAATAGTTTAGTGTCCGACTTGAATTTGAATGGAGCAGACGTAGGAATGTTTCACAAAATTCTATCGGAGCCAAATAGCGATCATGCGGCAGCTCTGTTCAAATTCATGTCGATTGTTCTTAGACGATAAGTATGTGGTAACTTGTTTAGGATACGATGGGACTGGCATACGCTGTGCGTAAAAGTTCCAAAAACAAATAGAATAAAAAAAAAAAAAAAAAGAAAAAAATTTAATAGAGTAATCTTACTTAACTTATATCAAGATACCGATGATTGTTTTTTATTCTTAGAAAGTTTCAGTCAAAAAGGATACCCATGTTAAATTTTCAAATCGTTCGTCCTAAAATCGCTTAGGTAGGTCGAATCGACTAAAACTAACTATCAACAATTCTATAAAACATTACTCACATACATTTCGATAATAACAGCTGCTACCAAAAACCACGGATAGATAATCTCCCTTTTGTGTATTATTAATAAAAATATGGCTGGATATTTCAGTATCTCTGCTACTTATTATGTAACAATGGCGAAGTTCTTTTGTGAACATGCACGGATGACTTGATCCTTTTTGTAATATTTTTAACAAATAACATTCACATACGAATATATTGTAATGGCAACATTTTGGGTAAAATCTAATCGAGTATTGCAAAAGATATTATAATGTGCGCTTGATGGATTTCTACTGTAGTTAATTCTTAAAGAGTGTAATAAGTAATTAAAATACCGATATATAATAATGGTTTAACTCTTATATTAGCATTCGGTGTCTATATACCTTTAAGTATGTACTACAATGTTCAAGAACAAAGACTAGTTTCCAACTATGTATATTAATCGTTTCTCTAAGAAATCGAAGATATTGGCTCTTTTCAAAATGAGCTAATATAGTAGCTAAATAAATAATTTACATAACGTTAACTTTAAAATATATATCTTGGTGAGCTAGATTTATGACATACCTACAGATACCATTAATCAACAAAAATAGTGAATCTAAATAAGAACCGTAATTTCTATGATAGAATTCGCCAAAGAACACTTAATAAAACGTATGACACATCGTTATCCTGCCATGCATTTATCCGGGATAAAACTGTATCCCGGTCAATTTACGAGTAATTAAGCCTGACCCTCTTTTGGCGAGGGAGGAACTTTTATTTGGATCGTTGAAATACTCCGGAATTGCCGCTAAACTCGTATACTATTGGCTGGTAACGCGTTAAGATTGCCTCGCTTTCCCACCGACTTGATTAATGTCTCTGTATGGTGTGAGCCTATGAATTCCTTTTTCATTATCATGTTTATTTACGAGTAAGTATAAAAATAACTAAAGTTACGATATATAAAAGTTGTAATATACTTAGAACACGAATACTAAAAGCTATTTATGATATTACACCTGTTTTAAAATTAAAGGTACTCTTTTGCAATGCATTTTATTTTTACTTTTATGTCAGCTACGGTTAAGTCCCCACAGCTTTAAAACAAACGAAGGCTGTGCTATATTTAACGATACTTACAGAAACAAACAAACAAGTACTTAATAAGTCGCATTGTAATAAAACAACAATATCTAGTGTTCGCAACAACGTGAAAATATGAAAGCAAAGATAGTACACTTATTCGTAACAACGTGTAATATGGATGAACGTCTTTGCAGACGGACTATAACTTCTCAAATTACGTTCGTAAGTAAGGGACGTGGATTAGCGTGTGCTAGGGCAAATATTTTATTACAGTCCAAATCTCCAGCCCTCAACGTTTTATTGTTCATAAGGCTCGTCCGAGCCAAATGAAAGAGTTTATGGCGAAGACATAAGTCGTTTTGTGTTGCCAGTGTAGGGTGGTGTGCCACCACTTTCTCATTATGTGGTCTATCTAAAATATTTTACAGTTTTAGTTTAGTCGTCAAAGGTAATTCATTACAAGTGCAGGTTATAATAATTAAAATTAAAATTATTGTTTATATTATTTTATTTTTAACAAAGTGTTTTAAAGAACGATGAACGATTAAGCCTAGAATAATCTTAAAAACTCTAAAAACATTTTTTTAAATCAAATCCCCACAATAAATATTGTAATTTTTCTAGGGATATACCTGGTAACACTGTCCCTCGGACCTTGTTGACTCAAGATATTGACCGATCGCATTTTGTCGGCGATGGTGTATTACTGTTATTGATTGTATTCGGCGCGTGACTTGTGTCGACGATTGTACTCCCACTGATAAACAAGTTGTAACGCATTGAGTGTAACAACTTGTTTATTGAACTGTCTGTTCGAACTAATCAAACAATCCGAAATAACAATAAATAGTTCTCTCATTAGCTCTACTTTTGATATTTCAATGCGGGTATTTCCTTTTCTTTTGCGTTCAGCAACGTATTTAAGTGTGTTTTTAAAATATCAATAACATAGAAATAGGTTGACCAATAATAAGAACTATTTCTACTCATAAAAATAGAATTCCATCATTTTGTTTCAGCTATTTATTTTGCTAATGAATAAAATCATCATATATTAACGCACATTGTATCGGATATTGGGGACAGCTTTATTGATAGTTTTATAGCAATGCTGTAAAGAATAATCATAATTTTTACGACGGTTAATAATACAAACTGCCATCATTCACGTTGACGCATTTCCATCGACGCAAACTCGTAAAAATAATTGTGTCTTACAATGTAAACACTAATTATAGAATCTGTCAGTCACCTATTAATTGCAATATTCCTATTCTTATACTCGTCGTATATCAAGGTGTTGCAATTACATAAAATTATCCACAAATGTCAATTTCCACAAATATCATTGTTTATACCAGTGTTAATTTGAAACATAGTCGTTTGTGCCGAAGCGTCAACGCCAGCCATTTATCGCGTAAATTTTTGTCCGTTATTTTGGCCAATCGTATATGCCATTGGTATACTGACCATACAATTATGTATTTATTATAAACGCTACGATTGCTGGCTGACTGTAATTTGCTTTTAATTCGCCCTCTTTGGTATCATTTTCGAGTTTCTTCGTTTTGCCGTCTCTTTCATGATTTGTTGTTATCAATTATAATTTATATTTCTGATTTAAATTTTTGTTTGTGGTGATTTGTTGGTAGTTACGAACTTTTGTTAGAAATTAGTGATAAGTAAAACAAAATGCATATGATTGGTCGTATCTCATACTCAGATACTTAATGTGTCCAATAATTTATTCTTTTTGCATTACGGTATGCCATTACGGTAATGTTAACATTTCCACTTAAAACCTCGACTTGTAAAGTCTAGGAGGCTACATTTACGAGATATATGCTATTTTATAACAGCAACGAAACTTTAATAAAACTTGCCTCCGTTTTATTACAATTACTATTGCGTACAAAGTTACAAAGTAGGTATGTGTGTACACTATGTTTTGTGTTAGTAAGTGCTTGTGTAGTACCGGGTTGTGTAGTGACGTTGTATTTGATTTTAACGGACTAAAGATATTTGCTACTTGCTACTGTTTCATATTCATATTTCAGTATAACCTGTTCTTACATTGGCTTTGATTTAACTAGACGTGGAAGCATTTTGTATTGCGTTATAATATTTTGAAAAAATAACCTTAGTCATTAATGCTAAAATACCTGATGTCAAATTGTTTTTATAATTTTCAACTATAAAGAGTTTCAATATAAATGTATTCCTTACTCATTGAAGTTTAATGCGTTTGAAGATTGTTCACACAGACATAATGTATAAGTAAAGTGAAGGAATACAATGTCAACGTTGGCACGGGTTTCTGTAACTTTATGGCCAATCATTTATGCCTCGCTCGTTTGGTCATTTTGTAATCTGTCTGCAATAAAATTCGACGTTTATTTTGCGTCTTTCATTATCTTAGCAGAACTTGTGAACTTTAAAAATCTTTCTTGCAATTTGCGTTTAAGTAAAAGCAAATAGTTCACATTTGACAAATCCATCGTTGTGTAATGTTGTCATTTTATGTCAGAAAACATCATACCAAACAAACTAAAAAGGAGATTTTATTTTTTGTTCTAAAAATGAATCGTAAAAGTTTTTGCGCGTATTATTGGCCTTATTCCAACCTACTTTAAACACATAAGTGATATAATTGGGGTTCCGATTCTATCGATTCTAATTCAAAATAATGGCTAGTAATTTGGTACGATCATTTGTCGAGGACAGTCGATATTCGATCAATAAATCGATGAGTATCGACATAATAGCGGTTCAAAATCGACGTTTCATTTCTTTAAATGCCCTGATCAGTGAATTCGCTTAATAATAGTCATAATCTTAAACGATGAACATTTTTGTAGGTTATTGAGCAACAATTTGAGAAAGGGTCGGACTTGTTTTTTTTTTCTTATGAACAGATAGCACTAAGGCAGAGAGCCTACCAATTGTTTGTTGCTTACATATATGATAAAGAAATTTTTATATTTAATGATGAGAAGGGAATTCTTAGGAGAATGGTGAGATAGATTATGTATATTTAAAAACTTCAAATCAATAATAACGTTTTTCATAAGTGTCGCGAGTTCAATTTAAAGCGTAGTAAACCTACTCAAACCAATAGACCTGACCGCTCTTAAAATTAGAAAGAGTACAATATATGAACTGCAGCAAATAAGAAAGAGACAAGTGTGAGGGTTGTTTGGACCGCAGGTTATTACGAGATTTAACACGTATTTAGTTAATTAATAAGTGCGGTTGACCGGTGCGGTTACCGGTCTTGTATGTTTGGGGATGTGTAAATTTGCTTTTTGGTTTAGTGACCTAATTGTGGTCTTTTAGGGCTTAGTGGAAAAATATTTGGCTGTATATTTTAGAATTTATTGCCTAAGAAAGTGTTTTGGTATTGCACTGTCAGCAGTACTTTTTCTTGAAATAATATTATAACAGGTTACAAGGAAACATATGTAGTAACAGTGACATATGTAGGTAATTGCCACATATTTTATTTCGCAGTTCTGCTGTAAGCATAAAAGTACTTTAGAATACTCTGAGTCAATCTAGCATTGATAGCACAAACTTCGATTTGTTTAAATCTAGATGGCGTGTTTAATTTAAGATGTTGGGAAATATTATTATTATTACTTTGTGCATAAATACTATTTAATAATATTGATCCAAATTCATAAAATTGTATATGATACACTGATGTTTTCATTGTACTTTTGCCTACTGTTCCTGTTTGTCAGTTACGGTTTTCACGTTAAAATTAAATAAAGTGTACAAATAAAACTTCAGTGATAAAAGAGTACAAAACATAAATCGGATGCCTTATTTTCAAATGCTTAAATAATTTCAAATTTTAATAAAAACCGACTTCGAGCTGGACCAAACTGAAATAAACGGAAATCTTTGAATTAAAAAAAAAAACACCAAAATCGGTTTCTCTCATTCAGTCGAAAGCTATGAGGTAACAAACTTAAAAAAAACAGTTGAATTGATAACCTCCTCTTTTTTTGAAGTCGTTTGTTGTTCGAAAAGTTTGCCCACGGTTTGTTCATTTCAAATTTCTCTGTGCGGGGAAGTTTGCATATTTGTCCAACTGGAAGTGTCCACATACTGAATAATTAATGACAATAATAAATACGAAGTTATACGCAGTATGGTTCATAAGATAACAGAAACGGTTAGCTAAGTAAATAGACCCTACCAATTAATTCTGGGTCCATTGGTCATAATATTTGTTTGTTTGTATGTAACTTTGTACTACTCTGTATTTCTGTTATACTTTGATTTGCGTGCGTGCGTTCGTTTTAAATTATTTAGCGTCACGTATTCAACATGTGAACATTTTAAAGTCATTGTTTAAATACTGAATAGATAATTTGTTACATCAATTAATGTCAATAAAATCAATTGAAAGAAATGAAATAAATGATGCAGTAGCATCAGTAGGCCGCCATGGTGTGGGTCACAATGTGCATTGTGGCATTGTCTGCATTCGCAATGTGCATGGTGATCACCACTCCTGGATTCTGCTTATGCTTTCCACCAGGCAGAGTAAAGTCACTTTGGCAGGCCCATTCGTAACAAAATATAACTAAGTTATTAACAATAAATAAAAACAATTAATAACAAGCTAAAGCATATACAATCAAGTAATAAAATTATAAAGAGAGAGACTGCCTCGATCATGGGGTCTCGGGTTCGATTCCCGGGTCGGACCAAATGTTTGTATGATCTACAAATATTTGTTTCGGAGTTTGTGTGTTTTCTATGTATAATATGTATGTATTTACAAAAAAAAATGTATATATGTATTTATATCAGTTGTCTCGTACTCATAAAACAAGCTCTGCTTAGCTTGGGACTAGATGGCGTTGTGTGTTAGATGTCCGAAATATTTATTTATTATTATTTATTTACTTCCAAAATTTTATTGCTTGATCTGCATGAATATATTCTATATGTACTTGAATCCTATCTGATAAAATTAACTCATGCTTAAGAACGCAATCCATACAACAAACGGTGTATTAATTTCAAAACCCGGGTCCAATGATATTGGGCCGATGATGCTAACGATCAAAACGAGAGGAGTGTTTACAGCGGTCTCTAGAAGATTTGCTTATAATTAAAATTTTCGCATTAAACACCGCATCACATACCTGCGCCCTTAATCGCGGAACAAAGCGACACACAATATTTAATATTCAGCAATCCCAAAATCCTTTGAAAACGCTGCCACAATGGAAAAGGGTATTTTCCTTTAACGGTTGGACCGTTAATTCGTGTTTAATTCGACACCTTGTTAATTGTTTCCGACGCCCCAGTAGGTTTGGTGACCTCGGGGGGCAGACAGGTCATGGGCAGCTAAGGACCACCTCGGAACACCCTCACGGGGAGCCATTTTAAGAATATTTGCCAACCCCCCTTATGTTTACTCGGGTTGTTTGTGGTACCCAGAAAACAATAGTCTCGAAATTCATTGCTCATTTTATTATTGTTGATACACCGTTTTATGGGCGATTCGATTATTGGAACGAGTAATTAAATGATAATACTGGCCATTAATTGGATTTTACCTCAGTGTTACGCTTAAGTGGTCTCATGTTTACCTTAGACCATTCCACGCCGCGGCTTCTACTGTTATTTCAACTTGTTCAATATTACGTGAAACCGTTATAGTTATCTGTTTCCTAATAATTTTCTTATTTATATTAAGTTACGGAGTCCCAGGGGGACGTGATTATCATAAATTCTCAATATACACAAAATACAACTACAAATATAAAAAAATAAATACAATAATAATCCTAGAACATTATATCTTTTACTGAATTTAAAAAAAATACATTGTCGGCATTCCCAAAGAGTATAGTAACCGCTACCCTTGAATTCTGCTCATGCTTTCCATCAGGCCGAGTAGTCTCTTTGGCAGGCTCATATTAAAAAAAAAACATCTTATTACAGCCTGTCATTATATATTTATACATTATATTTTACTTTAGAACATATTATTTATTTTTAATAGAGTTATAGTACATTTTTAATAGAGTAATTAGTTACTTTTCTTTCAGAAATGGCTCGCATGGAGAAGTCGCCACTTTTGGCGAACGGATACAATGCACCACCTACCCATCTCACGCCTATGGGTTTCATGCACCAACATGCACTCATGTCACCTGGTATGCCACATCCAGGCGTACCCCGACCTGACGGATCCATCATCAAAGGACAACCAATGCACAATATGGAAGCACTTGCAAGGTAAGATTTCGTAACTATAATATTAATGATGGCTGACTATAGGTTCAAATGATTTAAAAGTCATCTCAGCAACTAACAGTATGACGAATATAATGGGTTTGATTCCTGTCTGAAGCAATACTTTATGTGATATACTGGTATTAAGTCTGGAAAATCTCGTTGTGGTAGTTTTATCATTTTGGATACGGGTTTAATACTGTTTATACTTATATTGTCAGCTATTTGCCAGAGAAAGTTCCGTCAAAAACTGTATAGCCGATCTAGAGATTACGAACAAACCGACATACTAAAATAAATAAAATTTAAATGTCTGTTTGTAATATTAAAATAACCGATTTTTACTAAACGCATTTGTATATACACGGTACATATACCAAAAATGTATTTTTATAATTTTTGTCTGTCTGTCTGTTTCTTCCGGGTAATCTCTGGAACGGCTGGAGCGATTTTGACGGGACTTTCACTGATAGGTAGCTAACGATATGGGAAGTAATTTAGGCTACTTTTTTTGGAATAGCTTCGTCCCGCGGTGTTACTCGCGGTACGAAGATAACCGCGGAAAACACCGCGGGGTTCAGCTAGTTATTAATATAATATAACAGTTTCATTAACAACAGTAAAATTTCTAAACTTATAACATTTTATTACTTTTTTAATATTTGTTGTTAATGAGATGGATTAATTACTGTTTTTGTTGTGAAGATGTTACTAGTTTTTATATAACAGGATAACCGTGAACCACAGAAATTTAATAAAACAGCTTCACCCCACCTTGACTTTTTGTCATTTTTACGACTCTGTCCTGTATTGGACATTTACGGCGACTCCCCATATAAGGCTCTCGTAAACAATATTACAGGAAGTTAGACTATTTCAGTTTTATTGATTGAAATATAAACTATCGTACCATAATTTATGTACAGTAAACACGAACAGATTCCACGGATAACTCAGTGGTTAAACGGTTACTTCGCCGCTTTCTTCTGCGCTGTGTTGTCGGTTCAAATGGGAGAACACTTTGTGGAATCCACGAATTGTTATTCTGAGTAGAGCTGCTCTTTCGTTTTTGTGTCTTACGTATACTTGTAAAGTCCCATTGAACATTAATATTCCTACTGAGAGAGTGGACCTGGAGTATTTGTGAAAACGATTCATAACTTATACCGCAATTAGATATTCAGAAATAAAAGAAGAAAAGGTTTTGTTTTCTGGTATAGTTGGCAACCGAGCAGACGTATCACCTAATGGTAAGCGATTACCATAGACACCCGCATGGGCCTCCGCTATCCTCATTCACTCAGAGAAACACAGCTCAAGCGCTATTTCACACCGGTTTTGTGTGAGGCCGTAGTATCACTCCGGTCGATCCGGCACATTCATGCCGAAGCGTGGCTCTCCCACGGTAAAATTGTGTTTTGTTTTTAAAAAGTTTTCCGTAACAAAGGAATACTAAAAAATATATTAAAATGACGAGCAACTGAAATTTGTGGATGAAGAATGGCGGCACGTGTATTGTAGTACATGCCCGAGTTTTGTTAAAATTATAAAGAGGTATATTTTGATTTTAATTTCATTATGCAAAGATAGTCTTCAATTGAAATTGTGCTGTTTTCTCTTTAGGTATTTCTTTATTCTCGTTATTTCTATGACTTACCGTTGTTAGGACTTAGAGGTCAATAATTAAAAAAAAATAGTTATCCTTAATAATACCATAAGGTGCCAAATTAGTTGAAAAGATAAAAAATAACAACCGAGCTGTATTCCAAGAATGTGTTTTCTTTTTGTCTCATTTAATTAATATTTTTTTGGAGCTTTACGTCCCATAAAATCATGGTCTTCTTAGACTTTTAACTAGTTGCTTGATTTCTTTATTACTTATCTCTTTTTCTCAATTCCATAATTAATAATTTAAAAAAAAAAACAGTTCTAAAGAAAGTCTTCTGTTATATTTGCAATAACCCCTTGCATTCCTAATTCTACTTGGGGGTTTTTACACGCAAAGAACGACAACTTGTATTTCTTGAGTTGCAGGTTTCCAAAAGCAAAAGGTAATCACTTACCATTACGTGAGCTATCTGCTCCTTTGACCCTATTTTTATTTTGTCCACTGCTGGACATAGGTCTCTCCCAAGGTACAAAACAGAGTCCGGTCCCCTGCTTTTTGCATCCAGTTGCCGCCAGCCCTCTTACAGAAACCGTCCTATTATCTGGCCAGAGGACGTCCTACACTACGTTTGCCAAGATGTGGTCTCCATTCCAGAATACGCTTAGTCCAGCGGCTCTGCGACATATTATGTGACCATCTCACAGCCACTTCAGTCTACTAAATATCAGGAAAAGGAGGACCTTGTCAAAATTAAAACTCAGTGGTTACATAAAAACCATGTATTCTTCTTACCTGATGCGTAAGTCGCTTTACAAGGTAACAAACATAAAAATTGTTAGAAAAAAAATTCTACGATTTCAATGTAGACTTATCTATAGGATTTTATAGATACATGAAAAGTATCATTACGTATCATCGTCCCATTCACTGCTGAACTTAGGCCTCTCCTAAATATGTATGCGTATAATAAAATAAACGGTACGCCACATAAACGGCTTACGAATAAATTGACGAAAAGAAACCTTTAAGCAGGTCGGTCAAGTGATGCAGGTTAAACGTCCGCTGAGGGAACTTAATCCTGTTAGAAACGTACAAACACTGAATGCCCTTACTTCCGTTCGGAAGACCCACAATGCTCACTTGACTTACCCCACTGTCTTACTGGCATTCATGTAACTTAAGTACCTTACAGCCTTATACATACATTCATATCTGTGACGTCACTCACAGGCCTGGTGTATCTTTCCTCATATCTGGATTTATTATTTGGTTTCAAAATATGCACTCTTGTATATGCACTCTGTATTTTACATCGATATACTTGTATTTATATCGATAGGTATTTTAACATAAATAATAGCGCCATTAGTAAACTATTGTTTTCAATATAGATAAAAGTAAACATGTAATGAATTTAAGCTTTAATCAAGTTATACTGTTCTTTTTAGTTTTTGGTTTGTATATCTACTATAATAGCGTAAATACAACGTTTATAAAATATATTAATTTAAAAAGTTAAAGTAATTATGTTCCAGTACGTTCTGCAAAGAATTAACAAGGAAAGATTGAGATGTAAATATTGTTTAACATTTTACGTCTAAACTCAAATTTAATTAAAATTAACAAAATACATATAAATTAATTACGTTTCTGTGTGAGTGTGAAAAGAAATAAAACTATGAATAAGACCCCTTTTTCAAATGATACTTAGTTACAAAGTAAGTAGACTTGATTATAAATGACGAAGAAAGTTTAATGAAAAACAAAGAGCTAAAGTAATCGAGAAACAATTTGAACGATCACGCATGAGTAGCTCCAGCACAAATATAAGCGATTGTTTTTAAAACATAATTAATTTCAACGACCCCTCGCTCCACCTAACGGAACATTTAATATTGAGTGCTCATAATTATTCCTTTCATATTCAAACCCTTTTTACAAAGTTTCTTTGCAAATACTTGAGAGTAATTTGTTGCAGATTTCTTCCTGTTTTCTTAGACAAGTGAACTCTGTATTTATGTATTTTCTAGAATTGTGTAGATAAATTTCTTCAAACATGTTTCAGTGGGATTGATTGGAAAAGTTTTTCGTCTTTCAATCCGTAACCAGATTGAAATCTAGTTGCGTCTCGTGGTTGGGTCTACTTTTTTACCGTAGTTACTATTAATTAATTAAAATTGATAAAAATGACAAAACAATAGCAAGACCTATTATGTAGTAATATAGACATGATATATTTCATAAATGAGGATTGTTTTAGGCGGTTTGTTGGTGTATTAAGGTAACATGATCATCAATCATCACTCCCTTCTTTCCTTATTTTAATTTTATGATTCTGTATTCAGTCTGATTTACTTGCTGTTTCTTCATTTTTCTTATTTTATTTTTTTTTGTCTGCAGATCTGGTATTTGGGAGAATTGTAGAGCAGCATATGAGGACATCGTTAAACATCTCGAAAGGTAAGACAAATGTAGACAATTCTCACAAAATATCCGAAACGATATTGTGTGGTATTTAGAAAAGAATTCAACAAAGTTCTGCAACTTTAACTGAACTTAGTATTTTGTTTTTATTTTCCTTTTCATTCCTGTCTATCATTTTATTTTATTTCATAACTGGTGAAAGACAGAACATAACAGTAAAATCCAAATGAGCTGTCGTCATTTGAAAATAAAACAAAATCTTTGTTAATTTGAACGTAGCACACTGCGCAGATATCGCTGGAGGGTGTGAAATTAGAGGAGACAATTAGATCCGTGGATCGGGTGTATTTTTAACAAATGACCGCTCGCCGGGACGGCTGCGGGGTGCGAACGATTCATCAAACTCATTCAGGGGCTAATCTCGATGCGAGGAAAAAGCGGCTCTCATGTAAATTGGGCTGATTCAAGGGCCAATCGGTGGGGGAAAGCACTTTTCTTTCTTGTTTAATGGATGGTGATTGATCGCAAAGTCGCTTTGATACTTCGCGGTTTTGACTTCGATTTTACTGCGTTTCTATGTTTTCTTACACGGTAACCTGTCAAAAGCTTTTTATTGAATATGCGGTGATTTTAATAGGAAAATGTATTTCTTTGAGGGATTTCATTTACACTATTGAAATACTAACGAGATGATACTCTTCTAGGGATGAACCTATTGACTTCGTAACTGAAGTGTTTTTTCATGATGAGGTTGTGTATTTATACCAACGTCAGTTCAATTCCCCAATCCATCTAATTAATCGTTTAGATTGGAATATAAAATGGTAGGTAGTGTACATGTAGGTTCGGGGACCGGGCTCGGGTAGAATTACAGTCGGACAGCGTGCCATGTACCAATGTGTCACTGTCAGCCCGCGATCGTCCGGCTATGGCCGCTGGATTAGGGCTGTTTTTAAAGAAATTACCTTTTCTTTTTTTTTGTAATGCACTAGTTTTGAAGCCTTGTTTCATGACAACAGAACAGAACATACATATAACTAAATTTAATTAAAGACACTAGAGCCTCCGTGGGTTTCTAATACAGTGGTACATCATAATAAATGAACAATGTTGACCCACACTATGGCACTATGGTATATCTAGAAATATTGTTTTTTAGGGTTCCGTACCTCATAAGAAAAAAAAAACAGAACCCTCATAGAATCACTTTGTTGTTCATCGTCTGTCAAGACCCTTCTTCTCCAGAACGCGTGGAGGCATCAAGCTGCAATTCATATTAAATACTTAAGTCTACTGTCCTACACTCGCAAAGGAATCAAAACCTACAGGGTACTTTCCTGTGAACTCGGAAACTTGAAATTTGGTACGAAGCAACGTTATAGCATCTGTTTTTTCTAGACTTACGTATATTTATATACAGACTAATTATATGTATCAGCTATATAAAAAAACTGTGCAATGTTGAATTCGCTATTTAAATAAATAACAAATTACCGATTGATACAAAGTAATGATAAATAAAAACTATTAAATGAAACACGAGTCCAATTGCCAGCAACAACAGGTAATATAGTTAAGTCATATTAATGTCCTTGTCTGTATGGCAGGCTTCCTTGCTCTCGCATTATCTTGGTTCGTTTAACGCATGCGCCGCGACCGGTTCTCAATGCTAACTCCAATTAATTGACAGGATTATCTCTGATTTAATATAATTTGTATGTACTGTTTGTTTTGTTTTCTCTTGTACGGGCGCGCTCGTGTTTCATTTGCAATTAAATTCAAATTTATTTAATTACTCTGTCTTAGTTAAAAGTTCTTATTGCAAAGATAACAAGATTCTATCATGTTATGACTAAATGTAAACGATCTTATTTTTAAGTAGGTATTAACTGATTTGAATGCATTTTTAGTAATATTATAAATTTGAAAGTAACTTTGTCTTTCTGTTACGCTTTCACAGCTAAATATGAAGATGTGATTCCAATGAAATTTGGTATTGGGATACTTTGATTCTTGAAGAAGGACATAGGCTACTTTACTTTAGGTCAGCTCAATTTTTTACAAGTAATTGTATAGGGAATAGCAACATTTTAGCGAAAGATGTCACCTGCAGTTGTTGGGCCTTCCGGATAGGTTTTGGTTGACTTTTTCTGTCAGACACGGCATAGTCCTGGTTTCTATTTCGTCAAGGAGACGAAGATCTGAAAGGGTTTTCTACCCTGTCAGCAAAAAAAGAAGGTTCTGCAACATGAATCATTGCGTCTGTTTAGTTTTACAATTGTTTAATTATCTCTGTAATATCCATACCCGTATGTATAATATTATTTGCTATATACTAGATATTTATACATAACCTTCAACATAAAATCTAAAGAATAATTTTGGATCTAACAATTTGATATTACAATTTAAACTTCTTGACAAGTTTATTATTGTTCTATTAATATCGAACCATGTAGGTTTTAATAGAAGCAAAAGTTAAGAGAATATATTGGTGTTGCGTAACGGTATTTACACATTAGATGTATAATGTCAACTTGTTACTATCGGTATCTTAAGATTTTTGTTATATGATAAATATATGTTTATATACAAACAGAGTCATACTATAGAATTAAAATTGTTAGAATTCTAAGAGGTAATTTAAGGACCATACTTCCACTATAAGTCGCTTTGAGTCAAATTTTTATCCGGTTTCGGAAAAACCGGGTCATAAATCAGACAGACAGACACAATTAACATTGGACAAATCGTTCGGATCAATGCATTCGTCCGGTTTAATTTGG
This sequence comes from Spilosoma lubricipeda, assembly GCA_905220595.1. NCBI lineage: Eukaryota > Metazoa > Arthropoda > Insecta > Lepidoptera > Erebidae > Spilosoma > Spilosoma lubricipeda. Next base: position 13,411,780 of record HG992281.1, read on the forward strand.
TTTCGGTGGGTATTAGCCGGCGATTAATGTGCGCGCGGCGGGTTAAGCCATGCCGGGCGCTCTGTACCGGCATACGCCGCCCGGATCGGCACACATCGGCTTGACGTGAATCGTTATTCATCCTTGTGCCCCTTGCCATCACAAGATACCAATGTTTGTTTACCCTTAATTATGTTTTTTTTCTACTGGCGTTTATTTTTATAAATTTAAAGTTAAAATTGGCTAGAATTGCAGCATTTTAAATTAATGAAAATCTTTTCATATAGTAGAATCAACATAGTATATTTCAAGGAAGGACAGTTGATGAACAAATTATTTGGATATGTAAGTTGTTGCTCTGTCAGCGTCAAGTAACAAAATGTCAAGAGTGGCGGCGGCAGCACTTGCGTGATTGAATCCTCCACCATTAATTTCAGTGAAGATCAAACGGAGACCGAGGGTGATATTTATCAAGGATATTGCGAATTATTTTAATCAAATCAAATTCCCTTCGTTGTAAACAAATGCTTTTGATTAATGAGACGCGCGACAGAGCCTCGCAGCCGTTGTGATAAAACACCCGAGGAAAAGGCGAAATTAATGGTCATAAAATGAACTCTTGTATCCGTTAGATAAAGATGCTGAATGCTTTGAATCTTAAGTGATTTTTCTTCTGTATTTTGAATGATGATAGCGCCGATCGCATCTGGTGACTGTACATTTATATCTTTAGAATTAGCTGAGTGTAATTTGTGCGATTAGTGCATAACTTTCAGCGCGCTTCCAAAGATATTTAGATTGTCATGGTGTAGAATCATTAATAATAACGAGTTTTGATTTTCAGTGGACTAATATACGTAGGGCGTCGGTAAAGGGTGCCGAGTCACGACGGCAGTCGTCAGCCCTTTGAATACCTTCCGAGTTTGTCGCCGATGCGGTCGTACTGGAATTTTATCTAGCTCTTTGTACTTTGCCCTTTTACAGCGCGAACTATTCGGTTAGTTCTGTTGGCGAACCAAACTATTCGTTCTGTTTTGCTTTGAAGTCGTATATAGAGCAATGCTTGTGATATCCTCCTAGTTACATAGAACCTTTGAGTCTTGGTTAACCACAATATTTTTAGAGAAATTTTCGTCTCTTATGTATCATAAATGAACTCTGTTAGTTCTAATTTGGATAAAATATGGATAAGTATATATCTATTCAAATATTCCTAAAGTAAATAAATGGATTGTATAAATAGGGTTCGAGGTTGTCATAAAGTAAGTTGCACCGTCAGCCTATATTAATCTGGATACGGCGTCTGACAGCGCAAGTCAAATTTCTCATCAAAAATAAGAATTAATGGCGAGTAGCATTAATCATTAGCTCGCAAACGGCACGAGGTGTCTGTATCCCATTATTTTGCATTACTAATGATATGTACACAGCGATAAGCACTTTTCACAGGAAAAATTTGAATGTCACCTCCCTTGATTACATGGCTGCTGCGGCTTTTGTCATTTGATACGGCTTGTTGGGTACACAATAGTTAATGTATAAGACGCTTTCGATAAGTTAAACATATGAATTTTATACATATATTTTATGATCCTAAAGTCAATTGAAATGTAGTAAATTGTTGTCTAATGAGCCTTCAATATTTGAAATCCAAGTTAATTATAACTACAGAGCGGAAATAACTTAATAACTTGCAACAATGTTATGCATCGCATGTTTCTTTGCTATTTTTTGTCTTTGTACACCGCTATCAGTACTTTTCTTATTCTTATAGAAAAAACACACTTGTAATTTAATTAAGCAGTATACTACATTAGAATTTTGTTATTGTTTGAGTTTTATATATAACCTAAGAGCTGTTTATGTTAATTGCGAATGTTGTTTTATGCGGGAACGCGTGCCGGGCGTGGTAGAAAACATTCATTATTCCATCCGTCATTCGGGTGTCACTTTCACGGAGGGCGACTAAAACCACTGACTCCTCGTTGGATTATCCAAATCGTAAATTAAAATTATTTTTTTACTTGCCTAAAAAAATATTCAATTCAAAAAGTCCATTGCTTCTTAATAAAGTTATTATTATTGTTTATAATGTTACTGCTTTCAACAAATACGCATCATTAATGAAAATAGAGACAAATTGAATTCCGAAGCGTGACATGAGGACGTACCCGGTGATCAATTAGCCGCCTTCACTCAATAATTTTTAATAAGTTTGTAGCACTAATCACTTCCTACCAAAGGCGTGACCGTTCTATTTCTAGCTGGTAACACTGCCATTGACAGAAGATGTCACTTTTCCTTTAATTACACAGCGGCCTCATTTCTTCTCGCCCTATTAGTACACATCAATCAATGTTGCCAATACCTATTTTTTACCCTGCGACTCGGAGTGTTTTTTCCCTTGGCCCGTTTTTGTTTACGAAGATTTTTTAAGTGGGGAATAATTTGATGAGGTCCGCCACCCGACTGTGTTGCGATGCGAGCGGAGCTCATTTGTCATCGTCTTGTCATTTCTGCGTTTCTTTCAAGCAGTTGAATCGCTAAAGTAATTATATAAGTTTTTTTAGTTATTGTTTTTTTTCTTTAGAATCCTTCCTATCTATCCTATCACAACTTTTATATCGATCGATTTAAATTATATTGGATAAGATCGATTTTAAAATGGATGTCTATTTTAATAACTACATACTTAGCTTCACAAACAACAAGTAAAAAGATAATATTGCCAAGAAATAAAATTCCTATTGATAGAGATAATTTACGTATTAGTTACGAGAAGTTTAACAGATGCGAAAGGTTCAATTCACTTATTCATTCATTGATTGACAAAGATTATGAATTATTAAACGAATGTTTTAAATACTATTAGTGAAATATGTCTAGTCAATGCTAATTGTCTTTGATAACTGTTCAAGTGAGTTATGATAATAATTGCAATTAAATCGCAAATTAAATTAAAAGGTTAAAAAACTTTGTAGTGAAAAATGTACATTGTACATATATCTTATGCTAGGAATACATACTGACTTGCAGTGTATGTATTCCTATTACTGACAAATAAAACTTAATTTTTATAATAATTTATTTGAGTATTGATCATTGTTTCTAGTACACTTTTTTCTCTTTTTCTCTCTCTTCTAGACAAATTTGTTGCATAAGCAGACATTTCACTGCAGTTCATAGTGAAATGTCTTCTTTTTTTTAATATTCATTGGTTATGTGATGTTGTACTCGACGCGATTAATAAATGAAGATCGCTTAAAACTATGAATGTGAAATGAGCGTGTCATGCTTAAACCGGACATTGATGGGGTAAATCAAATATATGAATCCACAGATCAAAAGAATTCATTACAGTGTGTAAATCACAATTTGCATGTGGCGCAGAGCAACCATGAATATGCATCTGGGACGCCTCAGTTTGAACATTTTGTGCTGCGTTCAAATACTTGCTCAAAACTGCAAACTGACTGCGGAAGTTTTGTGGTTACAAATAATTATTACATGTTGTGTATCTTTGTTAAAACTGCAGACAGTTGTTAAAGTTAATCTGGACAAAAGATAAGTATCATTTAGAAGAGTATTAACGTGAGCAATTGGTAATAGAATGTATTATGTATCATTGAATTCTAAACTATGCAGTAAAAATATTTTACACAATTTATACCATTTGATGCGGACAAAGGAAACTTGAAGTACTACGAGTATTGCGACAACACTGTGAAAATAATATTTCACTGATAGTTCAACTAGGTTAGTTTTCCTGATAAAATTTAAAAAACTATGCTCAACTTGAAAAATAAAACCTATGTGTTTTAATTGGTATTTTAAAAAAATAATAATATAAACTTTAATTTTTAACCACCAACTTAAAAAGAGGGTAGTTATACATTTAACCGCTATGTCTATCTGTGCCTTCATAACTCCTATCTATAATGGGAAGATCGTTTTTTTTTTTAAATATTACTTTCATAGAGATCAACTTTTACGGTTCATCAGGATGATAAATAGAACATTTTAGAACTTTAAATTTGCTTTCTATACTACACTATTTATACACACACTATTTATATACTACATACATCATTTATTAGAAGACATTATTTGATATTTTTACTTGATGCTAGTAAATTGACAAATTAATAAAACGGTCTGAACGCACTCTCATCATTCAGAAATGCTGACTGGACATCACACCGGACACTTGCCATTTCATTCGCTTCCTGACCTTTTCCCGGTTTGTTATGCAAATCCATGTTCCCGGGGGAATAATACAGCGCGAATAAAAAGTATTTCACTGTTTATTCGCTGACTTCGCGTCGAGAGCGAGTTGTGTGTGAGTACGCATAAATCGGGTAAAACCGCGATATTTTCATGTTAACATTTGTTCAACATTATGTATGGCATGAATAATTCTAATGTGATATTTTCAGTTCTAGTTTATTGTTTGTTTATTCTTTGATGATAAGGTGTCTACATATGCTATTTAAAACGTCAGTATTTTTAAAACTACTAGTAAATCAAATACCAATAAATGTAAATAATTTAGAAAGCTTCCGCTCAATAGTATAATATATTAAACATTTAATCCTTGTTTTAAATTGATTTAAGATGTTATGTTACCCATAACTTTCTTTTAAAATTATACGTTACAACTAGCTATGTTTATTTTATGTTCATAAACGGCCAGTATTGTATTCGTCATAAATAATTGACAACAAGCTGGGGGTCATCAAACGCTAACCATCGCATGGCTAAATAACAGCTCAACCCTACGCTGGCCACAAATCAAATGTTTTGATAGCACCACGTATTAACGAGACAATTTGATTGCGGACATATCCCAGCCAAATTGCTTCTAAATTATATTTTCTGTTTACTTTCTGCCAAACTCCCTGTTTCCATTTGTAAAGTATGTGTGTACAGATGCGTATTTGTTACTTTTACATTCGTTTACCAATTTGTTTACAGGTGGTATTTTATGTTCGATGAATTGGTTTATTTTATTACACAACCGTTCGATACTAAACACGACTAGTGTGCTTCCGTATAAATAATAATGGGTTACCATAACCAAAGCTAGTATACACTAACACTTTTTTTTAATAGATTATATATTGAACTACTACTACGCGAAAATTAAAGAGTAATAAATTAGTTCTTAATTTGTGCGATAGCTGAACGAATTTTAAAATCGTAAAAGGTTAATTTAACCTAATTAATGAAAATAACCTTATTAAAAATGCAGTACTACCACTTGTGTGTTATATACTAACGTGAGGTAACAAAAATAGTTGCGATAAATGTACTATCCAACACTGAAAGAATTTTTCAAATCGGACCAGTAGTTCCTGAGATTAGCGTGTTCAAACAAATAAACAAACAAACAAACAAACTCTTCAGCTTTATATATTAGTATAGATTTTCTAATTGATTTAGGTTAGGTACGTAATTCGCATATTGACGCTTACTAATTATAAGTACGTCAACAAAAAAGTGAGATTCATATAGGTACATAACTCGTCGTAGTAGTTTAATAAGTCACAATTTTAACTATTGTGCCATTCATACAATCAGTATTCTTTATTTGTCTAGTAGATTACAAATTTACGTTGCAAATGTTGCAGGTCTCTCAATAAGGGGCTCGTATTTTCCAAAAAAATAATAAAATTGAACATTCTTTACTATTTCTTTTTTGAAGTAAAAACTTTATTATACGTGTTGAGCACTTTTTGGTAGGGGAAAATCTTATGAATTCGCGTCACCGACATGCTAATGTTTCAACTTGATAATTTTAATTTAAACATTATGAAATTTCTAATTTTATAAATAACATTCTAAGTTATAAGTTCTCACTGTTATCGATAGTCCTTATGACTGCCAATTTTTTTGATTTTTTTCTAAGTAGACTTCTATTATACTACAGAACCTTTGATTCCATTTGTTTGAAGTATTATATTATCGTGATGTGGTTTTGTATCTGTTGTACCTAATTAATTCGTTGTTGATCGTGAATGTTCACTTTAGTTTTTTATTTCGAGACATTTTGATCGAGTATGATAAATCTTATCTTCTATGTAAGTAAAACCAAATCTTATTTAAAAAAAAATGTTTTTTATATTGTACAATGTACAGAGTGTACATTGTACAATAATTTTTTTTTTTTTATATTTATGTATTAATCTTCAAATATATCTAAAATCAAATTAATACATTAGTTAATATTGACGTTTCACGCGTTTATCTAAAGTTAGTTGTTCATTTTATCAATGGAATGGACCAAACTATGATCGATGCATTATTATCTTTAACTTTAATTCAAGATGAATCGACGCAGACACTACGTTGGTACAAAAGATAACATCTGTTAAGAGACAGGAGTTTATATCTTGATATGCCTTTTATCACAATCTAATTTTTTCCATTACAATTTTCTGTTGTTTACTCATCAAAAATTTCATTTAAAATTCTGTTATGAAAATTTTTAGAATCTCACTACCAACGTTCCACCAACCAATAATTTTATTATTTGTTAATAAAATTTGTAAACATTTTATTTTCATTATTTTTAAATTGTTTTTATGTTACACATAGAATGTGCACTTGAATTAATTTGTGATATACCATTTAGCGTCGTTAAGAATTTACTGAGACATCTTTTCTTATGTAAGTCTGTTAAAGTGCTACTTAGCCTGAGGAAAGCATGAGTAAAATCCAAGAGTACTGGTCACCATACTCATTACGAAGTCAGACAATGCAACAATGCAGCATCGTGACCCACACTATAGCGATCTATTGAGATGAACTGCATCGTTGAATTGAGAATTTTTGTGATATTTCTCAAGATTATAAAGTCTGCTATTGCTAGTTTGTGTACACATCTATAATATCTATGAGTCGCGTTTGAATTTAGAAAATGTTATATTATCACCACAGAAAATAAAATGTGCACATCGCTATACCATTATCGTCTCGTTCGAAACATGTTGCGGTCAATGCAAGCGATCACTTCGATCACAATCATTAGCCATGCGTCGGGCTAAGGCTGAGCAGCCGCTTCAAACGATGCACAGCATCGACCGTCTATTCGAAGAAAATCATGCGAATCAACGGGTTCGTATTCAAGCGGCTAGAAGATACGGATATCCTTGTCGCTTTATATTATCCGAGGAATTGAATTGGAAGTGTGCCGATAGATGTGAATTTTCTGCGGTCACTCCATATGCATGTGCATTGAAGCCATATTTATGCAATCTGTGGTTACTGAATTGTTCATCTAGGATTACAACACAACTTTAAATGATCATGTCTTTCTGGAAAGTACATTGGAAATGTTATCTTTCTAAATTGTAATAAATAAAACCTTTATACCGACTTCAATATTTCGTTTGATATAAAAATTAACATAAGACTAAGAACATAGGCGTACATTACTTTAAAAAAAAAGCAAAAGGCCTACCTAGTTTAACATACATAAAATTAATAAATAAATACCTAATAAAGTACGAATTCTGATAGAAAACAGCCAAATATAAATGGCAATTGTAACAAATTTACCTAATAATTGTACAATGAAATTGAACATTATCAAAACGCATTGCCATTACAGATAATGGTAATGGTCCCTAAAAAGTGAGGGTCTACGACTCGTAGAAGCAATTTTGCATAATTATCCAACATTGGGCCGCGCCACGTCCAGAGAGACGATGGTGGCGCTTAAATCCTAATAACATCGGACCCGATCAGAAACTCGTTACGCTCTGCTAATCTACTGCGAACAAATACCTTGCTGTTTCAATGAATTTTGTTATTTTCGACATTCACTTTCGATATACTGAATGCCTGCTTCAGATGTATTTTTCTCATTTATATCATAATTGTTGTTATACTTGCTCAGTTTGAAGGAGTCTAGAATGCTAATAGATTCGGTTCTTAAGCAGACGTGTTTTATCTACTGGTACATTATAGCGTTATGTTATGTAAAACGTTAGAGAAAACATCATTTGTATGAGCACAAAATATTTTTTTTCCTTTCTTTCTATCTATTTATTTAAAATTTTGAAAACCATCTCAAACTTCATGTTTGTTGATGGATAGAAAAATAGCGATTAAAAATTTATAACAATAAAACTAGTTTACACTCTTAATAAACACTAATTTAAAGATGAGTTTGAAGCTATTTCAGGTTTTGCTTAATAATTGAGTATATAGATACCGTTGAACTATTTTATGAAACACTAGATTTAGATTTTATCCCGCGTGTAGGTCGGTTATTGCAGCAAAGAGCGAGCCTATGTTCTTCCTCAAGAATCAAAGTATATCTATGCCAAATTTCATTGAAATTGGTGCAACGATATACCCGTTAAAGCGTTACAGACAAACAGAGTTACTTTTGAATTTATAATATTAGTACGTATTTGTGTCTTTTATTATAAATGTTGGAAAGTCAGGAAATGTGTATTAGCATGTTAATTGTCTTTCATTTAACAATTTAATAGTACATAACAAAAGTAATCTAATATTACGAGACTATAACGTTTTACGACACGCACGAACCTAAACTTTACGTAACTCTGAAAAAATCTTTCTAAAATCGTCCATCTTCACAGCTTTTCAACGACAACTTAAATCCTCTCACGTACTTGTAATATCGTAATGAGCTCCTAAGCTCCCAGAGACATATTTTATTTTCCACCAAACACATTTTGTATTTCATTCCACGTTTCATAAACGGAATTTGCATGTCCCTTGTATTTGGCAAGCGTAATGCCCCGGTCGCTTAGTGCACTTTTATTACGGTATTAAATGATGTAATTTTTTTCGTATTATATTATTCAAATTTAAATAACTGTCTCCGGTTTCCCCCGCGAAGGTCCCACTGTCTCTACTGTTTCTTTTTGACGCCCCCAAATTTGGTTATTTTGGTTGGATATTTCCGCAATAGAATAAAACTTGCGTAGAGAGGCTTTGTTAACAGAACTTAAAATAAATGTAATTCATACAACTATTCGCGCTACTAAACTTAGGTAATTATCTCACTATTGCAGTATACTAGCAGTTTTTATTTCATGTCTAGTTATTTGCTAGAAGTCTGAAATAGATCAAAGAATATAAATTTGGAGCTCACAAGAGCTACAAACAGATGTAATGTAAATAAATTATGATTTTTTAGTATGAAGAAATGTAGGTAATATGTTATTTGAGATCAGAATAATAGTCGTTGTGACGTCTCTACGGATTCTGTGTTTCAAAATTGGAGAAGTTAGGAGGCCGCAATTTTTACAAATGACGTCGTGACGTTTATAGGGGTGCGACTCGACGACCGACGACAAGTCATCATGTTACTTTCTTTCCTATTATTTTGCATTCGGCCACCCTAAATGTTTATTCTTACGTATTGATTAGCTAAATTATCATTTTATTGAAGGATTGACTTTTGGTATTTTATTAGGTATATATGTATCGAAATTTAAAGTTTACTTTGCGATATAATCTTTCAAAAATTATGAAATATAATAAATAATATTTAAAAAAAAAGTATTTGCAACTCTATTATCTTTAAAGTACTTACTGTTTGTCTTAATTAAATGCTGTAAGCAATCATTGCTATAAGATTGAATATCGAACATGACAAACTTGTTTACACAGTTGGTGTTGACGAATACGTTTAATGTTTTGATTTTGTTTAAAAATTAATCAGATATCGAAAGAAAATACCTTGGTATTTTCCTTTTTGGTAATTTTTTTACAGCCAAGAGAACTAATCTCTTGCCAATTAACTACATAGACTACACTGCCTTCTAACATTAAAGTTAAAACGTTTTTGAAAGTACATTTAAGCACTTCGGGTCACTGTGCTGCATGGTTGCATTGTTTGTTAGGTTTCATTAGATTTGCTCACAGCTCATGCTTTCCATCAGGCAGAGCACAGTTACTTTGGCAGGTTCATACACAAAAATAAAAACTTTTAAATTGCTTTATCCTAATCAAGTTAACTATTTGATGATAATCAAAGTAAACAAATAAACCAATGAGATTCTTTTGTCATAAAGAAATCTATAGCAAGTCTGAAAGTTTTTAAAAAATGTGCAAAGCAATAGCATGATTTTAAGATTGTAATAGGTAGGTACAGAATAGTTAGAATATTTTACACACAGCTTGGCCTTTTTGTCTTAATGTTTTAATAGAAAAAGTTGCAATGAAATAAAAGTATAGTTATCTATACTCTATACTAACATATAAAGCTGAAGAGTTTGTTTGTTTGAACGCGCTAATTTCAGAAACTACTTGTCTGATTTGAAAAATTCTTTCAGTGTTACATAGCCCTTTTTTCGAGGAAGGCAATAGGCTATATGTCATTACGCTTAGAGCAATAGGAGCGGAGCACCAATGAAGAATGTTGCGAAAACGGGGGGAAATTATAAGGCTACAGGCAATAGGATACGTAAACGAAGCTAGTATTTTATATGTATATTTTTCAACTCTCCAATGTCTCTCCCTTATTGTGTAATAACATGCAATACATCCTTAAATTGATGCGCCACGTTATTACTCACCAATATTGCCTGTACATCATTTCAAAAGCACAACATTACGTTATCTGCATATGCTTGGAACTTTTTACTCATAACAAAAGCCCCTTTGCTACTTGTATTTTCTTTATAATTTATTCCATTTCTCCCCCACACATTGGCATCGGTCGCTGATATTTTTTATTCGATTAGTAAACCCCCAAGGTGTTTTTAGCCTTTTTTCGCTCGATTTTCTTCGAAGCTTTGTTGACTGTTTGGAGGGTTACAATGCTCATTTCTTTTGGATGAACAAGCTTATTTATTCTTTAACTTATAAACTCCTTCGTGAACTTCGAGGGCTGTTTCTTGCATTCACGAAAGAATTACTTACGGTAGGAACAATGTGAATAATATCCTGTGTTTACTGAAACATATAATTATATGATTTTATCTTAAAAGTAGTTTAGAACATTGTTTCATTCAAATAAACCATTTATTTGTAAAACAATAGTCATGAAACATCGATTTCTCGAAACCGCGATACTTACACACTCGATTTGTTGCGAAGGAAACAGGGAGGATGAGACGAAACTTTTTGATGGATCGGACGAAGTTTGTTTTGCATGTGAGTGATATGTCTGAAATAATAAATGTTGAGGCGTCGACGTACCCCAGCTCTCCCTCGCAGGGGTGAGCTAAAACGATTTTTGATTTGGGTGTCAAGCAAATGTTTTACGCCGTGACGCTCTAACCGGATTTGATTTTCTTAATCGATTCTTGGGAATGCAAATTGGCGGAGACTTAATTATGAGTGTTCAGTTATAAAGGTACATCATTTCTACGGCTTTAATCAACATTGCATTCTGTGAAACTTGAGTATGTAAATTGACGGCACTATTACCGAAAGCTTTGTTTAATACTTGCGCTAATCAGATTATGCATACAAGAACGGTTCGGAACGGTCGGTAGTGCGGCATTAGGTTATGTGAACGGGCCAGTATTAACTAATCAACGTGCGTTGGCTTTGCTGGTAGATTGCAACGCATTGTCCGCGCTCGTAGCCCCGGAATATCTGTTTAGGCCACTACCCATTCTGTAATGGCAATGGTTAGCGGTAACTATGTTTACCTTCGTATTACTTCATTATGAGCTTTTTATGCTAAATAATGCTACGACGTTAGTTTGTTATTTAGCGATGAGCAACCTCTGATACAGGGGATTAAACTTCTGCCTATTTATGTTGAAACAATGACGATGGTTCGATAAGACTTTTATTGGACAAGTTTACGCATGTTCATTTGCCTCATAGTAAAGATTAATAGGTATAGTGTTACTTTATACCATAACAGTGTCCCATTTTTGTTTGGTAGTTATGTATTATGATAGGTTCCAAACTATTAATGAAATAATATAAATACCTAGATGAATTGTAAAGCTTGCCTAGAAGAGACATGTGATCTATAATAGTACAATTTTTCTTCAGAAATATTGCTAGTTATTGTATTTATTTTACAAAATATGGAGTTGATCAAATGGTATTCAATTCAAAATCGGAAACTTTGAGATAACTTTTCTAACGTCACGTTGTTTAAAAAAATACATAAATCTCCTAAATCATCGTAACAATATTTTTTCAAAGAGTCTCTCTAAAAAGGTGCAATAAAAATGCAAATGTTCTTGTAACAAATCAGATTCATGCCGCCATTACTTTTTATTTTTGTAATTCCGAGTGCGGAACGATTCGTCGCCAATTTGCCTTTTGACAAGTGAATGAATAATATTATTTCGTAGTAGACTGATGATGGCTGGCGCCGACAGATGGGGTGGTTGTTAATTTATCTAGATCTGAACATTACGTGCTAAACAACTTGATTGTGCGTTTAATGCAAACCGTTTATGTTCGAAATTGTTTTGTGTTATATTCGCAATTTTGAACTTTGATGAATCTCTTCATATAGGAAAGTTCTATGTCTCAGTAATCGAATATGTAGAATAGAATAGAATAGAATAAACTTTATTGTACACCAATTAAACAGTTTACATTTAGGAGTATATTAATTTTACAACTATGTACAAATTGCGGCCTTATCGCTAAAAAGCAATTTCTTACAGGCAACCTTTGGATGGACAAATAGAATGTAGCAAAACAAATTCATGGGTAGCTTTGGTGTTCAATTCACATAAATACAAACAAATAATTAAATAGGAAGTAATGCATAACATGAATAATATCATAAAACATTTTTAAGCACTTTATAAATTAAGATGATAAATAGTGTTCATTTACCATTATATACCATTATGTACATGTTTATGTGCATTTTTAGTTACTGAAGAAGGCAGGTACAATAGATTTCTGCTTAGAGTTTAATATATACTCTGTTATGTGTAACATCTTTTTCGTAAAATAAAAATTAACCTACACCCCTGGTAAATTTCTCACTTAGTAATTTTTTGAAATATGTTTCTCAAATATTTTTTTTGTAAATTATAACCAACATGGGCAATAAATTAAAACAGTTCTTTTTTAAACTCTTGTTGTTGTTGGGAATGCAATGAACGGGTTGGAACGCACGTGGATATCGGTTGATGAAATCACTTATCTCCGAAATTTATAAAAGATTCTGCGAACATCTTGAATTCGATTAATTAATATCTACCATCACATTGTGTGTTTATCTAAATTTAGAAAAACCGTGTAGTTCAAACTTGTTGAAAGGAAGCTGATAAAATTAAATAGATCGATCGTCAAACATGTTGAGTTCTCATAATCAAACATTTGAAAATAAGCCATATCTGTTTTAATTCCAGCTTGAACTAACACCATCAATCAAATCAACACTTTTGTTAAGATAAAAATAAAATGGAGGAAGTGGATATAATTTATTATTTTATTGATTTGGAGTTATCTTTTGTCCGATCGCGTGGTCGTGAGTAGATCGTTTCTCTTTGATTCGTTAGGGTTCTAAGGCATCTTGTTAACGAGTCGAAAATTTACAAAAAATAATAACGTAACGTAAAATACAAAAAGATTATTTGCTTAGGTAGTATGTATTACCTTGACAATTCATATATGTAACTGAAACTTGCCTAGTTACATGTCTAAAATTAAGACCATTTTTTTATTTGGTAAACTTTATACCTGTCATTATAAATAAATAAAATATTGTCAGTTATAAAGACTGCCAATAGAAGTGAAAACTTATAACTTAGAATGTTTTTTGTAAAATTATGTGTAAAATTAGAAATTTCATAATGTTTAAATTAAATCCTCATGTCGGTGACACGAACTCTAAGATTTTCCCCTACCAAAAAGGCTCAACGCGGCCAAAGAAGTCACTTCAAAAAAGTCAAATAAATTCTGTTCGAATTTCGAACACTGGGGGACCTAGTGCACTATATAAATTTGCATGAGTGTGTTTTTTATAGACGTAATATTTTAGCGTGTTTTTCATAAGTTTGACTGTCTCACGAGTTTGTAGTACCAGTGCAGTCTAAACAAGGAGGCTGTATATAGTTTATTTATTTATTTTACCTTTATGCACTTTTGTATATCGGCGGAGTTAATGCCCAGGGCATTCTCTACCAGTCATCCTCAGGATGATGTAGAAATCTTGTGAGGTAGACGCACACAGGTTTCGTACTTAACTAAAATAAACAATACACAGCATTACATTATAGGTATGGCAAATACGACAGATATATATAAAGGCTATAAATATATACGATATAACTTATATATAAAAACATATTTACATTTTATTAATACACTATGAATAACAAGAAAAGTGTTGGAGTTGGAGTGCTATCGTTATGATGACTCTGCCATGCCTGTGAGAAGAAGGTTATGTACCTTCTTTTTAACCGACTTCAAAAAAAGGAGGAGGTTTCTCAATTCAACCATATATATACTTGTTATTTGTGTTCCCGGATAACTTCGTCGTTCATGAACCGATTTTGATGATTCTTTTTTTAATGGAAAGGAGATATCCCAACGGTACCATGATAAGGACATTAATATCTGATGATGGCATCTAAGAGAAATCGAGTCGAACCTTGAAGTCGGTTTAATTTTTGTTAAAATTGTACTTGTTAAATATGAAACGGTTACTGGATATCCTGATTTCAAGTGGTAGCGTATTTCAGAGTAGAACTGCTTGAACAAAGACCAAAGACTTTAGAAAGTCTGAATTGTGTATAAGAGAGGGACGTAAAAGAAGCAGATTATTTTCTGAGCAAAGATTGTTGTAATTGGAGGACAGGAAACGGAGGTAGGGATCTAGATAAGTAGGTGAGGATGGGGAGGCGAGTAATGAAAATAGAGAGGTCAGAGCTCGCTGGTTGCTTTCACATGTCATAATCATCAGCCTATCGCAGTGCACTGCTGGAAATAGGTCTCTCTAATAACTCGCCACTTGGTTTGATCGTCAAGTTGTCACTCCACCTGGCCTGTCGGCATCCTCTATTTGCTCTGATGCGGTCTCCTCTCAAGAACACTACTGCTTACTTCACATATGAATCTTTATAAATATATATTTCTACGTATATAATAAATAGTACCTATATCATAACTTTAATGTATAAACTTAGGGTAAGAAATATTTTGAACAATTTTATATTATAAAAACATGATCAAAAGATTTTAACGGTCTGAAGAATTATTTACATATTAATGGCGACGGAAATGAAAAATATATTAAATTCAAACGGAGCTCCGTGACTCGTCAGTAAAGTACCAAACGACTCTATTTGGAGGGTTCGGGCATAGAGTAATAAGCAATAGAGAGAAGATCTCGCTGCCACAGATGGGTCAAGGTTCAACCGATACATTACACTATTTATCTTTTTATTATTTTATTTGTTTATTAAGGTAATTACGACAGGTAACAAACAAGGCATTATTTTTTAGAATTGGTAAATAAAGGTTCAGTACTGAGTGGTAGACTTCCGTTATCACAAAACATGAAAAGTAAAAATAACTTTTTAGAGATTATAAGAAGTTCAATGGCATAACCATTTTGAAATAATGTTAATTTTATAACAGTTGCTATTTCAGTGAATAAGGAATCCATATAAAAAAAATGTTTTCATGTCCTTATAATTATCAAAAAAATAACCTTTATTTAAAAAATTTAATTTTATTACTTTTTGATTTAATTTTAAAGAAAATACCTACATAACATATGAGCAAGAGTCAGTACTCTAATCAAGTCTAAAAACTTGTACGGAACGACATAAAAGTAATTCGAGAATATATAATAATATTATTGATTTATTTGTACATAAATTTATTTTACAAAATTTATATTTATTTTTAAATCTTTAAATACATTAATAAACTAAATATAATTAATAAGTAAGACCGACTGTACTTTAATTCTTCAATCTTACAACATAGACCCTCTGTTTTGTCACTACCCTGTAATCCGCAAAAGGGTTCCGTGAAGGCTTAAAACAGCCACTTATTATGTATGTTACATTTCACTTTCAGACGTCATTTATATTCAAATGCTCAAAAGGCATTACTGTGCAAAAATTGTAGTATTAATCCCTTTGAAAGGAATAACTTCGTTTCAAAGAAATAATCTTTTATATACATATAAGTACACCTACATAGTTATTTTGTTAACGGTTAAGAGTTTTTTGTCTGTCGTGATTTAAAAATTTAATGTAAAATTTACACTAATCAACAGTAAATCTTTTCTAACATTAGCATAATTTTCTCGCAGTTACTAGTTTGCAAAGATTTCATTGTTCCTATTTTTGATTACCTCATAATATGGTTTAAAAAACTCGAAGTTTCAAAACAGAGGGAACAAACAAAAAAGTTAATAAGTAAATATTAATAAAAACAGAATCGGAACGGAAGCATCAAAAGTCCAATAATTCACAATCAAAAAGGACCTACAGAATTAGGGTAGCGGTATGAGAGATCGGCATACAAAATGATTACTTAAACCGACTTTATCCGTTCACAAAGAAACTCAGCGGGGTTCTATAATATTATACTTCTGCCTTTGTAGTAGCTCCAAAACGCAGTGGGAAGCATGCTTTATGGTTTCAAATGATAAAATTGTTTGTAAGTAGCATTGTAAGGAATCATTTTATGCGGTAGCGTGACTAACTTTGCGATTATATCAACTTTTAATGTTCTTAACGAGATATCGAATCATTTTGATGTTCTTATGGTTTGTCTTACTGTATGGTATGTTTGTTGCAGATTGCGTGACGAAAGAAGCGACATGGAGCGAGTGATGGCGATGGATAAAGCCCGGGAAGGTTCACATAACGGTAAGATTCGTAATGGTCATGTAATTAGATCTCGTTCAATTTGTAATGGTTTAAATTGTAATTAACAAACAGATTGGAGTAAAACATTGTCGAACAAACCGCAACACTTTCTGATTCATTTGATTAGTTGCAAATCGGACAATAAACGGTTACGCAACACTGAGTCGGTTAAAATTTTATACTTCACTTTGCAAATGCTTCTTTTGGTGTTTGACTGTACTTTTCAAAGTAGCGAGCATTTGTACAAACAGATATAAAAAACTAACTTATAAACTAAATTATATTTGGTATCTTATATCTCATGTCATAGATACGTTCTTACTCGTAGGAGAATGACAACACCGAAAACTTCAATAAGTATTCTGTGTTGTCATTCTACAAAATCACACAAAATTTAAACACAGCGTTACATAATCCAAAACAATAATCAGTATTCCGGCCTTGATTACAATAAAGCTTTATAAAATAAGTAATAATTTCAATTACGAATAATTAGCTAACCCTACAATATAAAACAGGTTCTTCTCCAGGCCACAGTCCAGTACTCAACCTGTCAAAATCTGGTTCCGGCGGAGAACGTGAAAGGATGGAACGGAGTGACCGTGAACGCGACCGGGGTGAAGGTTCAGCGAGCGGCCGGAGTTCGGCAGCCTCACGCCGAAGCCCACAACCGCCTCGACTGCCGTCTGCTGCGACAGCCGCTGCCAGTCCGCGATCGCATTCAGACGAAAGTGATGCGCCACTTTCTGACCAAGAAGATCACAACGTCAAAGATGAAGACGACGGTAAATAAAAATTATTTACTTATGTTTTTTTTTGTACAATGACTCAATTCTTAAACAATCTTTAAGTTAGGTATTCCAAATTACCCCCTTTACAAACTTATTCTTCAACAGCAAAGGCAAATGTCATACAAAACCTGTAATGAGGGTGTCAGAAGAAAAACCTTATCAAAACTTTCAAATAGAGTTCTCGATACTCGAAAGTTTTGCAGAAAATATTAATTTTCAATCTACAAGCGGCTAGGATATTTTAATTTAATTTAATATAAATTAGATGTACCGATAAATTAGCCTGGGTGGACCCTTGTAATCACGGCTAGATGCACGACAATCAAGTGTCCGTGTTACATTAACACAGCACGGTATCACCCGTTCAGTATACTTGCCATGTAATGTACTACAAAATTACCCAGTAATAGCTCTGGAACCTTCAGCATTCATAGTTCGGAAATTATCAGCCATAAAACTGTGGTTCCTTTTATTCTAGACTGGTATTACTTGTGTAAAATCACTTTTCAACGAAACAATGTATGTACAGACTACTCTTAATTATTTTATAGTCCGATAAAATAAATTGGTTTTTACTGCGGATTATTAATTTATAACAACGCATAGTTACAATTCTAGTGCAAAATCTATATGAGAAGGTAATAAAGTATTACAGAAAAGCGCGAGCACATCCTTGAAGATGATTAGCAAATGATCATGCACTTGTGTTCCCATGCGTTTTAATGTTTTGATCCCTAGACACCGCACGTATGCTTGTAATGGTCCTATATAATAAAATCCTATTACCAGTATCGCCCGAAATTGCCCCCAATGATGTATGAATAGCGCTTAAAAGGACCTGATTCAATTTTACACGCGAACACGAAACCTTTTGTTGTAGTTTAAAATGTATTGTTTTGCACAACCTTTGGGTCAAAATATATTCAACTAGCTGAACTACGCAACCTCTTTTGCGTCTCCCATTGCGCGTAGCGTGATAATTTTCCCCCGTTTTTGAAACATTCTCCATTGGTGTTTCTCTCCTATTAGTCTCAGCTTGATAATATATAACCTATAGCCTTCCTCGATAAACTTACTATCCAACACTGAAATAATTTTTCAAATCGGACCACCGGTTCCTGAGATTAGCGCGTTCAAACAAATAAACAAACTCTTTAGCTTTAGAATATTAGTATAGATTTGGTTTTACTGACAAGTTTGAATGAAGTAGAGATTACTCAGGCCTTGATGATATCATCATGAGCAGGGATGTTTTGGCTTACTATACAACATGGTGCGGGGTTTCTTTCAAGTTTTCTTT
This sequence comes from Spilosoma lubricipeda, assembly GCA_905220595.1. NCBI lineage: Eukaryota > Metazoa > Arthropoda > Insecta > Lepidoptera > Erebidae > Spilosoma > Spilosoma lubricipeda. The sequence goes on from HG992281.1 coordinate 13,430,655, forward strand.
CTCCTTGCGCTAATGTTACCCAGCGTAGTTTGTACCTTAGTCGCTTCTTACGACATTCTTAAGATGAATCCGGGTTGGGGTATTTAGAATTCTTAATTTGTCATCACACGGAATAGGGTAGTTGACACCGTAGTCAAATCAGTTACTATTTATCATCTGTCAAAACGATAACTTTGTATGAAAAATGTACTAAAAACTGGCTTGTGACGTCGCTGTTTTAGACTTCCCAATTGAGCAATATATTACAATATTTATTCGATTAAAATTTGTAATAGAAATGAAAAGCTGTAATAATTATATTTTTCAAGACGTTTCGTAATATTTCTTTTAATGAAGGAGATATCGGTATTTATTTACGATACAGTCAACTACTCTATTGGTATCTCATATTTGAATTCATAACATAATTATATATTACCAGTACTTTAATGCCTGCTATACGTTTAGTTAACCTCCGTATATCATGAACTATTAACGCCGTTAAAGACAAGTGATGGATGATATGACCATTTCTTTGGTGACAAGTATTAGGTTCGTTTCGTTCTCAGTTTTTTATTAACACGTTTAATACTGTTGATTAATACTTTAATCAATTAAGGATATGATTATTTAACGTCATCAATCAAGTGACAGCTAGTTATTGATGCAATCAATTTTAAATCTTAGTACGTAATTTAAGAATGATTATACATTACTATCTCATAATATATTCACTGCTAGACAATGACTTAAAAATATAGATTAGAAAAAAAATACCTGCATTCACTTTCGACTTGTTGTGATTTTTATCACCTTGTTGGTGTGTCAGATATCAATGCAGATACTTATAGGTAGTAAAACAATATGCGAATAATTATTAACGCTATTCAACTATTTCCATATACTCGTAACAATAATAAATAGTTAAAGTACGCAACTGCACCTAGGTAACACACACGATGGTGCAAATCATAACATTTATCCATAAATGTAAATACTTGGTGCATACAATAGCTGAATTAAGTGAAACAATAAGGATTGTGTATTGGTTATTACAAGCTCCACACAAAATGCTCAGAGAGCGTGGGAACGAGTAACTAACTGGCTACGATTTATAGGAAACATCGGCGTGGTCGCGAAATTACGGGATGAACCCCGGGAATTTTTCATAGACAAAGGATCCTGTAAGAAAGTCCATAATTCAAATCTGTTTGCATTTAATTGTGGCGCAAGATCATTTTATAGTTTATTAACAATTAATTCTGTCGATACGTAATTCACGCTCGTCACGATCACCCTGATCTCATTATAAAAACACTTTTTATATAAGTTCGTGTCATTCAACTTTGATCTTTGTTCATCTAATGTTACCTTTTCGTTTCAATCAACATTCTCATCTCGAATCTAATTTCATTTTATATCCGTGAACTCTTTTAGTCGTCATCGTGTGCCGATTGATTATGGATCCTTGGTATTAGTTATAGAGTTTATGTTCGTTTGTTTAAAATCTCGTAGGTTCCTGTTAATTGGCCTTATTAGGGAGATGGTGTTGTGACAACCCGAGAGTGCTATCGTGCGCATCGACAATGACGAAACGATGTTGTCTTCATTATTTGATGAGCGGTCACTATCTTGTCAGTAAAATTAAATGTATCGATAGATTATTTTAGACCGTGAGAGACGCCAATCCAAGTACTTTCTTTTTTATGTGTGAGGTCCATTATTGACATAAAGGGTACATTATGGTAATTATCTCTTCATTTCTAACTAGATAAATCTTAATAAATTACTAGTTGTACGCTGCCACGTTTCGCTGTTTCATATTGTGATTGCATCCATAAGAAAAATGTACAAAAGAGATCATTGAAAATTGATGAAGGTACATTGTGTCAATTTCAATTTTACAACCAACTTTGATTAATTTGCTAAATTAATCGTAACTGAGTGTCCTCATAAAATTTAAACCTGCAAATTTTGAAAATGTCTTTGTCTAAAATGCCAATAAAGTAATAATGGATTAAAATCGATACAATATTCAAATAGCTGGGCTGCTCTCATAGCGAATAACTTGCGGCCTAGTGCAGCGAGGCATATAAATCGGTTAGAGACAGCCCATTCGGTGTCGAATAACTTTCTAGAATCCTTATTCTGTTAATCTGAAAATTAAATAGGTAACATTAAGCAATTTTACTTCTTAAGGTGTACCAGTGAGTTAATAAAGGCGTTTTGATGAGAGATAGATTACTGATTTTACTTTGAATAACGAAATTTGAATGTAGCATTTCTATGAAAAAAAGTAAGATTTTGTCAAATTTTATCCCACTACTGAATCTGCAAAATTAGTTTAAAATTTAAATACCCGGATCAAAAGCACCATTATCTATAAAAAATGAAGTCAGTAGAATTAACACCAACTTAATAAAATGGTAACTAGGCTGACCAGAGATGTTACGCTGACAATATTAAAATGTGTGCCAGAATAAGCATTCGAATATTTATTACAATGGCCATTAAAGCTTTGCCGATGATAATCATGAGATAATTAAAATCGCAATGATAATTATGAACCCAATGATACATGCGTACGTACTGATACACATAATTTTAACAGATACCCTTTTGTCAAATTACAAACGCCTACATTTGCTGCAGAAACGTTAGAACTGCTGGAATTGTATATCTTTTGGAGAATTTTAATCTCTCACTATTGGTAAGGTATACATATAATGCAAATTTTAATGTTACTTATTAGATTTACGAGAATACGTATAAATAGTACGTTTTAATAGATTTTCTTTCAAATACCGATTTTGTAAGAGAAAAAGTCGCATTTTCATAAACCATTATATATTAATGAACAATATTTAATCGTAGGTGGAGATCTAAGCGAAGGCGAACGTGAATTGCCATCGTCTTTATCACCAGCCCCGGTGAGCTACGCGGCCCAGTCCGGTTCGCCACCCAACGTGCCGGTAGACCCTACCGCAGACACCCTGGTCTCATCCACTGAGACCCTTCTTCGAAACATTCAGGGTTTACTGAAAGTGGCCGCCGATAACGCCCGACAACAGGAGAGACAGATAAGCTACGAGAAAGGTAAGTGTTTTCCTTTACATCAAAATAAAACCCTGAAATCAAAATTATTTTAATTCGAAAATTAATTTGTTTATATACATACATATTTATACATACAATTAGCTGATCCGACATATAAAACATCAAAGATATCAAATTGTGAATAGCAAATGGGTAGGTAATAGGGAAGTGTGACCAGAAACACTTAATAATATGGTATCTACCGAAATAGTATGGCTCACATCTTGATTGGTGTTATTTATGCGTATGTATTATGAAACCATCGATGATAGAGTCGCAATCACATAGGTGTGAATTTCTCAGAAATCTAAAACCCCATTTCAGAATTTAAATGCGAAATTATTATAGATTATGATATGGAGACACTGTAACATGCAGGAAGCTATATCGATGTAAGTGTTTTAATCGATATTAGTTGAGATCTCGCGTGAATCGATTCTGCATAGTTGGACGTATAAGCAACAGTGATTAGCTGCTGTTAGGATCTTAGATCACGTATTTTAACCTGTATGTTTTATATTCCCGTATCGGGCGCGTATTAACGACACACGTTTCATTTGCATCGCATTATACGTTGTCTTTTTATTGCGTTATTACGCGAAATTATTAAAATTAGAAAATAGTCGGTAAACAGCAGTTTTGTTGTACATTAAAGGCAGCACTTGTATGATATGTGCCTCTAACACGTATGGAATGGCCTCAGGCTGTACTTTAAGATAGTTACTTATATTTATGCGTTTTGTTTTAATTAAGTGCATAAACTTTAATGTTTAGGTGTGTACTTAATAATATTATGGGTGCCAGTTTAAATATATCTACTAACTTTGATTGTCACTTACTTTGGCATTTGTTGCTGCTTAAGGCCAGGGGGTGCCGAATATTTCCTAAACTCTACATCACGTTTTTTATATGTGAAATATTATTTTAGGAAACCTTAACAGAACAAATTCTTTTCTGTTTTAAAATTACCGCTTCTGCATAATCAATACAGCCTGTGTTCTTTAAAAGTACATGAAATTGTCATGACTCAGACTCAGGTACACAATTAGACACAGACACAACAATAAGATCTCACAAAGTTATGTCAAAATTTAAAATGTTGTGTTTTGTTGTGTGTGTCTTTCATAATTGTGTGCTTTGTGAAATATTGACAGAAACTTTTCAGTGATATTTGCCTACTTAAACATTACCTCTAAATATGTTGGTATGGGTTTAGATAGGTTTATGTGTTGTTCACTCACAATGCATGTCGTGCCTTTTGCAAATAGCCGTAGTACAGATGCGGCTGAGTTATAGCCAGGCCCACTATCATTACAAACGATTCCATTCGGACAGCATAATTGTTTAATTGATATTTCTGCCAGTTATTTATTCACGTCATTCCGTTTTCTCCATGAGAAATAAGCGTGCTTTATGGTATGAGAACGTTTTAAAAATAATTCTGCTTCATAGTAAATCTTTAACTTAAATACAATGTTTTATGAATACTTTTTTACTAGACATAATTGAAATGAAAATTAATCAAATCTAGAATCTTCGAATAAGAAATATTGATCATACTTAGAATTTAATGATAATTATTTCAAGTTTTAAACTACATAATTATGGGTTCAATAAACGTAATCTTTAATTGGAAATGATTGTAAGATTCACTATTAATTTACCAAGAAAGATTTATTTGAATTATAATAATGATGGAATGTAAAAGAAGATTTAACAGAAGTACCTACAGTTTTATGAAAAGAAATAGAGAATTTAGGTAATTCTCTACCATCCCTTTTTTCTCCATGCATTAAACTGCATTCGATGTTTTCATGGGTGATTAGATTAATATCTAACATCCAGAACATTTATTGCCAACCTAATATGTGAAATAAATATAAAACAAATATTTAATATGTCAGTGCCGTTTATTGAACTTCTTTTCTAATTTGTAAAGACATGAGTATTCGATGCCATTCGATGTAATTTCATTCAGAACATTATATTTGGGAAGCTTCTTATATTTAAATGATGAAAATTATTTTATAATTGAATAACCATATCAAAAATCTAAATTGCTTTTTCAAAATTTATATGACTAAATAAAAAAGAAACAACGCTTTGCATTTGTTATGAAACTCACAAAAATACAGAGCACAGGGAAAAGACGGGCGCAAGTCATCATCAAACTTGAATATCAATATTGCGCCTCCAGCCAATTGTATTAATAAACAAAACAAAATGAGAAATAATAATGCTATAGGCTAACAAAAGGTTCCATTTCTCCCCCTGGTATATATGTAAGTAAATGGTGCAAGAACCCTATTTCAATAATTTTAAAGATCAGAATCGTACGTAGGTTAAACCAGTAATTTTGTTATTACTATAATAAAATTATTACTGATGAAACATTTTTTCGAATCGATGTGTCTGGCGAACTTTACCGATGAAATTCTTTTTAAATAAATTACGGCAATCGACGCGGACGTTTCGCTTGCTCTGACCAATTCATATGTTTTCTGTCTCTGTCTCGTTGTAAGTAGCTGCTATATTTTGTATGTAGGTATGTAGGTGTTACTTATAAAAGGACTGTTTTCAATTCTCTAGACTGCAAGGTAGAATCCATGTATTTAGTTGTTTATGTTGGCTATTACTAAAGTGCGTTTTCCTTATCTGGGAAACCTCGAATGCACAATGTTCCTTACTTTGACCTGGAGAAATAATAAGTTTATGAAGAGGAACGTTAAGCTTTCAGCACGACTGCTTTTTCTCAATTTTTTTTTGTAGCTGAATTGTGAGAAAGATGGGACAGTGTTTTAAATAAAATATTCCATTAGTTCTACTGCTGCATTACTTAAAACTTAGCTTAACAACGTAGCTTAAAACAGATTTTACGTACGCAGATAGGTGAAACCAGTGAAAAGTTATAAACAATAGATTAAATAGTGAAAAGAGGTTCCTACACCTCTTCTTGTTGACAAACTTAAAACGGGAAAACTACAACGGTTTTTTTCGATAACTTACAACAAATAACAACTGTCCGTATCATTATTCTTAAATAATTCAGAAACCTTCGCAATAAAACCTACACACGTAATCGCTTTTAGTGAAAATATTCATTTTTACAAAGTCAATATGCAGCTACAATAGAGGCAGAACATGAGCCATAACTATCTACAAGTGAGCAAACAGTCCGGGACCCCTCCTAGTCACAAATGACAGATCGCTATCTAGCACATTCGCTGACGATTTTTACACTAGTGCAGAATGGGCGAGGTGCAGACAAATGTGGTGAAGCATTCACTGCGTTATCAGATAACTGACTTGGGGTAGCGGCTGCGTGATAAACCGTCCTGTCGTGTCGATTTGTACGTGTAAATAGTGTACAGTGAATGGGAAATAGGTGTCATATTGTGGCTCTTTCAAGTGCGTTTTGTGAGCGTATGATGTGATGTACTGAGCGAGTTTGTGGTAGGAGGCGTTACGATGTGGTTAGATGCTCTAATGTCGGGGTATATATTATGCTTTAGCAGTTACTGGTTGTAGAAGTTATGGCCTTTTTTAAATAATTTGGTGCTGTTTGAGTTTTGTTTACCTACCTATTCGGTTTTAATAAGACAATAGTCTTCTTAGTTTAAAAAGTATCTATAGGTATATTCAGAAAAATATAATGAAAATATTGCTACCGCAGCTGTAAATTTTGCATTTACTCACCACTACATAATATCGCTGCAAAAATCTTGACTTTTGAGGTTCAAAAGTAGGTCAGGATAAATTATAATTTTCTATACAAATAAATAAAATTGGAGTGTCTGTTTGTAATATTAAAATAACAGCTTTTTAATCAATGCATTTGTATGTATACACGATACATATACCAAAAATGTAGTTAAAAAAAATTTTGTCTGTCTGTCTGTTTGTTCCGGGTAATCTCTGGAACGGCTGGACGGATTTTGACGGGACTTTCACTCGCAGGTAGCTGATGATCCGGGGAGTAACTACTACTACTTTTTTTTTAGACTAACTTTTTCCCGCGGCGTTACTCGCGGTGCAACAATAACCGCGGGTAGCACCGCGGGGTTCAGCTAGTTATTAATATAATTATATTAATAGTCCGATTTTGAGAATTACAAAGAAAAGAAAAACATTGTTCTCTTCTCTTTATCTCTTCTATTCTTCTAAAACTTATAGCGATGATAAAATAGTAGGTACATACATAATGAATGTATTGTTGTTGTTTTAATACACGATGTCTAAAGTATTACTATTTTCAACAACTTAAGTAGACCACTGGCATAGAGATGTAATTTTTTTTTGTGTTTACGTCAAAAAGAAGGATTGATAATCTACATGCATAGAGTCACAGCTGACGGCCAACCTTCAAGATTGAAGAGGCACTTGGAGAAGAAGAAGAAGAGTCACAGAACAGAGAAATGCAGTTTTAATAAATACTATTCAGAAAACCATAACAAACTGCAAAAAAATATTTCGTGCAACCAAAAACTGTAGTCAATTTTGTAAATATATTCTGTGTATACTAACTTGTTAACCTATATAAGGTTTAAAATATTGGTCGCCATAAGTAAAAGTGAAGCGAATGGTTACTTTCAATTACATTGAAGTTGGAATGCGATACATCAACGCGTTCTTGTTCAATACTAAAAAAACAAAAGACTTGTAACACAGTGAATCGGCCGATTGCGATCATTGCGACATAAATCTCCTTCGGCTACTCTTTTAAGCTTTTATCCCTGTTAATTCTTAGTGCTTAGTTTATTTCTGTACCAAATGGTCCGATCTTGTTGGCGCGGTTTTGTTACGCTATTTTGTATTACAACTATCAGTTTTTGTTAAGCTAAGTGCTGGTCAGCGGACAAATGGCTCGGGCCCTGATAGCCCGTGAGCACTTTATGGCGCTCTTTTCTTAAGATTTGTATTTATTTGCCTTAAGAAAGCGTTTAATTTGAACATTAAATTTCAACACTGTAATATAGTGTTACTTTGTAGATAGTACTCGTAGCGCCATCTAGTCGAAAGTTACCGAACAAAAAGTGACAATTAGTTATTTATGGTTTAATAATGTTTGATGATGATTTAGACTTATGCAATCTATTTGCAGGCAGCATAAATAAATACATAATATATATTTATTTATGCTGCCTAAAATATTTCAACAGATTGCACGGATGCTCAAGTGGTTTTAGCAGTTTTATATTAACAACTAGCTGACCCACGCAACCTCGTTTACGCCTTATATTGCCCGTAGCGTGAAAATTTCTCCCGTTTTTAAAACATTCTTCATTGTTGTTGTTTCGCTCTTATAGCCTCTCCCTATAGCCTTTCTCGATAAATGGACTATCCAACACCGAAAGAATTTTTCAAATCGGACCAGCGGTTCCTGAGATTAGCGTGTTCAAACAAACAATCAAACAAACAAACTCTTCAGCTTTTTATATTAGTATAGATTATTTTTACGGGAATTAACGCGATCACTTATTAAAAGGTCGCCGTATTAAAAGGACGAGTCAGCCTGTGACCACGGCCAGTGTAACCTGGTCGAAACGTCAGGCAAATCAGAAGTATGTAATACCTTTACAAATAATTGTTAATATATCATGGAACGCAAAAGTTTAAAAGTTAGAACCACAAATTGTTGTTCTGAGTCTGGGTGTTCTTTGTGCCCCTTTCTTGTATGTTTGTAAAGTCTACCGCGACACAGGATATAATCCTAATGCGGGCGTTGTCTTTTTAAATAAAAATATTATTAATTCCTACAATCCGCTAGTTCTACGGCTCAATCATTCAAAATCTCCTTTTGCCACCTGTAATTTGCACCATGACGTCACACTACAAATATGACTTGTTAAAGGGAAAAAGCCCATCAATAACGCGGTGACCGATCGAACAAACATGGACAAGCCAATGATAAAAACTGATGAGCAAATAGACAAGACTTGTGTACTCAGCTAATGGATTCAATTGATATGAAAGCTTTTACAATGCTGACGACGCGACATTATCACTGTAATGTTAAATTATGTTGCTTTGAGGCTAATTTTACATTCATATCTGAATATTGTTATATATTGTTGCACTTATCTTTGTAAACAATTATTATTATTTTAGTAGAACAACGTCGTATGTGCATATGTGGTTTGTTTATTTGGCTAAAAGTGACATTAATTTTTGAAGTACAATATGTAAAGTTTGTTTTCTTCGAATAAGCTTCCGCAGTGAGGTATATTTTATTTAGTATCTCTATTATTATAGTACACTTTTTACTTACTATTTCAATCTTAATACAAATTATAGCTAGTTAGAATTAATACTATTGTAAGCATTAATAGGGGTACCCATCTTATTCATGTCCTACCAAGTTTATTATGCTCACTGAATATTTTTAAATTATATACAAATCCTATTTACTTATCGAGAGGTGTGTCATATCCATTTTAGTCCAACATTGAGCATGTTTTCACTTTCTATTTACTTCGCTTTGTTAGAAGCGACATATTTTTTTGTCGTTTATTGAATCTACGAATTTCACAATGGGGCATAAACGAGGCAGTAACATTGATATTGAATAACATTATATAAGTAGGTATGGTGTTCAGCAAACATAGAATCGCCCATCTAGCAGTGGATCACGCGCGGCCGTCATAACTCAGCTGAGAGCTAGCTCCCATCTCAGCGCAAACAACCGCCTCCAGCGGCCTAACGAGCCACCGCGAGATGCGCCGACGCAGATACAACCAACGATGCATTGTTGCCGTGCCGCGCCAGCTTTCGCACCATTGTGCAACACAAGGTGTGCTGCAAAAATCGGTTAATGCAATCTTTGTTTGTTTACGTCTACTCTGATTATTATGGGGTAAGACTATAAAATATTTTTTTGCAGCTTTTTGATGCTAACGGGAACTAGAATGTCTGTTGGACTCGTGGGAACATAATCTCTTCAAATAATTCAGAGTTATTTATCCATCTCATAACTAACTGAATAAGTTTTTATAATATTTGAAATTCCTAAATCTGTATAGCTTTATAGTTGTTATCTCTTTGAAACGTTATAAGCCAAGACCTGGCATAGCAAAACCGTTGTGGTTTTAGCTCGCTTGATGAAGTAAGTAAACAATAAGTGACATTAAGTGTGGGATATTAAAATGCCATTCCTTCAATGTACCGATACGCGAGAGACATGACGGCCATATTGGATTACTTGCGCGTGTCGCTCCGGTTACATTGCGCACGCGACTCGACCACACGCGCGCCATCTAGCGAACGCTAACTTTGAATATTCGATGTGGCTTACCGAATTACCTACTATATGAAGTCTTTGAACTGAATTGATCTGTAGATGCCTATTAGGTTCGGGCAAAATTTAATACTACAGATTAATTCAAGTAGACACATGCTTGTAAGTTGGGAAAGTTACTTTTTCAACGGAGGGCATAAAGTTTTATCATGTTGCTTGTTTTAGTATGTTAAATGTGTCACAAACATACCTAAAGGCCGAATATACCTACTAAATGTGTGTGTGTTTAGATGTCCGAAATATTTATTATTTATTATTATTATTTATTAAATAATTTTAGTGTAAACTGACATATACCATTCCTTCGTTGCTGTCTGCGTCCTAAAAGATTAAGAATGCTCGCTCGCTTGATGTATAAACGGCATTAGAGCGCGTGAACAGTTGCATCTTCGTGAGAATTCCAGTTCCTGGTTCTCATTTTTGCTCGTTGCTATTTTGGGGTTAACCTGAATGAGTTCTTGTTTACACTAACGCTCTTGTTCTCGCTCTACCTCTTTTGTTCGTTTAGTCCGAACCAGGTAGTAGAGCCACGCTGATTTCAGCACGAACGGGCCGGCTCGACCGGGGCGGTACTACCATTGCACAGAAGATCAGCGTAAAATAACAGCGTTCATGCTGTTGTGTTTCGTTGGTGGTGGTGAGACCAGAGGCCCAATGATGCAGAAGCATCACTAGGCCACCATGCTGCATTGTTGCATTGTCTGTGCGAGCAATGAGTATGGTGACCACCACTCTTGGACTCTGCTTATGCTTCCCATCAGGCAGAGTAGAGTCATTTTGGCAGGACACACATAAAAAACCCACCCCTATATATATAGTTTGAATTCGATTTTTTTTTTTTATTGGAGGTTGTATTCATATGACAGTCCAATCTCTGTTTCATGTAGAGTACAAGGTAAGCTTTGAAGTTGCAAATATTTTTAAAATCAATTAATAAAATTTGTATACTACGACTGACTACGACGGATGGAAAATCACTATGTTTTATTTTACATGTGAGTTTCAAAAATAAAATTTCTGTAAGGCTATTATTGTTATCATATCAGAAAATGCTTCTTTCGTGTTTACGTAAGGATAAATAATTATCCTTACTTTCTTAGGGGAAAACTTTGAGAGCGTGTTACTCCTGCAGCGTAATGCTTAAATATTAACAATGGAAATATTAAATTTCACTTCTGTGGCGACGCAGCCCTATTGTTGTGTCTCTGTAGGTGTGTGTGTTTTTTTTTACTTTTATCATCGAAATGTCCCTATTATATGATACCTCATTGGTGACACTTTAATGGCCAATATTGTATTAATTATGTTAATTTCAAATTGAGTTAGCTTTTTTAAATTGTAAACAGGGTTCGAACCTTACTACGCATGCTATCTAAAGATTTAGAGAACTAACAGGCAGGTAGAGTAACAACATAGTTACGTACGTACTAGTAATATGCAATTGTGTATAGTATTATAATATTCTCTCATTGTATACACAAAATAATCTTCGCTAACATTTATAATTACCTAAGCGTAAAATTTGCAAAAACAAACACTAACATAAGTATAATTAGGCATTCACTAATATACAGAAATAATCACAATATAACAATAATACATAGAATTAATTATTATTATCTATTTGTATCTGTTCTACTAAACATGGTTTACATTATATTATTTAAAATGATAATCCTGTTTCTTCAAGCATGCGAGGGTTGTGAATGTTACGATGCTCTATCGCCCGAGGCTACATTACTACTGTTGAATTCATCAAGCCACCCACACTTTATATTTGTAATCTATTGAAATAACGAACTTTACACGACACGTGCCATACCAAGTTATAATAACAGAACTGGAAATATGGAGATCGAAATGCCTCCAACTATATTCTGTTTGAAATCGTGTGTCGCAAGTTATACACACATAAACAATAATCATATTTTTCAAGTATGCTTAAACATATTCCAAAGACTAGTATTAATAAAATATGACTCCATGATACCATAAAACTATTTAGACGCAATAAAAAGATGCCAATAACAAACAACTGTATAGATAATCATGATAGAAAGTGTATGAATCATTTGTTTACCATCATTCGGCCATCAACTCTGCAACATCCAGTGGGATATAAGAAGTGTCTTACTTACTTCTAATTTTAGAGAAAATGACTACTAAAGTATCAAATAACAAGAATTAAAAAAAGTATAACCTGGCTACGTAAAACTTTTGACATACGTACGAAAACATATTTATGAATCTATTGGTACCTCATTCATTGAAATTGGTCCAGTAGTTTAGGCGTTATCGCATATTATTATATATTATATATTATATATATTATTCGCATATAAGATTGTGTATAATACTACCTTTCGCCATCTAGTATATTACACCCATTATTCTAATAAATCTTCACATAATTTTATGTTGATATGATTGAAATCAGAATGTCCGTTGTATTTAATATCAAACGTAATTTATTTATCAATAAAGTTACAGATAGAGATAGTATTTCAATTAAAACTGTTGGAAACAAAATTTATTCATACATATAAATTTATAGACAGTGGCTCAAATATGAATCCTGTGCTACAACAAGCTAAGAAACTCCCTCAGGATCTGAGGATCTAATGTGGCAAATGCGAGAATGTGAAGCAGTCTATGTGATTAAATAAACCATATAGAACAAGTGTTACTGTAATGGTAAAAGGGACGTGATTCTATTGTACTTTGAGGGTGGTTAGGACGTTTCGTGTTGCTGTGCTAAAGCAAAGGGGTAAAGTGAGACAATCGTAAAGTTTAATAATAATTACATTCTCAACTCTCGTCGCAGGTTGTGCGCAATAATTAACCGCTCGGAATTACTTAGCTGAAATAATTTAATGTGACGCACGCGGGAATTACTCGTATTCCTGTTAGTGTGGCCCTTCAACTAAAAGTTTATCATATTGAAAAGTTTTCGAGTTTAAAAAAATGTACTGATATTTCTGAACTGAAAAATATGTTTTTATACAGAATTTTTTTATTCTATATATCATTTTATGTAAATAATACTATGATATTTTAGAGAACCCACTAATTTATTTAACTTATTTTAAAAGTGTTACTGTAGGTATATAAAAATAACCTAAAAATAATAAATATACAGATTTATTTTAAAGTTAATTTAATTGTGAACGTCTTTTGCGTATTAAATTTTATTATTACTATCAATGTGACATATAATAACTTGTAATGTACATACATAAATATAAAATACCTACTTAATATTTTAAACGAACATAAACCAAAGTTAGCTGTGTCGCTCTGTGTCCGAGTGATAAGACCCTTCAACATTAGTTTTCATACCGTAATTCCAGTCCAAGTTATAGTAGGCGCTTGTTGTCTCCAAGGGGTGAAATGTGAACGCTTGCTCTAGTTGTAATTTACATACGGAATTACAAGCCGGAACAATGTTTGAGTCTTGTTTATAACTGAAGCTAGTTATACACATACCTACATGAATACATTAACTTTAATTTCTATTTACGAGGTTAGGAACAAAAAATACCTTTCAGAATTAATGCTTTTTATTCTTCCTCCATTAAAAGAACCTGCTCCATTATTCTTCATTAAAACATTGCAATTTCTATTCCCATTGCAGATGGGGAATCGAAATGAAATAAGTCATAGCGAACACCTGCCCGCAAAGCCAAGACGCATTAATATTCTTTATATGCAGTTAAATTTAGGAAAGCTGTAGAAACATCGGGAAGTTTGCACAAAAATGAAAAATTACCGGTCAGGGAGCGGCGACCGCGAAAACACCGCGTAAGAAACAACTAATGAAAGCTTAGAGCCATTCGCATAAATCTCCCTTACATTTTTAATACCAATATATCCAACGAGGGGAGCATCCACCGGGGAAAGAAAATGTGTAGTCGAAGAACAAAACATTCGCGGACCTCCGCGTTTATATCTTATTTAAATACCACCAGATGTTGTCCGCTTATAAATGTGAATATTTTTTAATCGGTGCCTTACCAGGGACATAATGGTATCAGCCGATCTGCCGTCAGCTGGTATGTAGATGTACACGAGTTTATCGTGTTCGCTGGCTAATATAAAAATCCCTCCTTGAAAAGTATACCCGTCGCCGGGCCCATCATCTCGCCTTGGCCGGTTGATATCTCTTTTGACCCGCATATTTTTTATTTCCTTCGTTACCTAAGCTTTTTGGTATCGTTTTGAATCTCGAGGAGTCGTGTAGTCTCATTAAAATAATACAGGGCTACTGGATAATCTTATCCGGTGTGTTTCGATCGGAGATTGGGTGCGCGTGCGCCGATAACACCACAAGTTATTCAGACGGTGCACGTTCGATATGCTACTACTTTTTAATCCATTTTGAGACGACATCTTCATTATTTGTACCTTTACTATAGTAATAAGGCTATACAATAGCACCCAGGTTTACGATGCTCGTCAAACCTACGACTGAGCACCGACATACGAAATGCAAATCCCTTATAATATATTCATAAAATTATGTGTTACACATGTATAACAAAATCTTCCCGGCAAATAACGTAGTACTACTAAACAGCATGTTTTTATGAAAGACACTCGGGTTCCCCTTTAAAAAAGTGCTCTTATTTGGAGGGAGATAGGGTGGAATTTTGCATTATAAACAAATAACTGGTTGCAAAAGATTTTATGTTCTAAATTTCACACATAATAAAGGGAAGCAATTCTTATGATTATTAGCGTGGAGACTGCGGGAATAATCCTCTGCAGTGACATCGCCTGTGACATAAGCCGGAAAAATCTAATAACAATAAAATAAAATTGCTACCGGTTTGTAAATTTAAAAAAGGCATAGGGAAGAAAATTCGTTTTCCGCGCCATGACAACCATTACCATTACTTTGAATTTACCTTTTAAGAGGATCGTCAGTTTCGTTAATGTGTTTATATTTAATCTATAAACAGATATACCAGTTCTCTTATAATAAGAAATACATTATAATCCACCTTTAAGATATCCATTTCAATTATATCAGTCGCCTTTGTTACGGACTAAAAGTGCCTAAATCAACAATATATCTTTATGGCATTACTATTAAAATTTCATTTTGGAACCAGCGATGACTTAAACTGTTCCTATTAGAATGTCTGAAGTCTTTTCGTGGGGCAATGTAAATGCATTCTTTTGTTTCACTATTCAAAGACTCGTTTTCGTCGCTTCCACCGCAATCTGCGCTTCAAATTATTTTGCCAGTTTTGAGTCGTAAATTTTACCAAGACTTTAATTGTTATTTTAACTGCAAGCTAAACTTCGTGTTCACGATGTCGGGGGCCGTGAAAATATGTCTTAATTCGCATACCCTATGACTTATGTTTCATTGAAATTAAATCGTTTTGTCTTCAAACCGCGTTTTCTTCATAGTTAAGCTATTTAAGACAGGTAATAAATTTTCAGTTTTGTCTGATACTTTTTAAATTGTGCAGTAGCTGAAATATTTATTACTGAATGACATTTTTGATTTGAAAGCAATCAAGATAAGTCTCAGAGGAGTCGTTGTATTAAATAAGTCGGCAATCGCTTGATCTCCTCTGTGCAACAGCTCTCAAAAGGGGTCACATTCGAAATTTAAATATTATTGTTATTTTTACTGAGTGCATTGAAATTGAAGAGAAATAGAATTTTCTTTTTGCGACCCTACCTCACTCGGGAATAACATTGACTCCCAGTCGGTAAAGAATAAAACACTTGAGTTTCGAAAACGCTTTTAGATCGCTTATGATTATCAGCTAATTACTTGCCTTCAAAACATTATTAAATTGCGTAATCAAAATTGATCCTTTTGTTTATGGGTTTCGATCCTTTCAATCATCTATCGACCATTGAGTTTCGATATCATAATAATAATTGTCCATAATTATATATTCCCTTCAACGAAGCGCATCATTTTTATTGTTATTTTATTTATAAAGTAATAATTTTTTCGTCGGACGCAACTCGATCAAGTTTTAAATTTGATTGATCCGATATAAACATCGATTTAATAATCGAGTGTTCCGCTTATGTTTTGGTTTTCTCTTGTTTTTTATCGATAAACGTTTTCATAGGATCGATTTGATGCCTTTTTAGTGTCTGTCTTCGAATGATTTATTAGTCGCTAATATTAATGTAGTTAATGGTTTTTATTTCATTGGAATTAAACTTGATTTTTATTTTAATAACACATACAGTAATGGGCTTCTATTAATCTATGTATCAAAGGTAACCGATCATAGTGGTTTCTATAAAATATTTCTATCTAAATTATAAAACATAGATATAGGCGAGTAAGCAAGGACCACCGGGAGCTCCTTTTGTTGAGGCTCTGCTACTCTCAAATCGCAAGATGCTGAGATACGCGGCATACCGACGTGGGCCCTTAATGGCCAGCCCTCGACAAAGGTAATTTACGTCTCATGTGCGAAACCACTCTTAACTAAAAGCCCCTTAAATTACACCATACCCTGGGATTGATTCGAAATTAATCTCGCATCCGATGCGCTCTCGAGATGGGCGGTTTTTGTTATTAAAACTGTTACAGACGTAGTTGCGAAGGATTTTTGACAAATCGATGACAAGCAGCACCTTAATTTTTGAAGTTGCTTACTTTGTGCACTCCTAAAAGACGGGATTACATTTTTTTGTGATATGACTATTACAAGATTTGGCACTATTTATCAAATAATAATAATTCTTTATTTACAAAATTATAACTCTGTACAGTTTCTTATACACAATTCTGTAACAATCAAATATATTTATAAACTTCAAATACCCATATGGCTCATTTGTCTTAGATTACATATTACTTTTTTGAATACATATAAGGTATTCGGAGAAGAGAAAGAACTTGAAATATCATAATACTTTGAATATCTAACTCTCCCTACATACTTTGAACTATCTGACAATTTATAGGTTATCCAGTGGCCTGAATCACAGGCCATGTTTCTAAAATATTCCATACGAAACAGAACCTGCAAATCGAAAACATCTTTTCAACATATCTGCCACAAGATTATTCTAAGAGTGAACTGAAAGACTTATGATTTCCTGTAGTGTATAATATGATTACAAGTATTCACCCCTGATAGTATGTAGTTCACCAAACATTTATCCTTCCGTCTATTTGACAAACTGGTCGTTAAATTTTTTATCAACTTAAACGTACAGATAAGTTTTCAGAATAATTATCTGAAGAATATATTTATCTCTTAGAAGGCCAATGTAAAAGCATTTACGTGGTATATAATTTATAATTCTTATTACGTATTTAAATATTTCTATTTGTGTTCTATAACTCTGAGTAGTTTGAGTCTAGACAGCGCTATGTAGTTTCAGAATATTATTATAATAATAATAATAGCATAATGTAATGTGAAAATTTAAATATCAAAACATTACAGATTAACATATACCACAATATTATCCTTTAACGTAACTAACCAGAGATGAGAAAAGGCAATGTTTCAATTTACGAGATCTCAATCCGAGATAGCTATTGTGCGATATTCATACATATATCTCGTGGGCTTATTATAACAGCAAGCACAAGTTAACTTGTCTTGTGTTATCGGAGATTTTTGTGGACTGATATTGTGCTTGCACCGGTCGGGATACCTCTCCGTCCTCTTGTATGTTCGTATCATTGTAGATTGGTATCGGTAGTCACCATGTTCTTTTTGACGCTTTTATAGGCACTCGTAATTGGCTTTATATTTGTTTCACTGATTAGTACTGATTACTATGATTCGGCTAATAATATAGCTTTGATGGGTATGAGAGCACCAACTTAAAATTGTTTAAAGTCTAGTTAAATGACAGATATGAATGTATTAATATTATACATCGTAAATGAACTTAAAGTTTATGGCTAAATGAACAATTAATAAATATATCGCACCCTAAGTCATTGTTTTAGATCCCCTCCGATTCTTTAAATGTGACTTTAACACAAAATATAATCTAGATAATAATTCAATCAATATAATACTATAGTTGATTTACCGAATAATTACAACTATACAATACTAGCTGACCCACGCAACCTCGTTTGCGCCTTATATTGCCCGTAGCGTGAAAATTTCCCCAGTTTTTGAAACATTCTTCACTGTTGCTCCGCTCCTATTAGTAGTAGCGTGATGATATATACCCTATAGCCTTCCTCGATAAATGGACTATCCAACACCGAAAGAATTTTTCAAATCGGACCAGCGGTTCCTGAGATTAGCGTGTTCAAACAAACAAACAAACAAACAAACTCTTCAGCTTTATATATTAGTATGGATCAGAACCGCTTCAGTTCACATAAACATAAAAAAATAATGCGTCTTTATCAATTCAGTTGCAATAAAATAATGCTATCTGCATAGGTTATTATCGTGGACAGGGATAGCAGAACAGCAGTTCATTCGTTGTAACATAATAGTCTTTATTACGTTACATAGAATAATTAAAACGCTAACGGAATTATTAAGCGATACTGTGCTCATTCTATTGAACACGATAGTTGCGGAACATACAGTTTGTTTACACTCAGGATTTATTCAAATGCGGTCAGGATATATCAAATAATTCTTGCCTTTAACACCGCCTACATTACACAATCAAATAATATTTAATAATGATTATATTTCGCTGTACTAGCTACTTCTTCAGTAACTTTTAAATCATATTAATTATAATAAAACTAGCTTTTCCCGCGGCTCCATCCACGTGTATGTAGGCTGTCATGGTAAAGAGTACCTAATCTACATCCTTCCTAAAGAATCAAAGTATCTTAATACCTCTTACTTCTAGCCTCTTTTTAACTTGAAGGTTTTCTTAGGCCAACATGTAAAATTCCACCACTTGTAGATTAGGAAATATGTTTTAAATAATTAAATATGATTTTTTCGCATTTGCGCGTACTTCAGATTGTACATAAATACATACAAATTAAATTAAATACAGCCTAATTTAGAATTGAACAAAAAGGTTAAAAAAAAACAGGATAAAAAACAAACGACAAATTACATGTAACGTGTCAAATATTTTGATCAACACCGTTAATAAATTATACTTAAATTTTTTTTCATTCATCAAAATCTATTCTTATCTAAGATACGTTAACACATACGTATTTTAAATTAAACCTTTCAAACAATGAAATGCAGTAACCGTAGGTGCTAACAACACAAGTTAATCAGCGGGATCCCCTTACGACCTCCATTAGATAGACGCAGCTTAGGTACCTAATTGAATAAGGGACCAAATTAAACTGTGAACGGGCATGACCTCTTTCTATTCAAATTCAACTCCTCAGACGACTTTACATACGTATCGCTGTATATTAGGTGCTTATCGATGGTGAGATTACCCTGATTGAAAGCATAGGGTCCAATATGCTGCCTTATTTTAGCCAATGTAGTGCTACAGTACAGTATAACATGCTTATATGAATGTTAAGGTAGGTAAGGTTTATTAAAAGGCATAATTGGTATAGTTGTTACTTTAAGTATTTCATATGGCATCGTATTACTTGGAATGCGATAAGAACATAATCACGTTACATACTTATGTTACAGTGTCACCTGCAGCTAATTAGATAATTGTCGTGTTAGAATTTATTGCGAGGAGTGTTCAATTGCAATTATCTTAGAACTTGATCGGAGTCATCGGGTTCTGACTGCTTTATGACTTCGTCTTCATGATACTCTATTCTCATTCATTTTAAATATTTTCCGCAGTTTTACGTATAATTGTTTGTTTTATATATTAGAAACTAGCTGACCCCGGCAAAGGTTGTTTTGCCATAAAATAAAAAAAATGTTATGGGCGGACAACCCTTATCACTTAGGGGTATGAAAAATAGTAGCCGATTCTCAGACCTACTGAATATGCTTATAAAATATCATAAAAATTGGTCAAGCCGTTTCGGAGGAGTATGGTCACTAAAACTGTGACAAGAGAATTTTATATATCAGATAAATAAACTTCGTCGATCTTACAAATATGATACAAAACAGTTTCACTTATATTAAAAAATATATCAATGATTTCTTTGTTAAATAAACGAATATCTGCCATTATTGTATATTAAAGTAATGTATGTAGACTGTTTTTACAAAATATCCTTCATCATCATCATCGACAACCTTTAACAGGCCAACTATGTCCTTAATCAACATTAATTTAAATTCATCTCAATAGTAATGCATTTAGTTGTTTACCTAATACACGCAAATCGGAAGTTACTCCTTTAATCATTTCCGTCAGGTTAGATCTAATTGAAAGTTATGCAAATCTCTCAATTCGACTCCTTCACAATAGTACCGGGATTCCGAATGAGTTAATCCGTGTTTATGCTCCTAATCGGCCCCTTGCTGAAGGCCTTGTTACCGGTTTAGTTCACTGTTAAATTTATACAATGCCTTTTGTGTACAATGAACCATTTATTTAACTTAAAGCGTTGTTTATACCAACATTTTCTTTTATTGGAATATCTCTTATTGAAGTTTACAACATTGTTGCTAACAATAAATTCTTATCAAATTAAATAATGAATTCAGAGAACCTTAGTAACTAATTATTTAAATTGAACTTTACTGTTAACAGCGTTTGTTTTTTACAGCTGAACTGAAAATGGATGTGTTGCGAGAACGAGAAGTCAAAGACAACTTGGAGAGGCAACTTCTTGATGAGCAGAAAATGAGAGGTACGTGACATAATAATAAAAAGTAGGACATATCAAAACTGCACCTGAACAGTCCGATAGTACCTATATTGTTTTACAAAGCGTATCAAACATTAGAAAATACTAAACGGTTCTACATACAACAAATGAAACTTAATTTGCACTCGTTCATAAATCATGGATGAATGGTTCCCTTCACATCCGCCACAATTAGCAGGAGATCTTGTTACGAGACCATTGTCTACCTCCTCGGCACGTTATTTATTTCCAACATTAAAATTATTATTTTCTCATATAACGTGTTGGTGCCTTATGTTGCCAATTTTCTTGCCTTGCCATCGACCCATCGGCGCCTCATCTATAATTGCCTATACTGTAATATGCTATAGGTGTTTAATTGATTCCATTTTTATACGTCTCTTCACACGTTATAACCTCACGCCATCTCTTATTGTTAATGTTATCATTTGTTTCTGTACTTTCCCAAGCCCGTTGTTGGCGTGTTACAACGTTTTCATCAATTTATAGGTTCATTGATAGTTTTATGGGTTTCTTTGACGTCCATATAATCACCATAATTATGCTATTTATAAAGACAATTTTGCTTCGCTACATTGAAGTCTTAAATTTATTTGCAACATAAACGCTTATTGCTGTAGGTCAACGTTACCATAATTGGAAAATATACAAAGCCATAATCATTCTTAGTTTGTAATACTTAGATATTTTTGCGCACTATCGAGAATTCTATAGACCATATCGTTATCAAATCTTAATGGTATATAGGAATATTCTAGAATCAGAGTTAACAAACAAACGTAAAGGTTAATCTGCACAAAACAATACCACCCTTTTCTCACTGGTGTAACATTGTGTCAGCCAATAAAAAGAAAACAGACAGAATGGAGGTAACCTTTCTACAAATGTCAAGCGACACGGCAACGGTGAACTGACGCCTTGAGACAAAGGGTTTAATTCTATTGAAGACAAAACGATGAGCCATATTGAGCTTTACACTTTAAATAATAACGTATTAATTCCCTCCCCTTCATCAGCGTGAAGAACTATTTTACATGTCACAGACAACATAAAGGTGGCGTAGATATTTTATCAAGGTAGACATTTCTCTTGTGCAAATGTAATATAAATTTAAATGTTAATAAAGGGACGACAGGTCGCAGCAAGCTTGCCGTTGCTTATAATTAAAATAATTATTGCTTTTGAAATATGCGTTATAATTATACGATCGCTAACTACACACAATTGAGTCTAATAGTTTGTTTTAATATTTTAACCCTTATAAGTACCATACTAATACTGTATAAATTTCAGTGTCCTTATTAGACGTATAATCACTGCTAATGGCTTTCCTAGACTTTTGGCGATCTTCGATCTCGGTTTAAAAGCTTTTTGACAACTTCTGTGGTCGTACTGTAATGTTATCCACGGCCCTTCCGGTTCTTTAACTAGTGTTCGTATCTATATTTAACACATTATAGTTTATTGTTCCGTTCATTTATTTATGAAAGAAAGAAATGTATTTTTACCGCTACATTGGCTGATAATGATCACGCAAACTGTCGCTCAGTAGTAGTTACTGACAGCAATAATTGCACTCTATAAAAAGTTGACTTAAACTGAATATATTTGTTTGCATTGTTTTCCTCGCTACAGAATTGTTCTGGTTCATATATTATTTTTATAACAGTACAAAAACACTTCAAAATGAATATGATGAAATGAAAAGATTTAATATATTAGGTATAAGTAAGTGAACGGGCCAACAAAGAGGGAAATGGAAGCTCCATACATAATTCACATGGTGAATGAACTCGATTCCGACGTGAGCAATACTGTTAATTGCCAAAAACCAATCATCAGATAGCGTTATACGCGTCGACGCTGTGAAATACAACTTTAGTTACAAAAGCTCGTGAAACCAATACAGGACCACAGGTTCTGAGGTAAATTGTAGTAAACTTGTGTAGTAACTTCATTGTAGTCAATCACTTAATATGCGAACGTTTTTGTGTAACACTGTGGGTATATATATATATTAAATTCATATCTAACATTTTTTTGATGGCCATTAAACTTTACCATTGATGAAATTGCAGCGGTCAAATTTGAAATATCGCCCCGGGACAGCAAAAATAAAAGAACTGTGTAAAATAGATCGATAACGGCGGTTAAATGGCCGATCGCTGATGTCGATTGATGGGATTAAAAGATTCTCATAATATTAATTTTATAAAACCATAAAATTAAGGCAATTTTAATTGGATTAACATAATATATATACTTAGTGGTGTTTGTAATTTCAAAAACGTATTAAAGGCTCACATGTAATAGAATTAAACTTATTGCTGTTAGTCAATTCGAAGATAGAAGAATTCGGCACTTCCTTCTGTACAATGGTAAGTTTGTTACATCAAAAGAACCGGGTTTCTCAATTATTTTTATAAATATAAAAAAGAAAGCCATTATGACATAAGCAACGTATCAGGAAGAAAAGAAAATCGTTGAGATGAAAGATTTGAACAGGCACGAAATAGGTTTAATTTTTATCTCATTTCTAATTTTTGTGCTTATGATTTAACATTCATTTGTTACTGAGCATATTATTAGTTTATGTGGCCTAGAGTAACCTGTGTGCTAGCTACTACGATCTAATAACAATCAATCAGGGTAGTAGATCGCGATCCACTATGAAAATTGGAATAGAGCCGGCGAGCCTAATAAACCTTCGCGGACGGCGTCCATTCATAATAGCTATTGTATTAAATAATCCAGTATCGTATAGGCATCTAACGCTTTCGTAATTGGTTGAAATTATACACAAATGTTGTCTGTTAATCTTGGTAATGAAAATTATAATTCACTTCTTACTTTAGAATCCAGATTTTTACTAAATCAATTTATTGATTTTGTGCGTATTAGTCTAGATTTGTTTCATAAAGCTTTCCTAATTTTCTTTAGTAGGGATGTCTTGCTTGGGATAATTTCTGAGTCGAAAGATGAATATCATAGAACTCATACTCTGTCATTTTGATATATTCATTTATAATTAAGTTGGACTGTACAACCCCCGTAAGAGACACCCTTGAGGGTGTGTGCTCCTTCATTACCGAGGATGTTATGGGAGTTTGAAGGGAAATCGGCAAGGCTACAATAGTTTTCGCCCTATGATTTTGAGACGTTCCGGTCATGATTTAACCTTTTAGAAACAGGTACGTACTTGAAATATTTCCAAACAAAATTAACTTTGTTTTTTTTAACCTACTTAGGATTTATACCCATGTAGTCCCATCCTTTTATTTAATGTAATAAATTTATTGCACTTGTTTTTTTTTGTAGTCCATAATAATATTAGTAAATATTGATACCAACACAAAAACATACAAGTGCTATTCTTTTTGAATTTGCTTACAAGAGATTTTCTCATAGATAATAAAATACATTTTGCAATCGTTTTAAAATAATGAGATCAGTTTAAATTAATTTTTTCATGTATGTATCATTTGTCTGCCTCGTTGGTCTATCAGTTAGCGTATGCGACTGCCAATTAATAGGTGTCGGGTTCAATTCCCAGATCGGACCATTTGGGATTTTCTTACAAAAAATACTTAATAACAGTCCAAAGTATGGAAGTTCGGCGATGTATCACGCCCGTGCCTCGGTTTAGTTCGTTTTTTTAAATCCTTTTAATGAATCCGGCCCTGTAGTCTCCCTATTCATGCATTTGAGACAAGAAACAGAGTCGGTATAATTCTCATTGTGTTCAAGATTGCGTAATTAAATAACATGTAGGCCTCAACATTACGGGCGTCTTGAAAGGGTTCGCAATGGAAATGTTACGCCAATTATGTGTACATTATGTTCGGAATGGAGGGTTATCGATGCTTGCTACAGATACTCCTTGAATTTGTGGAATGCGATATTATATCATTAAGAAACATTTCCACGTAAGCCAGATTTTCTTTCTAATATTATTTCATTCAAGCTTCAATATATGCAATACAAAATTTATAGAATCTAAATTTTAAATTAATAAAACCAAAGTTTCCCCGACTGACTGATTCATCAATGCATATCCTAAACCATTGGAGCTATAAACATCAAATTTCGACAGATGGTTTCAAAACCAACTGTCAAGTTAGTTAAGTAAAGATTTTCAGTAATTTCACTCCTTTAAATTTAGAAATACACATTAAAATGTAATCCCGCGAGCGATTAGATAGCACTATATATTCCTGCATTTCTATAATGAATCACTGATAAGACTGAGACATACAGCGGTACTGCTGTGCCTTTTTAGATGGTATTATTAGTAACAACTTGAATTATATCATCTATATTAATGTGAGATTCTTGTATTTTTTAAATATCTAGTATTTAAGTCGTTTTCTTCATTAATATTATCCTTTCATCAAAATGTTTCGTACTTTGGTGGTCAAATTCAGTTTTAGTACAATACATTAGTGTTAGTCCATCACAGGCCGAGCCCCAGCAAACATTATCATTGGCAGACAGTCGAGTGATCAAATTCAAATGAAATCGTTTAACCGGCGGACAATCGTATCAACATACGTCAGTAGTCAGTGCAATCTATCGAATGGCGCCCACCCTAACCATAATTGTGTTAGTTTGTACATTTGAAACACCCGCTGCCAATATTGCTTTGTAAGTAGGCATGTATAATTAATATTACAATGCTCTTGTCGAGTTTATTGAATTTGACAAATAATTATTTCGATTTTGATGAATGAGTAGAATATATTCCCTTTAAGCAGAGAATCTTGGTGTGAATTCAGAAACGAGCAGTCATGGTAGTTAAAGACAGATAAACAAATATACCGCACATCAATGGAGACGAAAAAAATCTCAATAAGTTTCTGAATGGTAAAAACCAGAATACGAGAAGTAGTGTGTGATTAATTTCTTTATGTTTGTTACTTTAGAGAACGTCATTCATGAACTTAATTAAAATTATTTTCTTTAATGAATATGTTCTCGTCATTCCATTCGAATTTGAAAAACATAAACCATCCCTAAGTTTGAAAATTATTGAATGAATAATATAGTTTGTTAAAATTCATCATGATATAGATGTATTGTAGTAGTGTATGTTTTAAAGGATATAATTATTTTCGCATTGTATATTGTTTAAGTTTCTATAAAGTCACCCAACATTTTCTAAGACTCGTGATTCATATTTTTTTAATATAATTTCAGAATTAAAATATCAGTGATAAATGAACTGCAGAAACTAATTTACGTACCAATTTAGTATCCTTCGATCTAACATCACTATTGACCGACAATAACAGACACAATTCTGTACATTGCCGTCCGAAATACGCATTTGACGTGCAGTGTACAGTGTTATTGTACTGGAGACGGAAGCGTCCTATTACAGTCTGTGTAGTCTGTTTGTATGGGCTAACTATGTTACAGCCGAAATAGTGAGGAAGTCAATCAGAAATTTTCAAATACCTGTGTAATCAGGAAGTCCTATGCTAAATAATGTACTCGGTTATAGATAGAGAAACTTCAGATAACATGTTTAGCTAATGTGACAAACGATTACAAAAAGGTTTGATGTCGTCACAACTAATTATAACTAGGTAGAGATAGTATTAATTCACGAAGGATAAATGCAACCAAAAATATCAGTTTAATTTTTTTTAATATGAATGTCGATAGTGGACTGATATTTAAACCTTCTGAATTAATATAAACATGGTATCATCCTCCGTATACTTTTTTCCATACTTGATATTATAGTTGGCTTTTAATCTACTACGACACGACTGAATACCGAAATTCTGTAGATAGACTGTTGTCGACCTTTCTTAGGACCCAGGGACCGAGGGTTTAACGTGCTCTCCGGAGCACGGAAGGGTCTTCATGTACTAGGAATGACAACTAGAATCCCAAGACTGACCTAGCTAGAACTGAACTAAACCACTCATTCACTATTTAGCCACAAACTCGTCAAATATATATATAGATACGGCAAACGTTGTTTTGTCATAAAAAAAAATCAGATCTAACCGATTTCCACACAAAATTTCATAAAAATCGGTCCAGCCGTTTCACAGGAGTTAGGTATCAAATACCGTAACACGAGAATGTTATATATAATATATATTTATAAGAACAATAACAGATATATATATTTAAGAAAAGACGAGGAGATGGGAAAAGAATTCATAAGTAAGAAAGAAGTTCCAATAAAAATACCAGAGATATTTCATTCAGGTGAGAAACTGGCAATATTTTCTGTAGTACATGGTGAATCCTGACCACGATGCGACGTGCAGCCCCGTTCTCAATGCTTGCCAGATTCAAGCCATGTACAGAATTCAATTACTGAATAACCTTTTTAGGGTTCTCTGACTGATAAAAACTTTAGGCAGCAATATAATCAATGATATACTGTATAGTCTAACTTTAATAGACAGTAAGTGTAGTAGTGTAGATAGAATTATATTCTTCTAAATAATAATTAAGGTTATCCTTAATTAATAATAACATTACAAAGCTCACACGCGGCCGTCTATTTCCAAATTATTGTGTGTATATGTATGTAAAATGTAACCAGACTTAAAATGAAATAAAATCAATTTATTGATCAAACAATATTATAACGAACTCATTGACAAGCTATACACTGGATGAGCACATATTCTGTCCTCCATGTAACCTAATGTAATGTTGCCTTATGCCAACAGTTTAGTAACAGATTAAGTTTGACGGTTCAATTTGCTAAACTAATTAGTTTTCTTTAGTCAGGATTTCGAATAGTGGCATATTTATCTACAGTATCTACGGTAGTTCCTATATGATTTTAAATCTTATAATTATAGTGCCATAAATTTGTAAACGATCGAAATAAGCAATAATATGATTACGTAATACATAACTTAATAAATGTCTGGTGCCTGGAGTCAATTTCGAAATTTACTTTTTTATATATATATGCAAACTAATATGCGTATATTAAATTTGGTATAAAGTATCCTTACCGCTCAGTTCAATCGCACTTGGCAGGTTTTTTGCGAGTGCGAGATCTCGTGGAAGTTCTCGGGCGCTTCAAAGTTTTCGTGGCCGACGCTCGGTAAATATTTATACACGAACGTTGCTTTAGTGGTTTCAAATAGTTTTTTTTTCTAGTGGTTTTCTGTGGCCATGGAAAAATTGTTTTAATGTTCTTCTTCGACCTGTTTAGACTTCGTGTTCATTAATCTGACTCATTTCAGCACCATTTCTTTTTTTCAAAGTAATTGTGTTTAGATCGGTTTTGCGTTTACCACTACCACTAAGGGCATATTGGAAGTCAAATTTCTTTAATGATGTTGATATTAACAGTTTGTTCTTTTAGTACTGTGAAGACCTCCTATTAAGAGAAATCTAGCAAGACTAGATATCTTATGAATAGATGGTTGCATTATTTATCGACCATTAATGCTATCTAGCTAGAGATATTTAATCTAAAGTAATTATTAAATAACATAAATTTTATATCATTTGTTCAGTTATGTGTAATATTTCAGTTCATCATACCGGTTTGGTATCCAGTACGTGACATTTTTTTCTGATTCATCAACAACCTAGAATTCCGAACACGTTTCTTACGGCATGGGTCATAATATGACTTTATCTGAAATGCTATTCCGATATTCAATTTAATTGATAACATTCTTATCCATGCCGCACAAATATAACTTAATTAGTAGCCTCCCACTTTTACATTCTTATTAGAATAAATCAAGGTAGATCTCGTAGTCAATAAACTTTAAATTTACTTCAATTACTACCGTATACTAAAGTATATAAAAACGCCTAAAAGGTGTTGATACTTTATTATTATTTTTTAAGGAACAAAGCAACAGTTTGTTCTTAATACAGGCTATTTAATTAACCTAGCTAGAACATCTGTGACTATTATGTAAAGGTTGTGTTTTTACGAAATAAAGATTATTATTATTATTATTAAAATAACTGTTAAGTTGTAAGATTTTTTTGTTAAATCTAAATTTATGAAAAAGAGGACAACATAATCATATACGACCATAATTAGTAATGTATACGACGCCTGTTCCGTGAAACGAAGCGCAGTATGAGCTCTGGGGCGCGGAAGTAATGCAAATGATTAGATTTTGTCGACTGGTCGGTAGTGAGTAGCTCTGGCGGCGGCTCCATTAACTGACGCTGTAGTCGAAATACTCTTCAATTCAGCTTAAATTACATCAAGTGGTATGCTACAAGTAAAATAATAATATCAGATCACGACAGACATAATTCTACAAAATCTTGATATGATATGATGCAAACAATACAGAGAAATAAAACACGAACGCTTTCTTATTTCACAAGTTATTTCAATACCGATTATTTTCATATAACATTTAAGAGGATAGAAGAGGATCAACCTTAACAAATAGCATTACACATTTCACGGCTAAGTAGAATCCAATGTTTGCCACGTGCTGTTGTCAGGAGCGTCGGTCACTCCGACTACCTTTTAAGAACTAGCTCAATGTCCTCGCCTTATCGGGAGGCAATGGGCCTTTATGTGCGTCCGACATCTTTAATTTGTTTCTTCAGAAAGATGGTACAAGTCCACTGTAGTCTACTATAAATCTTTATAAAATAAGCTCATAGAGAGGTTGAATAGGACTGTTATACACTGTTATACTGATACAACTGTTTTTTTTCTTTTTCTCCTAAGAATAAAACTGGTTCTTCTTTATAAAATACTAGCAACCCTCCCCGGCTTCGCACGGGCTCTTTACGGAAAATGTAATATCCTCTGTTATTCCGAGAAGATGGGCGACATAATTTTTCCCGACGACTTCAACAAATATCGTTATATTTTAGCCAATATACTTAAAAAAAAATATACGAAAACCTTCCTCAAAAATCACTCTATCTATTAGTAAAAACCGCATCAATTAAGTGAAGAAGCTTTTGAGTTCATCGCGAACAGATAGACAGACAGACGCGGCGGAGGACTTTGTTTTATAATATGTAGTGATATAACAAATAATATTGGTGGCCTCAATAATATAATCATAATACTGTTTATAACTTATAATTAAAAACATTGCAAACAGTTTACTGATAGGCGTTTTGCAATCAAGCAAATAGCAGTGTCGTGCATGACGTTTAATTTAATAAACCATCAACATTCGTAGAGAAATAAGCAAACGGCAAGCCGACCAAGACCTCACAATGTAAGAAGCCCTGTAATTACCACTAGCGTAATTATAAACTTGTAGCCAACATATCTATAAGGCGAATGCTAATCAAAACCCTATTCGCATTCATTACACCTAAGAGAAAAGCAATAAATATAACGTCCTAATAAAATCCCTTACAACATAGGAAATAATAATAAAATATTACAAGACCCGAGATTTTGTCTAATTAATTTTGTATATACGTTCTGTGGGGCTACGATGTCTTGGGAGTAACATACAATGAGTCCGGAAAACCGAAGGCGAGGTGGTAACAAGATCCACGAACGAGCTAAATTAGAATTTATGATTGTATGTGAAATTGTTAGAACGGGTTTCAATGTATATTATAATGTTTCCTCGTAATAAGATGGAGATGTAACGAACTTTACCGGGAAATTGGTGAAATACCTAATCAACGTCATACTTACGGTATCGTGTTCGGTACGAATAACAAACTTTATATGGGTGAAATGTAAACTTGTTGTTCATTAGACACTAGTATAGACCCATGCGTCGTAGTTTTCAAACCAGAGTTGGTACAGAAATTTCAGACACAGATTTGTAATCGTCATCAAAAATTGGATTTATATCAATCAACATGACCCATTCATCAGAAATGTTGTTGTGCAGTGTTATTCTTACAAATCGTTCAATGAATCAGATTGGACATAAATTAGTTCAACTTACGATCTCTTTACAAAGCTACAAAATCGTGACTGTCGATTTACACCCTCAGTACGGTAGTGTAACGACATGTAATCAAGAGGATAAGTACTGTCGCGACTGTGTCATGTGATCGTGTCAGTTCCGAATGGACGTCTTGCAACTGATTGTGTCAACGTAACTTGTCTTAGAAACATACTCAGTTTGACATTTTCAACTGTTCTTTTTTTATAGACAACTGCCTCATTAGGACTATACATCCTGTGTCGGGGGGTACTTTACAAATATACATAAAACGGATACAAAGAACGTCCAGACTCAGAACAATAACTTGTAGATCACATAAAATGTTGTCCCATGTAGGATTTGAACTCACAACACTTGGCGTAGTAGAAAGCGACGTGGTGACCTATTAAACCACTAGGCCAACGATGCAATCAAAAGTTACCATACTGTTAGTGTTACTATTTTGTTAAGGTTTAAGTATTTGTTTATTTACCTATTTCTTTAATAAGCTTAGCAAACAGCACTTGAAGTGTTGTAGCTAAATATAATTTATGTAAATAAGTACCTATATAAAACACGTTATATAGATCTTTGTTTAGTATTCTATGCACTTAAACAAAAGAGTGAATAATATGAAGTTAAAAGTATGTTTGTTTATAAGTAATTCGAGTACAAATACAGATAATTGTGCAAAATTTAAGCTACAATTTTCATATTGCCCACCGGAGCGTACGAACTACTGAGGCGGAGTTGCGTGTTAGCGCCAGACCACTGGGACTTAGAACTCTGTACAAAACCAGCGGTAGGCGACACTGGAATGAGTCAACCGGCCACCGGGCGAAGGCGACATGCCCACCCGCACGCCTAGCCCTCACTACCTCTTATGAAATATACCAGTCTAAGGGCTACACATCAACACTGTGAAACGCAACATAATGTGACTTTGTAGTCTCGTTCATTCATAAATCGATAACAATATTGAACATTATATGTACAGCTTACCAAAAATGTTTCGATAGCAGAAAATTTTAGTAATAAGTAACTAAGGAATAGTATAATAATGGAGAAATAATAGTAAGTTGTAAACTCATAGTCTTTATTGTAAAAACGGTCAAGCCAATTAAATTATATTTAGGTGAAGAACTTTCATATATTTATTCACGAATATAAAAATACAATTGACCATCATACTGTCAAAATTGCAAAATTAGTTTGTTTGCATTTATGTACTTCATAAACTAAATAAAACATTAATTGTCTTATAAACATGGAAGTAATTAAACCATGTCTTAATAAATACAAATCAAAATATGAAAGCTAAATATATAATACTAATCGCAGAAATTGGCCGACAAAACATCCCCTCGTAAATCCGATTCACTGCAATAACAACATCAAGTGGATTTATAATTATCGGAAGAGCGTTTAAGTCGTGTTTTAATTATAGAAACAAACAAAATCAGGAATTTCCAGTGTCTTAGTCAGTTACGGAGTGAGTCGGTACTTTAATTTCTGAACTCTTTGTTGTGGAAACAATTTTCTTGTAGAAGGGGTGAGTATCTTAGAAGGGCAGTCTTAGCAACGGTGGCGTAAATCATGACGATTGTACTCTTGAAATGTTTTGACCCTTGTTCTAATAAATAATAATACATTTGTTACAGGGGATTATTTAATAAAATACCGTTGTAGATATAAATTTGATCGTGATTTGTGTGATAGATCTCTGGGAGATCATTTTATCGAGATGGGTCTCGGGTTTGTATAGGTTAAAATCTTTATTTAGAATAAAACTTGTTAGATTTAAATTTCTTGACATTTAGAATTTACAAGTTATAATGCCTTTAAAATGTTATGTTAAGTCTATTATGAAGAGCACTTTTTTGTACTTTTTTTCATTTAACGTATTAATAAAAAATTGAATCTGATTAAATTCAAATATATGCCAGTAAGTAACTGAATTTACTATGTATAGTACTTTATCTTATGCATTCTAAACCTATAAGCTAGTGCAACGCAAATTATTTTTCGCAAAAACATTTTATTAAAGCAGCAATACGTCACATGATATCCATATTATTTATATTACAAATTATTAAAAATGTTACTACTTTGCAATAATTAATAGACGTACTAAAAGTTCCTTTTAATATACAATTTTAATGCATGCATTAAAATTGTATATTAAAAGGAACGATTTCTTCTCTAACAAGTACCTCGGCACTCACCCCGTGACGGGAAATTCAATTATGATTGAACTGATGCCCAGCCGACCGCTTCCTCCAGTATCTCGGGGAAATCACTTATTGACAAAAATCTTACACTATAGTAAAACCTCAAATAAAAAATAGGTTTTAGAGACAAGACAAAACATACTATGTGATTCGCTTTATTCGCATCTTTTAGGTTTAGAAATCTTCTTCGCTGCCTTATTTTGCAGAGTAAGTAAGTGAAGTAAGTAAGATCTGAGAAGTGAGAATAAAAATGCTCCAATGATCAATTCAACTTAAAGCGTTGACAAGGAAAAACGTTTACAAAGTTATAGTGCAATGTAATTAAAATCGATATGTCTGCAAACGGAGAAGTGTTTATTTCAGCGAACACGTTTGTATCAATGAATCGAATACACGAATCGATTGAACGATTGTCGATTGCGGGCTAATAAATTGTTTACATTTACCGATGCGCGATCATTAAGATCTTAGTTTACTGCGCGACCACACACGTCTAACAGACGTCGATGAAGCCATACGCTGAATTGATTGCAGGATATTGTATTAAATTTGCTGCTATATCATATTTACAGCTCAACTGTTAGTGACAAAAATAGACTTCCGGCATAATAATGTTTTATTGTGTTTGGTACATCACATAATTGCAAGTTTTATATTCATTGCAATGTTTTTATGTAAATGACACTACTATAATACACCAAGATGTGTCTCGAAAACAAATATATTTGTTTAGTTTAACTAGACAGGTTTTTTTACTTTCTGTTTATATTATGCATTTTACGACCTTCTTTCGATGCCTTACTCATCACATGTTTATATATTTAAACACTTAGAAAAGAAAATAAGATCATTATATATAAACATGGTGAAAATAACAAAGTCAATAAAGTTTATAGTAAAATATAGATAAAATCATTTTTTTACGCTTAAATTTAATCATTGAATGTCATTTACCATGATATTTGACGATTAACTTAAACTGTATGATTAAAATTTTACTAACTGTTCAATCTAAACTCATTTGATGGTTCATCAGTAAATTTTGTTTAGGCGTGTTATCCCGCTAAAAGATAGCTTGATTCATTCTTCCATCAACAAATTCAAATTTAATGCCAGTACCATTTTATCACTCTTCTTATTGCTTTTTAATGCGAACTCATTCAGCTGTTTATCGTTTACTAGTTGTTATTGCACTCTATTACTGTACTGACTGATTGTTTATTTGACTTAGTAACTGTTGAGCAATCGTAATATATAAAATGCTTCGGTTTGCAAATAAAGCGGAGATGTAGAATCTTGAGTGTATTGCGAACATAACATTTGTATACTGTTATAAAACTGTTACGGTTTCATCTGTATTAACAGTTCTATAAATTGTGAACGTGTAAACTTTTATAGTTTAAAGAACATGAGATCTAGTTAGTGCAAATATTTCTAACTTACAACATATTTCTTAGCATGAAACAAACGATTTTGAAAAACGTAACAGATTCATTATTAATGATATATTTAAAAAAATAGACAAAGTATTAGATCGGTGTAAAATTGGAGTTTCAACTAAAACTTACCTGATAGATCGATCGAAGCTTTACAATGTAAACGTAATACAAAAGCCTACTGTAACTCTTGTAATCTCGAAAGATTGTACCAAGGTATCAAAAACAGTGTCGAACAGAATGAAACAGAACAGAATGATATAAGCACGTAATTTAATTTTTACGGGCACCAGACAATATTACACCGAAAATGAATTATCTCTTGCCCTTTCCTGCACTATGGTTAAACGAGTGGGATAATCAAATGTTGCTGGTGAAATTGACTTGCGATGTTCCGAGGATTACATAGATGATGGACCGACACACAATTATTCCTTTTTTATCAATGTTGTAAAAGAAGGAACGAATTTAGATTAGTTCATAATAAACAAGGGTCAAAGCTAAACCAACGATAGTGTTCAAACAAATCGTAGTAAATTTTATAGTATTTAGTATTTATTATAGTAATAATTGCAGGGAGAAATTTGAATAGCACTGATGGCAAATGTGTAAATCCACCACTAATTGAAGACTATTCTATATTCAGAAATAGAAGGAGATAGAAGGATCTTTAAATATTATTAACTTAATGAATTAAAAACGTACGTTTCAATAAGTGCTGTACTTTATACATGAATAAATTTATAGTAAAAAATATAACGCACATACCACGAAATGCTTTCTGAATGATTGGCTTTTGCTGTAGGAACTATATAAATGTTCAGTGTTCATGATGACTTTGTAGTCGTTTAATACTGCTGGAAACTTTTTATTAAATATAAATTGTTTTACAATATAAATAATAAAAAAAAAATTTATAACTAAGAAGATTTAATAGACAACTTAAATTCATGTTAAATACATAATTATAGTAAAATGATTTTATAGGATACTAGCTGACCCACGCAACTTCGTTTACGTCTCTTATTGCCCGTAGCGTGATAATTTTCCCCCGTTTTTGAAACATTTTTCATTGGTGCTCCGCTCCTATTGGTCTTAGCGTGATGATATATAGCCTATAGCCTTCCTCGATAAATGGGCTATCTAACACTGAAAAAAATTTTCAAATCGGACCAGCGGTTTCTGAGATTAGCCTGTTCAAACAAACAAACAAACAAACTCTTCAGCTTTATATATTAGTATAGATTATCAATAAATAATAGGCAAACTTGAAAGTGTAGGGTACCTAAGAGTGAAAGGCTAAATTGAACACTAGTTACGAGTGTACCTGAATCGCTATAACTGCTGTAATAGACT
This sequence comes from Spilosoma lubricipeda, assembly GCA_905220595.1. Taxonomy (NCBI): domain Eukaryota; kingdom Metazoa; phylum Arthropoda; class Insecta; order Lepidoptera; family Erebidae; genus Spilosoma; species Spilosoma lubricipeda. The sequence continues at coordinate 13,466,672 of HG992281.1, forward strand.
AGACTTTATATATAACATATCACATCATTAAAACATATCGTAATTTATAATTGCTCACAATAATTCATAAACAATTTTATGTACAGAATAATCCCGAAAATATGACAGATTGATTGATATATTACCAACTGTTTCCATTCATCACATTGCGTTACCGCCCAAGTAGCTTTCTTTACTGGTTAGATGTTCAATCAGAAACATACACTCTCACAATATAATTTAATAAACTGTCAAAAATCTGCCAGTACGTGTTAGTGTTTACAAATGGACCGGACATACGTTTTCCGGTTTGGTTTCCCAACAGGGGGCGTCCGTTCGCACCCCCATGATGAATTCGCCTTTTATTTTGTCCCACTTGACTCAATTGAGAGTGATTTTTGAGCGTGAATGGGCAGCCTGTGTAATTTGCTACTGACAGGCAGAAATGCGCATTGAAAGCTGTAAAAGGTTCAGACCAAACTCAATCAACACCGCTTTTCTCTTTAACCGTTTGTGTAAAACAACATTTATTTGTCCATATTTTTGTCTAAAACATTCAGGAAAAGGTTGATGTGCAAGTCTTCATGGTATCGCTGTGTGAATCCATTAAAGTTTCGTAGACGAAGTTAGCGTCGGCAATATTCCTTAACAAGACCTTGCAAAATCTTAGCGGACCATTTGAACAGTGCCCTCACGAATAGTTAGTAGACAATAAATTATTTAATAACCCCTAAGTTCCGAGTGAGAGTCGTACACTTAATCTGGGTGTACGTACGAAATCGGCTCTTTAGAAACAATTAATATGGCCATGATTAAACTAGGATCCGTTTGTAAATTTACGTATTGCAAAATTAAGATAAGTTATGAGACCAAATGGCTCAAAATAATTGTGGCGTACGACATTTCATTTGATTTATCAACTGGTTAAGATTTTCAAAAACATATGAAGTGACTGGAGTTTTTTGATTTCTTGTGTATTCTAATGAATGTGTATAGAACGTCAAATACCGAGTTTGTTACGTGTAAGGTGAATTTAACTAATTCGACTAAGGTTTTCTATTTCAAAGCTTACGAGTGTCGTTAGTAATTATTGTCCCAACTGACCGAGTACGATGACCGGTGTCACGTTACAGTTTAGCAGTTTGTTACTCATTCCTAAGATGAAAGGTTACGCCTTTCATTACCATGACTACAGTGTTCAAATTTATTATACACAAGGCAAACAAAGCACCTGGTCTGTTACCATATTAAGTACCTGTGACTTTAATGAACAATCTTGAAATAGAAATTAAAAACGTGAGTCGTCACGGGACGCCTGGTGGATGTGAAACATAGAAATTATTTTGTATAAAATAAATTGACTGTTTATTACATTAATATTAATGTTTATTAAATACAAAATTCAAATACAATTAACAAAATAAATACAATTAAAAATAAAATTTCAAATAGCGTCGCCACTCGCCACGCCAAAAATCAGGATTACCCCTCGCCTTTAGATGTTTCACATCTAAAATAATAATGTAGGTTTTTTTTACTCTACTCTGCCTGATGGAAAGCATAAGCATAATCCAAGGGTGGTAGTCACCATACTCATTGCAGACAACGCAACAATGCAGCATGGTGATGGCTATGGCAACCTAGTGATGCTTCTGCATCATTGGGCCTCCGATATCGCACTCTCCAACGAACACGTCATTATTTTTTTGAAACAATGCAAATAATAAGAGACACACATGTTAAACGTATAATAAAATAATGTAAACCTGATCAGATATTTATTCATTTACCATTTTTCTTTTTTCATATGGTTTCTATATGAGTAGGTTTCTAAATCAACACTGAATCGCGGCGGTTGGTTTATTTCTGAGAAAAAGATTTGATTTTCATGATTAACACATACATTTGATTAGTCTTTCTCGGGAATCAGACCGATGTGGCATTTAAATCTCAACTTCTTCTTAGAGTAAATGAATAAAGAATTAGGTACCCTTTTGATTGAATTTATAACAATACCTAACGTTACTTATAACATTAGTAGGTTTAGTTATATTTAGACTTTACATTCCATGTGAACTCCATAACAACATCTCAGAAGTTTTAATTTTCCCCTGTACAAAATGCGAGATGGGGTGTCCCATTTGATGTCCAGGGTCGATGAAGTTCGAACGCTTTATTACTGTGTCCGGCTTTAAGTGGGTGTAAAGTTTCAACACCCTTTGATTTACTTGCTGTGCGGGAAATAGGTGTGCGACGTTTCGGACTAAATTTGTTTGAGCTTTGTCTTTTTCCATTGTAACTCGATTTTATTGCAAAAATAAAGCGAGTGTTTTATTTTTGCTTTGTCATTCGTCCGACCGTTTGTATTGTCAAATTACATATTTTATATTGCTTCTCTCTCTACCACTACTTTACTTTGTTTGAGAATATACTGAATACGTTATGAGCTTAAATCAATTTAAACAGCGTTACAAGAGAATATTAGGGACAATGCTAACCACATAATGGGCGAGGCAATTATTACACTAATACCTTAAAGGACCACTTTAATCCCCTAATCGAAAGCCAAACTAACGTGGTGCCGTCCCGCATAGAAATATCTTAAATTGGCAACACGGTCCGGCGGGCCGACCATAAAACATCTTAATGAGTACAGCCAGCAGCTGCGGACCCCTATATTGCTGTTCTCATATCCATGCAAACTACCCACCGACGACGTCTTAGCGGCCTTACTTTCCTCCTCCTTGTTTACAAGTCGACAACTAATTTGCTGCAATATGTGCATAGGACAACATTACGGGCGCTATCTCCTTCGTGCGTGGCTTGCATACATTTGCTCCTTCCTCGCCACAACAAGGTTGTTCCTCGACCTGACCCTTCACTCAACCCTCCTATATTCAAATTCGGTCCGGACCGGCCATTTGGACGCGGATTTGTTATAAGATTAAAGGAAGATTTCACTTGTGAAACAATATGGCAGCCGATTTACATATTTCGTTTCCTTATTAGTTTCGGGATATTTGTTTTGGGGCCGCCAAATTTACATCCACTGACCGATTAAATGGCCCTTAGGCGTCTTTAATGGGGGTGCCGCGTGGTCGTTGTTGGCCTTAGCAAATGTGTGCTTATGCGTAATTGAATATTTTATGGGCTAAACAAATTTAGTGCGGAAAATTTATTGATTTCTCATAGCTATAAAGCTTTCTCTTCGATATTAAAATCGTTCTATTGTCAAAGCATACTTTACCGCGAGTACAAACACAAACATCCCTCTTAAATTCCACCTTTTCAGTTTGCGAGTGTGTTTATCGTTTGCATTTATCTGTTGACTGTTTTTATTCCACGGTTGACATTTACCCTCTATTTCAACAAGCGCTACGTATTGCGAGCTCATTTCTTTCATTCGCTGGACAAGTGCTCGCGTTGCATTACCTTCATTCATGTCGAGATAGCTTCACTTAGTTTCCTCTTTTTCACTGTGGACGGGTTAATTTCTGCATCTTTATTATTCGAGTAGCCGGTGTATGGGTGTAGTGTAGTCTGTCTGGTAACGTAGATTGTGTGGCGGAAAGCAAACTTGAATTGTTGGGTCGTGGAGGTAATGAACGCACGGGTGGGACATGCAGTGCTGCTGGAGGCGTCTGGTTTGAGCGAGAGGCACAGCGTTCGCGTGAGAGGGGGTTAGGCGCGGGTGCGGCCGGGGTGCTGTTCGCGACGGAGAGGGGGTGCAACGCGTCCTGTATGCACAGCGTCGCTTCCGCATTCGTTAATGCAAAAGCGAGCACAGACTTCAGGTGTATTTTCAGCGCTTGTGTGCTTTATACTCGATGTTAAGGCGTACGTCTTTGTGCAATGCTGAGCCTTAATTATTATTACATTTTATCTTCTCTACGCTTCAATACGCTCTCAAGGCTCTAAGCTCGGGTAATAATATATCAATTTAATCTTTGCAAGCTTCTACATGCTAAAATACGTTATTACATATACGAAATAAGACTCGATACGTACACTGCCAAACAGCTACATTGTTTGTTCGCGTTTCTTTTGTTTTCATTCTTCTCGCGTAATGTAAAACGAATAACCGGTGGCTTAACAATTCATTACTGCATTCGTTCATTTCAGCTTCATTAAAATCGCATTAGGATTAATTTTTCTCGTCCCCATTTTAATTCGCAGTTTGCTGAGGGGATCTGGCGCTGGACGCAGCTCGTAGTGCAATCATCCACAGTCAATATTTGTGGTGTTTTGTATACCTGCTCTCTTACGTTTTACGTTATTGCTAGAAAATTGCTGATGGCCACGTAGTACAATCGACTACAATGTTTTATCACTTTTTAGATGAACAAAGAAGTACTATGGTAGTTTTTATAAATTAATAATAATTAATTTCAGATGATTATATTTTATGCCTATTGAAATTATTTTTTTGTAATTCGTAGTTTGCCTTGGGGTTTTATTTACCTTAATGAGGTAGATTTTAATTGAATATTCAATACTACGCGGCTCAAGAAGCAACCCTCTAATAAAGTTCCTATTTTATGATAGTAATCGCAATAACTTAAGTACAATTCAATAATTCCAGTTGTTAACATTGTTAATATTGACCTGATATAACATTTCTATAACTTGTACTTGTAAAAACTAAACTTATCTCGGTAACATTACAAGTATAATTTTAACAAAAATAAAACAGACTTCAAAGTTCAACTCGATTTCTCTTGGATGCCATGATCAGATATTAATGTCCTTATTATGGTACCACGTACCACCACTGAGACATCTCCTTTCCATTAAAAAAATAATCATCAAAATCGGTTCATAAACGACGAAGTTATCCGCGAACACACATGAAATATTGAAGTCAATTAAAAAGAAAGCAAACAGAACATGATTCTTACAAACATAATAATACGCATAATATTATACATTGTGACACGTTACTAGAACCTTTCGATAGTGTAAATCGATATTTCATTTTCAAATCGATGCACTGAAGCCTCACGATACATTCGCACGCGATACCCACGACCCCTGCCAACCAATATCTACAATATTATTAATTCAGGCATATTAATAAATGGTGTCATGTTACGACCACACTGATGTCGCAGGAAGCATGGACCGATGAGCCATTCAACGAAAATAAATACATCATTCGATCCCGAACTGCATCGATTTTTTACTAAGAAACGATTACTTTTTATTTCATCTGTCCGTTCTAATTTTTACCGGAGCATTCGATATGTATTATGTTACTAATGTTGTGACCCCGTTTTGAAAATACAATATTTTATATAGTAACATTAATAAACAATAGGCGATCGTCGTTTTTATTAGCGATAAAACTTTGTATGACGTATTAGAAAACTCCCAAATGTCGACAATATTCTCGACACAATCATCGTTAACTCGACACGATTGCGACTGTTCGTTATATATTTTTATTGACAATTACTTTTGAAGTGTTTTTCAGTGAGTAACTGACTTCAAATAAAGCAGATTCTTGATTCTTCCCTAAAAATATTTTCTTTTAAGGTCAAATGCCAAAAGGTTTAAAGTACACATACATGATGTTCATAAAAACTTAAATTGATCTTCTCAGTAGTAAATTTAATTTAGTAAATACTTTCTGGGTCCTTCAAAAATAACATTAAGATCGATATCTGATATGCACCACGATAGATACCATTTGATGTGTAAATTCTTTATTTTAAAAAGCGTCTGAAATTAATGTAGTAGTGCCGGGGGCAGGCAATATCGAGAATCGAGCATTTCACGGTCGGTAAGTTTAGCCGTATCGATACGGATATAATAACCAGTGGAATGGTAACTATAAAGAGAGATTGTATTTTTTACTAACGTCGTAAGAAGTCGGAATGTCCGACCGGCCCTTTGATCGGTTTGATAAAAGTGCTTGCGATCTTCTTTTCTTTCTTTTTCATAAAAATTTCCTTCATACCTTTATTGATATTTTCCAAGTTTGAAATGTACGATGGAATGTTATGAAATATGAGAGTAATCATTCCCCCTATATCTGTATGTTTATACTTATGAAAGATAAAATTGGGAGCTTGTTTTAGTGAAAATATATGGTTTTATCAGCACAGGTCATTCCCAACTCATAACTTAGATCCCCACTTGTCTGACAAAAACAATAATCTGCACAGTTTTGAGGAAAAATGTTTATCTATCGCGACACCCGCCCATAAATATTGCGCTTACTGAAATAAAACAGTGGAAACAGATAAAAAGCTAAACGGCTGTTAACGACTGGAAAAGACAGTGGAGTGGACAGTTTGACAAATGTTACTATCGTAATATGAGATGTAGACGTTTAAGTGTTAAGCTTCAAACTATTGCAAGTAATGACATTAACTAAAGTTTCCTAAAAATAGATTAAGTTATTTTTTAAATCGAAAGCTTTAGTACATTATATTATTTATAATTATAAGGTTCGAAATCTACTCTACTACTAGCTTTTGGTCGCGGCTCATTCCGCGTGTATGTCGATTTACCTTTGTAAAAAGTAGCCTATGTTTCCATTGTTTTTTTAAACCGGTTTTAATGATTGTTTATAATCGTTTAATGATGTGAAAGCACACATTCGCCCTTTATAGCAATGTATTAGTGTTGTATAGTTAGGATTATAATATACATACGACTTCAAGTATACACAATTATGTCATAAATTGAACCAACTGATCGAAACCCTTGCCTGTATGAATTATAAAACTAACGATTATCTTTTGTCATATATCAATATATAAAAAGCTATACTCTTCAATCTGTGGAAATACCATTTAACATTTCTTATCAAACGTCAACGAAACACCATGTCACCGCAATCAGTCAGATCAAAGCTTCGGATGAAACATACGTTCTTTTGGATAACGACACATCTTATCTAAAAGACATTATTTCATACACATCTATCGGAAAGCCATTTGAACTGTGTCTGATTTTATTCTAGGCAATTTATTTTCAATAAAGAACTATAAAAAGACTTATCTAAATCGTTCGGTTGCGACTGGAAAGGGGAGCAACTGTCATAAAAGTCGATTCTTATTTACGTCGTATTGGACTAGCGGGAAAACTATTGGGTGTATGGTACTGGATAATGTACTTCTGTTTACATTTTTATGCCAATAATTTAGAAAAATGCCCTCACTACTTAGGTTCATTATCCTTTCACGAGTGTTTATTATTAATTATTATTTTTACCTTTATTATTCATTATTTTTCAGCTTTTATTATGCGATTGTACGAATTCACTGTATTTCAAAGATTTAATTCAATTTATCAGTTTATAAAAAAGAATATAAAGCAAATCCAGAAAGATATTTCAGTAATTATTACTTACTAGCTGACCCACTCAACCTCGTTTGCGTCTCCTATTGCCCGTAGCGTAACAATTTTCCTCTGTTTTTGAAACATTCTGCATTGGTGCTCCGCTCTTATTGGGCTTAGCGGAATGATATATAGCCTATAGCCTTCCTCGATAAATGTACTTTCCAACACTGAATGAATTTTTCAAATCGGACCAGCGGTTCCTGAGATTAGCGTGTTCAGACAAACAAACAAACAAACAAACTCTTCAGCTTTATATATTAGTATAGATTATTTTTCACCTTTGATTATGCGATTACACGAATTCACTGTATTTCAAAGATTTAATTCAATTTATCAGTTTATAAAAAAGAATATAAAGCAAATCCAGAGAGATATTTCAGTAATTATTATTTACTAGCTGACCTACTCAACCTCGTTTGCGTCTCTTATTGCCCGTAGCATAACAATTTTCCTCCGTTTTTGAAACATTCTGCATCGGTGCTCCGCTCCTATTGGTCTTAGCGGGATGATATAGCCTATAGCCTTTCTCGATAAATGTACTATCCAACATCGAATGATTTTTTTAAATCGGACCAGTGGTTCCTGAGATTAGCGCGTTCAAACAAACATAAAAACTCCTCAGCTTTATATATTAGTATAGATTAATACTAATAATAATATTTTATTAGTAATAATTACTATACACCAATGTTTGTTATCGTTTAGTTTAGTCGTTTAGTCTTAGTCACATTCCTCTTAATTGATTGGTTGATGAATTACAATATGTCTAGAGCTATAAGGTATTTAAACGCGACTCCTAAGAACCAAACGTTCACGGTGTACAGAAACGTTTTATTTAATGGACTAAAAAACAGCAAAATCGAAATGGTCTCATGAATTTTTAACTTTATACAAAATATTAATAATATATTTTTTCGAAAATATGTTTGCAGGTATTGCGTAGGGTATCGTATCGTAAAGCAATAAGTACATCCGTATCCGTACGGGCCCTTGGCTTTCATTGTGCTTACAGATAAGCGTTACACTGTGCTTACACCAAATAACGTTATTTACGAAGGTATATGTTGCTATAGCTAAAATTATATAAGTGTTTTATAAATATTACTTAATACTGACTGCCCTTCTTGCTAAAGTACCTATGCAAAAGATGATGATTATCAGATAAACGGTAAAAAAATGCAGTTTAGTTAGCATTAGGTATATATAAAATATTCATAACATAACTGAAACAAAAGAAGAAATAATAACAATAAATATAATTTACTAATGACCCGTTATTATTTCTTGAAATCTTAATTTGTAAAATTAAAAATATTAGTCATAAATATAATTTATGATTTTTTTAAAGAGAAACGTTTAAAAAACAAATCTTGACAATGTACAGTAATTACTTTAAGGTTATCGCATTTTATGTACCTACGAACAGTAAATAAGTACTCGTACTTAAATGTAATGCTACATTCAGCTGTATATAAGTATCTACATAAACATTAACGGTATTACAAATAATAACCATGTCCTATGTTCATAAATTAGCATAATAACACATCACAACAATCATTGACTTGACTTGAAAACTATAAGTACTCAAGAAAACTGGTTCGTACATTAAAAGGTAATAAAAATTATACGAATTACACATTTTTCGATTAAAATACAATGATGGCTATAGATGATAAACAACTAAACAACGAAATAACAGAGGTACCCATTTAAATTTGTACTCGAGCACCGACTCATTTACATGTTATTCGGGCAACAAACCCTAGGGGACCGTATCAGCCATTTATGAGTTAAAAAGTATTAAAGAAAAGAAAACTCAATAGATATAAAGAGATACGTATAATAACAAGAGAAAGAAGCCGCGTGCAAGGAAACTGCTCGCGGCGAATAAGCCTCGCGGAAATCGGTATTGTTCCGCGACTTTTTAGAACGGAACAAAATGAACGGAGGGGAAGGAAATCGGATGAAAATATGAAAAGAATACACGTTATATACGTAAAAGTGAAACGAAATGTCGGAGATCGGGTCTCAACCGCGGCGGTCCGCAAATATAATTTGCATAGTCAAGTAGCCCAACTTTTGTCTGCAACGGATGTTCGCAACCATATTCGTTCGTTGCTTTTTAACCACACTCTCGTTCTGTAGCGGGCTAGGCTTTTTATTGCATTTTTTCCCCTTTGAACGGATTCCTTCAATATTTTGGTGGTTCGTTTTTATTCATACGCTCGGTCATCGAATTGTTTCGCTTCGTATCACAGCATTGTTATGTTCTCTTATTCCCTAAATCAGCCATTATGCCAAATATGAATGAATATTTTACGAAATGGTCTCAATACCTATTAGTAATATTCGGTTATGGATCAAAGAAATTTCTTACAACTTTATTCTGTACCAAAACTGACAACTTGTATCGATAATATGATTTTAATTCAAATAGTAACAAAAGAACTATTAACATAATAATATCATCGGAAGGTACATTATATTTGAGATTGGTACTCTTGACTACAAAGGATTAAAACTTTTTGTTCATTCAATATCAAATGAAATAATCGATCGACGAATTATTACTATTCATCGTCGTGAAGAGGAAGCAATAGGCCGGATTATGGAGCACAAAGCGCCGCCGACGCCGTAGACAAATATTGACTTATAGAAACAATGAAGGCAGACAGAGCTGCTGCCGTCGCCTGATGGTGCGTAGGAAGAAATTGATTGACGTTTTAGATTCGATTCTTCGATGTCCTTTTGTCGATTAATATATTAAAGTCTTGTTTAAATATAGCTTCAGTAAAGTAAGAAAGGACTTGACTGTCGGCTAATTAATAAAATATTTACGCGTTAATAGACAGGAAAGTGAGATGAAAAGGTCCTAAAATAAGCTTCAGTGGAGTGCAAACCTGTTTTTCAGAGGTGTTAAAGAGAATCGATATTCGGACTCGATGGTCCGTCGAATTTTCCACTGAACGGGTCCTTGGACGCAGACCTTTGTATTGACGAGAAATTAACGAAAAAGGACCATCCCATCCTAATTTTGTTTACAAAGTAATTATGTACGGTTGTGTAAATAATATATACATAATGATGGCATGGTCAATGGTGTGTAAATTAAAACAGTTGCTATAACTTCACGTAGAAACTATAAGAAGTATAAATGAAAATGTAAATAAGATAGCGTCATAATGCAATTATGTTGCAAAAAACACAAATGGAATTAAAAAGTAGACTTTCCAATCCATACGTTATTAGTGTTGGGTGTCGAAGGTCGCATCATGACAAATGATGCGTAGGAGTCGATCGCTCGTGAACCTCGCCCGTTTCATTAGCAGCAACATTAATTACTAGTAAATCTTTAATGAGAAAACGAGCATTCATTTTATTTCTGAAACAGTTTTGTAATTAAATTTTATTTTGTGTATCGTGTTCATGAAAACATATTATAATCTATGAATTTTAATTAATTTACTTTATTATTATGAGCAAATCAGTAAACTTACTACTATTTTGTTTTCTTGACATAACATAACACCTATATTTGAATACTTTTTATGTGTTACTTTCTAGTTTCGAACTCTCCTAATGTGGGTTTCTTATTTTTTATACTACAAGTTTTATCGGAATTTCAATAGAGATATGACAGTCCAATTACAGTTTATTAAGAATGTTCTTTAATCTTCGTCCACTAAAATTCAACGTATTCAAATGAGTTCACTAAAGTTTCACGGAACACTTTAAGGTGGCATCGACAAAAGGCTGTGTCTCATTTTTATTAGTTTATTATTCATACTGTTTTCATAAAACTAAATTATTCGCGTCTTGGTCGCGCCTCGACTCCATCAAAACTCTGTCTTTTGCCATCTCGATACAGTTGCCGAGTTACCTTGTTGTGGAGCAAGTAATAGGATTAAGAGATGCAAATTTATTTGCGATAGTTGAAATAGTTTGAGTAAATAGTTAAGTCAAGTATTTTTTTTATTTTCTTACCAGTATATTTATTTCTTTAAGTAAAAGTACTCATTAAATTATTTTGACTATAAATTTATGTACTTTTGTTGATATAATTTACTATTATTTAGAAATATGAGAACCAACTGTAAAATAAATGTAGTTCAAATTTTGATTGAATCAAATCAAAGTATAATCTGATAACTTTTATCGTTTGTCCCTTTTACCACACCGCTACCCTGCCCACGCGGAGGCCCGTCCTCCATCCTCTATCGACACGTGTACTATTCAATCATTCGTCAATCAAACTTCAGAGCGAAGAAGACATAAATATTGCGAACCTATAAGTAAGAAAGAGAAATCTTATCAATGCGTGGTCGATCGTGAGATTATTGACGAAGCAATGGCCAAACGCGATGTGGTTATTGCCGCTATAGTAAGAAATCCTTTAACATTTCTCATATAGAAACAGTTTATGATTGAAGAGTAAAAGAGACAGATGTAACACGACTTTCAGGTTTCACTTGTAGTTATGTAGATAAAGGTGAAGAGAAATATGGCGCACGATGGCGCAAAACCATTTATTTAGTTGCAGTTTTGTTTTATCTTGCGTGCGGTACATCCAAGTAATTATTGTTTCGATACGGTACAATGTGTTGTATATAATATATTCCACATTCATATTAATACATTCGGCATTATCAAATTAAGATGTACATAATATGTCCATAATATGTCTAACGTAGTTTTATTTTTTACAGTGAAGTATCACAAACTGCTAAAAAAAGAGAAAAAACAGCGAATGATGATTCAAGAACATCTTGAAATAGAGTTGAAGAGAAGACACAAGATTGAAGAGGCTCTAAAACAGTCTGGCGCTCCTTCCGAGATACTCAGAATAGTAACTGGTTGGTTCCACTGAACTTATTTATTAACAATATACATCTTAACCCATAATACAAATAGATATTTGAGTTACCTCTAAACATGTCAAATTTAAATCAATGTCATCTCTATCAACAAGTTTTAACATATGTTAGTGGTCCTGACATGTTAACTTGCCGTCTGTCAAACTATCAGTAGGTATATTAGCAAAGCTTCAATATACCTAAATCCACTATAGCTGTTGTGGAAGATTGAACGTTACAAAGTCGTGATAGAATTGATTCTAGATTAGCGATAGAAGTGATTTGTGACGGGTTGACGTTGAATGCGTATGGAGTGCGTGACGTAAGAAGGGTGGGTGAACACTGGTGATGGCTTGTACTAATCTCCGTGTCAGGAAATCGTTTCGCAGACCATTTGAAACGAGGGTTCAGAAATAACACGCTTTCGCGTTGATTTTGTTTCACAATCGCTATGTGTTACATTATTAATTATTCACTTCATTTAGTTGTTATTGTAGTTAACTTTTAACGGTTCGTATTGATTATCTTTTCTAATACTTTTTTCATTTACAGAGAATCTGACGTCACCAAATCAAGAAACTCCTCGTTCTGAACGTGAGAACGGGTCAGAAAGAGAAAGCAAGCCTCCCAGTGCTGAACCTCCACCAGCTTCACCGCCTTTCCAGAGGGATCCTCCTCGTACGCCAGACAAACCTCAGTGGAACTATCCCCCGCCGCCTGTAGACATCATGGGCGGAGGAGCTGCGTTTTGGCAGAATTACTCTGGTAGGTTTTCAGATATTTACATACTAAATTCAGTATAACAGTTACCCAATATATAATTATTTGATTTAACAATAAAACTGTTATATATGATAATATGAGAAAATTCTAAAAAGTTTTTAAATCTACTTAAACTTAGCTGTATCAACAACCCATAATGTCCCACTGCTGGGCTCGGGTCTCCTCTCAGGAGCCATACGTCCCCACGCGGGCACTCCACTAAACATCTGTATGGCACTAAAGCTATTAAATAATTCTAATGAAATAAAAGTAGACTACGTTATTGAACCTTCAACATTACCTAACTAACTTCTCAAAACTAACATTTTAACACAAGAATTAATTTCGTCCGACAATAACTTCAAATTTTAACAAAAAGAACCGACTTCAAGAACTGGACCAAATTTAAATGAGACCACACGGGAAGCACCAGCTTTCAAATAAAAAAATATTCATCAAAATCGTTTCACCCAGTCGAAAGCTATGAAGTAACAAACATTAAAAAAAACCGTCGAATTGATAACCTCCTCCTTTTTTGATGTCGGTTAAAAAAACAAATTATTGAAATGAAATGTTACGCTCATCATATTGCATAACTTGTGTATCGGGAATGTCAAGTATTTAAAAGCAAAACGATATGTGCTCTCTCGGTTGGTATTGTAATTTTTGGGGGAGGATTTTACAAATGTACTTATTCTGCAAGTGCGTAAACAATTTTATTCTTTGTTTTTTTTTTAAAGTAAAATCTTTCTAAGCCCTATGTCCTGCAATAAAAGAGTGTAGACGAGGACAAATCGTGAGCAAAGAAATGTTTAAGAAAATAGTAACAACGTTATTATAACAACTAATCTAGTATTATATTGTAAAAAAAAAGGTTAACAACTAAAACCCAACTACAACAAAGAACGACGCTGAAATGCTTTATAATATTAGATTAGTTGTTATTAACGTTATTAATATTACGTACATACGTAGCCTGTCAAAATCATAACCCTCTTTTGGCTTCAGCCGTTCGTGATGAAATCAGCGTGGCTCCACTACCTTGTGTCATAGTCTATAAATATACCCGAAAAAGTATGGATATTCGTCATTTTACTCTATAAATATGAAGAAATAATAGTGCGAGCTAAGCTACAGGCAAAAGCGTAATATGTGCAATATAAAACATATTTCAACAATCATTTAGTACAATTGCAAAAATATAAAAAAAATATATTGACCACAAAAACATTTTAACATTATTGCCAGTGATATGTATGTTCAGCCAAAATATTAATATTTGAACCACATGGATCACGAGAAATTCGGCCACGATGTAACTTTGATGGAACAAAAAATAAAAATGTAAAGCTCGTATCGGTGAATTAAACCACGACTCCTTTTTCATTTATATCCGCTTTGTGGATAGCCCAGAAATTTCATTAAAAATGCACCGGCATACTGCAACATACCCAAACTAGTGAGGCCACAATGCGCCCTTGCTCGCAACTTGACGGATAACAAATATCTTGTACAATAACATTGGCAATCTTCTTAAATGCTACGAATGAATATTTGTTATGACAGGTTGTTTTGTAGCTGAAAATATTCATAAATCTTTAGTATAGTAGAGCTACACTAATTTGAGCACGAATGGGCTGGCTCGACCGGGGTAGTACTACCCTCTCACAGTAGAGCAACCTAAAATGACGGCATTCTTGTGATCGTGTTTCGTTAGTGAGGGCGAGACCAGTGGACGAATAATACAGAAGCATCTTAATACAGTCCCATCATAGGGTGGGCCACTATGCTACATTGACTGCATTCACAATGAGTATAGTGACCACTACTGTTGGATTCTACTCATGCCTTCCATCAGGCAGAGTATAGTCACTTCGCCAGGCACATAACTAAAAAAATACAAAGCAGTTATAAGGACTGCCGACAGAAGTGAAAACTCAAAACTATAAACAAACAGTTGTTTAAGCTCACCTTAAATGAACCTCTTTGCTCTTTAAATAAAATGCGCGATTAAAGAAGTCAAAAAAATATTTATTGTGATGTTAAAAAAATATAGGTTAATACTGTACAGTATAAACATATTAGCAGTCATGTCATAGATTGTCTAGTCGGGCCATCAGCTGTCACCATCCATGAATGCGCGTAGCAGGCTGTAGTACAAACACTTTTGGAAGCGCCCTGCGCCGCCTTCTTACGATCTGGTCACGTGCCCTGATGCAACATGTCCTGACGCGAGTTTAACATTTTTTAAAGTGCTCAACGCCGCTAAAGAAGTTGTCACTTCAAAAACTATAAAAAAAACAAATGTACTTCTTTGCAACTCAATATTAGAATAGATCTAATATTCTATTCAACTTTGAATAATAGTCTACATCAAAAAATCATTTTCTAAAATCCCCGGTGATTAGAATTAGCTTGTAGGGGAGGGAGTGCTTAGTATTCGCAAAACATTGATACGGATTTAACCATTTCCCGTGTATCGTCGAGTGCCTTTGTCGACAGACTGTTCAAGTAGAAATTGCAACTAATTTAAGTGTTACGTTACCCCAAGTGTCTTGACGCACGCGAACACGCAATACCAATTGTTTGAATTGGAAACGATTTTTAATAGTTGGGTATATAATTCCGCCTATTTTGAAAATTTTAAAATATTGAAATTAGTAAGTAGAGAATTTTATTACCAGTAACCAGCGAGTGAACATTATAATAACTAATTATTATTACTATATTTTTTTAAAGAATTTTACTATCAGTAACCAGTGAGTGAAAAGTACAATAAGTAATTATTATTACTATATTTATTTAAACAATTTTGTTATCACTTTCGAATAAACAATTTATTACAGATGTAGGCCCCATGGCTCTTTTTGTTTTTTTTCTACGTAGTTTTAATTTGTTTTTAGCATGTTAGTAAACTATATAAACTTTAAAACTATGCTATATATACACTTGATACTTCTTAAAATTTTTAAGTTAATTGAACTGAAATTCTTGAAGTTGGTGCTAACTATATAACCAAGTTCGTTATACAGATAGATATGTATCAAGCTACTAGTGTAATATATCAATAAATACCTTAAATACTACACATATTTTCTATGTTTACTTTTTTATCCGTGCTATAAAAGCTTTTCAAAGTTCTTATCTATAAACTTATTTTTTTTAAAGTATATATTTCAAAATTGTAAAAATGCTATAAAGTTGAAACACAAAAATACACGAGGGCTGTAAATATAAAAAAGGTTGGTAACAGAAAAACAATAATTAAAACTTGGAGCCTTTCATCAACTTTCCTCAGTGCCTACGGTAAAAGAAAAAAAACATATTTTATTATTCGTAAATTAGAAAACTTTTTCTACGTGCTTTTTACACAAAACGGGATGAGTCAAAAGTGTTACGAGTAAATTACTTGTGCAGAAATGAAAAGGGAAATATGAAAATGTACAAAAGTGACAACAGACCTTACGTGTACAGGTTATCAATCAATATTAACTTTCCATTATAGACTTCATTATACTGATTGATACAAAGGTATGGAGGACGCTCATAAATTCCAATTAGGTACATACACAGTCAATGCTAATACGTTAACTAAAAACAATATTACTTATAATAATGCTCATTTAATAACGCAAGTACAGAATATTTTTAATAATACAATGTTTATGCCGTTACGCGGGCTGCGCTTGTAAAACGGATAAACCAACTGATGTTACATAAGTAATATAAAGTTGAAAAATTAATAAAGAGGAAACTTCTTCATGTTACTTTTTAGGTAAGCTTGTAAAATGAATGGAAATAAAATTGTACCGCACAGGTGCGCCCAAAACCTTTGACGATATTAACTTTTTTCTTTATTGTTAGTAATCACCCGCATCATTGTGCTCGACGTCCTATATAGACGAGTTGTTGTAATTTTTATCATAACATTTACCAAGTAATAACGTACTAAGGCTCACTTACAATATTAAACCGACAATGATAGAGATTTAAGCCGAACTCGATTCAAGTCACGATGGATTTGATTCTGTCGGTAAAAAACTCAAAAGAATGTCTTTAATAGAAAATCAATCCAATCAGTATAATTCGTCACGCACCAATAGAGTCAGCAACAGTAGCACTTCATCCCGACTGTGCCCGCTCGTTCGCGTCTATTATAGCCAGTTGAGGTTCGTTGTTGTTCAGGTATAGTTCCCTTCACAATCATCCGTTTAAACCGACCCTTTGTTCACAACCTTCTCAAATTCCCTACGAAGAATTAATCAACTTACTTTTTTCTCTATATTTTTACAGCAGTAATTAATTTCACTTTAACGATGGACGAAGGTGTCGATTGCGTTAAAAATTGTTAAAAATAATGAGTACTCTCAATTATTTCTACAAAGATATTAAATGACAACACTGATAATTAAAAAAAGTAAATATTTAAGTTGTTGATTAAGGATCGGTTTAAGACTTATTAATAACGTGATTTCTGTTTACGTTTAAAATTGTAATAAACATACCTACCATAATTTGAGTCACTGTATTTTTCTAAATTGTTATTTTTAATGGTGTATTTTGTAGGTAAAGTAGGTGAATCTTATTTCTACAACAGCAAATTCAGTTTTTAAGATTAATACTTATTTATGGCTCGCTAAGGTAAACAGGAAAGTTGAAAGGAAAACATTCGAATATATTCAAATTTTCTTTAACTTTTTATATAGGATACAGGATTCAAAACGTTGATAGTGTTGTTTTTTTTTGCGTTGCTTAGCTTTACTTAGCGGTAGCGTAACAACAAAATACCAATACTTTGATGTGTAGGAGTTTTTTGATGCTTGTATGTTAAGTAAATCATTTTGTATTAATCTGATGGTACAAGCAGATGGATGGACGTCACAGGCTCCTCCTCCTCTTAGTCGTTCCTAGTTTATTCTCAAACATAATTGTATATTTTTAAAAGTTAATGTGTCTTTTGACACATACGTATACATATAATAGATAGGTATACTAAAGTGAGATTATGCCATACAAAGTTTATTGCTTTACTTACGTTTGCTGTAACAAAAAACTGTTTAATCTGACTATCAATTGTGTCCACTTTCTTTTTATTTCCATTACTTTTCAAATAGATCGGTTCACGTCCTCCTTGTGAAGTCCCTTTTTGTCATTCCATGATCATTCGATCAAAACGAAATAAGAAATGTTACTTTTACTAGTTTTTGTGCATCTTACATTACTCTGTGAAAGTAAATGTCATTGTTGATTGCAGCTAAAATTTAACTTTATAACATTTTAAAAGAAAAAACAAACATTAAAGGATAACTTTTATTAAGCTAAGCGCTCAACCATTACAGTTGTTTCAAAGAACAAATAGATTATAGCTCTCAAAGGAACCGGCAATTCTGTTTTAGAAGCGGCAAATGCAAAAATATTACGTATTCAAACAGACCTAATGGGACATTTAGGGGTGGCAGCGAAGTGAAACGGCAAAGGCCGAAGCTTTTAAGTGTATAATATTTAATTGTGACGCCCTAGGCGTATAATCTCGCCGGAGATAATAGGTTTCTGTTTCGAGGCAACCCTCGATGGTGACACTTATGAGTGTGATGCCCGCCGGCTAGACAACACTGAAACAAATCGGATCATAATTGAGTTTTTTTAACTGACAACTGTTTTATACACAACCGTATCTTTGATTCTAATTTCGCACTATTGAACACGCTGTATAGCTTTTTAAAGTCTGAAATTTTTAGAGTAAAAAAGTGGTGTAGGTTATAAATTCGGTACTCACGGCATAAATTGTAAACGAATGTCGGGAAGAGAAATTGAATTCCCCGTTGAGAAAATTCTCCATCAAAGTAAGCAAAAAACGCGATTCCGTTTATATCTTTTATATCTCGTAAATTGCAGGAGGCGGCAAGCGTTGCATGAAATTGAATAAGCATATTTCGCAAAACGTCGACGTTTTCGGAGACAATTGCCTTACCTCACCTACTCTTTGCCTCTTCACGAACTTTGTCAATTTTCGTAGAATCTTATTAGAGAATGTCCTGTGCCTGAAACGCGTCTCATTCTTTAAGGTTTAATTTGTTGCAATTTTCGCTTCAATATTACACCTTTTACGATACGAAGGATCTATGTAGTTATGCATTTATATTTAGATAGGCTTGTCTATAGTTGTTTTTTGAATTCTCTTGTTAAAGTTTAAGTATACCACAACATATTTGAAAATCTGTGTTCCTGAATTTAAAACAGACACTTAACTCCAAATTTAACAGTTGAAAATGATATTTAAACTTCGTCATAAATGTATATTACAGTCATAGGAACTGTCACTGAATAACCCTTGTACGAGCAATTTAATAACATTCGCTCGACGTGAGTGCTACGTTTTTAACAAAGGCAATATCGAAAATTAAATTAGAATGTGCCATACAGATGTGGAGTCCGTTTGATGTCAGTCGGCTTTTTCCGAAATACTAATGACATTTACGTAGCGAAGTGACAGGAGTACTTATGTTACAAATGTATTTAAATGAAATTTTACTACCTTTTAACAATCAAATGAGTGCAAAACATTCATTTCATTCATCTACATAAAATATAAAGATCGCGAATTTGGACAACATAACTGATATATAAGTACCTCTCATCACACAGTTTTAATTCAACATTTATTTTCTTTTTGATCAGAATCCTTGGCGCAAGAGTTGGAGATGGAGCGCAAATCCCGCCAGCAGGCCATGGAGCGTGATGTGAAAAGCCCGTTGTCAGACCGCGCTAGCTACTACAAGAACTCGGTATTGTTCAGTTCAGCCACTTAGCTGTCAAATACCGGGGCCAACGACTTCCCCGACAATCAAGAATACGAGAAAGAAATCGACGAATCGAGAAAACCAATGATCAGCGTCAAACCTGAGTTTAGAGAGAAATAAAATCCAAAGATTCGATTGGTGAATGGACTTATCAGTGGTGTCGAAGTGTCGGTCGATTACAAAACTTTTTGTAGAAACTCAAAGCAAAATACTTACAAAAAATATTTGAAAATCATCAAACTGTTTATCTGGTTGTTTATTACACTGAAGTTTTTGGCATAAACGATCTCAATGAAGTTGTACTTCGCGCTATTGAGATTATTTTGTAAATATTGTTATTGAATTCGAAGTAAGATTTTAGATTTCGTGGTGTTACGACGAAGTCTCATTAACTCTTCTTCCATAGAAAAATTTGTAAATATCCGTTTATAACTATTAGCGTTAAGTCAGTACGGTTTTATCGACGATCCGAGTAATTTATTCGTCAATATTTTAATCTTTTATAAAAAGTACCTTTAACTTATCGTTAAATGCCATATTTATGTATTAAGTATCTATCGTTATGTACCGCTGCAAATCTTGGTTTACTTTTGACATAATCTGTACCTGCATACATATCAAGACCTTCAATTTCATGTTTAGATTTTCATTAATTGATTGAGAGAAAAGTTGGAATTGATCTAAGACTGGTTTTAAAGATTTTTTCTACCAAAATACTTTACTTAGTCCCACAAATTCTTTAAACGATAGATGTTTAAGTTCCTATGAAATAATTTGTTTGAAATATCTCAGAATACGTCAGTTAAACTGTTAAGTAGGTACACGTTTATTTTATCAATCAAATTATTTCTAAATTCAATAGAAAATAATTGTGATCTTCACTATCGCGTAATTTATTCAATTTTAGTGCAATGATTAGATTTAACTGATAATAGTGTATTTCATAAATCATAAAAGTGTACGATAAATACGTTAAGATAGTGGTTTAATAAGGAAACATTTTTACAATTCAAATTTATTGACTGAATGCAGAAGAGATAGTTTTTGCGTACAATATAATCTAAGTGTTTTCTTTATAATTCATGATTTAGACAATGTATAAATTATTATAATCGCTGTATCTCATATTCATTACGCAAAGTCGTTGTATATGGGTAGTATTCAACAATAAGTTTGGTAGTTTAACATTATACATAAAGTTAAAATAATAGTGTTATTTATATTGATGCTTAGTTTACGAGACTTTGAATGTCTTCATTAGCTTAAAGTAAGGTTTAGATATTGTATCAGGCGGAATATTGGCGCTTGGCTAACGTGCAATTTCTGTTAGTTGCTCATGATGTCAATGTACATCGTGCAACTATGTTAAAATATATTTTCAATGATGTCGCAAAACACACTGAAAGAATAATGAATAGTCAAGCGCCGATTGAATAATCGCTTAGTACGATTAAATACATATTATCTGTAATGGATAATACGACGTAATGATTAAAACTTAGTTGTTACTATAAATGTTTAGCTGAACATGTGTGAATGTGTAAAGAGCGTGAACGTGGTACTTTTGTATCAGTTATTTTTATTTAATTACAATAGAATAACAGTGATGAAGTGTAAAAATACGCCCAGTTGAGGGGCCTACTTGGTTTTGTCATTAGAAATAGTTCGTTTTCTTTGTCAATTAGATGTTGAGGCTTCTCAATGTACCTTTTATATTTCAGTGACAGTATACAGTTGTTGAAGCAAGTGTAACTATTTATTATTTCTATTATAATTATTATTAATTTACTTAAAATTGTGTGTGTGCCTTGTATCGTAGATCAAAATATCAAGATTAAAAGGGAAAATTATCATATGGTGTTTTGTTTCTCATTACCCCTTTGTAGACCTTTATTACGTGTGATATCTTAATGATTCTTCTTGCATGATCATTTGAATTTTAATATCAGAAGGCGCTTCAAGAACAGTTTAAGATGTCATTGTGCAAACTTTAATACATTGTTGTTATGGGTTCGATTCCCGAATTCTTCTTCTACTCAATTATCCTTCAAATATTATTCCTTGAACTTTAAGTTCTTTAATAGAGTCTTAAAAAGGCTTCTGCTATACAGGCGTACATTTAGATTAGCCTTTAATTTGCAAATTTGTTTCTAATGCACATAGTATTAATTTCTTATTAGAAATACGTGCAGAATAAAATAATTACACAATGTTAGCATTATTTAAGCAGGTAATGAATTAATAATGAAAACATAGTTAATCTATATATATATATATATATATATATATATATATATATATATATATATATATAAATGAACAATCGAAATTTAACTGAAAAAAAATAACTTCCGACCGGCTGCACCGATGAAATAATTCTTTTTTTTTATAAGGTAAGGATAATGTTTGTGTACAAGAAAAATTGAAAGTCATTTTTTTTGTCCATGACACACACAGGGGTTACATTACCTGTGGAAAACTGAACAGATAGTAAAATATGGCGGTATGAAGTTTGCCGGGTCAGCTAGTAAGAAATAAACAAAATGAACATTCTCTACTTTCAAAATTTTCTAGTGTTCAAATCAAAACAAAACACTTTTGTAAAGCAAACGTAACAACAAAAGCTATAATATATATCGAAAATACTTAGAATCAAGAGCTATCTTAAAACGATACCTGAATAGCAGTGTCACGATCTTTGGAAGCTCTTTTATAGCCCCCTTTTAATCTATTAACTATAACAAAATACATAATTTAGTACGCAACGCCTGAATTGATATTTTTTTTAACATCGAGTATTAAAGATTAACAAAATAAGGAGTAAGTATATAATATCACACATTCACTGTCTTGAAGAAGTCGGGCATCGAACCAAGTGGAGTGCAATTGGACAAGCTTATTATCATCAGTGGAGTACGATAGGTGATGATGATAAGGATGTTTTTTTTTTTTTCATTTATTTAATAAAACAATATAAGCTTACAGTTCATTGCATCGAGACGCTTACATGTTATGTCAAAACAATGATTTTTGATAAATATTTACAATAAAAGAAAAAATTATAAAATAAATTGAGATGGTATACAAACTACTCCGAGTTGGTATCATTAATAACTACAATTAAGTAACAGAAATTCTAAAATATATTAAAAAATATTCATAAAGTAGAAAGTCAGTCTTAAATAAGGATCTCAATACAATTGACTTAAAAACAATGTGTATCTGCTTTATAACAATAAGTAGAAGGTTAAAATGTATCATAAAATAACTCAATTTGTATTTATTGCTGTCATATGACTGTCATATAACATTCAAACGAAAGAATCGAAAAAAATAAACCTGGAAAAAGATTTAATGCCAAAAGCTGGATCCCGGGATTTATAAATCTGTACATTTCTTTCGAATGTGATCTTCAACCAGAAAGCACAAACTATTGTACTTACTTACTACTAATACTACTTACTTAGTTCAAACTACTAAAAAGAAATATGCGTAGATTAGTAAGAATAACAAATATGCTGTGAAATATAAGTCCGACATGTATTGGTTTGGAATAAATTGATTTTGAATAAATACAAGTCGATTTCAGCTAGAAAAAATAGACCAGTTTCTTTTTTCACATTTATTTCTAATGTCATTGAATTCCATTTAACTTAATAAAAAATTAAAATATAGTCACTGTGAAGTAAAGTCATTCCATACTTTGTTCATAGTGTAAAATATTTTATAAAATTTTAACATAATTAAGGAGAGAAGGAAACCAATAAAACTGAGCGACCATAAACAAGAAAGTCACCAGAACTCTTGGATTTATATTAAAGTTCAGTGGCGCATCACCATTTTAAATCTTGTGAAATCGGAAAACTTCATATTTATTGCTAATAGATTTTCGGCCGATGAGCACTGGGTTATTTGGGATGCAATTTTATTTTGTCCATATGAATGATTTTTATATTTGGCCCCGGGGTGTCGGCGGACAAATGCTCTCCCTTTCCGATTTCGGACATCATGCAATCGTCGACCCCTTCGAGTTTTTACGAAAATATTTTTCAAATCAACTTCTCTGCTTGACTGAAGCAAGAAATGAGGAATTTAAAAATGAAATGTTGCTACTTTATAGCTTTTAATTAAAAGTATTGTTATTTGTTATTAAAATGAAGACGACAAAGTAACGCTAAGAATAAAAACATAGCTATAAAGACGCTACAATACAATTAATTGCATATTGTTTATTGTAAGTCCCGTACTCTATAATTATCAGATCTACATATATATGATGGTTAGAATATTATTATTTATTATCCAATTGCTTAAGTTCGATGAAGCATATTATTTCTTGTTCTTTAAGTAAGCATAAAATATGAGTAAATAATGTATGTTTTTCTCATAACATTTGTTTTACAATGTACCTTTATTTATTAACAATGTAACTGTCAATTTTAATCTTGCTATTATAAAAACTTAGAACTAAATAGTATTTACCTACCTTTATTATCAGGAAATCTGAAACCTTAATTTCCATGAATTTGTCTACGACGATCAAAAGTTTAAGCAATCATAGTGGTCATATAATATCAACGAGACCTTTGCGAGTTAAGTGGAGATCCCGCTGCGCCGTTTCCTATTTTTTTGTATCCGTGACGAAGTAACAAGCGCATGGTTTAATCGCCTCTCCCGTCCGTGCCGAATTCACGGCGTTGCAAGACATTTTGTAATGCCTTAGAAACCAGTAGTGTCACCTACTATGGGTTACCATTAAATGAAATTAATCTTGGTGACGATATTCGCATACGTGTGTACAGGTAAAAAGTTATCTTCAAGTGGTGCAATAAGTTATGAGGAATAAACAAAGGCGATAAATGAAATACCCATGTGCAGTAATTAATTCGGACGTTACCGAAAATATGCAACGTTGAGATATAATAGACGATATTGCATTAGATCTTATACCTATAGGGTAATCTGCTCATCAATGAGATCACTCGAGTCAGTGGTATCTGCAAAAGTTATCTCTAATTTTGTGTGACACTATAATATAAAGGCGAAGTGTCCGTATTAAACTTATTGCTCCTTATATACTCAAACAGCTATAGGGTGGCTCCAATACAGAGCAAGTTAACGGAAAGGAGATTGAGGTGGTACGGGCATATTATGAGAAGACCAGAGCAGCACGTCGTGCAGACGGCTCTAAGCCTACCAGAAGGCAAAAGAAGCCAGGGACGACCCCCGTTGACATGGTGGACCAGTATGACCAAACTCCTGAAGAAGGAGAATCTTCCGGACCCGACAACCCTTGACAGAATGTCTTGGCGCCGTAAAACAAGGAGAGCCGACCCCACCTAAAGTAGGAAAAGGCTAGGAAGAAGAAGAAGATATACTCAAACAGCTGGATGGTTTTTGATAAAATTTGGTACAGAGGTATTTGCCTATTAGCCAGCGCCGCAGTCAGTTAGCGTTGACCTATCTCTTTTCGTTCCTCAAAAGGGAGTTCACCTTCACCTACTTACCTTGAACCCTACTTCCGTTTCTTATCCTCGAACCACGATAGAAATTTCGCACATCTTACAATTTTCTTATTTTGTGTCCCTCCCACAATTCCGACTTCGTGGACTCTTCATTCATTGTGCAAGCTGTACTGCTATGGAACACGCTCCCACTCGAAATCAGGATGTCAACAAGTCGTGTCTCATTCAAAAATAACGTCAAAAGCTACATTAAAATTAAGATACGATTTAGTACCTACTCACAGTGTATGTATGTAGGGTTTATGTATTGATGTGTGTATGTGTATTTATATATAAATATTTTGTTATGTATATGTGTAGTCGTATTATGTTAGATTATGTCAGTCAGATTATATTGATGGTAATTATAACCTCTGACTTCCACCACGATGTACCTACCTCACAAAATTTCTACATCACCCAAGGGTTGGCTGGTAGAGAATCCTTGGGAATTAAGCCTGCCGTCGTACATGTGTGCATAAAGTTTTAAAATAAAATAAAAAATGAATAAATAATTGATACCTTAAATAGGCTACTAACTATATCCTGAAAAATCAAAAAATAAAATATTTTAGCTACAGCAGGCCACAGTTATCAATTCTTAAAATTAAATCACATGAAAAATATACATTATTAATTAAAGCACACCAAGGAAAATACTGCACAATTGTAATATGTGCCCCAGTTAGTTATAAGGTCTATACTTTGTCTATGTGCAAAGGGTAATTATGCAAATTGTCTTCATCATAATAGTACTACGACGGCCTTTTTACACTGACACCATTCAACGATGCAAACGTTCTTGCTTAATATCTCTAAAGGTAGCTTGATTTGAAGTGGACTTTGATTCGGAGTGGCTTTTAGACATTAATCATTAAGGCTATTTCATTAATATCATCAAAAGCCTTGAATAGTCAGCAGCTTCTTCATAGAGTCTTCATTGAAGGTTTTGGGCTGCTAGCCACGTTGGTTGGTATATGGTGTATTTCAAGTTTTACTCCTCTCCGCAGTGATGTTATATAGCCACACTAACGGAATGATTAAGGGTAGTGATACCCTGTATTTTTAATCCATTACCACACTTACACTTATCAATCATAGGATATTCTTAAATAATGACGAAATTCTACTAGATATTGATCTTATGTGATGACTTACAAAATGATTTGTTTAAGAACGACCAACAAAAGCTGATGGCCTGATCTTTATTTGGTCACCTGCGACTTCAATGGGGTACCAGGTGAACATTAATGTGCCACTCAATAAACATGTAATATTAATTTAGTTCTTAAGGTTAAAATATTTATCAACATCTGAAAAAAAATGACAATGGTTTTCTTTCATCTTCCTTTATTATTCACAAGATTATTTGGGGTCAGCTACTAGTTCAACCAATTTTATCTGAACATTAGTTTTTTCACGGAGCATCTGGCATTGGGCCTCCGCAACCCTGAGGCTGAACTGAATTCAAAGGTTGATATAGTTGTCAGTATATTTGAGGGCACTGACTTTCAAATAAAAATTGCCATTGACGTTCATGACAACCGGGACGGACAGCTGAACGTGCTCTTCGAGGTAGGAAACACTATCTTCCATAATCCGGGCTGCTGTTAGGAATTTCTCGTAAGAAAACCCAATAGCAGTGCGACCCGGGAATCGAACCCGAGACCTCTTGATCGGCAGTCGCTTACGCTAACCGCTAGATCAACAAGGCAGTCAAGGTTTTTTTAGTTTTTTAATATTAAAAATGTTTATTTCAGTAATTGTTGTTTACTTAGGTATCAAAACTGCTGAGACCTCGTTTTAAGTATGAAAAAATAATGTGTCAGTAGTGTTATTACTTATAAAAGAAAACGACTTCCAAAAAACATCCAACGAAAACTAATTAACTGCCTAAAAACACTATAAAGCGGAAAATAAATTGGCCCTTCATAAATTGCTATGTGCCAATTCTTGTCTATATACCTAATTCTTTATTCATTTAAATAGTAGTATTATAATGTGTGTTAGGTACCTAAAATCTGTTTGAAGTTGGTGCCTCACATTAGGCCGCCCTTTGCACATTATATATTTATAATTTTTTATACTCTTTTAAATCTGTCATACGGTGTACAGATAAAGAGTCTATTCGTCTATAATTAAACTAGGTGTTGCCAGCGACTGTGCTCACGTGGAAGTTGATTACATGTATTTAACTAAAAACTGTGTAAGTATAATCAATAGCCAATAAGGACTTTTATAAAAACTATTGGCCCTTATTTTAACCCCTTTAAGAGTTTAATTTCTATAAATGTTGATATAAGTATTTATTTATTTGTAAACAAAAGCCTGAAGACAAAGTTTCTAACTACTAACCTTTGTACGAAATGTCAACCCCTATTTCACCATTTAGGGATAAAATATCCAGAAACGTTTAAATACGTATCTACTCAGTTTTAATCAGTACCCCGAAGATATAGTTTCATGTTTCTAACTTAAAAAATGACGGAATTTCGTACAAACTTTCAACCCTTATTTCAACCACTTAGGGAGTAGAAATTCCAAAATTCCTTCTGTTTAATCCTGTCCACCAGTGCTGGACCCTTGGAGTGGAACGAGCCTTGTGATTAACCTTATCCGGGCCCATAGAGACAAGCTAAACACTCACAGACCCATCACCAGTGAACAGGTCAAACAGAGGGTGTTACACCCCGTTAAAAGTTATATAACAATATAATATACTTACAATTTCATGAGTGGGTATTCTGCCTTCTTCGTTGGATTGAAGTACCTCTCTACGTGCTAGCTTCACTTGAACTTTCACTTCACCAAACGAAGGAGTATAAGATACTATTCCTAAGACATACAAGTGCAATTTCTTCCACAAAGGCCGAGGAAGAAGACACAACACCCGGTACAACATTTCGATCCTACAAGGTCGTTCTGATCGATTATCACACACTTCCGAAGCGGATGATTTATCACTTACGCTTATCACAATTTGCACTTAAAACAGCCCGGCCACCATTCCGAACCTTTTCTAGCAAATTCTATACAATGGCCGTTCGAACGGCTTCGAACAGTTTACATAACCTGTCAAAACCTCGATGGTCCTTTCACTCTTACATCGAGAGCTACATACAATGATTTTTAACAATTAAAACACGGGTCCAACCGACATTTTCACAAAACCCTAGTTCCGTTTGATTTCGAACACCTTCTTTGGTGGGTGTCTCACACGACAATAAAACGATCCTACTCACCAAATTTCATAGCGTTAACTTTAATAGTTTACGTTCAGCGATGATGAATCAGTCAATCAGTCAGTCAGTCAGGACACGTTATTTTATAAGTATAGCCATATATATATATATATATATATATATATATATTAAGTATAGATGAGCCTACTAAGACAAATTAGGTGTATAGATGTAGTGTAGGTTCCTAATATAAACATTAGCTTTGCATGTCTATTCTTTTCTATTGACGACTAGTTACTAGCTCGGAATCGTAAAGTATCATCTATCTGCTAACCTTACCTGTCACCTAAATAACTTGAAAGAATACAACTAAGGCCCTATTTCTATATATGGTGTTTAAAGAATCAGCTCATAAGAATAACTTAAAGGATACAAGTTAAGGATTTTTCCCTTAAATCATCAGCTCGTCATCATAAAATGATGACTACCAGACGCGAATACCGGTGTAAAAACATAGTACGTGCCTAAAAAAATGAGGGTTTCCCTCGATTTCCCTGGGATTCCATCATCAGATCCTAATATGGTGTGGTAATAGGACCACCGGAGTAATCGGTGAACATCCATAAAAAAACATACAGTGGAACATAGGACGTTAAGTCGTAGGACATAGGACATTTTTAAAAATGATCCATGATAGTTACTGAGAAATTGAAAGTTTGGCATATAAAGGACGTTAAAAAGAATATTCTGTACGTCACCATAAATAGTAACAACACCACACACGTAGATAATAATACAATTTGACAATATACGTGGTATGTTCAGAAACGTTTTCCAGTTAATACTGCTACAGCACAGTTAATATAGCGCGCATAAATATTGTCGCACACGACAGCTCCTCGCCGCCTGTAGTCTCTATTGAAGTATAGCATCCCACTACAGGGGGAGTTTAAATTATCAAGTAATATCATTGTAAATAAAATATTAAATAAAATAATTAAAAATAAACCTCTATAAGAAACAACCTTATATTTATGTTTTTTCCAAATTTAAACTACAAGTCTTACGATCGAACGTAAATCAAAATCTTTGTTTTTGACGAATGGACTCAAAATTTAATATTCTTTGTAGTGTTTGATTTGGCTAAATTCATTGGTATAATTCATATATATAATATAGATTCATTATCATTACCAGTCTTTAATAGTCCACAGCTAGACATGGACCTCTGCTTAGAAAGGCGATTGAGGCCTACTATTAGACGTTTTGGGATATGGTTTATTGTGACCTCTAAAGGACAACATCCTGTGTAGTCATACGCATCAGCGACATACGCACCTGACGTCGTGGACTCCGACGGAGCGCAATTTTCGCTCTCTGAAGCGCCACGGATTAGTTTTTCCTTACGATAATTAAATAACTTTGAGCTATGTTGCTGCGTGATGTACGACCTGTTTATTGTCTTGTTCGAACTCACACCCCCGTGTGTTACCGGCTTTATATTATTGCTCATGTTTTGTGTGCTTTTAATTAAAATGTATGAACTTAAACTTCCTAAAATATTTGCAAGGTGCGTGATTAATATTGTTAGTAATAATATGTGTTTCGTGTTATGTATTAGTTTTGTAGCTCTTAATTTTCAAGCTAAAATTAGAATATGAATCCATACAAATACTAGTTTAGTGCCTAATTGTACAAGGGAAACCCATTGCTTATACTACTTAATATGATATACACTAGATAGAATTTAAAAGGTAGCTACTGCATATGACATAGACATTCATTAACAAATCAAGATCTTGACGAAAAAGATAAATAATATATATTTTATCATATCCCGGCAGTATCCATCTATATAGATGAATACGAAACTTAGTTAAGAATTATTTAATAATAAATATTTCGACTTGCATTGCATGTGATTTCATTCTTGGTAACCATTAACAATAAATTACATTAACTTTTTCAAAATTTATTTTAATAATGAGCTGAGACGTTAGTAATACTACAATATTTGATTAACGTCCAGTTATCAACTAATTAGTGCTAACTACATAATTTACATATGTAGTTGGAACAATTTATAAAAATCTTACGGCATTGGGTAGTTGCAGAGTAATTCCTCCCATTTCACTTAACTAAATTCATAAAACATTAACTGAACAAGTACTGTTATTGTCACAGCATTGAAACAACGATAATCTTTATTCATTTCAATTAAAATGGCTGCAGAAAGGCGATTGTACGGCGACACTCAGTTATGAAAACATCTTAACCCTTTCTGTAGGGTGGTTGTACCAATTTGCATTACATCTGAATTTGAAATGCTTATTTCACTTTCAAAGTATCAAAAGATGCTATGAAGAAACCGTGGTAATGCTTTTTTACCATAGGACGCGGAGAGAATACTAAAATATCAATATAATTACCAGTATTTGTCAAATAAAAATTCCTTCAGACGGGAAAAAATATATTCAATATCTACTTTCTTTCATCATCTGATTTTTTTGATTGTAATCTTATATATAAAAACAATTACTGATCGTTTTTCTCGTTAAAAATAGAGAACGGTAATCCAGGGAAGGTATAAACGGTGAATAATTAAAAATAAGTTGAAAATCAAAATTTCACATGTATGAAGTAGCGGGCATAGTTAGTATTTTATAAATATTTTGAAAGCCTTGGAAATAAGTAAAAATGATAAATTACTAAATCAATCGTGCAAAATTGTTGTGAGTTACAATTATAATTACTTTTGAACGTTAAACAACGTTTCATTAGCATTAGTGGTGAAATAACTATTTTTTCTAGTGATAAAAGATACGAATAAAATAAAGGGACATCACACGTGTATCCTTTAATAGTACATTAATGTGTATTTATTTTATGGTAAATAATGAAATGAAAGAAAACATGAGTGAAATCAAAGTTTAACATATATTGAAAGTCATTTTCAAGCATAGTTATATCCTACTAATATTATAAATGCGAAAGATGTTTGTTACTCTTTCACGCAAAAACTACTGAACGGATTTGGATGAAACTTTACAGTAATATAGCTTATACATTAGAATAACACATAGGCTACTATTTGCCGCGATAACCGACATATATGCGGGCGGAGCCGCGGGCAACAACTAGTTTATGAATATAATATCAATAACAGTTAATGAGAAACTGAGACACCTCATTTACAGCCAGTTTGGATAGAGCCTGTACTAAATATACATAAGATTATCGCAACAAATAAAGTCATTTGGGTACAATCAAAACCAATATAAATCTGTAACATAATCTCACCAACATTGAAGGAGAAATGTACTAAGGAATTAAATGTAAGCAAAGTATTAACAAGGTTGGACAGGGCCAACCATGGAGTCTTCAACTCTCACAAATTTGTATTAAGAAAGGCGACTGGATGAACTTACTTTGCTTTTAAGCCAGAGACCTCTTGCCGTTTATAAATCCAATTGGATTTAGATACGAGATACACTGAGACTCTCCGTTACTTAAATTAAAAGCAAATTTAGAAAGATCACTACGTCATTTTAAGTTAAAAATATATTTTAGTATCCAATAAAATTGTAGAATTAAATAGTTAGTTTATTCTACCATTTAAATAACGTTTCTTGAAAGTGGTAAAGCATGCTTAGATAACTGTAAATTAAAAAGATTTTGAGTTCGCATACTCGCTACCAAAAGTTTCCTTCAAAAATTTACGACACTCATCATTTCATTGCATGCAGATCCCGGCAACGCTTTTTTTTTAGACATAAATGGCTGACTGCCTCGTTGGTCTCGCGGTTGGCGAGTGCGACTGCTGATCATGAGGTCTCGGGTTCGATCCCTGCGTCGGACCAAATGTTTGTATGATCTACAAATATTTGTTTCAGAGTTTGGGTGTTTTCTTTATATAATATGTATGTATTTGCATCAGTTGTTTTGTACCCATAACACAAGCTCTGCTTAGCTTGGGACTAGATGGATTTGTGTGATAGATGTCCGAAATAACATGACTATAACACGGCTAGTGAGCCATTGGACTGCAACATAAAAAGTCGCTAGTTTATTTGGTGAATTTCAAATATTTTCATGTCGTTATCTAAGAAATAAATGTGTGAATGAAAACTGTAATGAAAACAGTAATGAAAAAAAATGCTTTTTTCATTACTGTTCACCCGACTACGGCGAAGACGATAGTTTTGACAGTCTAGGTATGTTTTTATGTGACACCGTAATGCCTTAACTACTGAACCGATTTTAATGAATGAGGTATTAATAGATTAATGGCACGGGTGACAAAGACTACATTAATGTTATTAAAATTTTGACGACGTCGAGATAGATAGATAGATAGGTACTCTTTATTGCACACCAGTTAAAAAAAATACAATGTCTAATTTACACGATTAAAAGCAGTGGTACAATGGGCGACCTTATCGCAGACTGCGATCTCTTCCAGGCAACCTTAAGATGGACAGTACTTTAAAGTAATCTGTAGTTTGTGGTGCACATTTACAAATCATGTATAAAACTAATATTACCAATAGACTTACTTATACACTAACACATACATGCACAAACATATAAATAAAAATACATGCAATTGTACATACATATTATACATTTAAAGTATATAAAAAATAAAAAAATAAAATATAAATGTTATAGTGATAGATAGTGATCCTTGACGAGTTTCTTAAAAGTATTTACTGACTTTGCCTGCCTTACGGCTGCCGGTAAGGAGTTCCACAGGCGCGCAGCTTGCACTGTAAAGGATTTATCAGTGAAAGTTGTGGAGTGTGTTGGTATTGCTAAGATTCGGTTTTCCGCTGACCTTAAGCATCGTATATGTGTGTCATGAATAAAAGTGAATCGTTTCTTTAAGTAAGGTGGTGAAGTAGGGTTAAATAAGACGTTATATAGGAGTGTGAGAATATGTGTATTCCGGCGAAGTCGAATTGGGAGCCACTTGAGTTTTGTACGAAATTCGGATATATGATCATATTTGCGTAATCCAAAAATGAATCTGATACAGAAATTCTGGAGCCTCTCAAGTTTATCAAGCTGGTCCTCATTTAAGTCAAGATAGCTGACATCGGCATAGTCGAGAATGGGTAAAAGAATTGATTGTGCAAGTTCAACTTTGGTGGCAGTTGGGAGAGAATTACGTAGTCTTCTCAAACAAGCAGCAGATGCAAATATTTTACGACTAGTGTGTTGTATTTGAGTGTTCCAAGAGAGCGTTTTGTCGATGTATATCCCTAAGTTTTTAACTGTGTCGCTTATTGGAATTATGACCCCTTCGAAGGATACTTGTGGCAGCGAAGGCCAGTCAACCCTTGCGATTTGTCTGGAGCTACCGATTACCGTTACCTGGGTCTTACTGGGATTAACTTTGAGCCCATGCATTTTTGTCCATAGATATATGTTATTTAAATCTCTATTTATGGCTTCAATACCCAGAGACAGCTCATCAAGGTTACTGTGAACATATATTTGTAAATCATCTGCGTACAGGTGGTAGGAAGTGAAAAGGTTAGCAGTGATGGTATTAATGAAGATTGAAAACAGCAAAGGAGATAAAACGCCTCCCTGTGGTACACCAGTGGATGTATTCAACCAGTTGGAGTAGTTGTCATCACAGCGGGTACGCTGCCGGCGACCAAACAGGTAACTACGAAACCAGTCAACAGCTGCTGGAGATATGTTGAGAGAGTGTAATATGGCAAGGAGAACGTCAAAGTCAATTGTATTAAAGGCGTTACTAAAGTCTAATAGACATAACACAGTGAGTTTTCCATTCTCCATACCTTCCCTTATATCGTCCGTTATATTAACAACAGCGGTAGTTGTGCTGTGGCCGGGACGGAAACCAGATTGGAAAGGGTTAAGAAGGTTGTTTCTGCAAAGGAATGAATTTAGCTGGTTGTGGATAAGGCGTTCAAAGACCTTTGAAAGGAAGGGTAAGATGGAGATAGGTCGAAATTCAGAATAGGACACAGGGCTACGATTTTTAGGTAAAGGAATAATCTGGGCCTCTTTCCATTTGGATGGAAATACGCCGCTAATGATGGATTCATTCAGTACATGGGTGACTATGGGTAAAACTTGATCAAGGATAAGGAGGACCATGTTGCGACTGATAGAATCAGAGCCAGTAGCATTAGATGTTATAGACCGAATACTCTTCGAGTTATAATTTCTAATTCTTTTTCTTTTTATTAGTTCAATTAGCCACTAGTGGGGCCCTAATGTCTTTCATTTGGTCATTAATCCAACTTAAAAACTTAGATTTTTATAAGGTATACTAACTATACCCTTAGAAATGTATAAGTATGCAATGTGCAATACAGATTGATATACATTAAATATCAATATACAATCAGTAGTCAATCTATTAAAAAAAAAATCTACATGTTTTTTTAAGTTTACACATATTTTAATAGAATAGTAAATATTTATCTAGATAATTTGAAAGTAAGTTAGGTTTCTCTGCCGTGTTTTCTTAGATGTTATTCTGCTAAATTATACTGTACCTTATCGTCGAGCCCCACTAAATCAAAAGATGGTAGGGATCATACTAATAGCGTAGAAAATAACCTACCTATTAAAAAGTAATAACTTTCGATAAACTACTTTGTACACCAAAATGTGTCAGTGTGTCACCATCTTTATGTAGGATAATATGGACTGAGAAAAGGAGTTTCTCTCTAATAGTGACAGTGAGGGTCCGTTCATGTTTGATGCGTGGTTGTTAATTTTAGTGACGTCAATTATAATTGCATTAAAAACGCCTTAGTATACAATGTAACAATAAAACAGTTTTTTTAATATTCAACAACTTTTAATGAAAATACTTTTGTTATTAATTGAACAATTTTTTTTTCAGATGAACAGAACATAACAGTGTTTTTGAACACAACAAAAGTCTTAAGTTAGCTCAGTTGTTCTAACCTTAAAAAAAATACAGTTTGCCTCCTATTATGTAAGTTGGATCAAATTATCTTCGGCCAAATCTAAGTATCCCAAACGTCTGTTCCTCTGCCTACCCTTGCAGGAATATAATCATGATTGTATAAATGTTAATATAAAATACTGAAACATCAAAAGTGGTAAAAAATTATGACATAGAAACCGTTTAGAATAATTAAACAGTATATCTGATAGTTAAGTGCCTAATAAATAAATCTAACAAGAAAATATAATCAACTCGCTTCAGAACGATTCAAATATAACTGTAGTAATCGATAAAATGGCGTCGGACGCTGAAGGCGGCACAGAGACAATAATAAATTGTAATTACAATTTAAAATGAGCAGGCGTTGCCGAGGGAGTGGCCTCCTGCCCCCACACACTAAGCTACTTCAGACTTCACATGTGTGCACTTATTACATTCCTACTGCAAGTAATTAGCGCTGTGTGTGCGTGTTTGTGTGCGTGTTTGTAAACTTTATGAACTCAACATTGTGTCATTTACTGTAAAATGTATTGAAAATATGCATTGAAAACCGAAAGGTATCATTTGAATTTTACTTTGATTCTTCTCAATCAGCTTACTTGGATTGTCTTTGTGTTTCTGATAAAATAAAACAAAATTAAAAAAATTGAATTATTTAATTCATATTATATTCAAAGAAAATGAAATAAGTTAAATGACTTTCTTTGAAAAAAAAAAGAAATATTTTGATCAAATGTAAGTTTAATGTGGGTTTCAATTCTAAAAGAATATTGTGTATGTAACAACAAACAAGGATTTCAGTTAAAAGTTTTTTTTTAATACAAATTATATCCAATAATATAAATCTACTATAATCTTTAGAAAGAAAAAAGGAAACCTACAAGAAATTCAGAAAAACAAATCTCCCTGTCCCCATGTAAATAGTGCTGCAATAGTTAAAACAGCTACGTCGATGTCCAAGTATTTCTTTCTTCAAGAAATAAAATATAATTTTATTATGTAAGAGAAGTATTTTTTATGTTATTTAATACCTATTCCAAGCGTTCTAGCACTAGGCATAAATAAAAAGTTGTGTCCAAATAATATACCTAGGAAATAATATCTACTATTTACCTGCGAGGTAGTCAAATGCTACAATTAATGGCACGAAATAGACATCAGAATGAGTATAGTTAATACATAATAATTTTCAAACACATTACCATGTTTTGTTCCCAAAAATGATTTGATACGTATCGAATAGCTATTTACAAAATTACATGTTACAAAAACATTTACTTGCTTTATTTTCCATTCCCCTGCATTCAAGTATGATTTTTGTTATAAAAAGACAATCAAGTGTAACTAGTACTTCATGTGGTGTTCCGTACACTTTTATTCAAAAGGATTTTAGAGTTTAAAATATACAACTATAAAGCAATTTCAATGGCCTTTTAGATTTATTGCACTAAAAACATCGTAGGTATTTTTTTTTCATATACTGAGGTAAATAAACAATGACACATTACATAATTTTAAAACAGTTATAATAATGAATTTAGCAATTGTGACACCAACGGCATTTACCACATATTAGCAAACTCATTTTTGTAGTTGGGTTGTACGAGATAGTAATAATTTTTAATAGTAAGTGTAAGTAATTGAGTAAGTATAGTCTATCATCAAGAATAAGAGCCACGCTAATTTCAACACGAACGGGCCGGCTCGACCGGAGCGGAACTACCCTCTCACAGAAAACACCAACCTAAAATAACAGCATTCGTGTTATCGTGTTTCGTTGGTACGTTCGAGAGCGGAGGCCCAATGATACAGAAACATCTCAATAGGTCACCCTCCTGCATTGTTGCATTGTCTGCATTCGTAATGAGTATGATGATCACTACTCTTGAATTTGTGGCGACCTCCACATACAGCGCAATCAAGAAAATCATATGACGGTGCCATCTACCGAAGATACACTGAACTACGGAGTAACATACAATGCGAAGAAACTACCAATCCCGCATCGCGCAATATAAGTTCTCGCGCCGATTAAGATATACACAACATCCCAACATCAACCGTTGGGCAGTGCACACTGCAGCTACTGTTCATGTAAGCAGAGCATATCACTGCCACTGGAAAGCTCCGCAACAGAGCACAGACAGCTGACAGCTGACTCATCATATATCGATCTCCGGTCTTGGAGGGGAATGATGTGGCGACATCCACAAACAGCGCAATCAAGAAAATCATATGACAGTGCCATCTACCGAAGATACACTGAACTACTGAGTAACATACAATGCGAAGAAACTACCAATCCTGCATCGCGCAATAGAAGTTCTCGCGCCGATTAAGATATACACAACATCCCAACATCAACCGTTGGCCAGTGGCCCGCCAGGCATGATCACCTCGCCTGGTCGGAGTATCCTCCCCTTGTGTTGGAGGGACATGACATTCCTGTCCCCCACAACTTCTACTCATGCTTTCCATCAGACAGAATAGAGTCAAACCAAAAGTAGTTTTTAAAGTTTTGTGGTATCTATATCAAGTTAGTCTAAATTAACTATTCACAGACATGGCTGTTAAATTATTAGTGATCTTTAGGTGGGTAAAAGCACATTACCTTTTGGTTTGTAATCACAAAATCTATAAACTTATAGAAACACAACTTTATTTTAGATCTTTAATATTAAACTTTATTCCTTGCACCAGCAGTAACTTCGTTATATATTGTGTCAAAGCATAGATAATATACTAGTGTGAACAAAAAAATAGACTTAGTGCTGAAATCACCTTAAATTGTAAATCACTGAGGAATCTCTGATCAATTAACAGTATGCTACGATCAATGCCATTTGATCAAAATATTATTGAACTATCATCAAAAATAATAACAGTATGAATCTTAAAACATTTTTCAATTGTTTATTCCTATGTCAGTTCATAGTTTTCTCGTAAAACAGGTAAGTGTAAAACACTACCACGGTACCCTAATAAAAGGATAGAGATTGTAATCTCTGAGGTTCGAGTTCGGGCCCGAATAAAATGGAAATACATTTTAATGATTATTATGCCCGTAAACGGTTTTGCCGTGAACGTT
The DNA here is from genome assembly GCA_905220595.1 of Spilosoma lubricipeda. NCBI lineage: Eukaryota > Metazoa > Arthropoda > Insecta > Lepidoptera > Erebidae > Spilosoma > Spilosoma lubricipeda. The sequence continues at coordinate 13,505,154 of HG992281.1, forward strand.
CAACCATTCAATCCGTCTAATCACTAATTTTAAAATTTTCACCTATTTTTATTTATCTTATGGAAATGTATTAAATAGAACGATGGACAAAGTGTTGATGCTAGTAATTAACTTTAGTTTGGGCTTATACGAAGGAATAATGTATATTTTATAAAGTTTGAAGCACCAGCACTGGAAGAGGCATATGTCTAGCAGTGGACTGTAATAGACTGATGATGATTTTAATTTAATTCGGAGAGCTTACAGTTAAATTTAGAATATACATAATTGATGCTTCTCGATAGGCCAATTAAAAGCTTCCGCAAAAAATGATGACGATGAACCAGCACTCAACCAAGAGAAGCAAAATATATAGATATACTCTACGTCTTAAAATAGCTATTGAAATTCCTTGATATTCACTTAGAAGTTGAGATAAGTGATAACTTAATCCGGTTGTAACTTTAAACTAAGCCCTAGGGCTTAAGAACTATAAATTAAATAATAAGTGACAACGGTTTTAGTTATATGTGCAGTTTTAGTCGTATGTGAGAAATGTTTTGAATATTTTTCATAAAATGGAAGTGAACAGTACTTATAATCTTTTTCTTCTTCAAGTACCATCTCCACCACGGAGGTCGGCGGCCACATGTCTATAGGTCTCCCTGTCTTCAGTCATGCGAATTAGTGCATCTGTGCTTTCCATATCCAACCAGCCTCTTATATTTTTCGTCCACGATGTTCGCCTACTGCGCTTACCTTCAATTTTCCCTTCAATTATCTGTCTCATGAAGTCGTACTTATCATTTCTATATATATGACCAAAACACGCCGCTTTTATTTTCTTGATTTTTACTACCGCCTCTAAATCTTTATTCCTAATTTCTAGCACTTTTTCGTTTGTCCAATGTTCGTTTTAGAGTCCAGCTTTCTGATCCGTATACTAAGAACATAAAATTTCACTAAACTCAATCTTGGTTTCAAGTTGAGTATTATGTTAGTTAGTATTCTTTTCATTTTCTGATAGGTGTTTCTGGCTAATTCAATTCTTGTCCTCTTTCTCTGATTCCAAATTAATCATTCAATACTAAAAAAAAAATAAGTCCATAGTCTGTATTACTCTGTAAGTTCGTCATTTAATTTTTGTAGCATTATTTGAAGGTGTTCAGGGTTGGTAGCGAGCAAGACGGTATCATTGGCATATCTGATGTTCTGCATTAATTTACAATTTACACGGATTCCAAGTTCCATTCCATTCAAGATATTTCATATTGTGTTACGCTTATGTTTTCCTCAATTTTCCTATTAATTCTTGTATGAATGATTTTCAGAAATATCATCAGGAAATGACTAATAATGTTTATCAGCTTTTCGCATTTGACTTTTTTGGCAATGGTAAGAATAGTAACAAGAGCCAGTCTTCGGGAAGCACATTGTCAGATTTATAAAATATGTTAAAAAGAGAAACCAACTCATCTATATTATAATCATGTACAAGTTTTAATACTTCCACAACAATTCCATCGGGTTCCATTGCCTTTCCGTTCTTCATATGCTGAAGAGCTGATATAAATTCTGATTTTAATATGGTTAGACTTTGTATATTTTGTTTGCATAGAAACGGCGGAAGTTGTCTATCGTTTTTGAATAGGTACCGAATATACTCCTCCCATACCTTCAAGCTTCATGATTGTCAATAACAATTTTCACTTGTTTATTTAATAGTATGCTCTTAGTGCTTTTCTTATTAGTGTTTGTAAATCTTTCAACCTTTTTATGTAGACTAAAACTGTCATGTTTATGTTGTTTATATAATATTTTTGATTTTAGTCGTAAGAATATAATATGTAGTTAAGGCATCCCTTCCTTCCTTACATATAGGTTGAATTCAGTTATTGAGCTTTACACTCATTGTTGTTTTAACTGTGTCATCTTTTAGGTACGTTTCTGTCCCCTAAGCTAAATTTCCCTACTATTTTTTCCTCCTCTCCATTTCCCACTTTTGCGTTTAAATCCCCCATTATCATATTAATATCTTGTGAATTTACCGATTTTAGCAGCATATTTATTCCCTCATAAAACTCTTCCACTTCCTGGTCATCACTATCACCCGTGGGCGCGTACACCTGTATTATATTGAGGTCGAATGGCTGAGCGTTCATTTCACTCATCACAACTTAATAGATAAGAAAAGTGAAAAACATTGGTGACATTTCCTAAACATTCACCAATATTCCAACTCCATGATGATTTGATTTTAGCTGTGATGGGTTTCCCGTATAGAAAAGTGTGGCGTCATCTTTATCAATTTTACCATTGTCGGCTAATTTCGTCTCACTATGTCCCATTATACTTATATTTAACCTTAACAATTTCTTTATAACATTCTCAAATTTACCTGGTTTATTCAAGCCCTTAACGTTGTGTGTGCTCTGATTAAGGCTATCTTCATGCTTTTTCTTTTTTTCTTCCTTTTTTCACTTTTTTCTACGATATCTTCATACTGAGAGCATATGTATCTTCACCAGTCACAGATTTAACATCGTCGAGCCTGGCAACTCTTCGACGCCGAGCGCTAATTGGTTCACATGGCTTACTACACTTTTGTTTGGACATGACATATGGTTTTACTAAGGGCTGACATATTATGTAGTGGAGTCCCAGAATCCTTCTACATTAGATATTATTGGAGTTATTTAGTCTCCAAGGCCGCTGTGGCCTCTTCCAGCCGGTTGTCCTCGGGCGTGGGAGAATGGATATACCGCCATTGACTCGGTCGTCAGTGCCCCGTTCGTAGTCCAACAGGGAGCACCACGGTAACCACTTGGTCACCGTCGCCATACGGCGCATGCAGGTGGGGTTGACAGTTGGGCCGGATAAAATGTTATGCTCCGTTCTCCCCTTACTTCCCAATTATTACACATAATTACATTACATATAATCTAAATACAACTAAAAACTTTGTGGGGTATAACCAATTTACATATTAAGGAGTCCTGATTGATTTAAGAGCATATAAGCCATGACAGCTGAAGGTTAACTTTAATCGCAAATATGTAGAGTCCAATGTAGGCTTGACTAAGAAGTTACATTTACACGATAAAAGTAAATTGAGAATACAAAACTTGTACATACTTTGAATTAGTAAGATTAGCGATTCAAAAAAGAATAGCCATATTTGTTTATACATTAAAAACAAGTTTAGTTAATAAAGTTAGTTTTAGTTTTTAATGTAGACACATTATTATGTTTCACAAATATTCACCTACTTTAAAAGTGACAGTAAGGTCAAGATTTATCGTTACCGAGAGAGAGTAAAAACGGAGAGTGCTTTAGCAAACGCTTCTCAGCATACTACGATAGTAGTTTTAATAATAGTAATAATTAGTATATAGTAAATATAATAACAAATGTAAGTTAAGATAAAGTCGGTTTGTCGCCGCAAGCAAATCTACTGAACGTTGTTTGTCCTATATTCTATATTTTTTTGAAAATCTGTTTTGTCAGCGTGAGGTAACTAAACTATAAAATAATAACCGTGAAATAAACTGTAGTTCCAAAAACCCAGTGTTTAAGTCAATAACCTAACCACCTATGCGGTTTTATAACGATAATTCGACGCCACACAGTGAATGATTGATGGCCATCGTAAACTTCAAAATTTTTGGATTCAAAATAAAAGATCTGACGGTGATCAAAACACCAAATCAGGAACAGTTTCGTATAAATATATAATAATACGTCGACTTGAAACGAATTAGTTTTTTAATTTAATCTTAAATGATTAACTTCTCAGAAGTTATTGACTATATTTTGTCTATAACTTTAATTACTTGTATTTATAGTTTTAAAAATAAAATATTCATTACATAATATGGAAACCTATGTACATAACCTTGATTAAAAAGAACAGTAACAGTGTTTACATACAAGCGTAAAAAAAAACTCCACATCTTCGCCTACTGGTAGCGTTCCCAAAAGACTGGCAGCATTAATACGTTGAATGGCAATGCTGATTCTCTGTGCTAGAAAAAGGCCGGTCTTCTGTGGTCGCGAGAAGCATCATACAGTTGCTTAGCTAGTTGTTTAAACATAGCGCGAGCACTCGGACCCCAAACGGTTCAAAAATGTCATTACCTTTTAAATTTTGGTTAAAAAATAAGTAACAATGTGATAATTTATCGAAAACTTTTTACAGAAAACTTCTCATAATTATGAAAAGCTTCTAATTAATGTCTTTACTACTCAGCTTAAAACCTTATGTATTATATCTTTTGTACACTCCCTGTTTTCCAATTACAGCACTAGAGCGCATTATGCGGCATAATGCTTAACTTTGAATGATTCAACTACAGCAACGCTTCGCACAATCGAGCACTCTCAAAAGTAGTGTTTTTGCGTGATGCGTGCAATCGATACCAACTTGACAAAAATTAACAAGTGTTTTTTCTGTAAGGTGGCATTGATCAAAATGTTTTATTTATATATTATCGTTAGTAATATTATGAAAAATTTTTTAAAGCTTTCGTTTCGTTGCAGTTTTTTCGAAATAATCAAAGTTAATTCAAACTGTGTTAAAAAAATAAATATAAGTATGGATGAAGGTAGAACTCATTTAAAAAAATTACTCAAAACAAACAAATGTTAATGTAATTATCAAAATCCAAATTACTTAAAATAACCGTAAATAGTTTTCAACCAATTTTTATGTATACCACTTTGCTTACAAATTAATGAGGTTATTGCTAACTCTGAATATTTTTTTTTTTCAACACTGAACTTAGCGCACTCTGCTGGTGCATTTGAAAACTAATTCACGTTCCAATTAAGCTTCAGCATAATTCAGCATTGTGCGCCAATGAGTCGCACTATGCTTTGTAATTGGAAAACAGGGACTATATTATTTTTATTAAGTTAGATGCCAAGACAATAAAATATTGAGTCTTAAAAAAATATATCTTTAAGTTTGAAACTCTATACTCAGTCAATTGATTTCATTGTTAGGTTAATTTAAAAGATAAATACGGCTCTCCTATTAAAGTGCATGTATAAGAAAACATAATAGAAAAGAGAATAATAAAACGGAGTCTAAGTGCTTTATTTAAGCGAAGTGTAAAGTTACAAATTACCACGTTACAGTCATGAAAATGTGTTCGAATTTTATATTTCTTTTAAATTTATACATATCGGGAATGAAGGTTGGACAAAATATTATGTACTGTCAAAAGACATAGGTAGAAGGTAAAAATTATTGTCATGAAACAATGTTAATAATTTTTATAACATCAAAGTACTTACTCATGATAAATAATTGATAATGAGTTAGAATATCAAGACTTTTGACGCATATTTGTACGTGGCGAATGAAGGTGTGTGTGTCATATACATGTATGTGCACAGTATGCAAGCAAACCCACTCTTTAGTGCACACAAAGCCTGGGTTTGTTTGTCCTTTCTGTTTGTAATACTTGCGCCGAGCAATGGCGGCGAAACACAAAATTATAACTGAATTTTGTACCTCTATTTTAAAGCCACGTGCACTGTTTATAAATTCATCTAACCAGTATGTTGATATAATTTTAGAATTTCAACATTCGCTACATGAAAGCAATTTGTAACTTTCGAGTGTTATATTGAGTATAGCTAAATTTTGTGTAAACTATGAAATACCTACCATCTGGATCATATTTTTTAACAAAGAGAACGTTTAAATTCAAAACTCAAAAACCCATCATCTTCCTCAAATTAGTCGAACTTAATTATTTATGGTAATGCATGCTTTTTGAGTGTTGTGACAAACGTAGTATTTGTAGATATTTCTTTGCCCGTAGGTAACAAAGTAGGTACATTTGTCCATGCCTACAGCATCGTAAAGTATTTAGTTTGACTAATTTAAATATATACACGTATGTGATACTTGATTCTCTATTAGTTTATTACTTTATTTTCTTGTTTTTGTGATATTTCGTTTTTCAAACTTTTTAGTTCAATTAAACGAAAAGTTCTTGATAAATTAATTTGAAGGGTTCCAATCTCGTAGTCGATTGCAACTCTTTCAAACAATTTTGAAAGTGTTGCAATCGAAGAACTTTTTTGGTTTGAATGTATTAATTGACAATGTGTGTTAAACAGTAATATAAAAGTGATATGATGTATTTTTGACATGATCTTTTCACGCTCTTTCATTTGATATCCATATTGCTGAGGTATGAAAAAAAAACAAACCTACTCCCCCCTTTTTTCCCCTTTGCAAGGCGCCATTTTGAAGGCTTATGTAGCCTATGTCACTACCACGATTCTGATGAATTCAACGACACCTCAAATGTCAAAAACCATTCAGTCGTTTAGGCTGTAGGGCGTGGCAAAGAAAAAAACATACATACCCATATACATACAAACGCTCGAAAAACATTATCCTCCTTTTGACGCAATCGGGTAAAAAGCCATCATCTTCTTATCAAGAGCCTTTGAAAGACTACTGCTGAACATAGTATTCTCCTTAGTTGAGCGATTTTGGCACACTATACCCCACAAAAAAAACTATCCCTTAAGCAAACTGACTGGTTGCTTACTTGTGAGCGGTGAGTATTGCTACATTGATGGATGTTTTATTCAGTCTATTCTCAGAATTATATTTTGATTAATAATAAAATACAATACTATGTGAGGATCTTGTAAATTAACTTAGTCATGAGACGTTTGCGCAGAAACCTAAGGCAAATCAAAACTGGTGTTAATCTTACTAATATTATAAACGCGAAAGTTTGTAAGTATGGTTGGATGGATGGATGGTTGTTACTCTTTATATACATACTAGCTGTCCCGGCAAACGTCGTTTTGCCATAACTACTAATAAATTAAAAATTAATTAAAAAAACATTGTCCAGCGGACAAAATTGTGAATCTAAACCATTCCCAGATCCCCTTGAACATACACAAAATTTCATCAAAATCGGTCCAGTCGTTTGAGAGTAGTTCAGTGACATACACGCTCACAGAAGAATTATATATATAAAGATACACTGAACGGATTTGTATGAAACTTTACCGTAATATAGCTTATACATCAGAATAACACATAGGCAACTATTTGTCGCGATAACTGACATATACGCGGGTGGAGCCGCGGGCAACAACTAACTACTTATCTATTACTAATATATTAAGCTGAAGAGTTTATCTGTTTGTTTGTTTGAACGCGATAATCTCAGGAATCGCTGGTCTGATTTGAAATAATTTTTAGTGTTAGATAGCCCATTTATCAAGGAAGGCATATAGCTTTCACTTGATATAGCATTCACTTGATCATCACGCTATGAGCAATAGGAGACGCAAACGGGGTTGCGTGAGTCTGTTAGTGTTATATAACTATATAAAATTTCTACTAGGTTTCTATAAAGTTACCTGTGAAGGTACCTTAATGAATTTAAATTATACAATTTCAAGATCTAATATACCTGTATATATGTATGTATTTACAAAAAAAAAAGTATATAAGTATTTATATCAGTTGTCTCGTACCATAACATAATACAAGCTCTGCTTAGTTTGGGACTAGATGGCGTTGTGTGTGTTAGATGTCCGAAAATATTTATTATTATTATTTATTATTATTACCTCGCCTCATCGATAGTGTAGGAAGCTCACATGCCAGGTGGAGTGACGACTTGCACAAGATGGCTGGCAGGAACTTCAGATGGATGCCAGAAGCCCAAAACTGATAATATTCATAGTAATGGGAGAAGTCTATGACTTTTAACAGGTACCAATATTAATAATAATTATGCATAACACCCCATAATATTGAAACACGTTGAATGATTATAGTTCAATAATATAAAATGGGCATTGGTATTCATTAACCGATTGGTTGACACGTAAAAAAATATATTAACTATTAGTGTAAAATAAATAAATGATACTCTCTTACAAAAACTAATATTTATGTTAACCTAAAGTTTATTTTGTATATAAACCTTATGTTTTTTTAAAATTAAACTCGTCTTATGGCAATTTCAAAGGTTTGCCTACCAACCTTTGAGAATGCCATAAGGCGAAACTGGTCAGATGTAAATTTAATTTTAATAGAAAGATAATTAAAAATGCAATAAGTACAAGTGAGTTTAATTTTAGAATGTATTACAATAAGTTCCATCAAGTGCCGACAATTGAGAGTATTAATTATATTTAATTTTTTCTCTTCTTTGTGAATATGAAGCCAGATCTCAGACAGCATTGCCACGTTGAATGGCAATGCTAATTCTCTGTGCTAGAAAAAGGTTGGTCTTCTGGTCACGAGAAGCGTCGGTCATTTGCTTAGCTAGTTATTTAAACATAGCGCGAGCACTCGGATCCCATGAACCTAGCGTCTCGACCCCAAACAGTTCAAAAATGTAATTACCTATTAGATTTTGGTACTTACGCCGTTTGGGGCTTTCCGTAGAAGCAGCAGAAGCGCCGGCATAACCAATACTAATATATTGTAACTCCCAGTGTTTTACTTAAAGAAATCAGGTAGATATTGCACATTGAGTTATTCTTGTAACACCCCTTCGGTCTTCTTCTCTTTTCACTTTTCACTGTGAAAAGGACCCTTTAGGAAACTCGAAGTTTTTGTGTCTTTTTCAAAGACAACTCTTGTATTAAGAAAATTTTGTTTTGCGGAGAACTTTACAAACATACATGATACGGGCACCACGAACACCCAGATTTAAAACAACAGTTGTGGATCACGCAAATAGTTCTCCCATGCGGGCTTTAAACTCACTACACGGAATCGGCAAGGTGATCTCTTTAACCATTATGCCATCCGTGCAGGATTTTGGATGTAAGAATGAAAAAACTTGTCGCGACACCATAACCAAAATAAAATTAAGAATAAGACGAAAAAATCAAATTGGACAGTCGATAGCCAATTGCATTTTGTTGCTATGAGTACGAGTCGCGTGCACCACGCCATTAGCCCTCCCTCATGGGCTGTTTGCCAGAAAACATCACATATTACGTGTCATAGAATGTGGTATTCATATGACTAATAGACACTCAATTTAAAAATAATTCCACATTTATTCATAATATTGTGTTTGAATATTGAACATTTTTTTACTAAATATCGTAAAGAATTTCTTATTTTTTTATTTTTATGTGTAAAAATGTTAAGTAGATTTTAAAAAATCTGCAGTGAATTAGTTCAAATTTTGACTTGATATGCAAACCGTTTCGGTTTAATTTATTTTTCTAGTTTCTTTCGTTTCAGTTTGCCCAAGTGCCCAAGACCACGATTGATGGTGTTGTATGGGAGCGTTCGTTTAAGAGTGGACGACACTAGACTAAAGTAAGTTAATAGGAATACCAATATCTATTGCAGAAGTTTCTTTGATACTTAATGAGAGACAATGGTCAACGCGGAGTGGCGACACGTCGTCTTATCTGGAAACCTATTTATTATGTCTAATGATTTTTAGTGTTTGGTTTACGCAGGTTTTACAGGAAAACTATTTCCAGTTTTTCTCTGTTTTAATATGATAGTGATAGGTACACATTTTGTCAAAGTCATATTTAAACATTTGAAGAGTGTTGCCATATATTTATTACTGGATTTTGCCTGCAGCTCTGACCAATCTGAGTTATATCTTTCCTAGAAAATGAAAGGATCTCCATTGAAAATTTCATCCAAAGCCGCGTAAGCATAACTATCTCTTAAATAGTTAATTTTGAATTTATCATATTAGTATGGAAGTAGGCTTCAAAAAACAATCATGAGTTGACTAATGGGTACTCATTTATGATTAGTAATTTAATTAAATCTCATAAAAGATTTGGTTACTAAATTGTTGATAATATTAATAACTAAAAACTACTAGGTTTCAATTTATACAAAAACTGTATTACTTGTAAAATATTAAACAGTTACCTGAATCACAATAACAAATTATTTCTCTTAATTTAAAGGCCAGGCCCTTGTCCGAGGAGCTATAGCCACTGTCTCTCACTCTTTCTCTATTTTCTGTGTATTTTCAGCGATCATGATCTATTTGACCTCATGATAGGCCACTACCCCCACTTTTGCCAGTATATACGTTGATCTAGTTCTTCCTCGTTTTCTTTTACCCTGTATTTCCTCTTCCATTATTGTTCAAAAGAAATTGTGGCCAATTATTATGCCATATTGTCAAGAACCTTCTTCTTGACAATATGTATAACACAATCATTGCAAAGTTTCACGGAACCTTTTAACCGCCAATTAACTCCATATCAACTGTGTTGACCGTGCAAATAAATTTGGTTTTCATTAGCACTAGCAAAACACATTTCTCAAACAGTTCATTGTTATTAAACAAAGAAATTGCATCGTAGTTGATTTCAACAGTGATTTAGACACGACATAGCCGAATAAAAAATTAACTAATTTTTCATTCGGCTATGTCGTGGTAAAACATCGCGTTAAAAACGTTATTTGTAAATACACTACACTTTTATGAGTATTAATCAACTATTTACTAACCAACACTATTATAAAACGGAACGTTCAAAAAATTCACACTTCCTCCACATAAACTTCAACTGTGTCAAGTTTCACACTCTTCCGTTCGCATAAATTGAAAAAAGTGGTATAATGTTTTTGTTTCACGTATTAATATATAGATATGGTGTAACCTTAACCAACATTATAAAATACTATGTTAGATACTAAGATTTTGGAAATTTAGGCCGAACATTGAACATTTAACTAAATTCTGATGAAAAAGGAATATTACTCAATATTTAATGTAGGTACTATGTATTTCGAAATTTCAATCACTACGAAACTCATAGTTTCTGTTCTATCTGTATACATAATAAGTTAGTAAGTTTCGAATATTCATTTTAATTGTTAATATAAAATCGATGTTTAACTCGCATCAAGCGATGGCCTCAATTTCTCAGCGATTACTTTTCATTCTCCGGAGAATCCCCGGTAAAGTCGCATAAATAATAAGTAAATAACCGATCAGATCTGAAACTCTCTTTGTTAAAGATTATAAATGCTAGCTTTGAGGAAATTCAATTACTTTTAAGGCAAATTGATTCTACAATCGCTTATGTCAATGAATTAGTATTGTCAAACTAGCATATATTTTAGCAAAAGAATATTTTTTTACTCATATTTCACTGTTTAAACTTATGCTGGAGAATCGATATTACTAAAATCAAAAATAATGTAAAGCCCAACAACGTTAGTACATTAAATAAAAATATCGATATTAAGTTAAATTAAAACTTTTAAAAAGAAAAATTTAAAGTTGTAGCTTCAAATTTTTTTGAAGTATTATGAATATTTATGTTGTTATAATATAGATACTATTACATTTTTACGTCTTCAAAATGCAAGATGTCATTAAAATAGGGGAGTAGAAAGACATGAGATGCAAGGCAATAACTTGATTACAGAGGGTTGCGGGGTGTGACAAGGCGGGGGAGGATTATAAGAACTTCGTTAGTCTCACGAAGGTGTCTAACTCAACTCTGAGACGGGAGAGATTATCGCCTTTGCCTTCAGCGAAGCATTTTGTCATTAGTTTAGAAATATTTGATGTGATAAGATATACGTTACACTCGCTTGTCACACGTGCGTCTAGGTTTTTATTTAATTAATATCAAGTTGTGTGTACTCATTAAATTTAAACTTTTTTATGATATTAATAGTTTGTATCTATTGTTATAATTTAAGAGAAGAGTTTGAGCAGTAGACATTTTTACAATATCTTTATAAGAACATTAGCTGACCCACACAACCTCGTTTGCGTCTCCTATTGCCCGTGGTGCTATAATTTTCCCCCATTTTTGTAACATTCTTCATTGGTGCTCCGCTTTGTAGGTCTTAGCGTGATGATATATAGCCTATAGCCTTCCTCGATAAATGGGCTATCTAAAACTGAAAGAATTTTTCAAATCGGACTAGCGGTTTCTGAGATTCGTATGTTCAAACTAACAAACAAACTCTTCAGCTTTATACATAAGTACTAGCTGTCCCGGCAAACGTCGTTTTGCCATAACTACTAATAAATTAAAAATTAATTAAAAAACATAGTCCAGCGGACAAAATTGTGAATCTAAACCATTCCCAGATCCCCTTGAACACACACAAAAAATTTCATCAAAATCGGTCGAGTCGTTTGAGAGTAGTTCAGTGACATACACACTCACAGAAGAATTATATATATAAAGATACATTTTCGATAAAGTATAAATAACATTGATGCTATCCAAAACATTTGAAAAGCACCAATACATTCATATGGCAATATGAAGAAAATAATGTGGTAATAATATTTACCACATAACGTAATAAATGTCGCTAATTTATTAAACATAATTATGTAGTATGTTTTTACAAATCTATATGGTATGGGATCATAAATTTTAAAGGTAAATAATAATACAAGTTTTTTCTAGGACGAGGTGTTATTATTGAGAGATCCCATTCAATGATTTGATTCATAATATAACCATTTAATAATAAAGTTTGTCGATCCGTATGACAAATTCTTTGTCATACGGATCGACAAACTTTAATTTTTCCAAGAACATTTCTGAAAAAAACTTATTCCGCTTAAACTTTATATGTGATATGTGTATAAATCACAAATAAATAGACATATCGGACAGAAATAAGCTACCTTTGTGTAGAAGGTCAGTTTCTTTTCTATTCCCATTTTCCATTCTCTAATAATCTAAGTTACAGGACTACAGAAACTGCGGATAGTGTCAATCTGCCCTATCTTACAAAGCTTGTATGTACTGCTTGTATTAAAACAATATCAGATGCAACAACCTTGCCAAAAATAGTGTTAAGTACCCTTCAACCAAATAATACAACCGTCCCAAGTGTAGGCCTTTTTAATTTAAGTCAACCACATAATAAAACCACCTACTGTTTTCATAGGTCTTACGACGGAAGTAAAAGTTGACTGTGACCAATTTTCAATTTCTAAATTTAGTCGATTGTACATTGTGCATCATTAAATTATGTAGCGGTATTCAGTTTTAGTATTATTATATTCGATATCAAAAACTAGCGCGTATTAGCATCAACAGCTTAACAGTTCATTGCTGGAAACAAAAATAAATTTTCAAATTGTTTCGTTATTACTTCAATGTAAAATCAACTAGTATGAATTAAAATTGCTTTCCCATGAGGGAGCCATTGGCCAAGTAAATTATGCCCAAAATGTTAGCAGCTCGCTTGGACATCAACAGGCGAGTGTATGGCAAACGAACCCGTTAGAAACGGGATCACAAAGGCTTCATGTCACTGCGTGGCTACATCGTACCGCAAACAACACAGAACCCATGAAAACTTAAACTTGATGAGAATGCAATCATAACTTGCGCCGCAATACCCAGTCAACTTAATGTGTAATCGCCTTAAAATTCTCTACATGCACAACTTTGATTTCAGTGAAGATAGTTTGCCTGTCTATTGGTGGAAGTAGATGTAAATGGCGGTGCGCCGAGCGACGGTGCGCTCGTAGGAATTTAATGTCGCTGAAACCTATTAACAATTCCAAATTCTGCCAAGCTCTGTATCGGTAATTTATACACTGGCATGGCATTCATGGTTTAATTTTAACTATAACTTAGAATCGATTTAGTTTCGAATAGAGAAGAGAAGAACCGTGAAGAGGATTTTGTGAAAAAAAGTATAATGTATTAATACGATAGTTCAAGACATGAAAACAAATATGTGCCGTTATTTATTATTGATAAACCTCTAATACTGAGGATCACACTGGCTGATAGCGTAACAATGGATGGACGTTTCGAGCCCAACGTAATTTTTTATTTCTTAATTTTTTCATCTCTAATACAGCCCAAGTTTGAATTTTCGTGATTTTGGTACAAGTTATTGTCATAAACATCCATGTCAACTAATTTCCCTATTTTAAGATAACCAGAGACCCTGTGTTCAAAAGTATTCAAAGGTCATATAATAAACTACGAAATATTACCCTTTGTCCAGGCTACCGTGTCGTCAGAGGTCTAAAATAATTCTTCAAGTAAAGGAGTAGATGAAGGAAGTCATAGTATATTGAAACTCAATATTAAACATAAATAATTGACCATAGTGATTCATAATTTTTATTGTTTCATTGCCTTTATTCTGGTTGTAGGCTTATTCTCTTTTAAGAAAAGATAAATGTTATAGTATGTAAAGTTAAGAATACTACTTTTTTTGAGATTAATAATTAAAATGAAGACTGGCTTTAAATGAAATTGTACCGGTCGTCTATCGGTAGTTCTAGATAGTTGAACAACAAGTTGGCACTACTTCGTAGTAACTACTGCAATTTGCCTCTCATTACATGTAGCTTACTACGTTACTGACACTATAGTGTATTCACAGAACTCGTTTGATATTAAATATCTGAACTAGTCTAAAAAGGAAGAAGAAGAAAAAGAAGCATCACTAGGCCGCCATAGTGTGTGTCACCATGTTGCATTGATGAATTATCTGCACGAGCAATGAGTATGATGACCACCACTCTTGGACTCTGCTTATGCTTTCCATCAGGCAGAGTAGTCATTTTGGCAGGCCATACATAAAAAAAAGCTACATATATCATATAATCTAGTTTAATATTGTTACATACTAGCTTTTACTTGGGGTTCAGTTCCCGTCCATATCGGTAGAAAGTAGCGTATGTCGGCAAAATCAGCAAAGTAGTTTCGCTATCTTGCGTAGATCATCGCTCTACCTGGCATTGTTCAATATGCGTTGATACCCTTTTTATTAAATTAATTTTCCAGAGTACATTTGGTTGGGAAAAAAGGTGACGTCACAAATTATTTTTCTTTCTACAAACTTCCTAGCTATTAAGATCAATGAACGATAACTAGAACCCTACAAATAAATTATATTGCTTCTAGAGTTCCACTTAGCAATCATATATTATAAGAATTTATAAAATAGTATGTTTCGTATCATTTATATGAATCAACGCCAATATAGTGGCTGTTTTTATGGCAATACAATTGACAAGTCAATTTATTTTGCATTTAGCTTGACAAATCAGAAATGTCATATTCAGAGACTCGCTATTGATGAGTCTCAAATGAAATTTCACTCACGAACCTTAAAGGTGATATTAGAGGAAACAGTAAATTTAAACATAATATGTAAACATGTTTTAGTATTAGGCTTTGGTGGATATCTGTAAAACTAATAACCTTCATGTATGTCTGGTGGTATAAAAGTGAGATGCAAAGTACAAAATTGAGAAACTTATATTCAGTCTATGCCACGTTTGCCTATGATAACTTTCAGGCAATAAATATACGAGTTTTTTTTTTATTTTTACTGGTGTTTCATCTACTTTTTTTATATTTATCGGTTTTAGTGAATCTTACAAATATTTTAAGTATACTTGAAAGTTGTAACTGTGTAATAGTCGATTAATGTTCGCAATGATTAATTGGGCTAAA
Source organism: Spilosoma lubricipeda (assembly GCA_905220595.1). Lineage (NCBI taxonomy): Eukaryota > Metazoa > Arthropoda > Insecta > Lepidoptera > Erebidae > Spilosoma > Spilosoma lubricipeda. Next base: position 13,520,598 of record HG992281.1, read on the forward strand.
TGTAAATAATATTCATTAACATCTATGTAACACATAGTTCCTATTAACATTTTACGTAAACTGAATATATATACGTAAAACCATTAATACTATTCTACCTTCAATAGTTCTTATCATATACTAGCTGAACCCCGCGGTGTTACCCGCGGTTATTGTTGTACCGCGAGTAACGCCGCGCGACAAAATTAGTCTAAAAAAAGTAGCTTAAGTTACTCCCCGGATCAGCCACCTGCCAGTGAAAGTCCCGTCAAAATCCGTCCAGCCGTTCCAGAGATTACCCGGAACAAACAGACAGACAGACAGACAAAAATTTTTTAACTACATTTTTCGTATATGTACCGTGTATACATACATATGCATTTAGTAAAAAGCGGTTATTTTAATATTACAAACAGACACTCCAATTTCATTTATTTGTATAGATAAAATGAAAACTTAAGCACCATATTAAACAAACTGGAGTTATAGAAGCAAACCTTTCTGATACATCTCCGGCCCACATCCTGTTTAAAGATGTTTCTAGAATTATTAACTAAGATTTGATGTAACAAATACCAAGTTTCACTTATAAGGGATTAGGGTAACTTGTTCCGGTCCGAAGCCCATGGGATGTGTTATTGTTTTGCTACGTGGTTTCCCAATTTTAACTAAGAGGGAGTTTTGATGTGGATTAAACTTGTATTTCAAAATGGGAATGTGATATTTAAGATCGAACAGAGCTACGATAGTGTATGAAGCTCGTATAGGTTTTCAGTTTAAGCTAGGATAAATTTATTATGTTAAAAGATCAAAGCAACGCGCAAAATACAGATGTTGAAATAAAGTTGTTTTTTTTTTAAATTACCACGTTTCTATTTTTCATTACACTACTTTTAAAAAAGAGGTGCTTCCTGCATTAGGAATATACATTTCTGTGTCACAGGTGATATATACTTGAAACGGACTCATAATGAACATTTGTTGATCACGCAAATTATTGTCCCGTTACGTTGATTGTATGAGAAAAAGATGCGGCGCTTGCGCTATATGTGAATACAAAATATCGAACATCTTCACAATGTTAGCTAGACTACAAGCTGTTATTTTTGCAAAAAAAAATTTTGCCTTTTTCTGCCTACTTCGCTACCTTCGTTTCAATTTATAACATGAGTATAGAGTACCCACACTTCATTTGTGCTAAAACTCGCACGTAAAGAATATAAAATTTAGGTGATGCAAAATAAAATCGCTGGTACAAAGTTAAGTCGGTTTAGTAGCCATCTTTCACAAAGACCAAGCTATATCTTAAACACCAAATAATACTTTTTTAATCCATCATGTATGAGATAATCCACATATCTTCTTAAATATAAAAATCAAATGTTCGTTTGTGTCGCTAAACCTCGAGAACGGCCGGGCCGATTTAACTGAATTTGGTTTTGGAATGTTTATCGTAGTCCAGGGAAGGTTTAAACGGCGAAAAAAAAATCCAAATTTCACGTGTAGAAAGTAGCGGGCACAGCTAGTTATGAATAAAATGTTGTTGGCTCAATATGCTCAGGTCAGCCTTAGTAAGCATAGTATTAATAAATAAAAATAGAAAATGATTTAAGTCTTTACCCAGTGAAGCGGGTGTGGCTTCCGTGCGCGTCTGGTCTGAACGTTTCACCCACTCATACTATATTAAAGATCACTATCGCAGGAAGGTGAACTATTAGTTTCGCTTGCTTCTCATTAAACCCTTTCGATATCGTACTATCGTATAGCTGTTTTGTTTATCAAATTCATTTTGTATTTACTGTGATCGTTTATATTCATTTGCTTCGGCGGTTTTATCCATAGTCAGGTATTACTACGTAAAGGGTTGATCCTTGCGATAAAATGTTTTAATGTGCCTTTGGAGTGCCGTGTTTTATTATTTTGAAAAATTTATTGCACTTCTTAAATTTAGTAATTAAGAAATTGTTTTCTAAACTATGTAAAAAATCTCCAAAGATCCTCACTCACATACCAATATAGAACATTGAAACAGCCGTTTACGATTTTTCGAAAGATTCCAGTGTTCCAGTGTTAAAGTGACATCACTGTCTGGTTTGGACAAGAAGAGATATAAAAACACAAATTATAAACGATTCTGGAAAAGGTACAGAAAGCTATAAAAAATATTTATTTGGCAAAAATATTGAAGAGAAAACCTTTATCATATTTTCTCTCTCTGTCAGAGCTGTACTTATAGTTAATATTCATTATAAGAGTAACGAAATATCGCTTGCAAAATTTAAGTCATAATTTGCACAAAAAAGTCCTGAACATTCCCGACACAGCAAATTGTTGCATTCATCGAATTTTGTATGACCGCTGCACATGTAAATTCGTATCACATAAAATTAAACGACATAAGCCGTAGTAGGTCGACTAATGCATTAAAGTACGAACATATGAACATATACACAATGTATTTCGTCCGGTGACTTTTTGCCGCAGGCCCGACATCGGCGCTCAATCGAATTATTCTGCTGCCACCATCCAAGCAATAAATTAAGAATTAACACGGAAGCTGATTATTTTAAAACATGCATCGGGATACACTTTATAACGAGGTTTCTTACCTATCGGGCGCTCGTCCGTGATCTACTGCAACTAACTTACGGTGGTAACTAAATAGTCAATTAAAAGAATATTGCAATATGGATAGTTAGTATTTAACTTTTCTTAACTTACCAGAAATATCATTGCGTTCATAATTTGTTCATCAAAACTATTGGTTCTAAAGTGCCACTCACAAATTTATTGTCAATTGTTTTTTTTTTACGAGTACATACTTTTATTTTCAGCAGCTCTAAAGACAGACATATATGGTACTAGCCAATCCGTGCATGCCTACTTCGTTGGGCGTTAACCGCTCGCTTTTCTTCGACTTGATTTACAAATACTATTATTTTTAAATGATTTCTTTGTTCAATCATGATAAAATATAGTACATGTCACTCCTGAATAGTGTCGCTTTCTGTTAGAAAAGAACTTTCAGGGTCGGATCAGTACTTCCAAAGATTTAGCACCACCAAGATCACCAGTAGATAACCATTTAAGGGCATAAAGTTTCCTTTTTCATGTTTTACCCGAGTTTTTTCCGCTTCCAATCAGTTTATCTTTGTAATTTCTGATAAACTATTTTACCTAAGCATGGACAATGTTTTTCTTGTACAGTCATAGAATAAATAAAAATTAGAAAACAAAAAAAAATCAGTTTCAGTTAATAGTTGACCACGTAAGAACTAAAGATTAATAATAGTAATGAAATATTTTTTCATAATTTAAATACCTTGTTACCTTAAGTAATCCTAAACAAATAAGAAAATCAACATAGTTACCATAAACAAGACTCACTGGGTTCTTATTATTTTTACATTTAAATAGTGTAATTATTATAAAAATTGGTACAAATAATCAAAGAATATGTTTACGCTGCGTCACTCAACATAAAAATGACGGTGTAATATCCATTGCGCCGTTGGCCATTTTACTCAAAATGATTGCAAAATGGCAAATGTGGAATTGGCGCGCTTTGATACTCAGAGTGCAGCATTGCTTTTTAATTAAGGAATCAGTTTAAAAATATGTCGTATAACCTTATATTATCGGTTTATACGTGAGAGTGGTCAACTATAGGGACATGGTCAACTACTGGTAGGTACTCTTACTTTAATCCCTACAGCCATACAAACAAAGTTAGAAACTTTACCTATTTATAATAGTATATGTATAGATAGAGACGCTTCCAGACGGATCATTACCATATAAAACTGGTAACTATAAATTTAATGACTCACAGTTTAGTTAGAATTATAAAAGGAAGAGAAGGCGCTTATAGCCCAGTCGCACTCAGTGATTAGAAACAATCAACGAGGGTAAGCAACGATGGCGCGGTCAGGACCTGGATGGGTGACCGCTGTTGGCATTATACCATGAGCGTCTTCGTGATTCGTATGTCACGTTAAGCAGTCGATTCCGGTTGTTATCCTAGGATAACCGCTGTGAAGCTTAGTTGTAGGCCTTTGGGTGTCCTAAAAACATCCAACGACAAGATTACGTAGCCACGATGTAGTCTTGTCAGTCCTCAACCCGCACTTGGGTAGCGTGGGGATGTATGGCCTTAACCCTCTCCTGAGAGGAGACCCGAGCCCAGCAGGGAAAATTGTGTGTAAGTAAAGTATATATATTTCGTTAGGTGAGCACATGATTCAGGTAACTCACGTAGCTCTTGTGATTAAAATAGAGATGAAAAAACAGAAAAACTAACGACATTAAACATTTAGTTTTTCAGTTAGGTATTCTTTTACTTTGGGGTTATAAAACTACGAGTAAACTATCAAATACTAGTGTAGCCGTTGATGTCGACACTATTTTTTTTAGTTTAAAGGCAAATAAGGCTATGGCATTACTGGTAGTACTGAATTATCTGTTACAAAACCTTCAGAGAAAACGAATTAAGAGTTTTAATAACTCCAGTAAAACAATAGGAATATTCATAAACTTATGCTTTTATCAGCAGAAAATTTCAGGCAGTTACATTTCTAGCAAAGTGTAATAACTTTGTAAAATAAAACGAATTTTGCCCTTTAACCTACATAGAGCAAAAGAAAAATGTTAGGAGGAAAATATATAGTTTTCATCTAGGGCAAATAATCGGCGCAGCAAAATGGTATCGTGACAAACATCCATGCTTCAAAATGCCTACAGTAAATCAACGGCCAATGAAATCCAATTACTAACACAAAAAAACTATTAGTTTCCTGCAACATACCCGTGTGTGTTCACATCATATCGTTATACAGTAAGTTTGTTTATACTTTACTTTACTTTCTTTTTAATGTATATGCACATTTGACTGCCTCGTTGGTCTCGCGGTTGGCGTGTGCGACTGCTGATCGTGAGGCCTCGGGTTCCAAATGTTTGTATGATCTACAAATATTTGTTTCGGAGTTTGGGTGTTTTCTATGTATAATATGTATATATTTACAAAAAAAAAAGTATATATGTTTTTGTATCAGTTGTCTAGTACCCATAACACAAGCTTTGCTTAGCTTGGGACTAGATGGCGTTGTGTAATAGATGTCCGAAATATTTATTTATTTATTTATTTACTTTGAATAAATAAAGGGTTCATTTTGTCATTATGTGTGCAGTATAACATAAGTTAAGTTACATGTGCGATTAGCTTTAAAACATTTTTCTTAGCTTGAATAGTTTTAATAATCTCTGACTTTAATAGTTTCCTCATAAAAAAATATGATTTGCATATAGAATGATCCGGAAACCCTCGTGAATTTCATGACAGTATTTTAGTAGGAACAAGTTACCCGAAATCTACCAGCCTATACTAGACTGAATCTTTTAAGTAAGCGGGTATCTATACTAATATAAAAAGCTGAATAGTTTGTTTGTTTGTTTGAACACGCTAATCTCAGGAACCGCTGGTCCAATTTGAAAAATTCTTTCACTGTCAGATAGCCCATTTATTGAGTAAGGCTATAGATTATATATCATCACGCTAAGACCTACAGGAGCGGAGCAACAGTGAAGAATGTTACAAAAACGGGGGAAAATTATAACTCTACGGGCAATAGGAGACGCAGACGAGGTTGCGTGGCTCGGCTAGTAATATATATGCATCCACTTTGATTCCTCGTCACTAAATTATTTTAAATCAAGGATTTGTGGGTTGGAAGTGTTTCTAAGGAAATTAAATATTCTTTGTTTTAAATCAAGTCAAGTGAAGGGGACTAATCGACTAATCATAACACCGTCAAACGTACCTCCTGTGTCATCAATATTTACAACCTTTAACAGTCAATAGTACTATAAGCCTCTCCTTAAGGCGCGTCTCCACCGAAATTGTTGGCAATTTCAATGTTTCCAACTGCTGGAACTCTTCAGAAAATCACCAACTTTTGTTTCCGTTGTGTCTACACTGAGTCGCCAACATTTTAAAAAATATTCCAAATATGCGTCTCCACAGAGCCAATAAATATCTGCAACAAGCTCATTCTTTTGATGTTTACCGCCAAAAACAGAAACTACTACTATTCCCAACATTTGTTGACGATTTTTCTTGTCAACACAAGAAAAATACAGAAACTTTTGACAACAGAAATGTTGGTAACTTTTCTTCGGTGGAGTTTTTCTACAGCTTTAGAAAGGAGTTTTTCTACAAAGGGCTATCGGGTTGGTATAGAGTTTGATGTAAGTTTTTTCAAAGCACTAAAGCTGTTTTCCTGAGTATTTTGCTACATTATCCATGTATGGGCCTGCCAAAGTGACATGAGTGGTGGTCACCATACTCATTGCGAATGCAGACCATGCAACAACACAGCATGGTGACCCACATCATAGTGGCCTAGTGATGCTTCTGTATCATTGGGCCTCTGGGCTCGCAATCAACAACTAAACACAACAGCATGAATGCTATCATTTTATGTTGTATATGTTATATATGTTATATATGTACCTATCAACTTTAGTTTTCTCTTGCGACACCTATTGTATAACTGTGAATTGAATCGAATCTATTTAGTCCAAATATACGTGGTATTTTCACATTTCATATGTTTGGACTACTCTACTCTTATTATCCAAAAATACTTTGTACCCTTGAGTATTTTATTACATTACACTTTAAAATTATGCCATAAAGATAATGGAAACTAAAAAAAATTTGAAGTATTAAAAAGTACATTCATATAATAAAATGATTGAATTTGGCAATTTAACGTTGGCTCGCCCGCTCACCGTTGGCCATAATTACCAATGCGGATCCAATTCATCATTCTTTATTACAAGCACGAAATTCCATGTAAATTTCATGCACGCCCGATGTGTCCAGCGAATGAGTTTCGATATATTGTAGAAAATCTCCTTTTTACCAGACTACGGCTAAGCTAAAAGAGAGGGAAAATAGTTATGCCAGTTTACGTGTAAATGTTTGCATGTTCTACCGTTGTAATATTTATCAAAATCGGCCATCCTATTTAACAATCTAACACAAAAATTAAGTTTCATGTTTTATTTGAAACTAAATTTTACATAAAGAACTGTAACAGTAGAACAAGCATTTGGAAATTAATCATTATTGACTCCATATTGAACACTGGCTTCGATATTTTTTAACCCTTCTAATTTTATAAAATAATTTTATACATACAGAATTGTTCCAAATTTAAAAGGGTACATACTGTACAGTTTCCCAAAAAAAAAAAACAAAAATACGACTTCAAGAACTAGACTAAATTGAAATGTGACCAGACAGGAAGCACCAGCTTTCAAATAAAAAAAACATCGAAAGCGGTTCACCCGGTTGAAAGTTCTGAGGTAACAAACATAAAAAAAACAGTCGAAACCTCCTCCTTTTATGTAGTCGGTTAAAAATGGGCTATAAACGGGGCTCCAACTATGTAAGTTTTGATCGATAAGTTTTTAAGGACTTTTTAACTTTGGCGTATATGAAGAAAGTTTAACTTACTTAGTATCATAGGAATTACTTCTAAATAATTCGAAAATATCTTGACAACGCCTAGAAATACTCTTTAACCTAACAAATTAGGTATTTTCCTTAGTAAGTGAATACCATTCATTGATTGTGATTTTATAATTAAAAAGTAGAAGAATTTACGTTTTGTACTGAATCCTAATACCACTACTACTTTTTCCCGCGGCTCTGTTCCCGTGTACATATTGTGGTAAAAAAAGTATCTCTATGCCAAATTTCAATGAAATCGATGCAGTGGTTTAGCCGTGAAATCGTAATAGGAAGACAGAATTACTTTCGTATTTATAGTAGGTATTAGAATAGAGTACTACGGATACAAGAAATTGTTAAATCTGACATCCAAACCTGCCTACATAATAGGACGCTTTCAGACTCACAGGCAGACAATGGTTTAAAACCTGTAGTATTTTCTTGAATTCAGATCCTCTAATTATAAGAACAATTTCATTAAGCTATAGCAAAAAGTTATACAGTACCTACTGAAAAATAATATCTTACTATACTAAACATAAAGCATAAAGATAAGCCAACACGTAATTTCATACGGGAAGTATGAAGGCTTGTATTTATTTTTCCTTAACAAAATGACTTTCAAAACGATTGTCTCAATATAAACAACGGGTCCCCCGCGTTCTTACTGAAAATGTCATTAATGTCTGAGTGAAATTCGGGGTCTAATCTCGTCACTGCAAAGCTTATTACATTTATACAACGGAGTAATCTTCGAATAAAGTTTTCAATGGAAAGTGTTGAATCATTGAGGATTGCGAACCCTTGCTCGCTGAAAGAACTCGACCAACAGTTGATACACGATACAGTTATACCGCGTCATGTTTATTTAATATTCTATTGTAGGTTGAAATTAATTTTTATATATTTTCTTTTTAAACTGTTTTAATAACACTTCTAGTGACCAGAAGCCCGACTTTTTTCTCGTGCAGAGGATTAGAATTGCCATTCAACGTGGCAATGCTCTCAGTCTTTTGAGAACGCTTCCAGTAGGCGATGCTGTGGAGGAATTTTTGTCGCTCGTGTTTTCATTGGTTTTTCAATTTTACTAGTGTTCAGAAATAATTTTAAAGCAGATTATTAAAACGGACTTCCTTATGGGGCGTTGCGGAGGGGTACCCTAGCCGGCAAAAAGCGTCCTTAACGTAAGATTGACTGCCTCGGTGTCGCAATGGTAGCGTATGCGAATACTGTGCTTGAGGTCTCGAGTTCGAATCCCGAGGGAAACTGGATAGAGTAAAGAGAAGCATGAATAAATGGCACTATAAGTAGGTGACAGAAAAAAGATAAATTTATATAAAGGTATACCTATAAGTTATGTAACATTATGTTACTACTTAGAAATGGAGAGAGGTAATTTCGAGTACAAAATTTTTATAACTAATATAAAAAACTATGTCACTGATATAACCTGATAAGTCATGTATAATACATATCATTTGTCATCATACAATACTTAGTTAAATCAAAATATTACTTCAACTAAAAGTTGAAACCAAAGTCATTGAAAGAGTATTCCTCAAGCGTTCACGAACCTTTTAATGTCTTCAAGAATTGTGTTGAGTGATGACTCGACATCGCGACTGAAATCACGCGTTTGTGTTTACTATTAATCAAATATGAAACTACCAATTTAAATAAAAACTACGAGTATATGCCTATTTAGTCTACCTACCTTCATAAATTACTGTATTCATTTCCCGGTTCATACTAAAGTCACAAATATACTTACACATTACATTTACATTTTGTGTTTACAAAAATCTAGTTTCTGAAGTAATGATTTATACGAATATTAAGTTTCTGAAGTAACGAAATAGCCAAGCCATATATTTTTACTGAGATGTAGAGCTTGTGAAGTTAGGGTTGGTAGAGTTAGGGCGTGTAAATTCAGAAGCTTGGCTCTACATGAGATCTGATATCTTTTTCACAGGGCAAGCAATATGCTGTCTTCTTGGCAACATTTTACATGAAAATGTTTTTGGTGGGATTGCATTTCTTTTTGTAAGTTGTTTTGACAGTATTTTTTATTGTTTTTTTTTTCTTTTTTGGAATTTATTTCTTGTACATCTTCTTTTTCTTTTGAAAAAGTCTGTATTCTTAAAATGAAACCTCTAGCATAAAAATTTGTAAAAGTCTCATACAAACTTCCACCCGCCATTTTGAGGATTGGGACAAAAGTAATAGGACCATGAAGTTTTTTTATCGTTCGTATACTAAACTTAGTGACCATACCAAATTTTAGCTTTCTAGTACTTCAAAAAGTAACCGGTGTATTTTAGATATCAGTAAAATCTAAAGTATCAGAGCTAAATTTAAACTTTGTACGTTTAATTAGTTTACTGTTTACATCATATTCTCAGAAATTGAACTATCTGATATATCGGAAACCAAAGTTATGAGGGTTCAAAAAAACAATGAAACACTTCTAGAAAAGGTAGGTAGTGCCTTGGGCTTCACTTGGCTCGTCTTGGCGAAGGCACCCCAGATTATAATTAAATAACATATTAGTCATAAATTATAATATTACACAATACCTACGTTATTACATGGTTTAGTAACATTTTGGTGAAACTTTTGTAAATAAAAATGACATTTGTCACCTTTGTATGACTTCCATTGTTTCTGAAAATAAAACTGGCTTAAAAGTTATATTATTGTTCTGAAATTTAATTGTACATCAAAATATATGACTTTTGAACCAAAGACAATCAGAATCACTAACATGATCTGATAAAACAAGTGTTTAGCCCTTTACAAATAGGCATTTGTACTCTACTATATATATAGTAAAAGCTATTAATTGTCGCAGTAAATTCATGTAAAAAATTGGCGAACCTTTGGCACTTTCCTTGGGATCTGTCATCAGTGGCACCCAAACCGCATAGTCATTGCATCGCAATAACCAATTGTGAGCGTATTACGTGTCCTATCACAAAGCCACTAGCTCTTTTTACAAGTGATTATAGATGCTGGAAAGTGTACCTTGAAAAAGTATACTTTTCAGTAAATCTAACCCAAAAGCATCTAAAAAAATATACATAATGTATTCTGGTTTTCCAACAATAACTAATGAGCTTAGATTTTTTTAACTTGCTTTTTTGACGCATAATATTTAAATGGCATATAATCTCATGGTCTAGTCTGGAAGGTATGCCAACGTACTGTATGGCAGACGACCGATATCAAATATCAATAATCATTAAACAGGACTATAAAATGTTAAAACATCAATTATCATCAGCATCATCATCAGCCTGTTAAAAACTACTGCTGGATATAAGCCTTCCAAGACACAACACAAAACCCTGTCTGCTACTATTTGCACCCAGTCACCGCTAACATAAACTAGGAACAAATTTCCCCATTTCAAGCAAAATTCAAAGTCATTAAAGAATAGATAAATTCGATCGCACCCAGTTATGTTTCAATTTAGTTCAATTATTTCTGCTAGTTCGATGTGCAAGAAAAGCAAGCATTTCATTTAAATCTATTTGACGCACTTCATTCACTCTCAAATCAAACCGATACTTAACACCTAAAAAAAACACAACCAATCGATCGCCAAATTTCACAAATAATTTAATTTTTATGCTCTACAACTATGTTGGAGAAAAGTTTAGTATTTCGTAATTTTCAAGTCTAAAACAAATCACAAATTCCACGATTACTATGCACGAAATCATTAAATCGGCACCTTTATACCACCGTGACAAAACTAAATAAACGAACTGATTTTCAATGATAAGTATCTTTTATGGTTGAACACTGATTTGAACCGTAATTTCTATTTAGATGAATGAATAAAGAAAATTGTTAACGGTTGAATGAGTAGCGCATCGTTTTATCAATGAAATTATAAAAAAAATATTTTGGAGGTGCATTAATTTTTTACTTCACGAGAAAAGTACATTCAACTTTGCGTACTGCGATTGCTCTCCACCAAAAAATTTTACCCGACATTTAGAATAATAATAATAATTCTTTCTTCTCTTTTTGTACAACCACAACCTTTTCATAAGCTTATTATTAAGCAATTTAGTAGTTTCTTCAGATTAATTTTCTTATTCCTTTGTTTGTAGGATGAGAGTTATTTGCTTCTCCATCAGCTTGGAAATATTCATTACAGTAGATATATAAATATGTAATATCTGGGTTATATGTATGACACAAATAAAAGTAACTGTTAACTTAACCTACCAAAACCTACTTAGTGCCTATTTTTGATTAATAAAGTGATAAAAAAAAATATTGATCAGTCATTCCCTTATAATGTCAGGGAAGAGGAAAAACATAAGAAAAACTATAGGAACCGAGTCCTCTAAACGCTAGCTTCTAAATGTTAGAGTTTTTTTATGAAAATTAATGTTCCTATGGAAAATGAACTTTTATATTAAACGACTTGAATAGTGCGTCAGGGTAACACAGTGCGAATACTCAGTTACAATCGAGCCAACGTAAGAGGTTAAAGGACTCTACTCACTCTTTCATAATCTAGTCTTGTATTTGTCTTTTGTGTTTCTTCGCAACGCTCCATTTACTAACTTATTATTAGAATATATTCTCGTAAAGAAACGAGACCTAAATTCTTGACAGTAATTTCCACGTTCTTCTCTTCTTCAACAAGAGGAATTACAACGTTAAACTAGTACATGTTCTAATTTGTAGTATTGTAATTGTGCTATTATGAACTTTTTAGGTTTTTAAATGCAAAATCAGACTTTCAAATAACGTTATAAAAAATATAGAGTGTAACACACATGTTTTTTTATCCCATCCAGTCCGTTCTATATCTATGTACAACTTTTTTATTACTTTGACTGTGAAGCGACAAAGTCGTTTTTGCGCAAACATATCGGCGACAATGGGAAACGGGGCTTTTGTATTTTTTCGTTTGATTGATGATTTTAATTTCCTATTTGGTTGGTTGATTTTGCGTTATTTATATACACGCTTTGGATGATTTTCACCGACATTTTTGAAAAGCGGCCATTGTAACATATTGTATTAATTCTAATACTTAAAAGATATCCTTAAATGCCCAGTTCAGTTCGCCATCGAGGTTGCGGAGGTCCGATGCGAGTCACTACGTGGAAAAACTGATATTAAGGTAAAACTAGTTGAGTTAGGAGCCAACCCCAAATACTGTTGGATCTAACAAAGGCTAGGAAGATGAGATTATAAGATTTCCATAGTAGGTAGGAATCATACATACATAGTAGGTAGGAAACAAATTATGCATAAACATTTAAGGCAATTTCAGGTAAGTGTATAGGTAACATGCTGGTAACATAACTATAGGTGGCAGCATTAAATTGACAACAGTGACACTATGCGGACAGTAAAGAAATCTTCTCAGACCTGTCATCGTGCTTTCAAAAATTTTTTCTCTTCAATTATGATATTGTTTATATGATAATAGTGACAAAAATGGGTTCCGGGTATCTTCAGTACTAAATTCTAAGGAATTCTAATCAATATTTATTTCTACAGACTAAGCTCGTTATATTCGACCTTAATGTCTTTCAAATATTTGTAATTTCTTAACCAATGTTTGTGTATTATTTTCTTCACCAGGTTGTATGGAAGAGTAGGTAGGTTTATCAATTTTTGTGTTTTCACTTAACTATGGCAGAGTAGGTAGGTTTATCCATTTTTGTGTTTTGACTTAACTATGGCAGAGTAGGTAGGTTTATCCATTTTTGTGTTTTTCACATAACTTTGGCAGTAACTTTACTATTCATTGGTAAGTAAAAAAATTTTACGCCTTATAATTTACTTTATTGTTTCTGGATGTATTGGTACATCCAAAAATGCAACAATGTATTTTATTATTGCTAAAATAACATAATAATTTTCAGTAATAAAATAATTCTGTTTACAAATGTAAATGTCAAGTATTAACAGAATAGGTACAAGATTTGGATTGGCGACAAAAGTTGGCAGCACCTTCGTTGTGCACGTTCCGTATACAATTACAAATTTATTTCTTAAAGGTCTCACATAATTTTTAAAATAAAGTTTGTATTTCAAATCTGTATGATATCCCCATAAGCCAATGAGTCAATAACAATAATCGTTATCATCACAGTACTATGTGTGCTTATTAGCAACTATGATTAATATCGTATAAAGACATGTACAAGTTTATACATTTGATAAAAATACCAAAACAATGAGCATTTTGTATATAATCAATCTATATTACTCCGTGAATATTAGCTGGTACGCGATATGCGGATGTGACAGAAGCGATTTAAATATGGCGGCGGGCGTCATCCCGCCACTGATGCTGCGGTCGTCCATTTATCACTCTCGTAAGCCTCCGTCGATATTATGATCAATGCCATTCGCCCGCCCAAACGCCTCTGTTCCATGTCCTCAAGGCAATCGGTTCCTATTCACTAATGTGTAATAATACCTATATTGTGACAGGGTAAAAAAAAACTAAACAAAAATATATTTAAAAGTACAAAAAAATAATCTATACAAATAAATAAAATTGAAGTGTCTGTTTGTAATATTAAAATAACAGCTTTTTAATCAATGCATATGTGTGTATACACGATACATATACCAAAAATGTAGTTAAAAAATTTTTTGTCTGTCTGTCTGTCTGTCTGTCTGTCTGTCTGTTTGTTCCGGGTAATCTCTGGAACGGCTGGACGGATTTTGACGGGACTTTCACTGGCAGGTAGCTGACGATCTGGGGAGTAACTTAAGCTACTTTTTTTAGACTAACTTTGTCCCGCGGCGTTACTCGCGGTACAACAATAGCCGCGGGTAACACCGCGGGCTTCAGCTAGTTAGATATAAGCCTTATTTAGTAAGTAAGTAAAAAAATAGAAATATTTATTCAGATATTAGTAGTAGTTAATAAGCCTTTATTAGTAGCCAGCCATATATTTGATTAGTCTTCAACAGTTTACTCAATAAATAGCGACACCATATACATCTCATAATCGAATATTAAATGAATGATTGTCAACTAGTCTTTTAGCAGAAATCGACCCAAATATTTTATAGACATAGTGACATGTAACACGGATGAAGGCGGGTCGTCCGCCTTGCACACTTTGTATTCTCCCAGTCGCCACCTGGGGGTAGTGGCTTTTGAAAAAATCTTTTACATTTCACTCCATCTTAACCTAGACATTTTATTATAAAAAAATCAAATCTTCTAACGTCTAGTACTAATTTAATACTTAAGTCAAGCCCTTAGAGAGCTATTTCTGGGTAAACTAACTCAGTTTTGTGTTTATGCACAAAGACTGATTTGTTTTTGTGTAGACATTAGGTATAATCCAATACGTAAAGATGTTTTATAATTTACTTATGAAAACAACAATAATCTTATATTCATGAGCGTAGAAGATTCCAAAGTTTGACAAAACAGACAAATGAAAACTTCTTTTTTCTGAATTTAACTGTCACATCTTTTAGTGTGATCATGAGTAGATACTAGGTAAACAGGTGAATCAATGAAGTGTTGATATATTATTACATATATTAAAATAGAAAATAACTTTCATCCAAGCAAAGCAAAAATATGTTATGGTGGGTACCACGGCCTACATCGGATTGATCCAGGCTGCCCAAGGATGGTTGGCGCTCCTCGATTGGCGCGTTACCTTGATTACAATTGGTGCATACCTATAGGTAAATTAAAGTTTTTCGTTGGCATTTAATGAGGAGTAAGCCTTTTCTCGGAGGTTACGAGTTCGTTTTGAGAAAATTATTCTACAGATTAGTTTTACTAGATAAAAACGTTCTTGAAGAGCGAACAACATCAGTTTGTAAATTAGCCAAGTGATGGGACACGGTGGAAGTTTTGTTCCGTGTAACTAGGAAAACTGCGACTGGTATAAGGAAATCTTCTGTATAAAGAATTGTCTCTAATTCTAAAGAATTGGCACTCTGTGTCAAAAGCATTAATAAGGCACAGAAAAAGATTTTAAGATAATGAGAACTTTCTCTTTTAATTACTTTTAAAATGAATTAAGAAAAGTACATAGAAAAGTGTTTTTACTTGAGCAATTTCGTAAAAAAAAAGTTGCCACCTTATTAAACATTAAATAAATAAGTGAGAACACATATAGGTATATAAAATAGATTTTTAGTGGCCCAAATATGAAATTCAAAACAAATAAGTACACCCTTACTGAATACATTTAATTTAATAATTATTTTTAAAATTTAATGCCTAACAGCTGTTGGAATCTCATGTGAATGTTGACTGTTTCCACCAGAAACATCACAATTAATTTCGCCCCGGTCTTACCAAAGCGACATTATAACAAAGACATTCTCGGGTAGATATCAAGTAGACACCCAACGAGTGGGCCTAACAAAAGAATGAGAACCGGAAAGCTAGGTGAGTGGTACTTGAAGTGATACTCTTGGAGATTGCTCTGAATGGTATCGAGTGCGCCAAGCTATCGAGGACACGATCTGCGTGATCAATTGATACAAGCACGGTTCGCTCCTTGCTGATACTGCTTGGTACACATTTTTTTAGATTTATATTTTATTGTTTGACAAAAATAATTACGTATTAATATACATATTATATAATTATGTTATCTTCGAATTCAGCACCTGCTTCGGGTTGCGGAGGTCCTATGATAGTCACTCCGAGGAAAAATAGAAATTCTGGTAAAACCGTTTGAAGGGTGACCCAAATAATATAGGAAAGAATAATTCTATTTTCACCGTGACTTTTGAATGCATTGAGCAATGAGGCACATTACTGACCCGAAAACTAGTTAACTATTTGTTTTTAAGCAGTTACTCAAAATGAGTTACTCAGAGTTTTTGAGTTTTTGAAGCACAAACTGACTAACTTAAATTTTTTAGGATTCCGTACCTTAGAGGCACGACGAACGGAACCCTATTACAAGGACTCCGCTGTCCGTTCGTTTGTCTGTCCATCTTTTACTAAGCTCTATCTTATGAACCGAGATAGACAGCTGTAATTTTCACAGATGATTTATTTTTGTTGCTGCTATATCAACAAATACTAAAAAACAGAAATAAATAAATATTTGAGGGGGTCTCCATACCAAAAAGTACATGTTTTTTTTGCCATTTTTTAGAAAACAGTACGGAGCTCTTCGTGCGACAACCAAACTCGCACTTGTTCTGTTTTTTTTGCTTATGCACATTTGAAACAGTTAACAGTTTCAGCCCCTTTTTATACCTGTATAGCAATGTTGATGCTGACAATTGAACATTAACAAGTTATGCGGCGTTTGTAGTAGTAATGGTTTTATCACGTCTTATTTATTTCATATTGAAACACAATTAAAAAGAAAATCCATAAAATATAATCATTGTAGAATCTTGCTCCGACATCATTTTTCGTTCACAGAACTAAATCGCTCTCAATTATTCACCGGCCCCTCTAAACCACTTGAAAAAATCCAATCAGCATAACTCGTCACTTTAATATCGATCCCCAATTTGCAAGCACTTATCAAATCGCTTTATGCATAGATATAAAATACAAGCAAACTGTAAGTTGCCGAAATGACTCGCAACAATACACCTTATTGCATACACAATAATATTGTACATTCTTTTATTGGCGTGTGGATATCTTTGTGGAAGTACAAAGCGGAGTGGTTTACTTAGAGTTTAAAATATTCATAGCTTGTACTGGATCGTATTTAAATATTTACATAAGTGTCACGCAGCGTCACTGACGTTTGTCGATAAAATGTATTGAGTGGAATGGCTGACTCGGAGTTACTTTCGTTGGGGTGACTAAGAATTAAAAGAACTGATTAGACGATTTTGCTATCAAACTTGAGAAAAAATATTATTATTTTTATTCTTTTCATTTAAACTATTCACTATATAATTATGAAATTATTATAATGCTAACTCCTTCAAATTCTTTGCGGGTTCAAACACAGTTTTTCCTTGTTCTTCTCGAGTATCACGTGTTGTCCTGCAAAGAAAGAGAGAAGGTGGGACCATTAGGAAGAACTCTTTAGAACACTCTCCATGGTAAAGGCGATAGAGGAAAACCATAGACATCACATCTTTACAACTGCAGAGGCTCTAGGGACTCAGTAGCTTCGGGATTGTCAATGATGAGAACTGCTCGCCGCTGAAACCGATCGAGAGTATCAAGAAAGTACTGTGCGGATCCACTGTAAAATTGGGAATAGTACTCCACGCGAGAGTGAACTTGAGTCTTGTAAGAAAGACACTGGTTGAAGAACCGTCTCACCTTAGTGACACTCTTAACGTACTCGCACGGGTTAAGATCCCGACAAACATCCACATCTAGGATATCGAGCTTATCTTGTAGTTGAGTATTCTAAAAATTCAGAAGAAGGAGGAACTTAAACTTTTTGGTAGAGAGAGTGCAACCCTATGTTTTTTTAGCGTTGAACTAGACCATATTCTATACACACTTCGCACAATACAAATAATATTTCTAAGATCTGAGAATGTGTTGATAGCTATTATTTTTCATTCACTAACCCTTGTAAACTTAATTCTTGTACGGGTTCTTAGGCACTCTTACCATTTACTTCTCGTTAAAGGTTTATTTAGAATCACTCGAAAATGGCACAGTTTTTGGAAATAGTTTTTTCTCAATGCTCTACATACAGTCTTGATCTCTCTTTTTCGCTTGTAATCGATATAGGTAGTTCAACTTTTTTTTTTTCAAAACCCTTATCAGTTTATCCATTTAATATTTAATGTAACTATGACCAGAAGCATACTTTACTGGTAGGTACTATTTTGTAAGTTTTAAAATTTAGTAGGTGTGCAAATAAACCTAAATAATCATAGATAGTAAATAATAACTCAACTGCACGAGCAAATAGATTTACATAGTTTTAGTTTGTCCAACTAGCCGATCTAAGTAACTTTTCTTGCGAAGTTGAGAATGTTCTGTAAATATTTAAGTATCCTAAAAGGCTCATATTTATAATGGCCGTATTTTCAATAAATTCTACGAACATTGAACATATATTGACTAAGCTTAGTAGTACGGTATATACATACATGTACAAGACATGCAATATTGCAGCATGGGAAATGAAATAAGTTTATAATCAAATATTTATATTTGCTATCAAATTTTATTGCAACCAAACGCATATGATCTGATCCATGGATATCATTATGGTTTTAAATTCTAAGAGTTTTTAGGATACATTTTTGTGATTGGACAAATGATCTGATTTAATTGAGAACAAAATGAAAAAAAAAATAAAAGACTTACAACCGATAGCTCATCGTCATTCAAACTTAAATGTGTTTTTTAAATATCGATTTACAATTGATTATAATTATCAATAAAAAAAAAATACTTTCGAGTAACAGAGATACAATCATCCTGATGGTTATAAGATTCACATGAACACATTTATTTCTCTATTGCTATGCATGTCGAGTCAGCCGACATTAGATGGGCTTTTAACTAAGGCTGTGAAGCGCCTTAGCCAAGAAGCAAGTGTTACACGTCGATTCTCTTTCTATAATCGCTAACGCTCGTATTCTCTTTCATATAATAATATTTTGAAACACGTGGATTGCGCTGACATCATTCCAATACATTTATTAGTTTAATATTAACATTTACGTTTGTATCCTACAAACTCGACTTCAACTTGGCTCGGATTCGTCTCGCCAATATGTTGCTAATCTTACAAATGGCTAAATAAAATTCATATTACATTTTTTTAAATATTCAAAATTTTCTTGCGTAAGTTCATTGTCACCCCTAACCGAAATGTAACGAAACGTTAACACTCAGTAGGCAGGGGTGATACTTGTACTAAGCGCCGTGTATTCCAACCATAAAAAATAATGGATCTGCGAATCGTCGAGATATGCACGGAAATATGGAGTGAGGTGAGCGCTTGAAAAATCGTAATAGCATCGAGAAAACGGGGATTAGAAAGCGATCGAGTCGAAATCGATGCGAGTGTTCAAACATTGACTGCTCGATGTGTACCTTAAGGGCTGCTCGGTTGTTTAAAAAAACAAGAGGTAATGGAATAGAATCACAATATCTTATATCCATTTGACGGGGTTTTTTTCCGACACACCTCATATTATTAAAGATTGTTTAAAGCTGGTAGAGTAAATTATGCTTTGTTCTATATTTCTACTAATTTTGTATCTGCTAATTTTTAGATATAAATGTATTTTTCTTTATTGTTACCCAAAACACAGTGAAAAGAAAGCCAGTGTGCTACGAAGAGCTACACACAATCAGTCAATTTCAGTTCACTTCATGGTTTAATTTGAAAACCATTTTAGATACAGTTCAATTCTCTTCGTTTATTTTAACTGGTACGGTAAAGAGTTCTGATGTCTTTTTACCCGACTGCGAAAGAAGGAGGGTTATGTTTTTCGAGTGTATGTATGTATGTATATTTCTTTGGCACGCCCTAGAGCCTAAACGGCTTGTCGTATTTTTATGTAAGTAGTGTCAATAGATTCGTCTTAGTCGTGAGAGTGACACTGGGTACATCAAAATTATAAAAAAACATATTACAGGATTTTTGGCCCCAAAAAGTAATCTAAAAAACTAATGTTTTCAAAATAAATCGAGTGTGGTATCAAAATAAAGATTTTTTAACGGTGATTACGAAAATATATAAAACTTATATGTTTTAATAAAAAAAAAACTAAATTTAATAAAGATGACAAATATTGACGCAGTCTGGTTTTTTATTTTCAATAAATTTACTTGTTCTCTTAAATAGAATGAGTGAGCAATCAAATACGGAAATATTTGCATGTGCATCGGTTAGTCTTTTTTTAATACGACTATTAAATTTCATAGATTAGTACAGATCAGATATGTACCTATTTTTACTATGTGACTATGTTGGTATACCATGTTCAAGTAATTCCAAAGTGTCTTATAAATAATGATTCCTCATACTAATACGATCACAATTAGATACCTAATATTAGTCAATACATGAAATAATAACTTTTTAGCGACTGAAAAACATCGCAGAGACTTGCGACTTGAGTATTTTATATGTATTACTTTTATATATGTATTTATATGTATGTAGCTTTTGTATTATTCTGATGAATAAGCTATATTACTATAAAGTTTATTCTAAATACGTTTATAAAGTTTTCGCGTGAAAGAGTAACAAACATCCTCACAAACTTTTGCATTTATAATATAAGTAGGGTAAATTAACAAACGACAGCAATAACTCACATGGTGCAAACTAAAACTTTGGATGTAAGGTTCTTGTTATTTTCCATGGAGGAATATGAACATGGTTTTTTAGTTAAATTAGTGTATATGTATACCTTAATATATTTCTAAACGTCGCGGTGTCGTAACAGTGTAATTATATATTACAATGGGCGGAAAACTAAGGATCCTCGTGATAATGTAAATAACATAAAACGTACTAACCTAATTTCAGGTAATCGTGTTTGCACGCTGTGTGTAAACACACGACGGTGTAAATGACAGCGTTACCCACACACTCCAACCAACTTAGAGAGAATACAATTACCTAACTTTGTGGTGTAATATACAGCAATATATTCTTTTATAACAGATTTGAGTATGTTAGTGTTAAGTGAATATGAAATATCTTCTATATATATACTTGCGAAAAGTTTTTGATTTCTTTGGTCACATCGCCAGAAAAGAGCAACTCATGGTCACCGAAAAAGTTGAAGGCAAAATACCAACAGGGCTGACTAGATCTAAATACCATTTGGACGCCAATGTAGATTGCGCCAATGTACGTTGCTCTTCTTTCGGCCAAAGAGAGGAACAAGGGGCGAGCAACCACCCTCAGAAATGAAGAAAACAACACGAGAAGGAGGAAAGGAGTATTTAATAAATAATAAAACTGGTCGAAATAAAACTAATTACTGTAAAGCCAGACATTTGGTTGGCATAGTGGTTTAAACGGTTGGTCCGGATGTGTTAATAGCAGCAGTTCCCGGATCCCTCCCGTCTCAGGCGCAGAGTGGCACACCGTATGGTTTTAGTCGGTTCGATTCCGACACACCGCCCCGCCGCAAACCCCGGCGGGGTGACGGCCCGAGGGGGTTTCCACACGTTAAAAAAAAAAAGTGGTTTAAACGGTTGCTACGCAAATTTCTACTGCGCCAAGTGTTGTGGGTTCAAATCCCATACAGGACAACACTTTGCGTGATCCACAAATTGTTGTTCTGAGTCCAGACTCCTAAAACGGACAGAAAGAACACTCAGGTGCTCTTTGTGTCCGTTTCATATATGTTTGTAAAGTCCCCTGCGTTATAGGATGTTTATTCCTAATGCTTCAATCAATAATAACAATTACTTTTTATTGAAGGCAACTCCCGCCTCAAGCGCTGTTTCACACCTATTTTCTGTGAGGCCGTGGTATCACTCCGATCGAGCCGGCCCATTCATGCCGAAGCATGGCTCTCCCACGACTGACTCCAGCTAAAAACAAATTTGAGACATAATGACATGGTGTCAAGGTTTTTAATTTTAAGTATTTTACAGACCATAAGACACAAATCATGAGCAAATGTTATATTTTCATCAGTCTATCGTAGACATAAGTCCTTCCAGTCCCTCCTCACTTGATTCGACCCTCGACTTCTCATCAATAACCTGGAACGATTTCTTAAACATTCTAGTTGCATACCTATATTCAAATTATTATTTTTATATAAATATATGTATTTTAAATTATGTCTCAAGAAGTTTTTTTCTTACACTCTATTCCAACAGAAACAACAGAAAACACAAACTTTTAAACATCACAATTCCCTTTTTATTCTTAAGCAATATTTATCTGTTGTGTTGTTTACCTATAAATTTCTTCCTTTCTATGTGGATTTTTACTGTAAAGTTTCCACCAAAATATTTGAAACAAGTAGGTATTGATGAATTATAAACTTTAAAGTAGTTGTATGAGTGCTAAAATACGATTAGACTCAATAAAATTGTTTTTGCTTTTGCATTTTTACCACTTGATACAAATGAAGTACAAAGTCAAAAAAATTTGAGTAAATATAAAAAAAAAACTATACCTCGCCTTGGTCGCCTTTAATCTCATTCACAAACGGCTATAACAACCATTTTGGCTAACGACTGTTTGTGACGTAGGTAGGTTAATGTTCAAGAAATTCGTCTCAAGTTATCGACGAACAAACAAAGTTGCGGCCGATGGGGAGCGAACCCAATTATCTCTAATGAAGACAATGATATAAGCGCGGTTATTGATCTAGATTTAAATTTCATGACGGGTCAGTCCCTATGATGTGCGAGCCCTTAATGCTTCTTACCAAGTTTTGTCTACTACGACTAAGGTGAGTTGATACTTTTATGTTTGATATATCTCTGAAATCCTAAAATATATAAAACGTAATACAGGCTTCCGTTCTTATGGGGGCAATGGGGCAACTAATCCGAAATCACCATACGGCGTTGCTGAGAAGAATTTTATTATAATATTGTTCAAATTTATCAAATGGACATAGTGAAGGTCAATAAATTACCATGGTGGTGAGATGGCATTGCATTGTACTTTTAGATAAATATATATCAAATAGAATTGAAGTTACCCAAGGCTGGTTTTTTAATTGCTACCATCCATGTTTTTAAGCAGTTTAAATTATAGATAGGACGGTGACGTTGCTGAAAACATCTAACATTCATCTTAAGGTACAATATATATACAATCTTCTCAAAAAGGTAAATGTTATAATCTTGAACGTTATTTAAAGAAGTTTATTTAAACCACCACTAAATATTATAAAGTCCAAGGATTAAGAATATTCAGTCCAACTGTACCAAACTTTAATGTCCACTAACTAATTTCTTATCCCCAAAACATAATAATATGAACCAACATACACACGAACAAACATGCGAAATTATGATTAACGAGCGCCCTCACACATACACGCCACTAAGAGACCTTTGCACACACGGGTATGATATAATGAAATAGATTACTATGCTGAAACGCTTATCAGTTGATGCTCCTTATGTTATCGATATTGTCCTTTCAAGTTTGGGCTTTCTTTAGCAATAAGCCTACACATATTATCTAGTATCTAACAAACAAATTTAGTGTGTTGCGTAGGTGTATTCTACGTCAGTTACTGCTACGACGTACAAAGTAATTATCAGAACTAAAACAATTAATGGAATAAGTTACATTTCAAATGCTTACACTTCTTTTATCATTATCATCATCACTGTCTTATCATTTGTCAATTTCATTCCTGGTCAGCAAAATGTGTAATATTAGAAAAAAATATGGCAAGTTTATTTCATAGTGGGCCGTCGCCATCAACCCTCTTTCGTAATTTAACCGCCTTCAGATTGACGAGGAGTCGAAGACATACATATATGGAAAGAATAACTTGGAGTAAGAAGCACTCCATATGTCTCTAATTGTCAAACAGGTCTGAGACAGCAATAGCTTGAAGGTTTTTTTATGTACAGTTTTTTTATGTTATATACATTTTTGAGAGATGTCGTTGTTTTTAATGTTTTTTATGCAAAGGAGTAGACAACTCAACTGTAAGTGACAACCACCGCTCATTGAAATATGCAACTCTAGAGCGATGAGTGCTTTGGCGCACTTTCACTTACTTTTAGATTCTGCATAATTGTGATTCGTGAGTAATGAAAAGGAACCTAAGAATGGCTTAGCACCAGTTTCTGCGAGGCCCTGGTACTACTTCGATCGAACCATCCCATGTCAGCAAATGTTGGAGAGATTGTAGGGGTATCTTCTGGCAGTTGGAATTGGATCGAGTTATGCCCGAACCCAGTTGTGGGACATTATAGGTTACTGGTTGATTGCTTAGCTGTTTTTGATGTTTTTAATTGTACCTTGTAACTTAAAATAAATCTTGATTGTAAAAGTAAGGTTATAGGTGAATCTACGAGCTTAAGTAGACAGTTAAAAATATTGAGAATGTAGTATGCAAAATTTTCACAATCAATGTATATTATATTAAAAAACAGGCCACGTGCTTGTCAGGGAACGCATAGAATAAGGTTCCGTAGTCACCCATAATATGGATTTAGAAGACGGAGTTGGTATTTATTACAATGAATGATGTTTACTTATTATTACGATGTTTTTGTACGAAGTTTTCAAAGTAAGCGCATTTTGCAAGTTAGGCCTCTGTTACTCGTGAACCAACAAAGTTGCAACAAATCTAAGCCGTTATAGTTTTCCTTCAAAGTTGTTTAGCTTTCAAAGGGAGGTACGCCCTATTTTGACAAATTGAGCTATAAACTTGACTATCTCGCAGACGTCCAAAAAAATTGTCGTAGCAATCCCTCAATATTTTTAAAAGGCATATTTAATCACACCCTTCACTGGGGTAAAGGCGAGAAAAAAAACATTCCCACTTTGAGTGTAACACAGAAAAAAATATTTTTTGTGATTTTATGACATGCAAAGTTTCATATTTCTAACACTTACCGTTTACAAGATAAGCCGAGGATGGACGGAAGGACATCACCAAACTATAAAGATCCAAAACAGGAACTACAGAACCCTAAAACTAACATATTATTGTGGTCAATAAGAGTATATCGACACATGGTCATCATTAGTCGGTTTCGGGTTCATTGCGGCCGCCGAGCTACCGTGGGTAAGCGGGCGAGGAGAAGTATAACCACGTATTGTAAATGATTAACAATGCAACAATTATTATTATAACAAAATATTTACAGAATTACAATCAGCAATATAATTAGAATACGACGCTCCACCGAACACGTCTTATTTCTTTTGCTAAGAGAGCCCGGAGTTGCGTCAAGAGTCAAGAAACGTCAACCCATGCTTGTCAAAATATTAGCTGCCAGTCTTCACGTTTCTTGCCACTCTTAAAATATCGAAGCGCCGTCACGGCCGGACTGACAAATCGCACGTCCTCGTGCGACCCCTCACACCTCGATTTATCTGCAAAGACCAAATACAGGTCTGTAGTACATGTCTGGACCTGCTCGCCCATCCCTGACTAGCTACTGATTCATGACACCTGTTTAAAAAGATCTCGATCTTCACCCCTCGCATCTGAGTTAAACACACTGGGCGGACAACTGACCTCAGGCGCCCCTTCGACCACCCACCAACTCACATGGTGCGATGGACCGGACAAACCGTCAGCGTCCCTTCCACCAGCCACGAAAACCACACACAGCTGCTGCAATCAACTGATTCGGAACGTCGACCCATATAGGCCAGTCCCAGACCAATCTCTTGCCACCCAGCTCACACCAGAACAATCGTAGTCTGACCGTGGGCATCGACCCGGTTTAGGCCAGCCCAGGCGATCAACTACGCTACATACCACGTAGTCTGATCAGAGGCATCGACCCGGTTTAGGCCAGCCCCCTTGATCAACTACGCCACTACGCCACTTCCAACTCCAAATCCCATGCTGTAGGCTCTAGATCGATTCTCAATAAGAAATACAGGGTTTACTCAATTATTATAACCTCACCATTTACTACTCATCATGTTCGGAGGCAGAGAGGGTGTCAGAGCTTGCGGTCAAAATATGTGAACTAGTTACCGATACTGTTTCACTATCATTATCATCGTTCATTCTTATAGCTATGGATTTCCGCCGTCTCGGCCTCCTCTGCCTCAATATCTAACGATATAACTACTTCAATTAACCCATCATAGCTCCTGGGTACTGCAAGCAAGTTTTCATGGGCGTATTTATGGTTCGGTTAGACCCATCTATGCCTCTCAGCTCGAATCTATCGTAATCTAGTCAGATCTAATCTAGTTAACGGTCTTACTATTGCTCTACCCCGATTAAAGCGTTCTACTTCTGACGAAGCAGCCTTTTTAATATTCTCGAAAGCGTTGTGCCTAATGGTATCGGTCGAAAAGGGGCTCAGGCTCAGCATGAAATGATAAAGTTGATATTCCTAATGACTTTGTTCGTGTGCCAAGCATTGATTCCGTTGGGCAGCAGTCTGTAACTTTAGATCTAGTGACATTCAAGGCAAGCTGAACTTCCTTATTCCTATTCATAGCAACAGTCAGATCATTTGAGGCTTGCGAACTAGGTGTAGGCTCCAAGACAGGATTTCTAGATAGATAACCGGCGTAGTTCATGCTAATGCCCTGCTTGTGAACAATATTAATGTCGTACGCTAGTAAGAAAGCCCACCATCTATGTACACGTAGTGTTAAGTCGGTTTTTGATTACGCTCAATTAGGTCTATATCGAGAATGTCTGTCGTAACCCGTCGCGTTGGTATACCGTCCATGAGGAACTTCTTCTAAAATTCTAATCAATGCTAATTTGTCATAACCTCGTAAGTCTGTATCAAATTTTCATAAAATCAAGCTGCTAGATTTGTCAGAAAAATAAACTTCTCTACGTTGAGAAAAAGTAACTTTATCGTTAACTATATGCACACGTAACTGGTTCAGCAATAGTGCCATCAGGTACTATGTGAAACAACACTGAGAGCGATAAGCTTTGAACATTGGTGGGGCTAACAACCATACAAAAGCCCGTCAGATAGACTAAATCATTCTATACAGTACCAGGGAACTTCTTGGCGTATTTGTTGGTTATCATTGAACAAACAGATTTACTATCAAAAGAAAGGAAACTGGCTCACCGGATGATGTAGTCAAAGTACTCCTCGATGCATTGCGTTCACACACATGGACATCTTTGACCGCCGCTACTCCGCTGCCGCTCACTCGATCTGGACACGCCAATGCCAAGTGTCCTGGTCGTCCACACGCGAAGTAGGTGATTGGTCTTGGTTTGTCAGTGGATCTGTATGTTTGTTTGTGTGTCTTCTCTTAAATAACAGGCTCCTCTCTTCGCTTGCGGAAGTCTATCGCATTGTGACCAGAAGTGCTTCGTTTCAGTGAAATGCCATTGAGAACGCGAAGAAGTTGAGATATAGTGGTCAGGTTATGGGAGTGGAACTCTCGGAGAATCACGGCTTCCTTTTGGCATAAAACCACAGACACAAATCCCGTTGTAACATCTTCAGACGTCTCCATCCGCGGAGTGAATTTGATGATGTTCTAAAGGCGCATGGCCGCCTCACTCGCTGTTTCTTTAACACCAACTTGGAAACGTACAATTTCATCGAAGTAGTAAGTAGTTTAGTAAGCATGTCAGCTGCGATGCCTGCAGTCGTGTTAAACTGGTAGCAGCTCGGTCTTTGAGTGCACGCGTAAGTAATAACAGTAGTTCCGTACCTCGTAACTTATGGCTGTTGATAACAATTTTTGTTACGTTGCACCAACCCTTTATATCCGCTTCGTTGCCATCAGGATCAAACTCGATTGAGCACGGCTATTCTCCTCTGAAGTAAGCCCTTCACATCCCACTTCTGATATCGACACATGGTCATCATTAGTCGGTTTCGGGTTCATTGCGGCCGCCGAGCTACCGTGGGTAAGCGGGCGAGGAGAAGTATAACCACGTATTGTAAATGATTAACAATGCAACAATTATTATTATAACAAAATATTTACAGAATTACAATCAGCAATATAATTAGAATACGACGCTCCACCGAACACGTCTTATTTCTTTTGCTAAGAGAGCCCGGAGTTGCGTCAAGAGTCAAGAAACGTCAACCCATGCTTGTCAAAATATTAGCTGCCAGTCTTCACGTTTCTTGCCACTCTTAAAATATCGAAGCGCCGTCAAGTATTTAAAACATTTACATAATAATATGTGTATGTCAGAACATTTTTGTTTATTTATTTGCCAAATAAAAAGAATAAGAAAGCTGACCCACTTTTGTAATACTTATTATCCGACTGCAAAGAAAGGAGGATAATGTCTTCAAGTATATGTATGTATGTATATTTCTTTGGCACGCCCTAGAGTCTAAACAGCTTGTCATATTTATGTGAGTGGTGTCAATGGATTTGTCTTAGTCGTGAGAGTGACACTGGGTACATCAAAATTAAAAAAAAAAACAAAATTAAGGATTTTTGGCGACAAAAGATAACTTCAGAACTTATTTTTTCCAAAATACTTCGAGTTTGGTATCCGAATTAAGATTTTTTTAAAGAAATTACGAATACATTTATAGCATAGGTATATGTTTTACTGAAAAAAATTGTAAATATTATATTTCTAAAATCGACAACGTCTAGTTAAGAAAAGTAAACATTACAATTATAGCCATAGAAAAATATATTTAATACAACCTCTTGCCAAAACCTCCATCCGGATCCTTCCTCAAAAGTCAAAGTATCTCAATGCCAAATTTCATTGCAATCGATGCAACGCGGCAGCGGTTTAGCCGTGAAAGCGTAACAGACACACAAAACTACCTTTGAATTTATTATCTATATTAATATGGAATAAGGATAATATGATGTTTAGGACCTACTGATATGGGTATAAGTACATTTTCTTGTAGCTACGTAGACGTTTATCTCCTTACCTTTGTCACAAATTATAAAAAAAGAACACCGCGAAACCGGAACAGCAGTGCAATTAGAGTCCTAAAGATTGTTGATGATGATGGTGATTTTAAAATCCTTACCATATTGAAAATACCCTCCGCTTTAATGCTTTTAATATAAAAATATCGTAATTAATAAAAACATCATTTAAGACTGTCACTAGTAGGTACGTTTACGTCTTAAATTACAGTGCTATTTGATATCGATCGTTCCGAGTGTCGCTTCAAACACATCAAACTTGGTAAGACGGTAACGGTTTTGCTTAACAATTGCATCGAAAGGAAGATTTGTTTGCACCCCTCTTCAAATCAATGTCACCATAATTAGTGGTGATGTAGAGGAATGGTTGTTAGGTCTATCCAACACAAAGGGCCAACCGCCTTATACGATTGACCACGACCAGTTGAAGTGATGTCTGGTGAACCGTAGCCCTACAATTGGTGTTAGGTAGTTGTATATGCACGTATATTCTTACCAGCACAAGAACTGACATTATGTATTTTTTTCTATTACCTACTTTTTTATTCTGTATGTCTAGTAATGATAAACAATCGAAAGATGTTTCTGTCTTACGTGGGCCTCATGTGCAATGTGTTGTGCCTACATATATAGTAGTAAGGGCTGCATTAAGAGTAATAGTTCTATACGCATCTTCTGGCAACGTCCCATGTCGTATGGTGTGCCGCAGGGGTCTGTCCTTTGACCACTCCTATGGAACGACTCGACAAGGCCCTTCGAGGTCGCCTCCTCCGGGCTTGGGCGTATTTTATTACGCCGATGACACGCTGGTCACAGCCCGAGGGTCGTACTGTCGGGCGGCGACGCGCCTGGCCACCACAAGAGTTTCTTTTTTTTTACCACTTTTTTTCCACCATTGTCCTGTCACTAATCATTTACTACCATACTTAGAATACTGATTACTACATGTTGCTCATCATGCACATGTGCGTGGAATTACGTATTGGTTCTGAACTTTTCATCCATTCCATCCATTTCATCATCAACCTATTCCTTTGTTATCCACACTACACATCTATAATTCATGAATAGATAGTATTAATATACTTAATCTATTCTAAATGGTATTTGGCTTTGTACCTTATTTTCCTACCTACCTTTTTATAAATGGTTTAGGTATATGTAAATAATTTAAACGTAAAGAGACTTAATTATCTTTACGACTGTCTAAAAGTCATAAGTAATACAAAATATATTTAAAATTTTAATTCAAATCAACGCATATACAAAACGTAAAATAGATAGATCACTTGCTCGTTTGCGAGGCCCATCTTGCTAAATACAAGATAACACGTGCCTTCATTTACTTAAAGCTTTAAACACACTCACTTGATTTTTTTAATATAAGAATGAATGCAAACATAATGCATTATGTGAACAAATTCGTACCAAAAGAATAGAAATATAATGATACTAGCAGACCCACGCACGCACACACGAAAAAAGTTTTTTTTTTTCATTTTTCGGGTTAATATATAGCCTATGGCACTCACAAATAATATGGCTTTCTATCGAAAAAATAATTTTCACCATCATCTCAGCAGATTCAGAGACTGTCCTCTACAACTTGAAAACTTACTTCCTTATAATATTAGTATGGGGATAAAATAAATTACACAGCAGAACCTTAAGTTATTCTACCTTTTTTTCAACATGATAGGTATCTTTGCAATAGCATTGTAATAAACAGATAGACAAACAGACGAATGCTAACGATACAGATGTAGATTATTTATAACATTTAGTTATGAGTATTACTATTTGCATCAATTTTGTCCAAGAAACAACCACGCAAGATAATATCAGATATTTTAAATCTACATTTATGTTCCAAAAGTAAAAAAAATATGTTTAAAGCTGTATAAATATATAACTGTAACAAAAATCCTTTTTATAAATAGGTATTTTACTCCATTTTTGTGTACGAGGTCTAACCCATGACATGCGTCGACTAAGCTTATCTTCTAATACAAGAATTAGGCGTCACAACAACCACTTACATATCTTAAAGACACACATTAACCTTACCGTTTTTCATTATACACTCGCTGAAGTTCATGTTTGAAATCTATGTATATATATAAGTATACACATATATATATATATCTATATATATGACTGTTATGTTGGTTTGTGTACACTTTAAGAACTGAAAAAGTTCTGCGTAGATTGAGCTCAAATTTTGACGCGACATAGAAACGATATCATACAAAAAAAACAAATGATGATTTTTCAGTTTATTGGCATCAAGAATCGTATTTGCCTAGTTTTACCGGACTACGGGCAAAACGAAAGGGTAGTTTTTAACTTTTTGGCAATCTCTGTATGTTCTACAGCCTATCGCAGTCCACTGCTGGACATAGACCTCTCCAATTGCACGCCACTTGATTTGATCCTCGGCTTCTCGTATCCAGCCTCTGCCAGCCGTCTTACGCATATCACCCCACCTGGCCTGTGGACGTTCTACGTTTGCCGAAACGCGGTCTTCACTCAAGAAACCGTTTACCCCAGCGGCAACTTCAGCTTGCTAATCCTGTGGGATATGTGATGGTCTTGGTTCTCTGCTGGATTACTTCATTTCTGATGCAATCCCTAAGAGAGGAGAACGATTCGAGGTCCCGCCGAGAATACGTGCTTTTTTACTCGCTCCGTTTTTAAAAAATCTTTTGAGTGGTATTTTTTAGTGCTATCAAAACGTTTTTAGTGCCAAAAGTTTCGTCTCCACGAGCCCCAACCTTTGGGCTATAGTGGCGCAGCCGCACGCGCAAGTGTGAAGTAGGAGAAGTGTTTTTCCTGAATTTTCAAGGTTATACGTGGAAAATAGAACACTTAAAGAGTGATAGAGACGTGATTTGTGTACTTACGTGTTTGTGCTAAGTGTCTAAGTGTAGGGCTAAGCGGCCCCCATCTGACGCGCGGTGAAAATTCACCGCCCGACCAGCCAATTTTCCTCAAAAATCCAGAAAAACAAAAACCACGTGGCCACGTGGTCAGTGAAGGAGCAGTAGGAGGGCGTGGAAAATTTGCAGACAGAAGAACCCTCATACTGGAAGACGATTTCTGCAATCAGAAAAATTTTCAACCTTAAAGTAGAATTATTATTACCTTTTTAAGTTCATAACTTTGACCTATTATATCTGTCCAATTTGGATAAATATAAATATTCTGCAACTGCACGTCGCTGCGCGCTCGCCAGAAGAACACACCTGCAAAATTTAAAATTTTTGAAGCATTATTTTAGAAATTAAAATTAAAAAACCAAAATTTTTGAAAATTGCAAAAATTTCCCTGAAAAAACTGAACAATTAAAATTTTTATTTTATAGTATTAGATTATTTTATTTTAGATTTAGATTAGATAGATTAAAGTCCTAGATTTAACAAAAATTAACCATATTTTTTCAAAATTTTTGGTCTGTTTATGACGTAGTTACAAGATTTTTTATGTTTTTAGCTCATAAATCTATAATAAATAGAAAAAATTAGAATTTTAAGTCATAATTGTGTTTATTTAGCTATTTTAAGTCTAATTAAGCCCAAACAAGGGTGTTATATCTTCAAAAACATAAAATTCTAAAAACTTTGACGCCTGAAAATTTTTCAGGCTGAAACCCAAATATTCAGCGGCGTCTCGTCGGGACTGAAAAAACGATACCAAGCGCGACAAAAATCGCACCGGTGGTTCGTGAGATATCTCGACTTAAGTAAAAACAGCGGCCATCTTGTATTTGTACCGCGATTTTTGATCCGCTATATCTCCGAAACCTTTTGGGCTGGAGGGGTCGTGCTTGGGTTCGTTAGAAAGGGCTTTTAAGGTCCTTTTATAATATATAGCCAAACCGGCTCTATATAGAGCCAAAAAATTTTTTAAGACTAATAAATTTTTTATTATTGTGTATATTGATATTTCCTAGGTTAGGTGACTTCTCCGACCCCTTATACAGGTCGTTGAAAGACTGTATTTGACTCTAGGTAGAGCGACCCTGATTATTCAGGATATCTATTTGTTTAGGATCGTCGTTGTGTCGTTCCTCGCTTAGCAAACGGTGTTAGAATTCCTAACATACTTTATTGACTTTTATTTACACACATAATATACACTTTTTACTAAAATCTTTACACTTATTTACGTAATTGACGAACACCTCCAACATAAACTGTGCCAAAATGTTTGCAGCAGTCCGTACACCACACAAAGACATCTCCCCCGCAGAAACGGGAGAAAAATCGCCCACCAGCGATCGACAAAGGACGGAGAAGGCAGGTCCTTCGACACTAAACCCAGCACCTGCGCGGGTGCGTAGTAGCATAGGCGAGATAGAAGCCAAAATCCACCCTCCCGCCTCCGCATCCCCAAAGGCAAAACAGCTGCCAGTACAGGGCGCGCCTAAATACATCAGCAAGATAACTGAGGCAAGGGCTCAAGTAGTTAAAGCGAAAACAGCTCTTAACCACAGCAAAAATCTCAAGGCAGAGTACAAAAAAGATATCACAGAAGCTGTCGACCGTCTCTTCGGTCTCTTTAAAGAGGCGGAATCGGCACCCAAACCAGTCGCAGACACTGAGCCTGAAGCCCAGACCGATAATGAGCCGCAAGAACAAAGGCTGAGGGATATGGAGAGCCTACTCCTTAAAAAGATGAACGACCATGAGAAGCTATTGAAGGAAAACAGAGAAGAAATTCTAAAAATAGGTGTCATGGTACAGGAGAGCCAAAGACCAGTTTCGTATGCAGGAGCTGTCGCCGGACCGGTAAAACGCCCGGCTCGAGAGCTAGCGGTGATGCACTCTATTGCAATCACCTCTAAAACAGAAAGTGAAACCGGCGATCAGGTCCTGGATAGAGTTAGGAAAGCAGTAAATGCGAAGGAAGAAGGAGTTAGGGTTGATAGCGTGAGGAAAGCTAAGGATCAAAAAATTATCGTGGGCTGTCAATCCAGAGAAGAAATAGAAAAGGTGAAGAAGAAATTAAAAAAGTCTGGAGGAGATCTACAAGTAGAAGAGATAGCGAATAAAGATCCATTAGTTATACTCAAATATGTCATGGACTATTTAACAGATGAAGAAATTCTAGTCGCCGTAAAAAACCAAAACAAGAAACTGCTCAGAGACGAACCAGAGCAAAATATAGCGGCAATAAAGGTAAAATATAGGAGGCGCACTAGAAACAAGCATGTGTCCCATATCGTATTGACCGTACCACCAAGTATATGGCGCCGCTTAACAGATGAGGGTATCGTGTACATTGACATGTATCGGGCCAAAGTGGAGGACCACTCACCGCTGATTCAGTGTACACGATGCCTAGGTTACGGTCACAGCAAGCGCTTTTGTAAGGACACTAGTGACATGTGTAGCCACTGCGGGGGGCCCCACCTCAAGGCAGTATGCGAGGATTTCCACTCAAATGTACAGCCAAAATGTCGGAACTGCACCAGAGCGAGGCAAGACCGCAGTGAGCACAATGCTTTTAGCCCTGACTGCCCTATGCGACTAAAATGGGATGAACTGGCTCGCTCGTCTATAGCTTATTGCTAAGGTGGTCCCGGACCATTACAGGCTCGTACAAGCGAATCTCCAAAGGAAAAAGCTAGCCACCGACGAGCTTATCACAGAAGCTGTCAAACGAAAAATCGATGTGGCACTTATCCAAGAGCCATACGTGGGCGCAAAGAAAGAGATGAAGTATTATGGGGGCGTGAGGGTCTTCCAGAGCGCAAACAGGGGAGAGGGTACTGTCAAAGCAGCTATCGCCGTCTTTGATAAAGACTTAAACGTAAAACAGTACCCGAAACTCACCACAAATAACATCACTGTGGTGGGACTCCAGACTAGCGCCTGGGAGATCATTCTAGTCTCATTCTACTTTGAGCCGGACCAACCGATCGAGTCTTACCTTGACCAATTGAGGACGATCGTCGTACACGTAGATACCAAAAATATAATAGTCGGAGGCGATGCAAACGCTAAGAGCCTGTGGTGGGGGAGCCCCATAAACGACGAGCGAGGAGAAGAAATGACGGGAATTCTAGGCGAACTCAACCTCCACATACTCAATAACAGCGAAATTCCAACCTTCGACACCATCAGAGGAGGTCAACGGTACCACAGTTATATCGACGTTACAGCCTGCTCTACGGACATCTTGGACAGAGTGACACGGTGGAGAGTAGACGAAAGCCTCACGAGTTCGGATCACAACAGTATTTTGTTCGACCTTAATCTAGTAAAATCAAAAGGTATTAAAATAGATAGAACCACTAGAAAATATAACACAAAAAAAGCAGATTGGCCCGAGTTTTACATTAAACTCAATCAACTAAAGTTAGACAGAAACATTAATAAAAGTACAATAGAAAAAATAAATAGTATAGATGAAACAGAAAATGTAATAGATACAATAAATAAATTAGTAACAGATGCATGCAGCAAAACAATACCAAAGAAAAAACAAAAAGAACAACTTACCGTACCGTGGTGGTCCGAGAAACTCGAAGGGTTGAAAAAAGAAGTCGCCACCAGGAAGAGAAGGATAAGATGCGCGTGTCCAGTCCGAAGGCCGATGGTGATCGAAGAGTACCTGAAAAAGAAAGAAGAGTATGAATTGGAGGCGTCGACAGCTCAAATCAAGAGCTGGAAGGAGTTTTGCACGAAACAGGACAGGGAGGGGGTCTGGGAGGGGATTTATGGGGTAATAAACAGAACAACTGAAAGGGAGGAAGATCTGCCTCTGGAGAAAGATGGAGTGGTACTGGATCCGCACGAATCAGCCAGGTTACTAGCAGAAACCTTTTATCCAAAGGATGAAGCTGACAATGACAGCGAATACCACATCCTTGCCAGAGCGAAAGCAGATCAAATAAACTTCGAAGGATCTGATGAACAACGCGATCCCCCTTTCACCATGTTAGAACTCAGAACATCATACGAGTCATTTAATCCTAAAAAGGCACCGGGGGCCGATGGTTTTACTGCAGACATATGCAGCCACTTTATAAGCGACGACCCCGAGTTTTTCCTGGCTCTCCTAAATAAATGCTTGGAGCTCCACCACTTCCCCACGAGATGGAAAGAGGCCACAGTAATAGCCCTAAGAAAACCGGGAAAAGATAGCTATGTAACACCTAAAGCATATAGACCAATTGGACTCCTACCGGTTATGGGGAAAGTGTACGAAAAGATGCTGGTGGCACGTCTCAAACACCATCTGATCCCCAGGATGAGTACTCGCCAATACGGGTTCATGCCACAAAGGAGCACCGAAGACGCCCTCTATACCCTAATGGGGCGCATTCGTGGCGGACTCGATAAAAAGAGGCTCGTTACGATCGTGTCCCTGGATATAGAGGGGGCCTTCGATAGCGCTTGGTGGCCAGCTATAAGGATCCGGTTGGCTGAGGAAAAATGTCCGCAAAATTTAAGACGTGTCATGGACAGTTATTTACAGGACAGGAGAGTCGGGATGAGATACGCCGGTGCAGAATACTCAAGGACTACACAGAAGGGCTGCATTCAAGGCTCGATCGGAGGGCCAATACTCTGGAATCTCCTTCTAGATCCCATCCTTAAGGACCTGGAAAACCGGGGTATATATTGTCAGGCTTTCGCTGACGATGTCGTTCTGGTGATAGATGGCGAAACGGCACGTGAGGTTGAGTCACAAGCCAATACCGCACTCGTGAGTGTTCTGGCGTGGGGAGCCAAAAATAAATTGAGATTCGCACCTCACAAAACCAGCGCTATGCTGATAACACGAAGGCTTAAATTTGACATCCCGCGCCTGAGTATGGGCGGGGTCGACATAGCCATGGTCAAGGAGATAAAGTTGTTGGGCGTCACAATTGACGAGAAGCTCACTTTTAACAAACACGTGGCAAACGTCTGTGGCAAAGCGGTGGCCATCTATAAGCGGTTGAGTAGGGCGGCAAAGGCAACGTGGGGTTTACACCCGGAAGTCACCAAGGTAATATACACAGCGGCAATAGAACCTGTTATTCTGTACGCCGCCAGCGTGTGGGCTCCGGCCGCCAAGAAGATAGGGATAATGAAGCGGCTGGGGACAGTGCAGAGAGGAGTGGCTCAGAAGCTGTGCCGGGCTTACCGAACTGTCTCCCTGAACTCTGCGCTCCTTCTGGCGGGGATCCTCCCTCTGGACCTACGAGTTCGCGAGGCGGCCCAGCTCTACGAGGCCAGAAGAGGAGTACCGCAGCGGTTTCTGGGGGACAGGGAGGTGGAGCGGATGCACTCTGCTCTGCAAATGCCACATCCCGCGGAGCGGGCTGACCTGGGGCTCGGGAACCTGGTGGACCAAGACCAATTCTTGGCGCTGACAAATTTTGGTACTACCATCTTTACAGATGGTAGTAAAATTGCAGGGGGAGTTGGAGCAGCGCTGTCTATCTGGGATGATACAAAGGAAATAAAGAACATAAAGTTGAAGCTACCAGCGTATTGCACGGTCTACCAGGCCGAGCTCCTGGCTATCTGCGTCGCGACAAGGGAGATTGGGAGAATAAAATCTACAGCCATAGGCATCCTTAGCGACTCCATGGCAGCACTGATGACGGTTAGAAACCATAGTTGCCTCCACCCCCTGGCAGTGGAAACCAGAGAGAACTTGAGAACCCAGTCTCTCCAGGGCAAAGTTGTCACCTTGCTCTGGGTCAAAGCCCACGCAGGGGTGGAGGGTAATGAACGCGCGGACCGTCTAGCCAAGGAGGCCGCAGAAAGATCCAAGAAGAAACCGGATTACGACCTGTGCCCGATTTCCTATATAAAAAGAAACCTGCGCATGCAGACGTTGGAAGACTGGAACCAAAGATACAGCACAGGTCAAACAGCAGGCATAACTAAGTTATTTTTTCCGGACGCAGTGGCGGCGTACAGAATAACTAGGAAGATCAAAATTTCATACGTCCTAACACAGGTAATGACGGGGCACGGTGGGTTCTCCGAATACTTGGAACGTTTCAAGTGTAAGGGGAGTCCATCGTGCGCCTGCGACCCAGGTGAAAGAGAAACGGTGCCGCACATTTTATGTGACTGCCCTATTTTTGCCCTAGAGCGACACAACCACGAGAGTAAAATAGATATGAAAATTAAAATAGAAAACCTTAGTAATATTATTAAAGGCGAATATAGGGAAGCATTTATAGACTACTGCACCAAATTGGCCGAAAAAGTTATAAAGAGAAATAAAACAAGTGTATAAGAAATTATGTTTGCACAATATTATATAGTATATTAGTGTTAAGCATAAATAAAACAATGTTAGTAATAAATAAATAAGTGTATAGCCATAAGAAGCTTCTAACATGATAGAAATTAAGGAATTGTGTAACCACAACATAATAGAATAAGGAGATGTAATAAAAACAAGAATGGAAATAGGTAATAAGGAACTGTGTACTAATATTACAATAGAATAAGAAGATGTAATAGATCTAAGAATAGAAACAAAAATATAATTGTGTACTCAACCAACAATAGAATAAAAAGAGATAAATAGAAATTAAGGAATTGTATAACCATAACATAATAGAATAAGGTATGTAATAAAAACAAGAATGGAAATAGATAATAAGGAACTGTGTACTAATATTACAATAGAATAAGAAGATGTAATAGTTCTAAGAATAGAAACAAAAATATAATTGTGTACTCAACCCACAATAGAATAAGAAGCGATAAATATAATTAAAGATGTGAAATAAAAAGCATAAGTAAAACATATAATATAAGAAAATAAGTAGTCATAAGAACATTGTTAAATAGAAAACCATGGCTGAGCCTGATTTATTTTCCCCGTAGAACTAAGACTAACTATTAGAGAATAAAGAAACAAAGATAGAAAGAATAGATTAGTGAACGGGAGTCCCACCCGTATGGAATGAAAAGAGATACGAAAGATAAGATACTGGTATGAAGTATGGAAGTGCGAGAAGCAAACAAGTGAGAACTGGCATGCAAGAGAAATAGCTTAACATAGACTCCGATAACGTTGGAGGTATTTGTAAAAAAAAAAAAAAAAAAAAAAAAAAAAAAAAAAAAAAAAAAAAAAAAAAAAAAAAAAAAAAAAAAAAAAAAAAAAAAAAAAAACCTAAGAGAAACGCTGAGCATAGCCTTCCCCACAGCACGCTTAGCGACTTTCAATTTGTGGACCAGCCATACCGTAAGAGCCAACGTTTCGGCTTCGTATGTCATGATGGTTGTGTTCCACCGTAGCGCCTAAATTACTTAACCGATTTTAATGAATGAGGTATCAATAGATTCGTAATAATGATCCAAGTGACATTCGTTACATAAGTTTTGTCAAAAGTTTCGAATTGCTGCACCGATTTGACGGGACTTTTACAGGCCGATATCTGATGATATAATGAGTAACTAAGGCTACTTTTTTTTAGACTAGCTTCAACTAAAACCGCGGGGTTCTACGAGTATAATAATATAATACTATGGAGTTGTTCTGATAAGACAACTGATATAAACACATATTTACTTTTTTTATAAATTCATACACATCAAACATAGAAAAGCCAAACCCAGACATAATAATTAATTAATTAAGAATCAGAATTAACATGCATTTCCAACAAAGTAAACAACTACATATATTTACGTCAACTTTA
Source organism: Spilosoma lubricipeda (assembly GCA_905220595.1). Classification (NCBI taxonomy): domain Eukaryota; kingdom Metazoa; phylum Arthropoda; class Insecta; order Lepidoptera; family Erebidae; genus Spilosoma; species Spilosoma lubricipeda. The sequence goes on from HG992281.1 coordinate 13,560,232, forward strand.
ATTATTCATTACTGAATTAGAATGTAAAGAAAATTTGATTTTAAAGACCAACCAAAACTTCACCAATGTTATGGTATTCGGAGGAAAGGACAGCCTCAAGCTGTTTAAAGTTTTAATGTAGAGCTGTGATACCTTAAAAAATAATATGCTTATTTTAGAAATATCATCACCCTCCTTGTTGTCGTGGATTTAACCTGAATCGAGGATATTGACACACATAGCAATTTTAATCACTGATTTGATAGATTTTCAACGAGTTACGATGAATTTTACATTACACAAACGTATGAATTATTTATTTTGTAATTAATTATTTTATAAACAGTTTCGTGAAATATTTAAATACATGACGTCATTCCGACTTATCCAATTTACGTCAAGAGACAATTAAAGTTTAATGTTTCAATCTACCTAAACTTTAAACATACATTATTACCGCTTCGTTTATATTATTTCTGTTTTAATTTACTTATTTATTCGTGTGAAACTGCTAGAGGTAGTTTATTTACAATTGTACAGATCTTTGGATGAAATAAATTCATTTAAAACCGATGCTATGTAAAATCTTCTTCTTTCTAACATTGATTACTGAAAGATTAAACTAGTTGTCAGTAATTTGTGGGCACTGACTTCCCAATTACGGTTGCCATAGATGTTCATGACAACCGGGACCGACGGCTTAACGTGCTCTCCGAGACACGAGACCATACATGTTAAAGTACGAGTTAGAAATATTTATTTTTATCATACATACATTTTACTACTGTAATAAATAATAATATACGGTTTATAAATAAAATACTACACAAACACATAATATTTTCAAAGAAACATTAATATCAAGATATTTATGTGTAGGTTAGTGTTAAGATTCAGCAGCATATCATAGCTTCATAGCCATGGGGGTGAAGAAATGTATAGGGCCCGCGGTGACCCCCGACCGCGAACCGCTTTCTCAATGATCCAATCTTTGCCGTAATACTCTCATTTCTTTTAGAAATACTAACGTTTGCCTGAAAAGATATTAACAACGTAATTTGCTATGGACTAAAGACTAAAAAAAATGTGTAAACTACCATGTAGATTAAAGAGATGTAGAAAAACTAACCTGCTATGTTAAAATATAATAAAATATGTTTTTAACAAACCTCATAATTTGAGAGCCGGCTAAGTATTAATTAGTAAAGCTACTACATCACCTACTTCGCATGTTTTGGGTGCGAATCCCACATGGGAACAACACTTGTGCGATCCACAAATTGTTGTTGTGAGTCTGGGTGTTCTTCGTGTCTGTTTAATTTATGTTTGTAAAGTCCCCTGCAACAGGATATATTCCTAGTGCGAAAGTTGTATTTATAAAAAAAACTGGTAAGTTACGTGTGAGCAAACTCTTAGTTTTCTATCACACTGCTTCACCACATTAATCTCTCTGCCTGGTTGGTTCGGTATCGAAGACTAGTCTACTGAAATAACATGCAATTTTTTTTTTTTTTATGTTTATTCTATAACTGAGATCTCTTTTTAAGAATGAAAAACTGGAGTTAGTAGACCCCGCTCTTTTGTTATATACCATTACTAGCTTTTACCCGCGGTTGTGCCTGCGTCTATTTATTTCGATTATCGCGATAAAGATTAGCCTGTGTTCTTCCTCGAGAAATTTTAAATTTCCATACCAAACTTCATTAAAATTGGTGCAATTCATGTACAGTGCAGTAACTGGCAACAATATAGTATCGTATTATAACAATCGTCACAGGACTAATGGCGAATTAAATATACTGATATTATAAAGCTAAAGAATTTGTTTGGATGAACGCACTAATTTCAAGATCTTTGAATTGAATTCAAAAATATTTTAGTGTACCCTATATATCGAGAAAGACTTTAGATTATTTAACATCATGTTTTAACCAATAGGAGACTATTATCAATGAAAAATTAGTACCATTTTTCCTTTTGAGAGACACAGGAAAAGTTGCGTGCGTCAGCTAGAATTCTAATGACTCGTGTGTACGTCTGTGGGATTGGCAAGGTGTATGTGTACGAACGAGTATGTGTGATTGCGCGTTGTGATATACGCCTTAACTTAAATAAGTAACCTATTTCACTTGTAATAACTGACATATATTTTCTATGTATAATATGTATGTATTTACAAAAAAAAGTATTTGTATGTATTTATATCAGTTGTGTAGTACCCATAACACAAGCTCTGCCTAGCTTGAGGCTAGATGGTGTTGTGTGTTAGACGTCCGAAATATTTACTTATTTATAAATAAGTAAATATTTCGTATATACTAACAAAAACTTCACATATTTTACATTAAATTCTTCACAGAAAAAGTCCTTCAAAGTTATCGTTACAACGTAAAACCAAACAACTCCTTCATATATTCGCGAAAATATATTTTTAACAGGAACACAAATCTAATTCTCACTAAAATTATTGATTGTATCGAGGGAGTGAAACATTTATCGTGAAGAAAATAAATAGATCCCTCGACAATGCATATGGATTGTACACTTAGAAGGGGCACTTCACACACGTATGCACTATTCGAGGATGTATCTGAATACATATGAATACGAGTACAACTGTAACCAATAACGAGGAGAATACATTGTCCAAGTTTTAATTCCGTTTCTGTTTTATTATACAAATATTACTGACTATATATTTTTTAAACACAGTAGAAAAAATATTAGTAATTGTTCTGCAATAGTCATATTCTTAACCAAAAGACGTCAACTGCAGGGCATATGCCTTCCCCAAGGTTCACCATAACAACAGCCCCTGCGTTGCTTGCATCAAACGGCTTCCCGCGACCTTTAGTAAGTAGTGGAACCATCTTGTAGGGGAGCCTACCCACTAATGTTTTTCTTACGAATTTACTTAATCTTCTTATATATAAAAAAATCAATTGCTGTTCGTTTGTCTCGCTAAAACTCTAGAACGGGTGGGTCGATTTAGCTGATTTTGGTTTTGAAATGTTTGTCTACGACAAACCAAGGAAGGTTAAACGGTGAAAAATTAAAAATAACTTGAAAATCCAAACGTTATGTGTATTAAGTAGCGGGCACAGCTAGTCATAAATAAGTCTAGTATTAATTTTTTTTGCACAGATATCCTAAGCAGGTAGGTTACAATGGGATACTATATGTCTAATATTAGTAAAAAATTAAGAGTTGAAGAGTTAGGAGGCCAAATTGAGATGTTCTTTAAACTTTCCTATAACATGTTTCTTTGGTAATATCTTAAGATCATATCCTCGTGTACACCGCGTGGCCCAGAAGAAAACAAAACAGGCTCAATCTATTGCAATAGAGCGGCGCGGCGCCCCGCGGGACGGACAGTGGGGGCGCACCGGACGTACGAGGAGTGTGGGGGACGGCTCATCAATCTGCGATCCTCTCCGTGTCGATATATTACAAGTGGCCTACATACCGGTCCGGTTTCATACGCAGATGTGACCTAAAAGCTCCGTGGATATTACGTAGTCTGCTTAGTTATAAAACTAATGAGCCTATTATTTATTAAGTAAGTACCTAAATTTTCAAGCCTAATTAATATTTTAAGAAAGTTTACTTTAACTTATTGGCTTATTATCTTTCATAAGAAACAAAGCTTATCTAGTCATTTGACATATACTTTAAAATATTAGAATACATGTATTTTTTTTTTATAAATTATTGTAAAAAAGTTAGCAATAACATTTTAGTAATATATTTTAACAAAACATACGTGGGGTACGTATGCTCCTATTTAACTCTTGAATTATACTTTAATTACTTGTTTTATCGATTCATCTTAATTTCTCAGTTTTGTTTTTTTTCTTCTCATGTATTTACATTGGTTATTTTTCAGCCATAGATAGAAATCAATAATTTTTGTACTATCTTTTTATCTACTTATCTTCTAAGAAATAGATAGTATTGGGTACATAGAAAACAACAATAAAACAAGTAATTAATTTTAAAAGTTTTTCTAAAACAAGCTTTTATTAGTTGTTGAAAAAAAAATATAATTGCATTGTTATCAGAACTAAAGGTATATTTCAAATTTCAGTTCAATCGGAATTCGGGAAGTGGGCCAAATTTAACTTGTAAGATTTGATTACAGACAAACATCGGAACAGGTGAAGCTAAATTAAAGCTTGTAATAATAATAAGTTTCATAATATGAATAGGTTTGTAAAATCATATCAAATTACATTTCATAACGCACTTATTTTTCTTTAAACTGTCTTACATTTATACCAGATTGCATTGTCTGTGGTTACAAGCTAGGGGGTTATGTTACATTACATAACATATTAACAACATTTCTAGTGCTTATAGGTCTATACTTCACTATACTCAACTTCTTTTTTGTTTTCTTTCACAATACTAAACAAGAAAAAAGAAGAAACTTAATTAATTTTAATTTATTAATCTGTAACAAACTATGCGTAGTTGCACAAAAATAATACAATATAAGCCTATTAATAATATAGTCTTTTCAAGTAAACAAAAATAATAATTAAGTACTTCTATGTTTTGATCTTATTTACCGTTTTTGTGTCTGCAAGTACTTGAGTTTTCTTACAATTATCAAAATTTACATAAAATCAGTTCAAAGCTTTGAAACTTTCGTAAATTAATTAAATAATGTTATTTACAACGTTTCTTAATCGAAATCATAATTGTAAAAGTCAATGAATAGAGTCTACAATATCAAAGAAAATAAATTCTTTACCACAAAATAATTAATTAAAGATGAACAAGTTATCTCAGAGCGACACCTAGCGGCCACCATTCTCTTTTGTATAGCCGTCTTTTCATCGTCAAAACTCATTTCAATTAATTTTCGTAAAAGTAAGTAAATGATGTGCCCTTTAAAAGCGAGATATCATTAACACTGGTAAGGGGAGGGTGGGTGTAGGCGACCCGGCCGCTGGAGAGACGAAATAAGAACAGTATGAACATTTGACTTGGGAAATACTAGGTGTTAATTGGTATTTATTTATAAACAATAATTTAAAAAAACACAGCACCCTTATCTAGAATGTATATCAGTGACGAAGATATTTTATTGACTTTACAGTGTGTATGATATTACTATTACTTGACTGCCTCGTTGGTATCGCGGTTGGCGTGAGCGACTGCTGATCATGAGGTCTCGGGTTCGATTCCCGGGTCGGATCAAATGTTTGTATGATCTACAAATATTTGTTTTGGAGTTTGGGTGTGTTCTATCTATAATATGTATGTATTTACAAAAAAAAGTATATATGTATTTGTATCAGTTGTCTAGTACCCCATAACACAAGCTCTGCTTATCTTGGGACTAGATGGCGTTGTGTTTAGATGTCCGAAATATTTATTTATTTATTTATATACTGAAATTACTTTTCATTTCTAGGTATTTTTGACTCATAACACTCATGTTGTACTATACCTCAATATAGTAATAATTTATACCTATATCTTATTGCATTACTATTGGTAAAGATTAAGACACCTTTATCGCAGATCAGTTAAAATCTTAATTTCACTGATGATAGATGTCCTACCGGTATTGTTTTGTAGCGTGTATTATAAATATTCTATCTAACACACAAAAATCATTTAAATCTGATCGATAGTTGCGGCGGTAGATATATGCGATTTAACACATAAGCAACCAAAAAACGTGTGACTTATTGATAACAGCAAATAACATGTGCCGTGTTTGCTAAAGGTTATTATTGATCACGATAATGCAATAAATGTATTTAAAATGCAAATTAACTGTAATAAATAATTACATACAAAAAAATACCTGAAATATTTATAAATACTAAAATTAAAGAAGAAATAAAACTCCCTTGCTGCGACTCGCCACCGACCGACTCCCGGGGGAGAATCATTAGGAAAAAATCGTGTTGATGGATTTAATTACAAAATAATTATTCCATAGAAAGTTGCCTGAATAAACTCGGAAGGAGCGGGTTCTTCGATTCCCCCCTTAATCGGATTAATTTACTTTTAAAAAGCAGGGGGTGGTTGTTGTAATTAATGGAATGATAACATTACCCACCTCGTGGTTGGACGCTTTCCGAATTAAAAGAGACATAAGCAAAGGTACGGCGCGATAATACGTAAATTTCAATGTTTTGAAGCTAGTCATCATAGACATCAATCCAACCCAACTTGGGCAAATCCTCGAAACTTTCTTTTTAAAGTATAAACGTCCTAAATTTAAAATTATTATTGATTTAATTGTAAACAATAACAACAGTAGGTTAAGACACACTGTTACTTACACAATATTGATTAAAGTCCATGATAAATAATTTTTATTTTAAAAAAATAGGTTTTACGCCTTTCTTATTAAATGCTTAAAACTCCTCAATTCTTCAAGTATTTCTTAAGTTCCAAACCCATTGTTTTATTTTTATTGGCCCTTACTTTTGCAATAGTGATCATTAAGCGTTCGCACCACCCCAGAGTCATTCGTTGGAAGCTCTTGGTCGACGCCACTCGAATTCTTACGATCTCCAGTAACGGTCCCGATGAGAAGCGCTTTTTCCACTCGGTTACCGACCGGTGATCTGTTCGGAACGCATCTCCACTGACGCAAATCATATTGCGAGGAAGGGTTCGGGATTAGGAACGTAACGTGGAATCGTCTAGTCATCGCCGCTGATTTTTCTCGTTCTATCCCGCCCTATGACGTAATGTATAGCAGTGTCATGGGCCTTTATCGACGGTTTATTTAAACATCTTGGAAGTCTGCCGTTTTGTAATGCTGTCAAGTACAATTTTAACAGAAATTCAGTTAAATACTCAATAAAACACTATAATTCAGAACAATTTTACTATCAAAATCGATTCGAATCGAAGAGATTTAATTTAAGTATCCAATCATGTCGGCTACCCTATTTAAAAACTATGCACTCGTTTGACATTATCTTTTCTTCATTTGTATTTAAATAAAATTTCCTATTGAAATTTGTTATATTTATATTTATGTTATCTTTTCTTAACTTTGTTTCTATATACGTGCAGTGACCCAGATCTAATTTAGGAACGTGTTGCATTTTCGTTATAAAACACTTGCTAGAACAAATTGTTCAACACAGTTCAGGGTAAGTTTTTTTTTTCTAATTCCTATGTAGTTCTTTATCACAGTACAAATAATAATAATAATAATAATTATTTACTCGCCACAATACATTTTTCAAAATTACAGCTTACACATAAATTTAGGTTTATACTGTGGGAGACTGGTGCCTAAGCTAGGCTCGTAGCCTGTATTTCAGGACACCAGGATCCCCTCCGTTGATGTTTACATTAATTTAAAGTTGTTTACTATGGTCGGTGGTGGTCGAACAATTCGAGACCATAAAGAAGCACCTTTATTATAAAAGTGGGTAATTGTTTGGGTGGATGAGTTTGTAGTGGATGACATGCATATGTGTGTGTGTGTGTGTGTGTGTATGTGTGTTTGTGTGTGTGTGTGTGCGTGTGTGTGTGTGTGTGTGTGTGTGTGTGTGTGTGTGTGTGTGTGTGTGTGTGTGTGTGCACTTGGAAGACCCTGTAGGATATCCGTGACCGACACCATATCTATGCCAAGACGACAAGCAGCTTTTCAGTGTTCAGTTAACTGATTGGCTCGCAGACTTAGCCTATGAGGCTAAGTCTGCGAGCCAATCAGTTAATTTCATTTTACATTTTATTTTTTGTAGTTCCAAATAGATAAGATCTCATTTATTTTATTATATAAGTAAGTACAAAACCTAAGACACAATCCTAAAAATAAAATGAGACATTATAACAGAAACTCACATGAGTTTAGATTGTGAGTTGTTAAGTAATTCAACCATAAATTGCTAAAGTTATTTTGTAGCGGCACAGCGAGAAATGGACTTTATTTTTCCCGCTTGTGCTGTCTCATGTCTCGATCATTCTTTACGTTTCGTATCTCTGTCCAATGTGGGTGGATCTCGGGCCCACAGTACTCTGATATGTTTTAAGAATTCTTCTATAAATGTTGTTTATAGCATAGCGTTGAGACAAAGAAGCGAAGTGGTTGATAAAGAAATTGAATTCATTTCGGTTAATATATATTTTATCGTTTATGTAAACACCAAGACGTATTCTATGCAGATTGCGGATCCAGTAATATAATACGTCTTGTTATTGTACGTTAAGCTTATCTACAAGCATTTGTACATAAGCTTCACGCCTTACCACATCTGTTTAAAAATTACCTTTAATTATAAAGGAAATAAAACAAACTTAATATTACATACTATCAATTCAATATTCGTGTTTAATGAGTTACCTGATAATAATCTTTGTATCTTTTTAATATAATTAATCTGAAACACAATTTTTTTATGAAGTGAAAGCATAGTTTTATTATTTTCGATTTTCATTTAATTAATCTTCCCATCTTACCACTTGAGAATGCATGCGTGATGGTATTTCATACAGATATTAATGACATACCTTCACGGTGACATTCCTGAAGGTACTTGTTATTCCAAAGATTTCCAATTAATTAGTTTGCTTCGACATTTAATGATGTGTTGGGTATTTGTCTCATCTGTACTATATCTATGCTAAAATTATAAAGCTGAAGAGTTTGTTTGTTTGTTTGTTTGAACGCGCTAATCTTAGGAACCGCTGGTCCGTTTTGAAAAATTATTTCAGTGTTGGGTATTACATTTATCGAAGAAGGCTATAGGCTATATATCCTCACGCTAAGATTGTTTAAAAGAAGACTGTTTAAGAGAATGTTTAAAAAACGGGTGATAATTATCACGCTACTTGCAATAGGAGACGGAAACGAGGTTGCGTGGGACAGCTAGTAGTTTAATAAAATTACGAGTAACTATATAATTGTTTCATTTGAGAAGTCAATAAGAATCCTATTTCTTATGTTTACTGAATTTTACCAATATCAGTATACTTAAAGTAGATACCCGTACAGACCTTTTAATTAATCAATAGATTGGGCCCTGATTTCTAATCTTTTGTATCAGGCTTTACTTACATCTATATTGTATGGTGCATTTCAAATAGTAAATTACCAAAAACATACATCGTTACATAGGTACATAGTTTTTCTGGAAAACCGATTTGCTGCCATGGAAATCACAAGAGACGGAAACCAGAACCTTGAAAATGTGGTTTTCAATTTTCAAACCACATTTTCAATTCAATTTTCAAGGTTCTGGGATGAAGGTACGAGATTTGTCAAATGCAGCGTAAAAGCAGAAAGTCGAAACTTTCAGAGAGGCCACTAGGGCTAATGAGGTAACCACGTGAGAACCCACCAGTCACTTCGTCGACAAAGCGCGCTCTAAGCCAAGAGATCAAAAAGCTTGTACGACACGACCTCTGATGCTCAAACACTCTTTCGATGGAAAGAGCGATCGAGCAGAATCGGGGGATAAAAGTGTTCGTACAATCTCATAGAAGTAGCCACCTGACGAAGTTGACCACAGCAAGTGAAAGTCGTTGCTTCTCAGCCGGCCGTCCTTTCGGAGATGGAAAGCTTCTATGGCAGTCTGTACGCTTCGCATGCATCTCGACTTGATCACGAAAATGAGGACCCTTGAGCTACATTAACACGCCACTACACTGAAGAGCTACCAAAAATCAGCACTGACGAAATCGAGATGACTCTTGGACAGCTGAAAAATGGAAAAGCCCCTGGAGAGGACGGAGTTACTACAGAGCTGTTGAATGCTGGAGGTAAACCCGTACTGAGGGAGCTCCGAAAGCTTTTCAACGTTGTCCTATTCGAAGGTAAAATTCCAGAGGCATAGAGAAGAAGTGTGGTCGTCCTGTTCTTCAAAAAGGGTGATAAAACCATGTTGAAGAACTATTGGCTCATTTTCCTTCTAAGCCACGAAAATTATGAATAATACTTATAACTCCAAAAGAACTGTGCAGAGAAATCAAATTGTGGAACCGTTAAAGTCTCCTAGTTATGATTCAATAACTGGGGAGGTTTTAAATGACTTACCACAAAAACTTAAGCTTGCTATGCTTATAAATGTGTTTAGTATATAGTAATAATATTTAGATTAAAAAACGTACTAATCATAATAATGTTACCAAAACCTGGTGGCAAGCTACCTGATGAAACAACCTCATATATTTTTTTATTACCTGTAATACTCCTATCACAGTATGGTGACCACCGCTCTTTGATTCAGCTTATGCTTTCCATCATGCAGAGTAGAGTCATGTTGGCAGGGACAAACATTAAATAAAAGGAGGAAGCAAACAGGGCAAGCTAAATAAAACCGTTATAAATAAATTATTTCGTATTCTCATTGACGTCATTGTAATTAATATTTTTGAATCAGTAATTTTTTGAATCTATAGTAGTTTTTGTTGTTCCCAATGCAATCTCATAAATAAATAATATAATTAAATGGGCATAAAGTTTTTTTTTCAAAGCAATTTCACAGGTAGGATAAAGTAAATCGTAAAGATTTATATTTATAGAAATTTTACATTTCAAGAAACAACGATAAGTGTATCGTTGTGAGTTATTATTATTTCATATACTTGAAATTTCGTAAACGAGAATATTCCTGTGGTTAAATCTTTTTTAACTGGCTTGGTGGCGCAGTAGTAGCGCATACGCGACTGCCATGCTTGAGGTGTTGGGTACGATTCCCGGGTCGGACCAATTATTTGTATAATCTGCAAATATTTTATTTGAAGTTCGGGTGTTTTCTATGCATAATATATGGGGATTTACTAAAAAGGAAATATGTGTTTATAGCAGCTGTCTATTAGTAGTAAATATTTTGGGTCTATTAGTAGTAAATATATTAGTAGTAATTACCTTTAATTAGACGAAAAAAATAATGATCATTTTATTAGATGTTTCAATTATCCCAAGTCGACATAAAATTTAGTGCATTATTTGCGAGAACGTCCTTTTATTGCGCCGTTGTGACCACAACACGACTGTGTTTATATCGTCTCGCACTCGCTAGGTGCAATCGTATATCGTATAAATACGGATTACGAATAGCACTCGAAGTACAACTGCTTCAGCGTACAAGGTGTGCAAACGTAAGTAACAAACGTTTCTATTTATTTTAAAATGTGGTATACTTATTTTCTGCAAAGTATTATTCTAAAGGTGATGGCCAATTTCGTAGGGCGCTCTGCCCAGCGTCTAAAAATTCATGTACATTAGCCAATTTTGTTTTGTTTTTAATTTAATATGCTCTAACATTAACTGTAAAAGTAACACAGTTCAGTCATTTCAGATTTCTTAGAAATTAACAAAATCATGTCTTGGTCATGAACCTCCTAGACCTACTAGTAGCTTATTGTAGTCTTTAAAAACAATTTAACAATATATAAAATTATAAAATAAAACTAATCAATTAACTCTAAACGTAATTTTTAATAAAGAACTTGCTATTACAATGTTTGTAGTAAGCGCCGGAAAGTTGATGATATTTCAGTGACACGGCTTGTCACCAGTTAAAGGTTACATAGAAATAAGAATTACTTCTACAAATCATTTGCTGCACTGTTTAGTTAATCCAAGAAAACATTTTTTATGGAAAGGCATGTCTAACGAAGACACAACATGTTTTCTTAACCGTCCAGTTGCTGTACCGCAATTAATACACTTTATTGTAAACAGTTCACAATGTCCAAAACATAAGCACAATCAGGTCCGTATTGATAAGCCCTAGATAGCAGTCGAGAAAAGGTTATCGCACAGTTTACAAACAACGCGATGACTTCAAAATGTCAAACGAAAAAACCAGTCATTAACGTTGAACCTCTCATGTCGTTTAGTGTTATAAACAAGAAAAAAGTTTGGTAAAAAGGTGTATTTCGTAGCATTCACTCGAATGCTACGAAATACTCCTTATTATATTAAATCACTAGCTGAACCCCGCGGTGCTACCCGCGGTTATTGTTGTACCGCGAGTAACGCCGCGGGACAAAGTTAGTCTAAAAAAAGTAGCCTAAGTTACTCCCTGGATCATCAGCTACCTGTCAGTGAAAGTCCCGTCAAAATCCGTCCAGCCGTTCCAGAGATTACCCGGAACAAACAGACAGACAGACAGACAGACAGACAGACAAAAATTATTTTAACTACATTTTTGGTATATGTATCGTGTATACATACATATGCATTAATTAAAAAGCTGTTATTTTAATGTTACAAACAGACACTCGAATTTTATTTATTTGTATAGATAACTAGCTGACTCCCGCGGTGTTACCCGCGGTGTTACCCGCGGTTATTGTTGTACCGCGAGTAACGCCGCGGGACAAAGTTAGTCTAAAAAAAGTAGCCTAAGTTACTCCCTGGATCATCAGCTACCTACCTGTGAAAGTCCCGTCCAAATCCGTCCATCCGTTCCAGAGATTACCCGGAACAAACAGACAGACAGACAGACAGACAGACAGACAAAAATTTTTTTAACTACATTTTCGGTATATGTATCGTGTATACATACATATGCATTCATTAAAAAGCTGTTATTTTAATATTACAAACAGACACTCCAATTTTATTTATTTGTATAGATATGAAATATAAAGTCATATTTTGTTATTTACTCAGTCAACAAAATATAAATATTATTATGATTACGATAAGAAATAATGATTTAACAGTCAGAATAATTTTTGATGTTACTCTGATGAATCATTTATATTTTAGCTTTACAGGGAAAAAGAATATCGATACACCAGAAACGAAAAATAACAATTTAATTTTAAAATACTTTCTCAAAAGTAGTACGAAAATGTAAATAGTTTTGTAACTTTTATTTCTATTTTTATTCATTTATAATTAGGCGTACATTAATGTATATGCCAGTGAGTAACTAGGCTGAAACTGGCCATGTCATTTCCTTATTATTATTATTGGCTGATCGATTATAGTGATAGCTTAAAAATACAAATACTGCAAAGTCTCTGTAATAATATTTTAATCTCTGATTATTAACTTTTAAACAATAGTTTTTTAACAAAACAAAAATAATTAAATTCAGTTTAGTTCTAATTTTTATAGAAAACTGACGTTTTTAGGCACCGATAATATATTCTACTTTTTTATTTTTTTTTTTTTTTTTAACGTGTGGAAACCCCCTCGGGCCGTCACCCCGCCGGGGTTTGCGGCGGGGCGGTGTGTCGGAATCGAACCGACTAAAACCACACGGTGTGCCACTCTGCGCCTGAGAGAGGGAGAGATCCGGGAACTGCTGCAGTAAGACCTCCGGACCCCCCCCGGCGCCAGCCCGCACAGAAGCGGATAATATATTCTACTAGCGTAACCCCGCGGTATAACCCGCGGTTATTGTGGTGTCGCGGGACAAAGTTAGTCTAAAAAAAATTGAAGTGCCTGTTTGTAAAATTAAAATAATCACATTTTACAGAATGTATAATGTATATTCCGGATAATCTCTGGAACGGCTAGACCTAGATTTTGATGGGACCACTGATAGGTGGTAGCTAATGATGCAAGGAGTAATTTAGGCTACTTTTTTTAGACTTGCTTGTTTGTGTTGTACCGCGGGTAATACCGCGGGGTTCAGTCAGTTATAAATATGTGTCTGATATCTCTGTCTGATTCTCGCTCTTTACCGCTATATCCGATATACACGAGAGCGGAAACGCGGGGAAATCTTGGTATAATCTACTAGTTGTTGCCCACGGCAACGGTTTTTAATTTGTAGTAAACAAATGCAGTATAATACCGAACTAACTAGAAATTTGTTTAGAAATTAATTGACAAAAATATGCAGTACTTGAGATCTTTTACAAGTAAGTAGTTCATTTAGAGCTATTAGTTACTTAAAATTATTAATGAAATGGCAAAAAGCAAACTACGCTTTTTAAGAATTAAAACATTAATTATAAAAAAGTTTATTTTTAAAAACAATTGCCGTACTATTTTTAAAGTTTATTTACAATTATAATTAAAATCAATAAAACAATTGGTCAATCTCCATAGGCCAGGTCGACTTTTGAATACATTACCTACTATAGAGGTATGTACTGCCAGCATCATATTAATTTGTGCTTTCAAAGTATTTAAAAGTATGTGAAGAACTTCAATTCAATTTAATGTTAGCACTCAAATTGTTGTTTGCATTGTGTGTGTGTGTGTAATTAAAATACCTAAACTATCAGTTGTAAATATTGTGTTAGCTGACAGAGTTTTCATATTAATGTTATCAAGTAGGTTGTTCAATGGTATCTGCCAACATAAAATTCAACTGAGACAACTTTTTTGAGTACTTTGAGAGAACAAGTCAATATGATGTTTACTGTACGTTACGAAGTTATTTGTTTTTGTTTGTTTTAAAAGCTAAAAATCGTTTTGCATAAAAATAAAGTAAATATTCCTAATCGTATATATCATGGTAAACAGTGCGATAAAATTACTAAAAATGTTACGATACCTTCGATTTCCCGACGATTCGAACGCGTTATCGCTCGTGATCACAGGCAGACCGTATGCGCAAAAGTCGTGAAAGTCTAAGAACAGTTATGCACCCCTGCATTAGTTAAAATATCAAATTAATAGAAGATAGTTTAAATTTCAAACCGAATAAACATTTCTTTTATCTTCTGAAACCAGGAGAGATCTAAACCTCTCTCGGTGCCGCTCCGCCATCTCCTTCGCAAGCATAACTTGCTCGTAGAAAGAGATGGACATGTGCCACGCGTTCTCGCTCCATAAAATGGCTGCAAACATGCTACCGAGCGAGTGAATCTCCACTACGATGGCGGCCACAAGATCACTCCTCACGCTGGTAGCATGTCCGACGTCGGACATGCTACCAGCGTGTGGAGTGCCGTGTCCACGGATCAGCCATCAGCAAATAAGTTTCAAAAGCCGTAGTCCATGTAGTGTAATGTACCATTGTCAATAACACTTTAACAACGCGTGACTACGGCTTTTGAAACTTGTTTCATACTTTTTAAGCGTCGTTTTTGTCGTAGTTGGGTTTTAGTTTTTATATATAATTTTATCTATAATATATTTTTTTTTTGTAAAGTGTATTTAGGTGCTATAGAAATATCACAATTATCGAATAAATACGAACAAAGTCACGAGCAAATGCTAATAATATACATATATTTGAAATATGCAAGTAATGCCCTTTCCAATGATACCAAACACGGTATATTTATCTGAAATTAATTATTAATACAGAACTTGATGACCGCTGGAGAGCGCCACATTAGATTTAGTGACGTGTCATTGAATAACCAGCGGACGATCTAGTCGCTTCTACCGATACTGCATTTGTCTAATTCTAATAAGTAGTTGAGGTGCTATGAGGGAATAGAGATACACACATATATCATACATACATAGCCTGTCAAAATTATAACCCTCCTTTGGTTTTACCGTAGTCGGGCAAAACTGCATCATAATTTGTACTATTAGTTTTGGATATTAATGGCAACATTGTCTTACACAAACTGCCTCTCACCCCAGACGCATAAACCTTCTCCGGACTATTACGGGAAAAAAAGCGAATTTTACTTGGTAAAATACATATGTATGTAGTAACAGTAACTACCTATTGTTATTAGAATGAATATAAAAGTAGGTGTAATATCATTCAGTAGGCAGTTTATTTACTGAAATTAACATACATTAACTTTATCAGTATTTGAGGTGTACTAATGAACCTGACCTTTCCTATTAATTAAATGGTAAATTGTGGAATTTCGTATTTGTCTTTAGTCGTGGTATACTACATATTATTTCATTTGGAACCACTTACTGACCTGATCTAACAAATCGGCTAAACTAATTAATTTAAATAATTATTTTACGTCTTATGGTTATTTTTTACTATCTATCTATACTAATATATAAAGCTGAAGAGTTTGTTTGTTTGTTTGTTTGTTTGTTTGTTTGTTTGAACACGCTAATCTCAGGAACCGCTGGTCCGATTTGAAAAATTCTTTCGGTGTTGGATAGTCCATTTATCGAGGACGGCTATAGGGTATATATAATCACGCTACTACTAATAGGAGCGGAGCAACAATGAAGAATGTTTTAAAAACGGGGGAAATTTTCACGCTACGGGCAATATAAGGCGCAAACGAGGTTGCGTGGGTCAGCTAGTACTAATATATAAAGCTGAAGAGTTTGTTTGTTTGTTTGTTTGAACGTGCTAATCTCAGGAACCGGTGGTCCGATTTGAAAAAATATTTTAGTGTTCGATAGCCCATTTATCGAGGAAGGCTATAGGCCATATATCATCACGCTAAGACCAACAGGAGTGGAGCACCAATTAAGAATATTACAAAACGGGGGAAAATTATCACGCTACGGGCAATAGGAGACGCAAACGAGGTTGTGTGGGTCAGCTAGTGTAATATATGCTAATTATGTGGAACTACAACTACAACAGTTGTAAGAATTAAACATCTAGAAAAAGTACGTTTTCAGAGATCTCTAACTTGCCGACTTTCACATACAATGAAACGAAAACATATATTTCAGTACAATCTTACGAACGCACACTGAATCACTTAACGAGACGTAGTAAGTACTAGAACTTTAACCCGTAATAAAAATTGTAACACTGATTAATTAGTGTATTTATCTACTATACAAAAAAATAAAATTGGAGTATCTGTTTGTACTATTAAAATACTGCTTTTTAATAAATGCATATGTATGTATATGCGATACATGTACCGAAATAACATTTTTTACAATTTTTGTCTGTTTGTTCCGGCTAATCTCTAGAACGGCTGGACCGATTTTGAAGGGACTTTCACTAAAAGGTAGCTGATGATATAGGGAGTAACTTAAGCTACTTTTATACATACGTTGTAATACTAACTTTTTAGCTTACTAGAAAATTATCGAGAAAATACTGCCTAAATGGGGTCAATAATTCCTAAGGCTTATACCAGACTAGCTTTAAGCCGCAACTTCACTCGCGCCAACTTTAATTTATCTTGATGGATTTGTGATATTTTTACCTTTCAATTTCCATTTACGTCTTACTACGTCTACTTCCAATCTTAAAAATAATAGAAAAAACTAAAAGAAAATGCACTATAATACTAAAATCTTCATGAAGGTTTCACATAGATTACATGTTTGCCTGTAATTGAAATATTCAGTAAATAATTTGCACATTAGACATTGGGTATTTACTTAAAACAGAAATACACATTAGAAGATAGCTTATAGACCTTAATGTCATTATTTCACACGCCGTATACAACAGACCACAAGACAAATAACGACACATAACATTAAACCACATTACAAAAATCGCTCATAAAATCGAACTTTCATAAAAGTAAAGCGAGCTTTTCTCATTCTCAGATTGTTACCGCTGGCGTGGGCGATACATAACTTTAACTTCCGAAGCACACGCTCTGAAATATTTATTCCTGAAACGTAAAGATCGGGTGGGGGGCGGTGGTGGGGTAGGTTTATCCCGCGGTTTCCTTCCCGCCGTGTTTTACTTCGAGAATGGGAAGTCGCCGCCGACGGGTCGATATTGCCAAAGATAAAGCAAGGTTTAGAAGCGATATTCTTTTAAGACTTTATAAAAGATTTTTTAACATTAATAATAAATAAATAAATATTTTTTCGGACATATAACACACAACGCCATCTAGTCCCAAGCTAAGCAGAGCTTGTGTTATGGGTACTAGATAACTGATATAAATATACATATACTTTTTTTTGTAAATACATACATATTATACATAGGAAACACCCAAACTCCGAAACAAATTTGCAGATCATACAAACATTTGATCCGACCCAGGGAACGAACCCGAGACCTCAAGAACAGTAGTTGCATACGCTACCACTGCGCCACCGAGGCAGTGTAAATAATGTTTTTAAAGTAATTATATAAAAATTAATAATCCCAATTTCTATGCACTTACACACAAGAATTACATCATCATGTCAGTTATAAAACCATTTTAGGATCGATGTAAGTCCCTAGTGATAAATATGAGCATAATACATGATCTTCTCAAATCAACTATAAAATCAGGTTTCCCAAGAAACGAATATCATTTCAATTATAAGTATGTTAATGGTATTTAAAAGAACATCTCTATTTTAACCTACATGAGAATTCGTATCTGATATTTCAGCCTAGTTGTACGTCTTCAGTTACAATCATCGAGCATGTAATCTGTGGTGGTTCCCCGACCTCCAGTGGGGGGCTCCCCCACCGTTCGATTGTCTGCGGAGGCTGCCCGCCGGTGCCATCTGATGTGCCGAGAGCACTCCAGATCTGCATAGATCGTTGCCTTCGTTTTTTCCCTATCGAAAAATCAATACTTACACTTTTATAAAGTCAGAGACACTTCTTGATTAAATTACTGATTAATTTGTGAGATAATTTTTAACAGTTCCACTACTTTGTATTTTTTCTTTTCACTAAATTTAATTACTTGATATTTACCTCATAATAACTTGCAGCAAAGGCTATGGTTTGCTTTCTATACATGAAGTAATTTACATGCTATTGACAATAAGAAGTTCAATTGTATATGTAGGTCACCAAGTCGTAGGCTGTAAACGACTTGGTACATAATGTGAATTGCGACATCCCAAAACCGTACCGAACTTTCCGCCGCCTCTACCCTCAAGGGGAAAGAAGCTCAAACACCATGCAATAAAGCCTTCGGATCTGGCAAAACAAATACAACGAACATTCCAATGCTAGATATCACTCGCCCCGCCCACACAGTTGGCATTACGACTGTACGCCCTCCCATTGGTCGCCGCGAAGCCTTCTCCATTTCGAATTGGTTATTTTTTTTCTACAATTGAAATTGGAATTGTCAGTGAGTACTGTACGAGTGTGCTGCGCATGCGTTGCAAGGAGGCGTCTACGTCACGTACACGTAGATATGGTTTGAGGACTACGAATGTTTTATTGGATTTCGCTCTTTGTTCCCATTCGTATTTCGAATTCAGAATTGGATTTGTTGTCGTATTGCGTTTAATGCGCAGACGTGATAGAAGCACAACCTTTTCTTATCTGCTGTATCTAATGAAGGTACCATTTAGAAAAGAATGTTCTATTGGGGTCTTCTGTTTAGATGCAATCTTATTTTATTCTGTAGTCAAAATCAACACTTTTAAATATATGTACAGTGGTTTCATTATTTAAACAGAACAACACATTGCCTTACTAAAAATGTTCAAAAATTTAGAAAAAAAAGCAATTAACGGAACCCGAAAGATATCGGAACCTACCATCATATATTAAAATGAAATTCTAATCCTGGTACTACTACTGGTAATAATCTTGCTACGAGACATCGTTTTAGAAATGAAACATCGATTGAAGTTCAAAAATGTACGTAAAGGTACTAAAGCATTTAGTTAAAATTTCATCAAAACATACGACACAACATCGTATGCAATAATGCGCCCGCAAACTCTTTAACGCTTCTGGACGCGTCTCAAAATACAGTTACACCTTAGGTACTAGGTTTTACAGTTCAGAATGATGTGACAGTGTCGTGGCACAAGTGTACATCACGTTGGCATCCACAGCTAGCTCTGTCCGGAACAATTTCATTTGCGACTGGGCGAGGATAGCGCTGTAATTACAACAACAATCGATAGAGGCGCCACCGTCTGCCGCACGTTTAATCTCGCCAGAATCAAAGGACCGTCGCCTCACACCCACCTCTGTACCAAAAACAAACGTAGGACATTGCATACCTCGACGCATTCATCATCTGCTCTATTCATTGCGGTTTTTGTTCTACTCGAGACTTATTAGGTTTACACACTGCAGCAATATATACCGTAGCATATTTAAAATTTGTTTTAAACTCTACACATAGTACATACATTGTCTCCAAGCCTATATCTGCAAAGGTATACTTAGAAGTTCCCCAACCAGATAGTTGCATTTCCAGTTTGCTATACACAGCCATTTCTCGAGTTTTATTAACATTGTTGCTACTCGTTATTGAGGAACACCTGTTATGCAGAAGATTTAAAGATCGTCTTGATTACAAAAATACGTTATATTGAGACAGTAAGAAGCTTCTTTCTTAAAGATATACAAATTTTAAACTGAACTGATATACGATAAGCCAACAAACTTAATTAACGTACCTTCAATTAACTAGAGTCTAATAAAACATTCTCATTTCTTTTTTCCATTACTATAATTAAATAAATACACGTGTGTGTTAGTCAATCTACATTTACTTATTTATTCAATCTTTATAAACCATCTAAACCGACCTTTGCGCAATTGAACAAACAAGTAGAACCTATGGCGTGCGAGTTTCTGCTTAGAAATATGGGTATTATATGTAGGTATATAAGTTTTAGAACCGTTTCCTTAGAGACTGCACTAAGTTGATAATTCACTCTGATTGTTCTGATATATTACATTGTTTTATGTTATTTTCCATCTAAGCCAAACAAAAATCTTAATAGTAGCAACATAGTATTTTGCTATATAATTTTTTATCATAATAATTAACCATTATACACACACGGCCCTCTGATTCTAAACTACACAAAGCATTTACTATGGTCACCAGATTGCTGATATATAAAGTAACTAGCAACCCGCACTGGCTTTTTCCTTATGGAATAGGGGGCATACGAGCAGACGTATCACCTGATGGTTAGTGATTATCGCCGCGTTACAAGAGCGTTGCCGGCCTTTGGGGAATCGGGAAGGAGGAAGAACGAGGGTTAGGGGCCTCTGGTATCCTCACTCACTTGGTGAAACACAGCGCAAGCGCTGTTTCAAACCGGTTTTCTCTGAGGCCGTGGTATCACTCCGGTCGAGCCGGTCCGTTCATGCCGAAGCATGGCTCTTCCACGGTTATAAAATTCGCTTCGCACGGATTGTTTACGGAAAATATAATGTAGCCTATGTATAATATAGCTTAATTTTATCCGACGTCTTCAACAAATATCGTTATATTTTAGTCAATATACTCAAATATTTTACAAATTATACACGAAAACCCTCAAGAATCACACTATCTATTGGTAAAAACTGCATAAACATCGGTGCAGTAGCTTTGGAATTTATTGCTAACAGAAAGACAGACAGAAAAGGCGGAGGACTTCGTTCTTCTATTACGTACTTGTAAGCGGGGAAAACATCTAGGTACTTATGATTGTAGGCGTCTCAATAAAACTTAACTATCAATTATAAAGTCAGAAACGAAATGTAATTTTCTAACAACTAATATCTTAATATTTAGTAACTACAATTATTTCTGTGCTCCTGTAAAAATGGTTACTTGAGTAAGTTATTTAATTATAACATTCTAAACGGAATACTGTTACTCTTAATTTCAATTGTGGGCTTGTAACTAACTAAAAATATTATAATAAATAGGAGATTGAATAACGATTATATGTGAGCAAAGTAATATTTTAATAATAGATTTTAAATAATTGTGAGTAACAAAGCTAACCTGTTGACATCCGCTATTACATTTAAATTGTAATAACGTGAGGTTAATCCCAGTAATTCTAATTATTTAATTAAGGAGTTATCATCTCATTAGAATAAGGCGTAACGCTTTTAATTGTTTTAGAAAGTTAATACGACACCAATAATATCCGGTATACCTACATCGACTACCGTCATTATGATTTCATGTGCGTTGGTTTCGTATTGACGAGAACAAATGAAAAGATCAGTCCAGTTTGATCATTGTACGCTACAGGACAAGCTGTAAATAAGTTAAGTACATGGGCTCCTTAATTGTTGTTATTAACCATTGAACATTTGTAAGTAATGAGTTAAGATGTAACTTTTAAAAGAGTGACCATGAGTTTCTTTGCCAATATTCTTCTCATAAGGCCCTACGCATTTTGGAAACTGGAAGTTATGGATCGACACGAACGGGCAATGTATTTTAGTGTTTTCATCTCATTCACCTTGATCATGTTATGCCGATCTATGATTTTAATAGTAGCTTCAATTTAACGTTAATTTAATAGGCGATTCTAGTTCGAACCTGAGTTGTGTTGTTTTAATAAATTCTAGTGTACCGACGGGTCTGGTAGTGGATTGGTTGAGATCGGTCTCTATTGCCCATAAATCATGTGTGATATCAATGAGTTAAGGAGTGACTTCAGCGAAGCTGATGACACCCTTTCTAAAAATCATATCTCCCTTTAAAAATCTGACATACTCGGATCTAATAAAAAAAAGGTAGATAATGCAGGCCTTATTTGTTGAAGCAAAAAAAGTAGCGTAGTCCCAAGTAAACACACGTGTTAATGTAAGTGAAGAAACTTTAAACAATATGTGTTAAGTTTCTGAATCACGTGAAAATGGCTACATAAAGCAACAGATTTTTGTTAACTTTTATACTTAGAAAAGCTTTAAACTTGCATACTTTTCTAATTCTAAAGAATGAAATAACCAAAAAAAACGTCGGTCAAAATAAAATCAACCTCTGGTAGTGTACCTATACTAAGTTAATAACTGAGTAATATACTTCATAGATACGATACGAGTCTGTACACAGCGTTCAGGACGTGAGTTGTACGTGTCAGAATAGTGTAAAACATAAAGCTTCCGAGTCCCACGGTGCACTTTCTATCGTAAATGGAGGTAATACTGATTTAGTAGTTAGATACACGACACAACTTTATAGAAGTTAATATTTTGAATGACATTGAAGAATACACAACTAAAAGAATAAAATATTAATACACAATAATTATAAGAATGTCAAAAGTGAGGTAACCAGGTCAAATTAGTGTAAATAAAAACGGTGTAATATTCAACACGGTAGATAATTATCAAGGCAAATCAGTTGATCCTACTAATATTATAAATGCAAAAGTTTGTAAGGATGGATGGATGTTTGGATGTTTGTTACTCTTTTACGCAAAAACTACTGAACGGATTTGGATGAAACTTTACAGTAATATAGCCTATACATCAGAATAACACATAGGCTACTATTTGCCGCGGTAACCGACATATACGCGGGCGGAGCCGCGGGCTACAACTAGTCTTTCATAAACGAAAAAGACTAGGTACATTATCTACAAAGAAAAGCTTGTGACTTCATAAGTGTAACGTTAAAAGCTATTTACTCAATATATATATTGAAAACCAAAGTACAAAAGTAAAAATTGACTGCAAAAAAGTGGCTATGGAAAATTTATTTTATTTATATTGTCAACATATGAAAAACAATAATAAATTTGGAAATAGTTAGAATTATTTCTTAAAAGATTTCTTCCGTATTCAGGCTTATGCTTGACACACGTGAAAAAACTCTGAAACTAAGTGTAAATGATTCTAAACTCGTATCTATTATACGGTTTTACTTTCGCTCTTTATTGTACTCTTACTTATTATTATTGAGATTAACACAACAAGCAGTATTTATCATTAATCGTGAAAAATACTAGGTCACTATGAACACTAGGTCTATTAAGAAATACAATAAGTAAGACCGTCCAAGCAATTTATTTGTAAATGAGTTCTAATTCGCATTACTTATCGTTAATAGTCCTCGTATTTGTATACTAATATTAGAGTATGACACCGATTCCCAACAGTCTTCAATACAAATTGTTATTGAAAATAATGAGGTCAAGGACTTCTCAACTTGCAAATCAATACTTCCGATATTAGAATCGATTATAACATAAGTTGTCCGGAATAACTTGGAACTTCTAACATTACATTCTAGAGGCTACGCTACTTCTAGAATAGGAAGCGAGTGTAGGTAATGGCGCAAAATAGTGACGCAGTATTATTGCGGGGGGCGGTGGAGGTCTCACACTCCCGACTCGACGACTCCATTCTCCCCGAGAGCGACTGAAACGTCCGCGAGAAAAATAAGATCCGTACTCCATCCCGCTTATTCTTAGGAAAAAAGCTTTTTGTGTATTTTTTAGGTTGATAGGTAGGTACGTCTTTGTGTGAGTCAGTAAATAATGTTGTATGTACGAATGTCCGCTAGCTATGTGTTGCGAAACGAAGTCGAGTGCAGATTATTGTATTATCGTCTTGTCGCGTTGATCCTATATCTACACTTTCTGTCTCCGTGCTGTGATTTTTTTTATGAAAAGCAGTTCTATAAAAGAACATTAATACACAGTTGTTTTATTAATATTTATGTAAAGTTATTTCTTTTATATAATAGTATATATAAAGTTACTTTGTTTATATTTTTGTTGTATTTAAAACAAAATGTTACCGTTTTGAGTTCACAAAAATGTATCATTTTACACTATGACATTAAGTAGGAAGTACGGAGTCTTATTAAAAAAATAAGACTAAGAAATTAAATGAATCAGAAATGTCACACTCATTCGGTTTTCGCTTTGAGCCACACTAGGTAGGAAGTAGCCATGAGCAGGCGTTCCCCTCTGCCAGAGTATAAGCCCAAAAAAGCCTACGCGTTAGGCCTGGTTCCCACTGTGTCGAACCGGTGAACCGGACAGTCAAGAAGGCTAAATAGATTAAAAAGAAAACATTGGTTACATCTTATTTTAGGAAAGGATTTTCACTTGGAACATTTAAAACATTAATGGGTGAAGTGAGAAGTGACAAACCAAAGTTCTTCAATTATTTTCGAATGACAGCATCCTCTTTTGAGGATAATAGGGATGACTTCCAATACACATTAGCAGAAATGACGCGAGAGGAGAGTAGGCGGGGCGAGCGGGGAACACAGATACCGGTGCAAACTCGTTCACATTACTCCGGTCCGGGTATTCTACCGGCACTGCGCAGTGACAAAACGGTCGGTTAAAATGCCGGGCTCGGTATTTTCGCCGGATCCGGCGTTATGTGAACAGATTCATAGAAATTATTTAGCCACTAGCTCTTCCGGCAGATTTACCGTGCTAGTAAATGGTAATAAATAGTGGAAACCCGGCCTTACACTGTGATGACACAGAATGTATTTCTGTGTGCGTGAAATTCTGGATTGCCTTTTGATTTGAATACCGTATCTACTTTCATTTGCATTTAGTGAAAAACTGATAATTTGGAATTTCAAACAAACGCTTCAATTCGGCAAGACTTCACGGATGGCGCAGTAGTTTAAACTGTCACATCGCTTCTTCTACTGCGCTAAGTGTTGTGGTTTCAAACCGACATGTCGTATACCAGACAGTAGACATACTCTCACCAAACTCAGTCTCTCTCTCTCTTTCTACTCCGATCACGCTTTTAGTCTATACACATAGATACGGTCGCCTTGACCGCGCTGCCATCGCATTTGCGGCAACATGCCACAAAATCAAAGGGCCCGCCTGCGGCGTACACTTACAAGCAAGTATGATTTGTCAGTTTACGCCATTATTCCTATAAGTATAAAAACTTTGTGTTCTTAGCAAGTAGTAAGTAGTGTAGTTACCCCACACTATGTAGTAGGTAGACGCGAGAAAACAAAATTATTCCCACTTTACGTGTACGGCAGACACCCCAAAAAAATATTTTTTGTAGACGTTGTGAATACACATATCCATGCAAAATTTCAATTTTCTAATACATAATAACCGTTTGGAAGATAAACTGAATACGGAACTTTGAACATGACCAAACTATAATGTTCCGAGACGTGAACTGCGGCACCCTGAAATCTGAAGACACCTAAATTTCATTATATATATATATATATATATATATATATATATATATATATATATGATATTGGTGTGTCATTGAATTTGATTTTATGACAATAGATGTTAGTGCAATTGCAATTTTACAACAAATTTTGTGGGTAATTTTATGATTTCTGATGACATGTCATTATTAAACTTAATTAGTACAACATTCAAATATTAACTAAATTCACACTACTTACTCTTTTAGTCGCCCATTAAAACCGCGAAAGTGTAAACTCTTGAATGATATAAAAATAACTCTTGATTGCTTTTCTGTGGATGAGTTTCTTACTGATAGTCATGTTTTGTTCTTATTGCTTTTGTTTTCTTTTTCTCGATTTACAATATTTAATTTAATAATAGACATGTAACTAACGTTACTTACTAGATGCTGTGCTTATTATATGTACCTATAACTTTCTAATGACTCTGACTTACATCAAATTTTATGTGATTGCATCTCTTTGTGTATAAATAAGTTGCAAGGCTGCAATTAGACTAAACATATCAAAACCATAAACCTGTAACTGTAACACCAAATTGTACACATGTTTAGGTACTCGTAATAAAATCATCATTATCCCTTGCAAGAGTACAGAAATGAGGACAGCGCCATCTTTTCGACTCCAGCCAAACTTATATGTTATACAAATCCGAACTTTGGACTTAGTTCATACAACTGGTTCAACATTCTCAAATAGGTGTTGGCACCGAAGTTTCAAACTGTATTGTAGATGGCATTATATGGACTAATATTTTAGGATATTAGAAAGAGCAACTAAATAATCGATAAAGGCAGTCTTTTGTATTGAAACTCAAACAAATAATTACACACACACTAACGTTATAAATTTGATTTTTTTCACGCGAACTCCACCGCGAATTGTGAATGTGTGAATGTCCATATGTATTTTCTACCAATAATTGATCACCTGCACTTCATACCTTCACTAGCACTACTTAAAGTCACTTTCGAATTGAAGTGCTAAAAAACACAATTTTTAGCACTTCTAAAGGCCCGTATTCACATACGGGCCTTTAGAAGTAATAAAAATGGCTAATTATAACCCGAGTACAAATAACATTAGTATACATTACTACAAATTAAATATCAAATCTATTGATTAATTACTAGTATCATTACACACACACATTAATATTGAATTTAGGACATATTTTTTTGTCAAATAGGAACGGTACATGCTTCTTATCATCTCTTTATGCAGGTAATAATTAGAAAGGTACATATGTAAAAGATGTCCACATACCATTACTGTGACTGTTTTTTGGAATTAATAATCTGTACTGAATAGATTTAATGATGTATTTTAATATCTGTTACGAACTTTATTTCATGATAACCGATGTGTATGAAAGTTTTTAATAAAATACCGAAGTCAATTCGAGAATTGCCACAGTCTAAGACGAAGTCAAAATTGACGAAATGGCTTATACATACATCGCACTTTTTATGGCATTAACGAGTTTTTGAATGTGCAAGTTCAAAATCTGACATGAATTAAATTGTAAGTAATTTTTTTCATTATCATCCAAAATTATATCACATTTTATGCGATAAATTGTTCTTATTCTTATAAATATAAAAATTATTGTTGAGATTTTTAATAAACTTTAAAAATACAGAACACTCTAAACTCGACTATATTTTATCGACTTATAAAAATCAGGTTCTAAATTTAACAATATTTTTGTATTACGCGATCAACTTTGGAAAGATTTTATAATTTATTTCGGATGCCAGATAATCTTGAGAATACACTTCTTTCTCATGCAGTAGGTATTTGCATTTTGTAATTTCTTTTTCATATTATGATTCTGTCATGTTTGCTATGCTGATGATGGGTTCTCGACATAGATTTTTGTTATAATGCTTTCAATTTGGTCTTATTGAAGCTCGAAAACTGAATCCCCTCTTTATGATATTTTTTTAAGTAATTTTTTAACTTGAATGTCATTAAAGTAAGAGTACTAGTAATTGACCATGAAGCTATAGTTAACCACTCACACGTATAAACCGATATATTAAGAGTTAGTGGCATATTTTTTATAATGATTCACATTTAAAGAACAACGCTGCAGTCTGCGTATCAAAGCGCGCCAACATTTGCCATATTGCAATATAACACACGCCGTCATTTTTATGTTGAGTGACGCATCGTAAACATATTTTTTGATTACTTATTTGTGCCAATTTTCATA
Organism: Spilosoma lubricipeda; assembly: GCA_905220595.1. Lineage (NCBI taxonomy): Eukaryota > Metazoa > Arthropoda > Insecta > Lepidoptera > Erebidae > Spilosoma > Spilosoma lubricipeda. The sequence goes on from HG992281.1 coordinate 13,588,082, forward strand.
ACAATTACACTATTTAATGTAAAACAATAGTAACCCAATGACTTTTTTTATGGTAACTATTTTGATTTTCTTTTTTGTTTAGAACTTCTTAACAAAAGGTATTAAAAGTAAAAAAAAAACAAAAGCGAAAATGTGGGGTAATCTATTACTCACTCAAAATTACCATAACTTTCTAGTAATAGACCGAGACTGTCAACATCAGAATCAAGACCGACAGCTTCTACCGAAATTGATGGTGTCCTGGAAACCATAATTGAACTATCAGCAGCCAAGTTGCCTCCCACCCTTAGTGACGAACTGCTATTGCTCACACCAGGAACACCAGAAATTGACCTTTCTGGCTTTACATTTGTTATCACCCTGGGCAATTAGACATCGCAGCTGCTGACAGTGTGCTTGAAACAGAACCATCAACTACTATAGGTCAAGTCAACACCACAGCTCCTTACAGAGTTCTCGGAAAGAGTCCAAATATCCTAACTATAATTTAGACATCTAGACGGTCATCTACTGATGGTATAGGATCATCTACTAGTGTTTAAACATGGTCAACTTCTAACTGAAATTGATTTTTTAACTGAAATTGAATTTGTTTTCTATTTTCATGTATTCTAGTGTTCATGCTTAGATAAAATACTTTATCAGGATTTACAAATATCAAATATCAAACTGAAATCGGAATAAAATTCAGGCAAGGCATGAAAAAAGGAAACTTTGTGCCCTTAAGTGGTTACCTACTGGTGCTCTTACCTTAAGAGACTTAACCAATGAGACATATTCTGTGTGTTATGCGATTAAGCTCCTAAAATTATAATAAAAAGTTAAAACCATTTCTAGGCCTACGACAACTTCTCCTTTATGACCTTAGTCATAACCTGCCTTAAGTTCCGAAACATTAGGACCAAATAATAAGAGCCGAATATAACCGTCGCAATGAATAAACTACCTGCCATTATCTCTTTCTCTCTCGCACAACCTCACATGAAATGGTAAGGTGCATATGTAAAAGAGACAAGAAATATTTTAAAATTTGAGCCGTAAATTCATGGGGCATTGCACTCACCGACTGGCTGTTAGAGGACGAAAGTACGAATTTTTTTAATAATAAGAGAAAGATTGTGTTGGCACGCATAACGATGCACTTAAAGTATTCGCCAAAATACACTCAATAAAAAGGACAGACAGTTAAAAATAGTAGGTTCCCTTGAATAAAAACATACCTGAATGTGATATAGGCACCATTTGGTCAAGACGAATATTCGTTATAATTAAGATAAGATTGGTAGCAATTAGAAATGTTCAGCTTAAGTTTTCGGTTCGGCAACTATCATATGCTCCGTTTTTACTGATATATATGTATGTTCTGTATTCAAACTTATCAACTCCTATGCGTTAAGTAAGCTCTGAAACTATTTATTCCTATTTCGTCGCATTCGTTTTTACAAAAAACTTTCAACTTTTTTTCAACTCTGAGTCCAAACAGTAGTCAGCAATTTTATTTTCACTCATAATCATCATAAAATTAACGAGGTAATAATTTGGCAATGTTTGTTCAGTAACCATAACAATATTTGCTTAGTATTTGTCCACTGTCACATGAACAAAAAAGGAACAATCAAACATATTTTCCGTTCAAATTTGAAGTAGTCTACTTTTCTCATTTCATGGTGTTGATGTATTTACTTAATGGTAACTTGGACCAGTCTTTTTTTCTAACTTTTACTAGGCAGTTGTCTAAACAAAAACCAGAAAGCTCAAGGTTGATTCCTTGAATACAGAGAAGGTAGCGCCGATGGAGGGAGTAACGGCAAAGATACTAATTCAGTAACAATTAAAATTCAACCTGAAGTTCTTTAAAATATAATTATATTTGATGCAACGAAATGAAACCAAGCGTCGCTCGCGTAGCTCACCGTCATTTTAAGTAATCATTATAGAATTATTTATTCCTGTTACTTTTTTATTATGTATAGACTAAGTGAGGAGACGGGTCACTTGAGTGCCTACCTCAGACCATGGACACCAGGATCTTAACTATCACAAGTAAATAGTCGGTCTTTGAGTCAAAGAAAATAATTGTTTTAACCTCCGACAATCTCACACACTCGGTGAATTTCACACAATTTAGCACATCTATTTCGTTCGTTCATTCGTTATCTAAAGGGTCGCAGAAGATACCATTTTGATCTAGCCGGTCCATTAGTGGCGAAGTCTAGCTTCTGCAACATTTTAAGTCAAAATTTTTGTGTGTCTATGACGTGATACGATAAAGAAAAAAAAAAGAAAAAAACGTACAAAAAATCAAATATAAGTTACTACTGTATGTATATTATCTTTTCTCTATTCGTGGACTGCCCTTTCCACAAAGAAATTTATTATTATTTTATTTTTAATGCAACAAGAACTACTAGTATACGTGCTGCAAAATCATTTTTTTGTCGCCATAAGACAGTAATTTAATCGGGCTAATCAGTTATTTTTTGCATTAAGAGTATAGCATAGGTTATATAGATAGATTTTTTTATGATGTTGTACAATTGAGCAGGAAGTTACAGTTAAGTTTTCGTTAAATGTCCAGCAGAAGCAGACACACAGAATGCTTCTTATTTAATCTTTTCTAAGGCAGAAATTATCTGCCAACGTTTCCGTTCCTTCAGGCAAAATAATGATATCTATAATATAAGCATAATCCTATGCTTATATTATAGATATCATTATTCTATAGATTACTTATCTGAACTGAAATCGCTTCTGGTCTTTCATCATCACGATAGCAATAACTATACTTAGTGATAGGTGAAGAATATTTTAAAGATAGAATGCAAACTAATAATTCTCAATCGAGCATTAATATTTTTTTAAACACCTTTAATTCTTTTTGTAACTTCAGAAAGTTACAGGAATGGATTGCTAAATCTATAATCTATAATGGCACAACCGTAGCAGTGAAACTAGCATTATTTGTAATTTCTACTTTTAATCGCTCCTTTTTGAATCTAAAATTAAAACAATCAAGGTTAAAAGACTATACGAGTAGCAGGAAAGTTGATTGACATTTATGAAAATAAATTTCAATTAAGATGCGCCGTATGTCAATATTTTTAAGTATCACCTGTATCAGGTCAATAGTTTTATACAATATTTTGTTCTCATGTAACTGATTTTGTTTGTCTTATTGAGAAGTAAAGATATATAATCCAAAAATAAACTTCATCATAATTGCTTTCGTATCCAATAATTTGGCACCACCAGTGGGCAAAATATTCAAATATTTAACTTGTTATAGAAAGTTTGTTTATTGGGTACTTGGCGCAAAAAGTTCCCTAAATACGAGCCCTTTTTCCTGCTTGCACGTTCGGTGGTTGAACTCACTCAGGGTGACATTGCAGATTGCGACTCCTATATTTCACATTCAGTTTTGGTACTTGAACCATCATATTATTCAAGACGTCAGATCACGTCATGTATTCTAATTTAGGCATAACTAACTGTACATTTGGCTTTGGTTACCACAATAAAAATAAATCAATGACCGCAACATTTAGGATGAAGAAGTTCTTGACCTACTGTCAACAATCCTTATGTTAGCTTATGACAAAAGAGCGTGAAACTATTGACTGGAAACCCCATTTTTATCTGGATGCCGTAATGGTTCCTCTTGCACTCGTACTGGGCTGAATGTTATGTCTTCGGATTCCAAGTGTTTTCGTGGTGCACAAATTCTTGCTCTGAGGTTTGGTATTTTCTATATCTGTATCTCTTAGGTAGCGTCAGAAACAATATACATTGCTAACATAGGAGCTACCTTTAAAAAAAAGTAAATTAATGTTTCGTAATATATACAGTCGTAATGAATCTACAGTACTTTAGGGTTTATTACCCCCATAAAATCTAACTCTGTATTTGAATACTCTGTCATTTCAACTTCGTTCCAATCGTAAAATTTTATTATAAAATTTATTTAACTATTTGGACCGTAAAAGTACGTTTTGGGAATGCGTGAGATCAAGACAGTGAAAGCGCTCTAGTTCAATGTCCGCTGCACTTGCATTATGGTGTACGTATGCATTGGATTGAACTTTTTAACGAGTTTTAACCTTGTCCTTGAAATACGAGTTTAGATTACAACGAAGTGCATATATTTTTGGTAAAATGCGTGCTTACATTATTCTTACCACATTTTATTAAGTTAATATGAATTTTGTTAACCCGGCTTAAAAATAAATGTACAAATTTAAAAAGTTATAATTCCGAATGGTTGTCGTTTTGTGTTTTTGGGCTCAAAAACCTGATTGTCGTGATAAATCTAACGCTAATACCTATGTCGAGTGATAAATAAACTATATTATATTTTTACTAAATGAAATTGCAGTGTCCTCTACATTGACATTTCTATAATGATTTAAATAATATACCTACTTATTATAATTCCCTAACTATGCTATTTGCTAACGCCCTCGTGTATGTCGGTTACCGCGATAATAAGAAGTCTACGTCCTTCCTGAAACTAAAGTTTAGTAGTATCTTGGCAAATTAAAGGAAACTATCATCTCATAAATTTAGATAAATAAGGTACTAAAAGTATCTACTTCTCTAAGAGTATGTGTAATAGTGTAGGTAATTATTCAATAGGATAGAAAAATCCAAGTTAATAAGTAGGTCATTAGACACGTCACATACCATTCTGCGTCAGCGTTGCCTCATCAATATAAATCACATTACGCCAGGTCAGGCATCCTAACACAAACCACTTTGACGAGGCCAAACCTTCAGTAAAAATACAAAAAATATTGCGCCTGCGCAGGGCAATGCACTTTTTCGTGGGCGAACGCAGCGTTTGTTGCGCTTCACTTGTGATTTGAATGTCAATTTGGTCTGTTCGAATCTCACGTATAAAGCAATGAAAGGTAAAACGCATTAGTGTTGCACTAACACATCTTCACAAACAAATGAAATTGATATCGTTGTACGTAAATAATTTAAAATGTATTTTTATTTCAAACACATCCATAAGTCTCTGCACGATACCTATACCAATAATATCAATAAAAATTTCAATAAAGTATAACCTATAAATATAGAACCTATGACACCCGGGTCATTATTACGAATCTATTGACACCTCATTTGTTAAAATCGGTCCAGTAGTTCAGGCGCTATGGTGGAACACACAAACATAAATATAGATTACCAAAAATATCACCCTTCCTTTTGGCGTTGCCGTAGTCGGGTAAGCATTATGTGTTGACTAATCATCGAAACGGTGAGGCTTATTTTAAAAGAAGAGTGCACTTTAGTAGCAATGAGTTAAGGAAGGTGGAATTGAGGTTAAAATAATTCATGGGGACAGGGCACTACTGTTGAATACTGTCGAGACTGTTACCAGTATCACAAAAAAACTCGCTACTTGGGCTTTAAAATTACTGAAAATTAAATTCATGCACGATTAAATAAATAATTTCTCGACCTCCGGCACTCGTTGCCTCGACGGATTACTTTGAGAAAATCAAATTCTACTCCATAATTATTTATCATCTTTCTAGCCTTTATTATTCCCAACTATTTGATATCGGCTACTAGCTCAATCAGTTTTACTTTTACAAATATAACTGTTTATAATATTGATAACAGTATTGATTATATTGCTAGCTTATTTTATAAGAATAATGCTTTCGTCAATTAGTTGTAAAGAGGAGAAAATCATGTTTTTCACTAAAAACTTCAAGTACCTCACCCACTCCTTATGTGCTTGTAACACTGAATGTTCACTGTTCTTTCGTCAGTGTTTGCTCCTGATTTCTTTAGAAGATTAGAAAATATTTTTAGAGAGCACCATATAGTATAGACCATCAACAGGAATCAAAAACATCTATCGAAATTAAACCAGCATTTAGAAATTTGGCGATTTAAAGATATGTTAGTTTAGTTTCAAAAGTTTTAATTTAATGTATACATTTTTGTGTAACTTTTTTTTTTGTTTATACAGGTATCACAAGAAAAACAACTGGACTTTCCTACCATTGTGTGCTGCTCTTACGTTTTGCTGTCTTGAACCACAAGGAATAATCCAAAATGGGGTAATTTTATTTATTATTGTTATCGGATAATAATAATAAAAACAAAACATATAAGTCTTTCAGAGTTTAATTTCAGATTAAAAAACCTGGACAAGTGCGAATCTGGTTCGCTCACCTAGGGTTCTGTACGTAGGATCAATATATTTCAGGATAATTAAGATATAAAAAAATTTGCAATGTGCACATCGAGTCCTTTCATATGATGATGAAGCATACAAATGTATGCTTTTGAGATATATTTATTATTTATTGTCTAAAGATGTTACTTGTCAAATTCAAAGGTCAACGGGAATTGATTGATTGATTTCCTTGGAAGTGTCGAAAGGTGCGTTTGTTGAATTATCGGCCGTATCTTTTTAACGTAAACTTTGAAGTTTGATTTTTTGCAACTTCAGGGGACCGTAGTCTTGAATATACGGTTTAAATTTCAACTGATACCTTCACGCGTTACCGAAGTAAAAGGGTCTTGACAGACAGACGGACAGCAAAGTGATCTTATAATGGTGCGGTTTTTTCTTTTTGGGTTTTGGAACCCTAAAAAACAAAATATATAAGAAAATAATTACCAACAAAAAATAGTTGTCGAGATTTCAAATCATGAATTAGATTTTAGTAGATCTATGGTGTAAGAATGGTACCGCAAAGCTTAAACCAGTTTCACCACTTACTGATAGAGTTCCTCAATGACTCATAATTTCATGTGATATGAATGATCAAATGATCAATCATATCACACACGGATTTTCATTTATCACTGGCTGCCTCGACAGACTTTGTTCTGTGAACATTGTCGACAGATGTTTTAATTTACTTTGTATGGAAAAAGAAATGTTATGCTTTTACTATTTTTGTAAGGCGCTTCTGGCTGCTAGGCCTGCTTCTTGGGTCGTCTCCTGCGACGTGTACGCTCTTGCTTCTTCTTGCTTGAGTTGGCTGCTGCCGTGAGCGAGGCGGGAGCGTTGCTGTCCTCGACGATGCTGGCATTGCGCAGGACCTTTTCGCCACGCCATGCCGCTATGCGTAATCCGGGCATGCATAGAAGTTCGTTTCCTTCGTAAATGCCCAGCGTGACGTTTGAGTTGCGCGCCAGCTGCGCGAAAAAAAGGCAGCTAGGACGGCCCTCCCGAGCTCTGATGGGGCGCACGAACTCGGGTGTAAGCCCGATTTCAGTGAGTTCTGCTTAGATCTCTTCTGGCAGAGTATTTACTGGTGGGCCCCGAATGGCCTTGAGGCTGCGATCTGCGGAGAGGGAGTACGAAAACAATGAGATTTTCTCATTCGTCTCCAGCGCGTACAGGTACTGTTGGATGATACGGTACTCTTATTCTCACTTTTGGATAAAACGCGCTCCCTTCCCGAATGGGCGACCATTTGGCGCGTGCCCAAGTAAATTTTAAGGTCCTGGAAGTGTGTCGACCAATTCGGGAGCATTTCAACCACTACAGGTGGGTAGCGGGTGGTTGTCTGTTTCTTGTCAGCAACAGGGATAATGCCATCATCAGCACCGAGAGTGGCGGCGGAAGCAGTGGTGGTGGCAAAAGCGGGGGTAGAAGCCACAGCAGATTCAGCGAGGTAGAGAGCAAGTGCGAAGGCAGCAGCTGGGTCAGCGACACCTGCAGCGGTGGGCGCACCCGCAATAGTAGCGTGATTGGGCCCAACGACCTCCATTTAAAGTCCATCCAGTTTAAAGTTGTTTAAAGATGGTGTCGTGATCAATACTCGCCTTTCCTTCATTTGTATTGGGGATGGGAAGCGGTCGGAGGCTACTATAGTGTAGTACTGTGATGCGGGCCGTGCCGCGCCTGCCATTGCTTTTAATGCCAAAAAGCAATGGCAAGCATGGCACTCGGCGTAGGCCCGGCTGGGCTTCCGGTCGACGGACCAGGTGGAAGTGGTGTATCAGGTAGCGAGAGCACGGAGAGGGTGAAGAATTCCTCCCCCGCTCCCGGCGTCGGTGTCAAGACAGCACTCGGAGGTGTACTCGACTGATTACTTGGCTCAGTGACAGGAGGCCGTAGTGTCTGCGTGGCGCGGCGTGTCAATGAAACTTGGTCTGTAGCCACCACGCGGTTCAGTGCGGATGCTGCAGCGCCTCGGGAGCGGACGTAGATTCGCTTCACGATCCCGGAGTTTTTTTTGTGGTTGAGTTGCCCGGCGTGTGGCTGGAGATGGCATGCCAGGTGATGTCTTCGTTTTTTACAGTTTAGATATAAACATTTAGACGTGGCTTCTTCTTGCTTGAGTCCACTGAACTGGACCACCGGGCCTGGCCACTGGTGGCAAACCGGAGGCCGATACCTGAAAGCACCGATGTGTGCGCGGTATAAATAATAATTTGCAAGCACGCTAACCGCGGTCGTTCGGCATTATTCCCAAGATTTGGGGTCGGCTACTAGTTCAACCGGTTTTACCTAAATATCAATTTTTACACGGAGCGACTAGCACCCCAACCTTGGGGTGAACTGAATTTCAAGTATGAACCAGTTGTCAGTATATTTGAGGGCACTGACTACCCAATAACGATTGTCATAGGTGTTCATGACAACCGAGACCGAGGGCTTAACGTGCTCTCAAAAGAACACCGCCATCTTCCATACCGGGGTAGCTATTAAGAATTTCTTGTAACAAAAACCCAACAGCAGTCCGAACCGGTAATTAAATATCTTGATCAGCAGTCGCTTACGCTAACCACTAGACCAACGAGGCAGTTATTGTAATAAGCCTACCGATGTCTTCACAAATATATAAATAGAATAAAACGTGGAACGATTACCATTTGCACAACGGACTTTCCTGTTTCTCAAAGCTAGAACAAAGTTACATCAATACAGTACAGATGAAGGCCAATGATTAAAAAAAATAGTCACTATCACAAAAGACTATTGACAAAAAGGCAGACGACGTTGATTCCACATTGATAATGTGCTTCTATTTTCGGTCGCTGAGTATGAAATCGCCTTGTTACATTGTGGTTACACAAGTATACTCAAAAGATATCTACATATATTAAGTATGTGGGTAGAATATAAATTTACTATCGTCAATGTTTAGAAACTTCAACACCGAATGTTATCTTTGAAATCATCAGTACATACAAAGTAAGAGTTCCTCTTTCAATAGATAAATGTCGAGGTTGCCGATAGGTTTATTTCTTTAAAATTAAAAAAACTACTGAAGAATTTAAAACATGCAGAACATCGCAGCAGCAGTGCAAAAATTACTACTATTTAATAATAATAAATACATTATCATGGGAGACTCATGTTTTGGTGCATATGTGCCATGTTCGGTCGGACTAGTAATTGGATCTCACAGAAAACCTGTATCTTTCTAAATTATGCTTAAATAAATAGTTATAAAAATGATACAGTAAATCTTATTATAGCCGTAAATGCTACTGGATTTAAAACTGGGAAATTTAATAGACAAAATTAGTTTAAAATTTAAAATTAATTGTTCCATAATTACAAAAGTCAATACAGAAAGAATACTGTTATTAAAATGGAACTGGGCTGTTCATATATATAAAATGGAAAATAATAGATTGACCAAAAACTAACCATGGCCAAAAAATATTGTACTACGTTGTATACGTAAAGGTTGATCACGACGAACGACTAAATATTTAAACCTTTTTTTTTATTTAAACATGCTTTTTTAAATTAGCAATGGGCAGCATTCAATTGCAACCAGTACTAGTAGTACCGATTGTAATTTACGAGTCCCTCCTGTACTTTCTACATATTATATCTTTCCAATATCCTAAGCCTACTAATATTATAAGCTTACTGACCCGGCGAACTTCGTACCGCGCCCTAAATATATGAAAATTCTATATTTCTCAAAAACTTGTTGTAATAATTGAACTCACCTTAGTTTCCCTCAGGCAATCTACAACCGTGGACAAAAAAATACTTTTCCGGTTTTCTTTTTTCTTCTACACAAAGCTTCTCCTAACAACTACGAACAAATAAAATAATTATCCAATTTAGTGCAGTCAATCGGAAGTTATGCGCGTACATACATTAGGGCGATTCATTTTAACCCCCGACACAATAAGAGAGGTGTTATAAGTTTGACGTCGATGTTTATATGTCTGTCTGGCATTGTAGCTCTCAACAGATGGACCGATTTCGATGCGGTTTTTTTCATTTGAAAGCCAGTTTCCTTGCGGTAGCTTTTAGCTGTGTTTGATTAATAATGGTCCAGCAGTGTAAGAGTATTAGCTCTTTTCCAAAATGATGTAGGGCATTTTTGGCGTATGAATACTCGATTAAGTGCTTCACGCGTGCCAGTATAATCTTTAAATGATAATTAATTGATAACTTCGATCTGATGCTGCGTAGGGTGTTTTTATTAATTTTTATTATTTATATAGACGTAAATTTTGTAAGGATGGCAGAATGAATGTTTGTTGAATTAAAATTTGATACAGAGATATATGTTTATTCTGAATAATTCCGGTAGGATGAGTAAGGTACAAAAATATTTGGGGGTAGTACCGCGTGAGGCTAGATAAAACATACAAACAAACTGTTCGCATTTTCAATATTGATTGACAAATACAAATTGTTTAATAACAAGTTATGTAAACACCACAAATTATTCAGATTTACGTGAAACTTACGTATCAAATTCTGTTTCAGTTTCGGTATGAACAATCCTGAATTATACAATGCCTCAAACGAGTTGCAGAGAAAAGCTGTTCTCATGTGTCTAAAGGAATATTCCCATAAAATCAAATGGAACAAAATTGAAGACACAGGTATCGACATTGGATGCGCAGACGGAAGCGTTTCTGTTCTGGTCAAGAACTTTGCGCCCTACGGTTACAAGAAGTTCGTGGCATGTGATATCAGTGAGGAAATGATTCAGTTTGCTAGGAAGCGTTATGTCGATGAAAATATCTCGTTTAGAGTTTTGGATGTAGGAGGAGAGATTCCTGAAGATATGAAAGGAGCATTCAATCATGTGTTTTCCTTTTACGCACTACACTGGGTTAAGGACCAAGAGTAAGTTTTGAAATTATTTTTATTCTTAACTGGCGACCCAGCCCGAAATTTTCGGATTTCCTCTTCTATAATATGCATGTGTTACACATATAAATCTTTCTCTTGAATCACTCTATCTATAGCAGAGAACTGCATTAAAATCCGTTGAGTAGTTTAAAAGATCTAAGCGAACAGTATTGTATTATGTAAAGAGATGACTATGGTCTGATCACAAGACAACTATTTGTAATTTTCTATTTTTTTTTATATTTTCGCATTTTTTCTTGTATTTTCGAGAGGGGCTAATAAAAATTTACAAATTTTTAATTAAACTTTTCACTGTACGTATGGCCTTGTGGTTAAAGCGGTCGCCACGCAGCTTCTTATTTCATCGAATGTTGTGGGTTCAAATCCTACATGGGACAACACTTTGTGTGATCCACAAATTGTTGTTCTAAGTCTGTGTGTTCTTTGTGTCCGTTTCATGTAACAAAAAGTCAAAGACACAGGATTTATTCCTAGTGCGGGAGTTGTACTTTTCAGAAAAAAAAAATCTCAAATTTAAAATAAAATTACAAGTAACTAACATCCATTGTAAAAATTATAGACACTGTTTATAGATAAAAACTTTGATATTTTAAACTGTCACATACACTACATATTTATATTGTATTTATTATGTGTTACATAGATACACATTTAAGTAACTGTCAAATTACCTAAATAAATGTACAGTGTATTAGAACTGGTCATTGACCTTGTAATTAATTGTAATCGGTAAAAGTTGATCCCTGCTGTTTAAAAATATAGATACACATATATTTATCCCCTACTGTTTTAAAACCGCACATCGTTTTTTAATTTAAACGCAATAAATTCTAACGAAAAATATGTATCTATTTTAATAATATAATAATATCATCCATATAAAACAGAAAGCTGTTTCAGCTAAAGAGATTAGTTATTGCTCCACAACATTAAGGTACACGCATTTTAATTTTTATTTGTAATGTTAATGAACTATACTTATTTTATACGTTTCACAGAAAAGGGTTCAGGAACATTCACAAACTCATGTCCGATGGAGGCGATTGCTTTTTGGCATTTTTGGAAACTACCTCGATATACAGTATCTACGCGCTTCTCTCAAAAGACCCAAAATGGAAGTCTTGGCTCAAAAATGTCAATGCATTCCTATCCCCGTACCATGAGACGGAAGTATGTAAATATTCATTTAATTTCTTTATCGTCTGCTTCGTCGACAGCCTGTCCTAAGAAAGGAAGTTTTGGTCTATTGTGCCACCTCATCCTGAGAGGTTAAAATAGGGTTTGTTTTCATTTTTCTTCTCTTTGCAGTACTGAGTAATTAGTGACTTTCTTGCATATAAGAAATAAATAGATATAACTAAGTGGCAGTGAATTAATTTACAGTGATAATATCAAGTATCACATAATAATTTACAATTTTACACAACTTGAGCAGGCAATATGCAAGTCTGGTGCAAGTGCCTGAAAAGGCGTACTTGTAATGAAAGCTTTTTGATTTCATTTGGTCATGTTAAGAAATGGACAGCATTAAATTAGCACGAATATTAGATATACATGTATTTGTATGATTGGTACTATCTAGGCTATGTATAAAATTATCGTCAGTAATGAAAGACATCTCTTCAAATCGGAGTCGTTTTTTAGAACGCATTTTTATACAGCAATTGTAAATAGTTATCTTGAGGCATCCTCAACTACTTTATATCTTTTTACTTATTTAAAGTATACTACGAATAAACACACTTTCAACTTAAACTATTTAACTAAAAGCTAAAATGCAAGGAATGTTTCAGTGAACATTTTTATTCTGAAACGAACTATATATAATAATGATACGTGGTAGAGCCACCCGTATTTCAGCACTGATTGACGGCTCAACTGGGGCTGTACTAGCCTTGCTCAAAAAATCAACTTAAAATGACAACATTGTTGTTGCATTGGTGCATTGTCTGCACTCACAATGAGTATGGTGACCACCACTCTTGGATTAAGCTAATTCTTTCCATCAGGCAGGGTAGAGTCACTTTGGCAGGCTCATATAAAAATATCTGTTAAAACAGTTTCTTTTATTGTTGATTGTACTACTTTTTATAATAATTCTAAATTATAATTGACAGGACCCAGCGAAAAAAGTTGCAGAAATATTGGAAAAGTGTGATTACAAAAATATAGATGTAACACGCAAGAAACTGGTAAACAAGTTTGATTCGGTCGAGGCACTAAAAAGTAAGTGTGAAGTAATATAAAGTAATATATCCTCCTGGTGCAGTATTTCTGCTGGTGTACCGCAGGGTGGCGTTCTATTCCTTTATTCTTCGCTGTCTTATAATCTCCACCTCAAAACAATTAAGCTCCTCCTACCATCTTTATGCAGAGGATTTTCAAATATATACTCAGCTCCGGTTAACCTTCTATCGGAGGCATTCAACACAATCAATGCTGACCTATTGCGTATTGCATAAAGGAGGCATAATTATGGTTTCATAGTCATAATTTAACTAAAAGTTAATTCAGTAAAAACGCAGGTGCGTTTTATCAGCTGTTCCGAGATGGTCCAAGAATTGTCTGAACACAGTTGCCACAAATTGCATTCAATGGAACCACCCTCGCGATTAGTAATACCGTCTAAAATCTAGGGACCTACATAAACGGAACTTTATCTTGGGGTCCGCATGTCAGGAAGTCAGCCATAGGATATTTGCTTATCTCTGCGAAGACTACGTAACTTTCTTCCGACAGCTACTAGAGCTGCACTTGCACAAGCACTTCTCCTCCCAATTCTTGACTATGCCGATGTCAGCTATCTGAATTTCACCGAAGCACAACTTGATAGGCTTGAGCGACTACAAAAATTCTGTATACGATTTATATTTGGCTTTCGAAAATATGATTATATCTCTAAATTCCGTCAAATGCTCAAGTGGCTTCCAATTCGCTCTCGCCGGAATAATCATATCCTTATCTTCCTTTATAACATCTCATTTAATCCTAAGGCCCATTCTACCTCGAAGAACGATTCAAGTTTCTCAATGACACACATGACAAATGTCAAAGGTCATCGGAAGATTTACATGTGTTTCTATTTATATTCATTAGAAAATTATAATTCTTCAAAACTCATTGCACCGTCAACTACTGTCTCTCCAATACATTATGATCCATCTTAAGGCTACCAGGAAAATATTGTTTTCGGAAATAAGGCCGCCCCTTTGTACATTTTACTTATACATTCGTCATTTTCAGTACTCTCTTTAAATCTGTACTACGGTGTATAAATAAAGAGTTTTCTATCTATCTATCTATTTTATACAACTCTACTGTTACGTTTTTGCTCATGATGAACTCCGAAACTATGTAACTGCCTCGGTGGCGCAGTGGTAGCGTACGCGACTGCTGTTCTTGAGGTCTCGGGTTCGATTCCCGGGTCGGACCAAATGTTTGTATGATCTGCAAATATTTGTTTCGGAGTTTGGGTGTTTTCTGTATATAATATGTATGTATTTACAAAAAAAAAGTATCTAAGTATTCATATCAGTTGTCTAGTACCCATAATACAAGCTCTGCTTAGTTTGGGACTAGATGGCGTTGTGTGTTAGATGTCCGAAATATTTATTTATTTATTTAAGTTTTTTTTCAAATGTTTTTACGGGATTTTCATAGATATAAGGAGTAACTTAAGCTTCTTTTTTTAGACTAACTTTGACCCGTGGCGTTAACCGCGTTGTTAATGAACCGCGGTAAACATCGCGGGGCTCAGCTAGTTTGACATATGAAATTTGTCAAGAAAAGTGTTAAGTATGTGAGTTGAAGGGTACGGGAGAAGAGAAAGATTAATTAAGTGGATAGACTACTACTAAATAAGAGGATGTGGCTAGAAGGGAGTAAGCAGAGAAATTTATCAACTGCCTCGGTGGTGCAGTTGTAGCGTACGTGACTTGTTCTTGAGGTCTCGGGTTCCATTCCCGGGCATCCCCATTGCAAATATTTGCTTCGGAGTCAAGGTGTTTTATATGTATAATATGTATGTATCATATATGTAGGTACATATAGTTTTCTAGCACACATAATACAAGCTCTGCTTAATTTGGGACTAGATGGCGTTGTGTTAGATGTCTGAAATATTTAAGAAAACAAAAAAAATAAAAGTCAGCAACGCATTTCTGACGCCTCTGCTGTTGCGGGTGTCCTTGGATACTTCTGGTTGTTTGCCTCCTATCCCATAAAAAAGTTGAATGGAAGAGTAAAGCAAACTGCGCCAACCCCGAGTAAAACTGATATAACTATATTTTTAATAATTATTTTTCAGACACAGTAAGATCTGTGGAGCCATTCAATATGCCAAAGGAAGTGTTTGACGAATTTATACAAGATTATGTAACTGTGGGTCAAGACAACGGAATCTTAAACATTAATACGGATGAGACAACAGGAACGACGTTAGTCACCTACGACTATACCCTTATAGTGGTCCATGCGAACAAATGAAGTCTTTCTTACAGCCTACACTTATTTAGATTAATTATGGAATTTTCAATTTCTATTATCAAATTCAAAAAGGTTTTCAGAATATGAATATTTAGTTACCATTTCGAGTAATTTGAAAAAAAAATACACAGAGTATATATAAAAACATGATGTAAACTTTATGATGAATTTTTTTGTTTAAAACTGTTTCTCTCTGTTTACGTAGTTTTATGATTTGTTTTTGTTATGGAAAAGGTAAAAAATAATAAATGAGCATTTGTTCATCATTTGTACTTATTTTAAGAAAAAAAACCATTATTCCTCCTAGAAATAAGACCGCTGTATTGGAACTAACTTCTTAAACTGAAACTAACGAGCGACAACGTATGGGTCCGATGAAACATAAATTTTTGAGTTTCAGTTCTAAGTATGGGGCTCCTCAAAATTTGTATTTTTTCTATTTTTATGTGAAAATCTTAATGCGATTCACAGAATACATTTACTTACTAAGTTTCAACATTATAGTTCATATAGTTTCGGAAAAAAGTGGCTGTGACATACGGACGTATAGACAAACAGACATGACGAATCTATAAGGGTTTCGTTTTTGCCTTTGGCACGGAACCCTAAAAAGCACATGACCTAAACAATAACAACTATGTATTTTATTTGAAAGAACCATAGAGCAACACGTAGATGATCTTTTTTGCTCTATGGAAACAACGTACAATGACAATGTATTGTTTTGGAGTTATGAGATTTCCAGAATTTTCCTTTTATGTAGGTACTAACTTTTTCAAATGAAATTCAAATATTTTCCGACTTTTTTTTAAGTAACGATGAATTTTTGACGCTTGTACGTAAATAATTTAATTGTTTTTTATTTATTAGTATTTCAATTGTATTTTAAAGTAGTTTAAAAGAATTATTTATCAGCAATCTAATATCTATAATCGAGCAATCTGAATCTCGGAAACAGCTGCAACGATTTTCATTAAATTTAGTATGCACAGGGGTTGAGGATCGAAAAATCGATCTAGCAAGGATTCATTGGAAATGACAAAAAATTAAGGCTGGCAATTTTTGTTGTACAAAACAAATTAGTGAAGTAACAACTATAACCGAACTAGGCTGTGCCTATATTTCAGCTATCAGCACCAATCCTCTCGGATATAATTCATCAAATTATCTTAGCCATTTACATGAGCGTAATATTTTTTATGTTTTATATTAAATATGAATTGATACTTATAAAAATTAACAATATAACAAAATGGAACGGTCTTCATGCAAATGTGTGTATGTGTGTGTGTGTATTTATATTATGAATATGTAGGTCATTTCTGTAAGTCACTTTTATTTACTCCATTATAGGTACCTATTCTGTTGTTGGCCGTTTACTACTGTCGATATTTTCAAATCTTGTTATTCTTGTTTCGAACTTACTGCCAGTCACTAGCATACTGCCATCGTTTTTCTATTTTTAGCCGACTACGGTAAAGCCAAAGGAGGGTTATGATTTTGACAGGCTATTTATTAATGTATGTATGTTCATCTGATCCCTCATAGCTCCTTAATTACTCATTAGAACTGGACAAATGAGGTGTCTTTAGAAGCGTCATGATTATCTGCTAGTTATAGGCTATATGACTTGTCACTGAATCTAATGTGGCGCCCTCTAGCCGACATAAAGTACTGTATTAAAAATAAGTTTTAGATAAATATGTCGTGTTTAGTATCATATGAAAGGGCGTTACTTGTAAATCCAAAAATATTTATATTATTAGCATTTTTTCGTGACTTTGTTCGTATTTATTCGATAATTGTGATAGTTCTATGGTACCTATTTAAAATATACTCTGCAAAGAAATTAATATTATAGAGGCACCACAACATTTTAAATAAAAAAAAAGTAAAAAACTAAAACCCAACTATGACAAAAAACGACGCTGAAAAAGCACGAAGTCACGCGTTGTTAAAGTGTTACGATTATGGTACATAACACTACATGGACTACGGCTTTTGAAACTTAGTAATTAAACTTTAGTTTGTACTTTTTTTTATTGATTAGGTAATTGTTGAAAGTATTTACGTGACCCGAATATTATCGGGTCCATGGTATCAGCTGGAGTTTTCTCCACGGTACGTGTTTGTACGAGTCGTAGCAGACGACGTTTTGCGTCTGCAGCCAGAGCGTCGAGTGACGTTACTGCACCGCGTCACCGACGAAGGGCCAGACCCCTTAGCCCTCAGGAAGCTGAGCCGCTGGCAGCGCCAGCTGCCACAACAGGCACGTTATCTTACCGTCCGCGGAACCAATATTTGTGAACTCCGAGGTGACCTGCGCGCGATCCTGAGTATTGTAAGCTGCCGGAACACTTTTTTTCTTCTAAATATAGTACTGCATCTTACATCTTCATTTATTTATATATAACCTTTGTAAAGTTACATTGGCGACAAGTTAACGAAAGTTGCACTATTGTCAAGGGATATATATCTATCTACAGCTCTATTAATAATTCTATTGTACACAAAAGGGGCAATGAAATTAGCAAATCGTTGAGCAAATTTAGTTTTAGAAGTTATTAGTCGGGGACAAACAATATTCTTTCTTTGTTTCTCCAGATGCTGTGGGTCAAATGTTTGTTTTTATGTAGAAGAAGACAAACAATTAGTACAAACAGTCAGAACTCCTAAAGTCCGCTATAGCATAGTAGTAGCAAAGAATATGGGCTTGAAGGCACAAACTTTTAATATCGCACGCTGAGTGATTTTAATGTAAAATTATATTCCACGCATATTGTGGAAGAAAAAAGCTCCAAAATATAGTGGTTTGTTTCATGATGAAGAATATTTGGCTTTGCGCAAATGGCGTTATGGTTGAAGCAATCACCTTGCCGGTTTCAACAGCGCTAAGCGTCGAAGGTTTGATCCCCACATGGGACAACACTTCTAGTAATATTGACATTGTAGTTCTGGGTCTGGGTGTTCTTTGTGCCCGTTTGTGAATTCCCTTTTTTTGCGGGGCAATCTATTCGTAACCTAATAATCAGTAGGTGGTCCAACTACTGGTTATGTCGGACTCGAACCGACCAAAACCGCACGTCGTCTCACTGGTGGACGTTGCTCCCTAGAAAGAAAACCCCTGAAATCCCGACGTCCCTCAGGCCATCTACTGTTTGAACTGCTGGAACTATGATGATTCCAGGGCGCATGCTCTCCTTTGCGCCTCGCGCTAGCACGCCGGCCTGCTTCTGCTGCACGGATGGTCTCACCTGTCACTCCCGGGCTTGTGCTTATGGAGGAACGAGATCGTTCTGCGACCTCCAGCGCCTAAATCGTCTGCGGCACCGGGCCTGTTCCCGGGCCTGATCGAGCGGGGCCGGGAGAAGTTTAGTATGGTCCCGGTCCAACTCCGTCATTTCTTTTGTAAGCAAAACTTGCTCGTAGAAGGAGACGGCGGAGATTCACGTGCTCTGGTTCCGACCATGGCATTGTTAAGTCCTCTACGACACGGTATTACCCGCGGTTATTGTCGTACCGCGAGTAAAGCCGCGGGACAAAGTTAGTCCAAAAATGTAGCCCAAGTTACTCCCTAGATCATCAGCTACCTGCCAGTGAAAGTCCCGTCCAAATCGGTCCAGCGGTTCCAGAGATTACCAGGAACAAACAGACAGACAGACAGACAGACAACATTTTTTTTAAATACATTTTAGTTATATATACCGTGTTTACATGCATAAAAAGTGGTTATTTTAATATTACAAACAGACACTCCAATTTTATTTATTTGTATAGATGGGAGTGATTCATACGGTAAAACTGACGATAACTGCCTTCAAGGTGTTTAATGTTTCTATACAGGCTTGATGTTATGGTTGCGACACCTTGCTTAGTGATATCAACGCACTTAATATTATAAAACCTTGTTGTTAGTTGTAATTCAAAATAGCCTTCAGTATTTATAACTACTTACCTTTATTTTGCATAGAACGAAAATGATAAAAACCAAAACTATATTTTATTCATTATTTCTAAGGGCGAGTTGTAACTACAGTCTTTTGTGTATTTTTAACTTAAGACTCTATTTCATTAAGACACCACAGGTCACGACCAGCCACTGTGGTTTCTAGAGCTACCAATTCTTGTGTTAAATGTACAGCGTAAAATAAAATTATACAAGAAAAATTTAAACACCATACCTCGACTACGTAAAAACTTTTCTTAAAAATTATACACCTCATTTATTAAAACGGTTCAGTAGTATAGACGCTGCGATGGAACATACAAACATACATAGACTGCCCAAAATATGACCCTTCCTTTTGACTTCATAGTCGGGTAGTAAAGAGTAATAGTTGTGGTGAATTCAACCCTTCTTAGCCGACCGTCCTTGTAAAGGAAATTCGTATCTAGAAAGGAAAATAAATCCTTCAGTATCAAAATACTTTATTTCTGAACCAACGTAGTGTATGCTATCAAGAAAACAATCAATAAACATTGTACACGTGCAGTGCGAATGACTTCGTAGACGCACAGTGTTGAATCGAGTGCGAGGGAGAGGCATTCCTGGTAGCGCAACTGGGAGCAGAGTGAGTGAGATACGTATTAATGGTTGCGCCACCAGCGGGTGATTCGATTGCCTGCAACAACTTAGTTGCTCCACAAGTTGATATCAGGTGAGATATCCCCCATACAACTGTACACATTTTTTGTAGTGACGTGGTCGGCGGCGCCACCATGGTAATGAATTAGGGCCGATGCGGAGAGATACCGTCCATCACGCGCTTATCCGAAAAATTACAGAAATCTAAATGCGACTCATATTAGAGAGAAGAGAGTTAGGTGTTTTCTGTGTATAATATGTACGTATTTACAAAAAAAAATGTATATATGTATTTGTATCAGTTGTCTAGTACCCATAACACAAGCTTTGGACTAGATGGCGTTGTGTGTTAGATGTCTGAAATATTTATTTATTTATTAATGTGACTGTTATTGTAGTAATTTTCACAATAAACAGTGTTTTGATATGAAAGACAAATATTCTTATTTTATACTTCATATTTTGCATTTTTTGGTCCATATTATATGAACATATATTTTGATTTTTTAATACATATTTATCCGGGTCGTAGTGATAATATTTTTAGCATCGAGCATATATTTCAGAGCATCGATAGCTGTGAATGTATTTTTTCTTATATAAATATTTTAATGAATCTATGATTTATAACTCACAAACATTGCAAGTTAGTTGTTAAAATATCACATTATTTTTAAGTATCATGGGGTATATTTTAACCCGAAAAATGATTAACACTATATCAGATATAAACGCATGTAGAGCCGCGGGCAAAAGCTAGTTTAGTATTTACATATACTTTAATAATGCACTATTATTTTACAATTAGATGTGTGCACATAATAATTTTTTTATGATTGCTGTGCGGCCTAGTATATCAGCTCAACTATGGTTGAATAGGTCGAGGGCTGATCCATGCGTCTTACTTAATTTTACATTTGAGACATTTTATTGATTATTTTACATTGGTATATTTTACATCTTTTTAAATTTGACTTTGAGGGAAAGTGCTATTTGGATTTTATTTTCCAAAAGTGGACCTCACGATATAAAAATCTTGCAGTTTTGAGTAATAACGGCGCAAGATTACGGCGCTGCAGCAATGACTCCAAACTTTTTGTTTTGTTTTTTTTTGTTCGATTTTGTTCTAATTCAAGTGTAATAGAAAAAAAATTGGAAACACTACTTTTTTTTAAAAGGAACAACAATAAAGTTTCTTGCCAGATTGTTCTCCATGAAGGGTAGGCCGCACTTGGAACTGGCGACTAGAACCACTCGATTTTTAAATACTGACTATTCATAAGTGCCTGTGAAATAAGTGCCTATTTGAATAAATCTTTTTTTTTACTTTATTAAATATTAAATGACGTCATTAAAATAACTTTACAAGCGACAGCTTATATCATTACGATGACGAATTAACAATAATATCATTTTTGTATTTTATACATAAAATATTACTAATGGGACGAATTGGTCAAATCAATTTAATAAAATACGTACTTGTTACGTAACGCACTGTTGTTAATGTATGTTCTACCTGTATGTATTTTTTACCCGACTACTACTTACTACTTCTGCCGTGGGAGAGCCGTGCTTCGGCATAAATGGGCCAGCTCGATCGGAGTTATACCATGGCCTCACTGAAAACCTAGATTCACCGAGTGAGTGATTATACCACCGGGCGCCTGATGTAAACCGTCAGGCGATAGGTCTGCTCATTTCCCCCATACTCCATAAAAAAAACTACAGTGAAGCCAAAATGAAGGGTAATACTGATTTTAACCGACTTCAAAAAAGGGGGGAGGTTCTCAATTCTCGGTTCATTTTTTTTTAATGTTTTGATGATTCTTTTTTTACGGAAAGGAGATATCCCAACGGTGGTACCATGATAAGGACACTAAGATCTGATGATTTTACGTAGTCAGGTTATAGTTTATTAAAAAAATTCTTCCTTAGCATTTTATGTAGGTACTAGCTGACCCACGGAATCACGTTTGCTTTCCTGTTACCGTAGCGTGATAATTTGCCCCGTTTTAGAAACATTATTCTTTGGTGCTCTGCTCCTATTGGTCTTAGCGTAATGATATGTAGCCTATAGCCTTCCTCAATAAATGTGGTATCTAACACTGAAAGATTTTTTCAAATCAGACCAGCGGTTCCAGAGATTAGCGTATTTAAACAAACGAACAAACTCTTCAACGTAATAATATTACTAGCTGAGCAACGGCAACCTCGCTTGCGTCGCCTATTGCCCGTAGCGTTATAATTTTACCTCGTTTTTGAAACATTCTGCTTTGCTGCTCCGCTCCTATTAGACTTAGCGTGATTATATATAGCCCATAGCCTTTCTCGTTTTACTATCCAACACTGAAAAAAGTTTTATAAATCGGACGAGCGGTTCCTGAGATTAGCGCATTCAAACAAACAAACAAACTCTTCAGCTTTATAGCCTACATATCCTGTAGATATAGATATAAGTATAGATTTTCTTTATAATTTACCATACTATGTTTATAAAGCCGAGTTAAGTGTTAGTTAGTTCATTAACAATCTTTTAGTCTCCGTAATATTATTATATTATAATATTATTATTATATAACCTAGTATATACATTTTTTTTTTGGAAAATTATTTTTGATGTTTTTTTCTACCATTCATTGAAAGTTAGTTAATTCTAAAAGTATATTTAAATATACACACGTGAATGGGGAAGGCAACCACCTATTTATTTTGCACGTTGGTATATAATACCTTCAATTATCTATATGTATAAATAAAATTGAAGTGTCTGTTTGTAAAATTTAAATCACCGCTTTTTAATAAATGCATATGTATGTATACACGGTACATGTACCAAAATCCAAGTTTTTACAATTTTTGTCTGTCTGTCTGTTTGTTCTGGGTAATCTCTGGAACGGCTGGACCGATTTTGACGATATATATACATACATATATACGATATATGTATACGATACATTATTATCATAATCATATCATTTATTGTATTATAAACATAAAAGTTAGAAATTTCTCTCGAACCTTTAGAAGGAAATTCAACAGAATTCAAACTTGTTAATAGTAGATAGACTTAAGATGTATTTAACAAACATTTGAAAGGAATATTTTTATTACATAACTAGCTGAGTCCCACGGTGTTACCCGTGGTCATTGTCGTACCGCGGGTAACGCCGTGGGGATAGTCTAAAAAAGTAGCCTAAGTTACTCCTTATATGATTAGCTACCTAGCAGTCGGTCCGGTAAAAATCGATCTAGCCGTTCCAGGGATTACCCGGAACAGACAGACAGACATACCGGCAGATAGACAAACCGAAAAAATATTTTGTTATAGGTAGGTATGTACCGTGTATATGCATAGTGCGTTTACTAAAAAGTGGTTATTTTAATATTACAAACAGACACTCCAATTTTATTTATTTATATAGATATATAGAAGATGTTTAGATTATCATAGTTTATTAATTTATTTGAATGTTCATTTTCATTTTAACTATATTAATTTTAATTTTATATTAATTTGAATCAAAAGACTGTCAAACCACCATCCAGGTTTCAGTAACAGGGACTATAGCTTTGTACGCTACTATAACACTATCCTCAATGCGAACGTGGACAGAGCAGTATAGTGACCCACACTATGGTGGCCTAGTTGTACCTAATATATATACATATATATTATATAGGTATAATAATCTGTTATACCTATATAATTCTCGTGTCACGTTGGTGCTTACCGAAACTACAGACTAACCGATTTACAGTGTTTTGCTTGCGTGCCTAAGATAGGATGGTATAGTTAAGATAAGATAGTTATTTAGGATAGGATAGGATAGGATATAGGAGCCGAGAATGTAAAAAGTTTTATTCAGTCACAAGAATGGACTGGGTCTGGGGTTTTTTTCAAGTAAAAGTATTTTACAAGGTTTTGATGATGATTGAGATATGATTGATGAGATGTTTGTCTGTGATCAAATCTTGCGAGTTAAATTTGATCCACTTCCCGATTTCCGATTGAGGTGAAATTTAAAATATACCTTATTAAAACATTTATAATCGGTATTTTTATTAATCCAAAATGGCCACCGTAACGAGATGGTGTCGTACATATTTCTGAACAACCCACCCAATATGGGTATTAAATGAAAGGGCTTAAAGTATTTTTTTAACAAGTAATAAAAGCTTGTTTTTAAAAAACTTTTTAAATTAATCACTTGTTTAAATTAATTACAGTCAAAATATTTATTTTGGATTTGCATTTTTCTCCGAAGATGTCATCTCATCGCCAGTGAACTGGACAGTTAATACGTGCTTTCTAGAACAAGAACGTGTCCTAAAGTGGCTAAGCATCAGGTGTGTCTAACTAAACGGTTTCACTGAAACTTTTTTACTTTTACGTTTAGGTGCAAGAGAATCCTTATCGAAATGTTTTTAGATAGCACCCCAGGCTTTTTTACATTAATATAATTTAGTTTGTTTATCACAATTTCCTTAATTTTAATTTAAAAGAAAAAACTATTTTTACTTTTGTTTAGTGTATTTTAAATTTATAAAGCGTGTTTTTTTTTTAACTATTTTTATTTCAACAATTATTTTTACGGGAATTAACGCGATCACTGCCTCTCACCTCTGATTGCTCTCACAGGCTGACTGGTCTGTAGCTGACCAGTCAGCCTGTGACCACGGCCAGTGCAACCTGGTCGAAACGTCAGGCAAATCAGAGGTATGTAATACCTTTTAATAAGTGATCGCGTTAATTCTCGTAAAAATAATTGTTAATATATCATGGAACGCGAAAGTTTAAAAGTTAGTATTTTTATTTTAGTGACAATTTATCAAAAAAATTGTAGAACACAAATATGATATAGTTCTTGTTACGTACAGTAAAAAATATTGCTTTTACAAATTTAAATGAATTATACTTTGAATAATAGTGATCTATATAAAAGTGTTATTGGATGTTCAATTTGTCTGTTGTAATTATAAAAAGCTAGGTATATATATAAAAGTATAGATTACGTAAGTACGCACAACGTAGTCGACACAGTTGTACGCAAAATTCTAACTACGATATGTACTTACATAAAGCGTATCAAATGCGTCACTATTGTAAGACGTTTCGGAGAGACGCGTACGACGCACATATAAATCCCGCTCCCATAGCGAGTGTCCGCCAAAACCATACTCAGTACGCCGACCAAGCGCACGCGCATCCAAAAATTACGGACAAGAGAATTTAAAGACATCTGACAAAGTTCGAAGCCATACATACCGAGTACCATGAATAACGCTAATCTTTATCAACAAAGCAACAGCATCCAAAAACGAGATGCACTTGCATGTTTGGAAAAATACGCACCAAAAATGAAATGGAAAAAAAATAATAATCGAATCATAGATATTGGATGTGGGGACGGCACCGTTACAAATATGCTGAAGAAATATGTTCCTACTGACTTCAAGTTATTAGGATCTGACACAAGCGAGAGTATGGTGGACTACGCTAATAAACATCACTGCAACGAGCAGACGTCTTTTACCGTGCTAGATATCGCAGGCGATCTACCAGAAGGGATGAAGGGGAATTTCGACCACGTGTTTTCATTTTATGTTCTTCACTGGGTCATAGACCAAAAGTGAGTATTTTTTACATAAAGTTTTGTCCAGCACTGAAAGCATAACTGTGTACGTAAAATTTCTTATTAAGAAGTAGAAAAATATAGTTTTTTAAAATAATATGCTCTAAAGGCAGTAAACAGTGTTTGAAAATATTTAAATTAAATCTTAAAACTACTTAAATAAAGCACATATTAAAATTTTACAAAAAATATGAAAAGAAAGTCTTAGCACATATTAATGCGACTTTTTAAATTTTTTGGGGACCCAGATACCCCGGCATCACCACCACACGATGAGAATAAATGAAAAAAAAAACATTTATGAGTTCATTTAATTAATTCAATTATTTGTACCTACAATAGCGAACAAACAATAGCGAAAATGGATTTATGCTACTTTATGAAATTGCTTTTATGTGACTCAATTATAATTATTAAAGTTTATTTCAGAGTATATTAGGCGTTACTGATACAGTTAAAAGTTAAAATTTATATATTTTACATTTTAGACGAGCTTTCAAAAATATTTTCGATCTTCTCGATCAAGACGGAGAGTGTTTCATGATTTTTCTGGCTTGTAACCCAATATACGATGTCTACCGCATTTTATCACGAAAAAGCAAATGGAGTAATTGGCTGAAAGATGTTGAGAAGTACGTCTCACCGTATCATGACAAGACGGTAAGACAACTGAATCTACTCAATAAAAAAGAAATACTAACATTCCTATTTAAACTACCCCTAGATTTTTCTTTTTTATGTTTGGCCCTGCCAAAATGACTCTACTCTGCCTGATGGAAAGAATAAGCATAATCCAAGGGTGGTGGTCACCATACTGCAAATGCAGACAATGCAACAATGCAGCATGGTGACCCACACCATGGCGGGCTAGTGATGCTTCTGCATCATTGAGCCTCATTTTTCAAGGAGTAGGTAACGGATTAAAGGGTTAGGATTGCGTATATATCCATTTTCTTTTTAAAAACTTCCCCTGTGTCACTCAGTACAACATCAGTAACCTGCCAGTCACATATATCACACTGTTTTGAAGACGGTAACAAGAAGACGGAACAAGACAGTACATAGCCGTATTATGATCGTCTTAATATTCACTTCCATGTATAAAAAATAATATTACAATAATACACTTCGATCATATTTATATTTATTTTTAACACGCTTTTCTATTAGCTTGTCCTGTGTGAATGTATGTATGTAGAAATATTTTAACTCCTAGAAGTAGGTGAAAAAGAAGTTAAAATATTTATAACTACCTGTATAAATGTTTTAACTTCTTTTTCACCTACTTCTAGGAGTCTGATTAACTTGAAAATTTGCACAGGGATCAAGGGCCGACGACAATACACAATGTGAAAAAAAAAACCTTTTTTCTAAAAAAAAATAGTTTTGATAAACTAAACAAACACGCTTTTGTAAATATGCAAACTAAAAAGTCGAAAATAAATTATAATTTCAAAAACTAAAAAGCACCCTTTAATAGCAATCGAACTAAAAAGTAGAAAAAAGAACTATTGTAAAAAGCGTGGGACGACATTATTGAAATATTTTCAGAGAGCACCATACGCTTTTTTTAAATTAAAATTATTTTTTCGATTGTTATCAAAGCGTGTTTTTTTAGTTTTTTTTAACTATAATTTAATATACACACGAAACATACACTTACACACGAAAACACTCTCAACCACAGATGATTGAACACAGTTATCCCACATAATTAAAGAGGTATTATTATTTTAACTTCTTTTTTATTTTTTATTAGTCTTAATTTGTCTGTTCTGAATTTATATTGATTTTATATTATATTCTATTACAACCAAATTACATACTCAACACACACATTTTGTATAAATACTCTATAAGTTAGAACTGCTGTCCTTGTCATAGTGATAATATGGTGCTAATTTCTGATTAATTCTAACAAGAAACATTTTTTTTTTTTTTTTGTAATCAGTCTTTTGAACATCACAATTTTTTTAGTTTTATTTCTGGTTTTGTTTGGAGAGATTTTGGAACATCAGAATTAGCACCAATCAATAATGAATGATCTGCTCTTGGTTGCCGCGACACAAGCCTTGAGCTTAGTGCGGAAACCGCCGATAAGTTTGAACCTGTAAATTGTTTCTGTACAAATAAATAAATAAATAAATAAATATATAGATGCCGAACATGTTTGCAGGAAAAACCTGATAGAAACTTAGTACCTAATATATTTATTATTCGTCTATTACAACAAATTTTTGCCAGTAAAAGAAACCTAAATCTGAAATATAAAAATTCATTGCTGTACATTTGTCTCGCTAAAACTCTAGAACGACTTGGCTGATTTACCTCATTTTCGTTTTGAAATGTTTGTCGTAGTCCAAGGGAAATTTAAACAGTGAAAATTTTAAAAAAACTTGAAAATCCAAATATAGCAGGTACAGCTAGTTAATAATAAATATAAATTATCTATATCTGGCAATGGGATAAGAATAAGTGTGTCACCATCCTTGTTCATCCCGAGGCGTAGGTGTCTTGTCCAGTAACCTGTTGCAACAGGACTGTTGATGATGTCTATTTATTAAACCACCTAAACAGTTTAAGGAGGGTATTGATGAACTCATTTAGCTACTAAGTATCATAAAAATATAATTAGATACAACTGTATACTGTGAAATCTATCGTCTTTTTTAAATCACGTTCAATAATACTCTGTCAATATATCTTTCAGGAACCCGAAAAAGAAGTTAGAAAAATGATGGCGGAAATTGGCTTCGTTGACATTGAAGTAGAGTGCAAAGACATGATATTTACCTATAATGATATGGATACTATAAGAAGTAAGTACCACTGTTTATTTACAACAAAGTTACGTTGTGACATCACATCATATAAAAGAAGTGCGTATAAATGCATTCCGCATAGCTAGCCGGTAAACATGTCTATAAAACAAATTAACATCACATTCTGCGAAATAAAACATGTAAATAATATACGCATATCTATGAAATAATTTATTCTAAATTATTATTAGGTACTCAGACAGATGAAGTAAAGAACAGAATCAAATTTGAAATCGTTAAGCGACGTTGCTGGCCGTGTTTAGTTAGTAGAAGTAGTAGCGGAACGATTAATATCATCACGCTTCATTTATATCTATCTATACTAATATATAAAGCTGAAGAGTTTGTTTGTTTGTTTGAACACGCTAATCTCAGGAACTACTGGTCTGATTTGAAAAACTCTTTCAATGTTAGATAGTCCATTTATCGAGGAAGGCTATAGGGTATATATCATCACGCTACTACTAATAGGAGCGGAGCACCAATGAAAAATGTTTCAAAAACGGGGGAAAATTATCACGCGACGGGCAATAGCAAAAGCAAACTGGGTTGCGTGGGTCTGCTAGTACTAATATATAAAGCTGAAGAGTTTGTTTGTTTGTTTGAACACGCTAATCTCAGGAACCACTGGTCCGATTTGAAAAATTATTTCTATGTTGGATAGTCAATTTATCGAGGAAGGCTATAGGGTATATATTATCACGCTACTACTAATAGGAACGGAGCAACAATAAAGAATGTTTCAAAAACGAGGGAAATTATCACGCTACGGGCAATGTAAGGCGCAAACGAAGTTGCGTGGGTCAGCTAGTACTAATATATAAAGGCGAAAGTTTGTGAGTGTGTATGTTTGTTACTTCTTCACGCAAAAACTACTGAACGGATTTGGATGAAACTATACAGTTATATTGCATTTACAGCAGAATAACACATACTACTACTACTACTACTACACATACGGCTACTATTTGTCGCGAAAATCGACATACTCGCGGGCGGAGTCGTGGGCAATAGCTAGTTTTTAAATATATTTAATAACTGATATGACCTGATACTCTAATTTCAATAATATTAGGCGTAAACTATATAAGGAAATATATTTTAACCGACTTCAAAAAAAGAAGGTTATCAATTCGACTGTATTTGTTTTATGTTTGTTACCTCATAACTTTCGACTGGGTGAACGGATTTTGATAGTTCTTTTTTTATTTGAAAGCTGGTGCTTCCCGTGTGGTCCCATTTTAATTTGGTACAGTTCCTGAAGTCGGTTTTTTTTTAAATTTATGATTATGATGTTATACGTTTGTGTACGTTATTTCAATAAAAGGTGGTACATTACATCTGACATTTTCTTTTGTTTTAAATTATCACATTATACGGCTACAATACCGGTGATCGCGGGTTCGATTCCCGCTAAATACGTGTAACGGTTTGTAAGTATTTACTAAAATAAAGATGTATTTATAGTACCTAGCAATACGTAAAGCACTATCACGCTGTGTTATGTATCAGAACCTTTTCTTTCTCAACTATTTTTTTTTTCCTATAAAGTTATAAACTTCAACTTCAACTTTTGATTTACTGGCTCTATGGTAGAGTGTGACCACAATTTCGCCAATATCATGTTTTTGAAAGACAAACTAAAGTTTGCAACTTTAACCTTAACTTTGAAATATTTCAGAAGCGGTAACAGCTGTCATTCCTTTCAAGATTCCAAAAGACAAGTACGATGACTTTCTAGAAGATTACATCGAGGTATTAAAAGATATTGAACTAATAGACAAAGCTAGCAACAACGATTCCCCTAAAACAGTCAAGTTTAATTATAAGTTATTAGTAGTTTATGGTAATAAGCCATCAAATAGAGTTATGTCAAGTTTTGAGGGAGACTTTAAAAACATGTCTTTTTAAAAATAAAACTTTGATGTAGCAGAATTTCGTAACGTAAAGTAGTAAAATTAGTAAAAATAGATGTATTCCGCATAAAATTAAACATGATACGCATATGTAACAACTTTTTCCGCTTTGGCCACATCGGAAACTTATTATTGAAACCTATTTTTTAACCGGAATTATTATGCTTTATTCAAAAACTAGTTTCAATCATAACTTTCCAATATGGCAAAAGGAATTTTTCAGACGTCTGTGAAAATAAGAAATTAAAAGAATTGTGCAGAAGTGTTATAAGATTGAACGGCTTTTTAAATATGTTTAAGTTAAAGGTACAAATTTATTATTAAATATAAGTTAGTTTTAAAAGAAATAAGATTTTATACTTTTATATAATAAATATGAATGGGTACTAGAAGTAAGTCCTTGTGAATACTTAAATTTAGTTTGATTGAACTTTGGATTCAAATAGGTCCGAATTTATTATTTATTAAAGTGAGTTGGATTTAGTGTTATATTTTGTCTTTTAATAAAATTGACAGTATTAGCTCCTGAAGAATCCTTTATACCTAAGCATTAACATTTATATTAGATAAAAATAAGAAAATTTAACTCTAATATCATATACCAGGTGGCCACACTGTCCATTGCCAATGTCTATGGTCACTGTCTTCTATAACTGAGTATTATTGCAAATGTGCTGTACTAGAAGAATAAGTAACTTTTATATCTTTTCTAAGGTTGTATTTCATTAAGAAGGTGAAAACCCATTAGGTTATGGGCCCAGAAGACTCTGAATACAGAAGTACAGAAGAAATGCGCAAAGAAAAAGTTAGAATCGTGTTTGACAAAATAACCTCAAAATGGATACCATGCGAGCAATAAATCTATTCGTCAGTAGAAATTTCAGATTAGATATTTCGAAGCAAAAACTACATGGAGAGTGTGCTGATTGGCTGAAAAATGATAGAATGGCTATGTTCATAATAACTTCTTCAATGAAGGCCTTCAAGCAAATTACTCCTATAGTATATATATATATATATATTATATATCTTATAATATATGAACAGAAAAGGGAAATTTACCCGTCATTTCATAGACAAATTATTGAATAACAACATGGTTTTGTACAAAAACGCGGTAATCTATGGCGTTGGTTTAAGTCGTATTTCTTAAACCGAACACAAAAGGTGGTCTTACACGGTCATGAATCTGACTTCGTTCCTGTTAGTTCTGAAGTTCCGCAAAGTTCCATTTTGGGCCCACTATTGTTCATATTATTTTTAAACGACGTAAGTAATTGCTTTAAATTTGTTAATTTCTACTCTACGCTGATGATCTCAAAATTTATCATAAAATATAAGAAGAGAACGATCACTACAAATTACGATAAGATCTTGATCGGTTTTCAGACTACTATGTTAAGAACAAACTAGAACTTAATATTGATAAATGCAAATCTATAACCTTTACAAAAAAGAAAACCAACTTCACTTATAATTTATCTGGAAAGAGCCTTGAAAAAGTAGAATTTATCAAAGACTTAGGAGTTACTTTGGACAGTAAACTTCATTTGGATATACATATCGAAACTATTATTATACACCCTAAAGGCCTCGTTTAGGGTGTATAGATTTGTTATCCGCTCATGCACTGATTTTCCTCAAGCGTCTACTTACCTCCACCTATATAATGCTTTGCTCCGTTCGCCACTTGAGTATGCAGTATCCATTTAGAACCCATTGTATGACAAGTATATCAAAGCTCTAGAAGCCGCTCAGAAAAAATCTTGCGCTTTATTCAATATAAGTGTTGTCGAAATAAAGGTACATATATATACAGGAAATACAGGTAAAGAATTGCAATTAAAATATAACTATATAACATTGGAACATATACGCCTATATTTACAAGCAATAATACTGTATGAGCTTTGCCACAGCCATTACGATTGTATTCCACTCACCATAAAACTATGTCACAGAGTAGGTACGCACTAGAACTCATAGCCGTAAAGAACAAAAATCTTTTTCAAAAAGGTCTCGTACATGAAGTTTTAGTTATCTTGGCTAAGTACTTTTTGGAACTAGAGCCTTGGTCTTATCACTGAATTGATTTACACTAACTTTGCATTAAAAGCTCCATTTCAAAACAAATTACTGTATTAACAATAATAACCCGACCTACCGAATTTTTTTAGCAATACACAGTAGGACCTTTCATAATACTTATAGTTTCTCAGACAAAATTATGGAAATCGTGTTAACTCCTGTCAACTCAGAAAAACTAATCTGACTCACCCACGTTATACACAAAAGCTTTATTTATTTAGACCTTTAGATTCAATGTCGCTGATGAACTGTTTCTGAATTAAATAAATAAAATAAAATAATAAATAATAATAAATATTTCCAACATCTTACACACAACGCCATCTAGTCCCAAGCTAAGCAGAGCTTGTGTTATGGGTACTAGACAACTGATACAAATATATATTATACTTTTTTTTTGTAAATACATACATATTATACATAGAAAACACAAAAACTCCGAAACAAATATTTGTAGATCATACAAACATTTGGTCCGACCCGGGAATCGAACCCGAGACCTCATGATCAGCAGTCGCACACGCCAACCGCTAGACCAACGAGGCAGTCAAATGACACTGAGTTTACATTTTATGCGCCATTTCAATGTAAATTATTGTATTAATAAATATTAACCCGACCTACGGGAATTTTTTAGCAATACGCAGTAGGACCCATCATAATACTTATTGTTACTGTGAAAAAACACGGAAATCGGGTTATCTCCTGTGAACACAGAAAAACTAATCTTAGGTAACACTACATTGCAAGTGTTTTCTAAACTATGTAGGAACACACTTCAATCATTCAGTCACTCATTCACTCACCCATACACTCACCCATTCATTCATTTACTTAAGGCCAGCAGGCGACCTCGGAGGACTATCATGCCTGCCTGCGCTAGTCCTGTGAAGTCGAGCGCCGTAAGCCAGGATGAAGGAGTCCTGGGGGGTTGAGCTGAACGGGGTCGGGGTTAGTTACCTCCGTGAAGCAACACGCCCTCTTTGGTCCGGATTTCAGGCAAAATGGTAGCCTTGTAGCTAGACACTACAAGGTAATGGACTCTTAGATATATCTGGCGCCTTCGACAACGCGTGGTGGCCCATGCTATTGCTAAAGTTAAAATCAAGAGGATGCTTTTAAAATATTTATTCCCTTATCTCCTCGTACTTCACACAAGGCACAACTAAATTGAGACTTGGGCATCATTCTGTGTCGAAGGCGCTTACGATGGGGTGCCCTCAGGGCTCGGTGCTAGGTCCATACTTGTGGAATATAGGCTTCGACGATTTTCTCTCAATACCTGTACCACCCGGATGTACCCTAAACGCGTATGCGGACGACGGTTTATTACTGGTGGAATCTGACACTAGAGCGGGGCTTGAGAGTCTGGCTAATAGATGTTTGAACTTAGTATCTCTTTGGGGCGTACGTAATCGCTTGACTTTTGCACCAAACAAAACCTTCCAGCTACTTCTGAAAGGTAACCTCAAATCACCGCCGTGTATTAAATTTCAAAATGTTAGTATAAAAAATAAAACCTCGGTTTGTTATTTGGGATTTTGTTTTAGAAAGAAATTTTTCATTTATCGAACATATTAGAACAGTTAACGAAAAGTCTAAAAAAAGTTTCTTTGCTCTGACGAGGATATCAACTGCCACATGGGGTCTTTCATTTAATACATTAAAGATTATATATGGAGCTACTTATTTGGGTTCTATTTGCTACGGTGCTCCCGTGTGGGCCGATAGAGCGACTGTAGGTGCTGTCCGTCGGAAACTGTTACAAGGACAACGACTTGCATTGATCTTCTTGTGCAAATCATATAGGACGGTTAGTACTGAGGCTTTACCGGTGTTGGCGGGTGTCCTTCCGGTCGATCTCGAGGTGCAAAGACGTGCAGCCATGTACTATTTCACATTACAAAACATGGAATGCGATTTTTTGGGCGTACGAGACCGCGATAAAATCATAAGATTGTTTCAACAGCAGTCCAATGTCTATAACGATCTAATGGATGAATGGCAACAACGATGGGACGAATCATCTAAGGGGCGCCACCTCTACCAGTTCTTTCCATCTGTTCGCGAACGGTTGTCGAGGACATGGCTCGAGGTAGATCACTGTGTCGCTCAATTTCTTACAGGCCACGGTAACTTTAAGAGCAAACTACACTCATTAAAATTAGTCGATTCACCATTGTGTCAATGCTCAACACCTGATATTAGCTGTGAACAATCGGCTCATCATGTACTCTGGGAGTGTAGTCTTTGGTACAATGAACGTAACACAATGCTAAATAGCTTACAAATTACATCTGGGGCGGTATACTATGAGGATCTTGTGTCAACTGCGGTGAATTTCCGTGCGTTTAGGCGATTCTGCCATACATACTATAGTAATCAAATATAGCTCACTTAGGACCCCTAATACTTTATCCGTGGTGCTTCCCGGTTTGTAAAAGGTGTCTGCCTATTTTGACTTCATTTTGTCTCCCGCTTTGCTAAGGAGGGAAGTGGATTTATCATTTCCAACTCCTCCTGTTTTTCTTCTGATTAACTTCGTTGCGGGTTCCAAGACAGTTAATTTTCTTCCTGGGACTTCCCGAGTGTCATAACTCGGTGTGTTCGTGGGTCACTGTTGTTGATCCTGGTGTACAGGAGTTACAGTGGTGGGAATGTGGGCGGGATTAGTCCCAAAAAAAAAAGGTAATGGACACGCGTCCCGTACGGATGAGGTGGTACGGTCCGCAGGCGAGGTTCGGGGGGTGTTCTCTGGGAGAACACTGGGGCTCGGCCATGCTGACGGAGCGAGGACATGAGGCACAACTGGGGGCCGCATGTATGCAGTTCCCGATGTCGCGCATGAGTCCCAACCCAACGACCCTATACCTCTCGGGTATTCCTGGTGTCCTTAGGGACATTCCCAAAGGTGCGGGCTCCATGGAGGGTGGGAAGCTCTAGAGGCGAAAATAACAACAACCAAACAATGGATGGAAACAAATCCCAAACCCCAAAGGTGGACGGTACGGCGATAGCTGGACCGGACACCCAAGGAAGAGGTCCAGTAGGACCTCCCTCCTTAACACGAGTCTACAGGAAAGCTTTGGCGACCCAGGTAGACAAGAACACGCAGTCTCGTGTCGGCACCTCCACGGTACCGACACCGAAGAGACAAAATCTACCGCGGAGGGCAGAAAGGTCGCCGGCAAGCCGGTGACCAGGAAGCCTAACGCGAAAGCACCCGCTGGACAGGTACAGGCGAGCTCCAAGAGCTTTGGCCGTACAGCCAGCCCCTGCCGTACGGCCAGCCCCCGAAGTCGTTCCGGGCGTGGCCCGGCCTACTAACCTGGAGCAGACAATGGGGAAGAGGTCCCAACAAGGCGACCCAGCCACGGACCCTAGCTTGTCCGGTTGGCAAGTCGCCATGTCCAGGAAGAGGAAGGGGAAAAAGGCAAAGCACATAGTGTCGGCGCCCCAACCCCCAGCTTCTTCCTCTTGTGTGGAACTAACAAAAACACCCAAGAAAAACAAAAAGCAGCGTCGCGGGGAGAGGGAGAAGCGACAAGCTGCAGCAACAGACGCGACCCTGGTACCAACCCTAGGGCAGGGTACCAGTCTGCAGGGAGGGAACAATGCGCCTGCTGAACCCTCAGCACCACGACGCACACCTCCCAAGGGCAAGGGGACGCAAACAGGACCTCAGGGTGGTAGTACCCAGGGGGGCCGGCACTCTGTCAAAAGGGCACGTCTTGACGAGACAATATCTCCGAGAGGCGAGCCAAAGAGGCGGAAGACCGGACCACCAGGAGTGGCCACTCAGACTGACTATGCAAGCGCGGTCAAGGCGGACCTGGTGGCGGCGGTAACCACTGTCACTATGGAAAACCTAAGCCAGAGTCAGTCTGATGAGGTTCAAAAGCGGATTGAGGAA